>ML133383.1:2483559-3683559 GCA_003864495.1 Nemopilema nomurai | reverse complement strand
CATCGTATTACGACGAAGCTATAACTTTCATTTGAATTTTGACCATTTGCATAACCTTGTCCCTATTTAGAGCAAAACTTCCACGGGTCTACTTTGGTAAGCAAATGACACAAGTAACTAAATTGGCCGCAATAGAGACCTCCGACTCTCTGAGGCCTGGAACTCCATTTTCCGATTTGGGAAATTTTTATCTGCACAAAAGTGTTTGGGTTGTCAGGCTGCAAATTAACCCATTTACGAAATTTAGCTTCCTATACATTTCAATGAAATTTGATGCTGCAATAAATTTGCTTTTAAATGCATAATTGCTTGAGATGTTTCAAAGAGCCATGTCAAGGTGTTGGTAACTCATGAATCAATGCTTGCTTTACCACTTGGGCATAGTTATAGATAGCATCACTTTAGCAGAAAATCATGTTATTTAGAGAGGCCTGAAAAGTTGCATAGATTGACAAAGAAGTGCAAGAGTGAATTTAAAGGCAGTCCACTTAGGTCTTCATGTTAATCCAAGGTTTCGCTAGCAACATGATCTAGCTTAACAGGGCAAGATAAATTCTTTCTACAGAAGCCATTTTGCATCCAAAGTTATCACTAAAGAAAAGTTTTTGTTCAAGCATCTCTCTCATTTGCTACCTGAACAGGAGCATTGTGAAACATGTCCAAAGGTCAAGTTAACCCAAAAATAATCCAAAGGTCAAAGCATAGATGCACACTTAGATGCGAGTCAAATTTTAGAAAATTTAATAAGGATTAGGAAATTTAGCAATCATGGTAACATAAAGATTGATGCAGCTATAAGCAAACTGATTGTGATGGCAAAAACAAGAGAATAAAAAGATAAAGAGCAGGCAATTGTTAAAAACATTTAAGTAAAAATACCCTTCAAAAAGATAAATTTTTAAACATTATTGACAACCATTATTCTTCTGCTTCCAGACCTTTAAAGAAATAAGAAACAAAATAAATGGCTCAGAAATTGAAGAGAGTTGTTGATTTTTTTTAAGTGTCACAGGCTTGAAAAATTATGCATAATGGCAGACAACTTTGATCAGTCTGGAAGTAGAATATCAAAAAGATTTATAATCCACGAGGATCTTCAAGGTCAAAGCAAGCACTTATTGAAAGAGTTTATGAAGAATAGAGGAGAAATTTTGTGAAATAGATAAAGAAACTTCATGGATGAATTATGCAGCAACAAAATATCCGCTCAAACCAATAGTTATTGCAATTATTGTCAATTTTAAATTTAGGAAGGCAGCAAAAGAATATTTGAGCTTTATGAATTTGCAACTTTTTGTGTCATTGTCTAACTAAACAGGACTTATTCTGACAACAATAAAAGTCACTGCCTGATCCACCATTGATCACCTCAGTAGGTGTTGCAATACTTTTGTTCAGGTAGTTCAATTTATTGTTCTAGCTGGCTTTTCTCTGCGATGTCAGAATATACCATGCAGTAAGTAGCAGAAAAAGCAACATCATTACCAATTTAGTTGACAAATTGACTAAAGCACAATGTGTTTTAGACACTGGAAATTAGCCTTTGATCAAGGAAACACTAAATTATATTTCCTGAATTCTCCTCCCTTCCTTCTTTTAGAGTAAAAATCCAGATGAAATCAGATGTTATCAGAACAGTAAGCTTGAGTTACTTGAAGCAGTGCTAGTTGTTCCAAGTCAATATTGAGCATGTGTAATAACACTGCTAATTGGTTTGCTATCAACAACACCAAATATGGGTCATTGCTGGATTGATAAAAAATGCAGTTGCAAATAACATCACAAATCATGAGATTTTTACAAGGAATTCTTGGCTTTCTGTTCAATTACATGTTCAGCACAAGGTAATTTTGTATTTCATGTTCAAATATTAACCTCTAAGCCTAGACCTATGCATTTATTGATGGCAATTTAGTTTGAAGGTCTTTATATGATATGGTACATTTATTCTTAGATTTTTTTGTTCATATGAATACAGCTATGCATTTTTGCATTTTAAGACAGAGTTATATTACATTTTTACACCTTTCAAAGAGCTTTAACATGATGAACATAACATTTTGTAAAATGGAATGGTCATTTCAGGATTTTACTTATGTATTTCTGGGTCAAAGCTAGTAATCATATTGCATGTCATTTTTCAAGGTCTGCCTTAATAGTTGATATTCAGCATAGTTTTTCTTCTTATTTATCTTGTTTTGATGGAAGCATATTTAAGCAAAAAGTACCTTAACATTGATATGAATTTTTTAAGAATCCAGTTTGAAAATATTTGGAATCAGACAATCCTTTCCACATTTATTCTTGTTTATCTTCATTGAAATTGTTCTTATTGTGGTACTTGTTCCATTTCATATCTACAAATTTTCTTGTAGAGCAAAGAAACTAATGGTGCTTGGGATAGCAGTATTTGTGCTTGCAATGTATTATTGTTCATCAAAGTTTATTCTTCCTCATCGGCATCTGAATGCTGTCCATGGCGGACATAGTAAGAAATTGCTTTTGATTACACTTCAGTTCTCTCAAAAACAAGTTTAGAAGTTTTATTATCATACTAATTTATTATACAGCTTTGACAGGCTTCTGGTTAAAGTGCTTTGCTACTTTACCACTGTATCCAGGTTTGATCATTACCCATTATACAGCTTTGACAGGCTTCTGGTTAAAGTGCTTTGCTACTTTACCACTGTATCCAGGTTTGATCATTACCCATAAACAGCTCTCAGTCTACTTAGCTAAAAATGAACAACATATTCTTCAATGTTCGATATTGAATATAGGGCTAACCTTTTACTTACTCAATTATAGCCAGCTATTAAATTCATGCAAAATTTTTGTTTCAAGTAAGAACCAACTTTGAATTTTATGTCAAAGAGAAGCAACATAACTTTGTCTATTGTTGCATAGAAGTAGCATTCAAGTAGAGTATTGAACTTGTTTTGCTCAAAATCTGGTTTTTAAAGGATAAAGTTCTTGTAGTGAGACATTGTGAAATTGTTTTTTAGAACAAGCACCAGCATGTTTGGCAGGTATGCTTGAAAAGTGGTATCTGAAAATGGAGAATGCAGATGCTGTCATCAAGCACATCCCCTCTGATTCTGTTGATCATCAGTTTCTGCCTTTTGTTGGTAAGACTCTGCTAATCTTCCAGAACAATCTTTAGGCCAGGACAGTTTTGAAACTGATGATTTATGTATTCAACATGCTTTGTGCTGATGAACGTGCATAAGAGTGACAGTAATTGCAATTGTTTACAAGACATTTAAGGAAAGTTATTGTGAATGGATAAGTAGACTTGAGTTTAATAACAAAACATATGTGATAATGAATTATGTCTTCCCACAGAAAAAGCCCTCTGAAAGGCCTAACTGATTTTTATTACATTTTTGTACTATTTCTTTGGAGTCTCAGTACAAGTTTTTAGCAAGCAGGGGTGGAGTGAGTCAAACAGAGACATAATTGTTAACCAAAGTATTTTTCCTACAATCCATGATTAAAATAAGTTTCTAGAGCTGTAGGCACTTGATAGTCCTGAGATGTGTCCAGGTTTAATATGGAATTTGTGTTATGCATGTCCCATAATGTGTCCTATAATGTGCATAACTCATTAGTTCTACAACCTTCTTATTGAGATACAGGTCATGATGTGATTTCTGGGCGGCATTTGGTTTTCACTAGAAGATGTTGATTTAGTTGAAAGTTTTTTTGTTGCTAATTTTTATAAACACGACAGTTTTTCTTATCCTGTCCAGGGATTATTTCATGAGAGGATAGCCCTTGTACAAATGCATAAAACATCCTAAATTTTCACTTATTCTTGAGGTTTAGAACTTCTTGGATGAATAAATTTTGACAGACACAAGTCAACACTACTTTCTTACTTGATCAAAACTTGATCAAAACTTGAACTGATCAAGACAAAAGGATCTAACAATTTTAGCCTCATGTATCTTTTTTATATTCTTAATTGTCTTTCTCTTCCTAGGTGATGGTTATCTTGGTTTGACAACAGATGGTGATAGGAGTGAGCTTTATATTTTGAATGACACCAAAATGGGTCTCATCCAAATTCCATTCTCAAATATTTTACAATTCAATCCTATGGGGGAGACAAAGGACCCAGATGGTAATGATTTGATTTTGAATAATTAATAGGAGAAGTAACACAAATATCAATGACTCATGTTCCATGAGGGTATCTGAAGAGGAATTGTCATGCTACAAAGTTGAATTCTATCCTGCCTTTTTAGGAAGATTGATGGTTGAATTATTGAATAGGCTTTTGGATTCATTGAGCAAAGTTTCATTTGAGCCTTACGGAAGCTAAAAAATACACAATGCCAGGAAGCTTTTGGAAAATTTCACATTTAATCACCTGAATGATCTTTTGTTTATGAACTGTCAAAGTATCAGAATGAACTGTCAAAAATGTAGGACAAAACATTAGACTTGTTCCATTTGCACTCTATTGCATTTAAGGAATAGAATCATTTCATCTTGATGAGAAGGAAAGACAAATATCTAATTTGTTATGGTTTTCATGCATATGCAGGCTCTATCTAATTTCATTGGTTTTGAAGAAATTAATAGTTCAGATATTACCAATTTAGAACTTGGAGCTTGGAATTTCTTTACAAAAGTCTAACTTGTCATTATTTTGTGCTTACAGAAACAATAGTTCTTGATATCAAAAAAGGAAAAATTCACAAGTACACAACTTTTAATGGGGTGAGTTTTTCATTGGCTTTCCCTTCACACTGTTCAGTTTTTAGTAATGAAATTTTTAGTAAAAATGTAAAAGCCATTGTGTTAATATTATCATTCTATCTAATGGCTAAGTTTGTTGTTGATGAATTTTTTCCTAAAGCTTTGCATCATTGTATCTGCAGGATAACAAGGTTTATTGCATTGTTGTGGAGCATGTTATTTTTATTCACCGTGAAATTCCTGGCCTTTTGTATCAAGAAATAAAAGTGAACAATTTCAGGGTAAGTGTTACATTTTTGGCAAGTTTTTTCCTTGGCTATATTCCATTCCTTTTTAAGCATCAACTAACTGATTAACAACAGATAAATTGATGACTAGGCATGATTATCTTTGTCTAGAAAATCATGTCATAACTTAAGTCATAACTTATGATATTCTATAAATAGCTTGTCCGCAGTCCTGTCTTTTATTTTTATGTATCCCCTTGTTCTAGCAATTGTTTTAGCATTGCTGCGCTAATTACTGCTTGTTTTTAGTACCCTAGTATTATTTAATGCTACTGACATCCAGTTGGCAAAAAAATAAAAGCTTTATTTTTGTTTGTTTTGTTTTTTCTTAATTTCTGTTGCCATCATTTAGACAACATTTTCTTTTTGTTGTGTTGCCTAGTTCTGGTTTATTTGCTGCCACTGAAGAATGTTTGCAGACTGAAGTGCATTTGAATTTTCATGAATTTTCCTTTTTTATTAGCCTGCAGAGGTTCATGGAGTCTTCAGCGTTGCATCAAGTGAAAAATGGCACAAAGAGGTCACTTCTTCAAAAAGGTAATTTCTCCTTATTTATCCTCTATTTTTTGTGCACTATGACATTTCTGTGTTTTGACGTTTCTGTCTTTTACTTATCCTAAACACGATTTTGGTTTTAAATGAAATATTTTGTCGCATTTGCAAGGCAAGAATATGAGCGTTTTACCCTTTAGCGCACAAATGTTTGAAGATTATGCTTTTTTGGCTGGCTGGTCTCTAAATGAATACTCGATTTGATTTGTTTCAGAAAATTGAATTTGGCATTGGGTAATAGGATAAGTAATAAAACATGCAAATCTGCTTGTTTTGCAGAAATAAACTTGCCAGCTACACTTTGAGCTACGGCGTGGAAAGTGGCGAGAGAAAGGATGGCGGAAAAATAATTGCAGTTGCGACGTCGCTGTTTCCAAAAGAGTCGAAACTCCCTGGACGGCGGTAAGCAAGCCTTTGCCGAGCAGGGCAGTTGCTGCATTGTGTTTCGCCTAACGCTCCTCTGAACTTGGAAGAGCTGAGATAGAAGGCAGCGGATGCAATGTCATACTGATGAGAGTAGTTGAGCCAGTCAATATTGCGATGGCTTGGGTTTTTTTGTCGGTTTGGATGAGTTAAGATTGGCACGATTCTTCGGAATTTTAAAAAAAATTGACAAATGAGAGGCTGAGCGATGATGAAGATAGTGCTTGGTCAATGGATCTGTTTAAGCTCATGCTGGCTCAAGAATTATCCGATCGCCCTTTTGTCACTTCCAGTGTTTCTCGCTCCTAAGTCAAAAAGAATTTTTATTGATCATTTTCATCAGATTAACAATCCTTGTTTCTGTTAACAGATCTGTTGAGATGCAGGTTATGTCTTTAGTGCGATCGGAAGATTTTGTTGTAAACGAAAGCGAAAATCTGCAGTCAGATTCAAGGCAGAAAGCAGAGATTGATCAAGGACTAATAAAACTTAAAACGGAAATTGGGAAAGTACGTGTGAATTTTTGTAAAACAGATTTTCCTGGCTTCAGTGAAAACTTTTTGTATGATATGAATTGTGTTGCACTTTTTCAGCAGTTGGCATTGACAGGTATATTCTTTTAATAGATGCTTTATGTTCAGTTTTAAAGATACCATAGATGCTTTCTGTAGGTCCTCGTAAGCAGTTTTTGAGATTATAAACAATGTAAATCTTCATAAAACAATGTTCATAAACGCTGGAATGAATTTGAATCTTCTGGATTCACAACTCAGTTCGCAACTTAAATCGTACGTAACCATTATTGCAGCTGGAATCGGAACTTAATTCGCAGTTGAGTTTGCAGCTAAAGTCGTAATTGGTATCGAAACTAAAATCGCAGCTCAATTCGCAAATAACTTGGTAACTGATATGAGAACTGAATTCGCAATCGAAGTCGTAACTGATGTCGCATCTGTATTTGCAACTTGAATCGAAATGAAATATCACCTCATAGGCATGGCGATCGTTGCTTCAAACACAGCTAAGAAAACGTCACATTTCTGCTTGGGAATCTGTAAGTTGACCAACTTGTTTTTCAGAGTTTCTATTTCCGAAATCCATTGAACAATAGTTGGTTTCAGTGCTAGATTGTTAAGGTACTCGGTGAACGACCCGATTCTGAGTAGGTCAAGCCCGACATTATCTTTGTTATCGAAGGTCTCCCTGTGACCTGTTATTTCTATGCGATGCTATTCGGTGTGTGACGTGATTTTACTTCATTGTGTTCTATGGTTACTTTTTCTCTTTAATGGATATTAAAATATTCGAATCATTTTCGAAACTTTGACAAGAGCTGGGAGTGTTTTTTAGGTAGTTGTCAATTTTTGATGCAATTTCCCTTTCGTAGATTTGGAACCTAGGCATAAAAGTCGAGTCTAAAGACGATCCTGACACGCCCTCGCCGCTCAATGTCAACATCACTGAGTATTACTTATATTCCACAAACAACCTTGAAAATGCCTCCCTAACAAGCGTACCAGAATCGAAGTCTGAGTCGTGTTTTTATGGAGCCCCCACCATGTAAGTATGGATGCACACAGCAATTTTGGTAGCGAAAGGTCTTTTTATGAGTATTGTTTTGAAGAATTGCGATCACAAATCAGAGCGATGAACTGGATGGCTTGAAGCTTGTTCATGCCTGGTAGCCTCGGTTTCGTTCCTTGCTTCTTCAAACACGTGTGAGGCTGAACCCCGCTGAGTCTTTTTTCGATAAGTGTTGATCTCGAATTGCCGAGGCATCAAGGGGTAAACTGTGTCTAAATAATGCGCAAGGTGAAGAGGTCTGGGACAAACACGTGTGTTGTTATAAGGGCTGGAGTCAGTGCTTTTTCAAAAGTGTTGCCATGCTGATTTGCCATTTGCCCAACTACAAAATAGTTCTTCGGGCTCTTGTGGGGTTGGGTTTATTTCAATTTTATTGTTATGTCAACGCGCACGAGGCATTTTGATAAAGCACGGCACAGGCAACACGCTGATAATCGCAAACAGATTCAAGCCAAACCACGTTTCTTGCTAAATTCTTCAAATTAAAAAAACACTTGTGAAGTGCAGAGAGAGACACTGCTCCGTGAAACGTAGAAAATGAAGCGTACAGTATGGAACGTGTGATACGAAGGAACAAATACAACGAATACAGAGGAATAGATTAAGTACGGTTGGTGAGTCATTCAGGCTGCGTTAGGGCCCAGACTCCAGTACTTGACACCACTGATCTATTTTACACAGAATGTCACTGCTGTTGGGTTCTTAGGTCTGATTGGCTGTGTTTCACCGAAAGAGGAACAAACATGCTTATTTGGCTGCATTCAGCCTTGGCCTGCATTGAATCTGCGATTGTAAATTCGATGTTGTGCGTTGCTCATGTGCTATTTTTTGCACGTGTAGAACAAGTTAGAGTTCAAAATTCCATCATTGACTTTCATAGGCACACGACTCATTTCTGGGTGATGCCAAAAGACATCCAAAGCTTAATGTCGCTAACACGCAACTGGAATAGCACTTTGCATAAATTCGGGTGCTCAGAACTGATGAAGGCAGGTAAGGTGACCCCCAATCTTTATGGTGGCGTGATTTACTGTTTATAATCGTGTTTGGCTACTGAGTTGGTCCTTTGCAGCCTGTTATGATAAATTTTTCTTTAATCAAAAGCAAATAACTTGACTTTCGTGAGTGTCCTGTGGTGCATTAATGGGTCAGAGGCTTGCAAAGGTTCGAACTTAAAAACAGCTGATACTTTTAAGTCTGCTTTGATTATTTTGGAAGCTACCCGGAGTACTAGAGCAGTTTACCCCCAGTTTACTTATTTTTCATGTCTCACTTAACACCCTGTTTATGTTCCACAGGTGTTCTTGGTATACAAAAAGCGCTTGTTCTCAGCTTCTCTGGACTGCAATACACAAAGCACGGCCTGGAACTGGCCATCAACCCAATATCTTTGTCATCCAATGTATCATTACGTCATCTGCCTTACCGAAAGAACACAGTCTATATTCACATCAGAATTATGCCGCCCGATGGTATCAAGACGATTGAAATATTCTCGGAGAAACCAGGAGCACCCAAGCTTTTTGCTTGTGGCTCCGCTTGTGAACAAGTTGTCGAAATCAGGTGCGTTCTTTTCTTTGTTTGGTAGTAATCTATTCATTGCGCATGCGCTTCACTGTACCCCTAACTGGTGCCCTTTTAAGTTCTCCACAATATAAATTGCGTTCGGCACGTTAGTCTTTCGCTTGTGATGAGCTTCCATATGCCTGATGCAGCTTGCATTGGGCTACTTGCGATTCTGTAGGATGTGGAAATCTCTGAGGCTCTTTTTGCCCGAAAGCAGCGTTCTTTTTCTCAACTTGAAACCAAGCCTCAGCTATGCTTCCATAACTCCGTTTTAAACTGATTGCGTTTCCAAATCTGTCCGTTACTTGTTGATTTTCTTAGTGCTTCCATTACTCCGTTTCACGATGTGCTTCTTACCTTCTCTGTTTAGTGAGAAAACAGTACAGAAACTGCATTCCGCACGGAATAAATTCAAATGGTATTCGCTGCAATTAGTTGCTGCAGTAGTACCTTTTGCGGCGTAAATGTCAATTACTCAATGTATATGTTATTGCTCTTTTTTAAAAGAAGCCTTCAATTTATGTTCAGGTATATGTTCGGAAATGAAGGCTGGATTGTCCTTAACAACATGTTCATAAATGTTTTAGGTGGTTTCACACCCCCACATGCCCCATGTTTTTGTCACAATTTGCATGTTGTTGATTTTTTGCGACAAGATGTGACTTGGTCCCAGCATAACCTGCTTCCATGCTAACATTGCCTTTGATTTCGGCAGCTCGACGCCTTCCTTGTTCATTGCCAAATTGACAAATCCGGTCACTCCCATTCTCTACGTGTCCACGAATCGAACGGACCTGCAGATGCTGAAGGAAAGTTCTTTTATGATCAACGCCCGTAAAGGTATCCTCCATGGTCAATCTCCTTTTAGTCGCATCTTGCTGTAAACGATGTTGCTTCGATCCTTCTATAGTTAGTTACCTCTAAGAACCCTTAACGTGCTCTCTCAGCATTTTAGCGTTACTATTTTCATTTGAACTTGCTTAAAACACATCGTTTTTCCCCAATAAAATGAGGTTGACCCTCGTAGCATTTTAAAAAGGAATCGATAAGATACTACTGAAGCTACAAAATCCCATAATGTACATTAAAGTTCTTCGATGGAGAAATCGTTAAGAATTTGCGACGCTCTATTGTTATCCGGGGCTTTCAGTGAGACTTGACCAGTCACACCCCATGTGCCGCACTAGGAAGGTCCTGATTTCTCCATTTGTTTCTTCTAGAAACGGGGGACGACGATCAGCCAAGGTTTGCAGCACACCATTTCAAACTCTCTGCGAAGTTCTGGTTTTTTGTCATTGTGTGTATCGTGCTTTTCCACGTGATTGTCATCAAAATGATCTATGCTGAATGTCACAAGGACAAAGGGGCCAAAAGAAGCAGAGGAAGGGCATTTCTCAGCTAACGCCCAATCGCCTTGAAAGAAGGACAGCATTCTGTGATTCCACATTTCATGAGCTTAATTTGGAGGACAATTGGAAGGCATAAACGGAACAGGGGCAAGAAGCGGCTCCAGCCTGTTTGCTATTATCTTTGAAACCGATAAGAGTTGATTATGTATTGTGATCACAGAACAGTGGTCATAGAAGAACTACACAAGAAATGACATGTTACTGTTGAAAGCATACGCAACTACACGAAGGATACTCTTCCCGCCATTAAAGACCTTCGCAGGCAAAACTTTGCTTTTATTCCCGTAATCCTAACTTATCTACTTGTACATGGAGGAAATAAAACTTGCTTGCTTGAGTTGACTTTGAAACATGGACAATGAAACTCGTCTTAGTTTAAAGAGATCTATTACAGCTGGAAACCTGTTTTCCTTCTTATGTGTAAATATGAGTTTTTCTTCGTATAAAATTGCCTGAGGAGTTTGTCTTGAATTTCAGATTGAACTGTTGATGTTTAAATGTTATAAGACCTGTATTTTTTATGTTGATGTTAAAATGTTGAATGCTGTTATCGAGTTGAGGATGCTAATTATTTCAGGGTGTTTCCTGTCTATTTTAGATTGCTATAAAACCGGCTTCAAACCGGCTTCAAACTGGCTTCAAACCGGTTTCAAACCGGACTCCCCTTTTCATTCGCCCGGCCTCCAAGTTATTCTATAGCATCAAGTGTTTGTCAAATTGCATAACAAAAAAATCGTAGCCTTGGTACATCGTAGTTTTTTTATTCGTAGACTAGTTTTAAATGTTCTTGCTGTTAGTCTAATAAAACTGCTATGATGTATTACCCTAGTAAATGGAATATAAGAAACTGAGATGGGGATTACTATTTTTACAATGGAGATGACGATATATTGATTGTGCGGTGCATTGAGTAGGCGACTCAAAGTCAAGGTTTCCATGTTATGTTTTTCACGGCGATGCGCGCGGCCTTCCTTACCGCTGCGCTTTGGTTGTCGTTGGTCAGGCTTTCAACCTGAAAAAGAAGATTTACTGTCTTGAGCGGTGGCGAACGAGAGAGAAAATGGGATGAGTAAAAATACCTACTGAACCCATGGTAACGCCAACTTGCTTATATTAGACCGGGACCAAACTAAAGATCTCTAATACGAGACCAGACAGTCTACGGTACTCTATGGGAACATACACCCACCCCCACTCCTTTCTTGTTAAGGGCTTTTGAAGGAGCGATCTCTAGACTAGCATGCTAGCGTTGACTGCAAAGCTATTGCTTCCATCATTTGTCTTTTAACAGAGAGCATTCACCGCCTTAAATGTTACCGCCCTAGATTTCACTGTCCTACATGTAATCGCTCCAGATAACATTGAAATACTCTTCACCCACCATTTGTAGTCCAAGTCTCTCATCGATGTACCGCAAGATGTGAAACACTTTTGTATCACATCTTTTTACAGAAGACTTTATTGCTCAGTACAATAATGAAATAAGCAAATACCTCTTTTAGAGATTTGAGAAGTTCTGCTCTTCCAGACGGTGCTTCTGACAGTTCCGTTATTGTCTACGATACCGATTTGATGTTATCACTGTGAGTTTTGTCTACTTTGTCCACCGTTTACTTTTGTTGACAAAATATTATGTGGACAAAAATTGGGCTTGGCAAGCTGTTTTCGCCAACCAAATCGACAGAAAGAAATTACAAGTCATGAAACACACGGCAGTGTCAATTAAGATATTTTTTAAGACAGTAAACATCTTCAAACATCCACAAGCAACTGCATTATCTTGTTCACGAGTTATTCGAGGAAGCGTATTTGGAATAAGATAAAAACGAACCTTTAATGCATTGAGCCTAACTTCACTTGACTCATCATGAAGCAAAGCTACAAGGCGGGGAATGGAGCCCGCTTCAATAGCTGCATACTTCCCTCTTGTTGTTATACTTATCCTGCAATGGCAAACGTTTGTTCTGCACTGCTTGATCATCCAAAAGTTTGGGTAAAGAAGAAGCAAAAAATAAAAACCAACTTTTCGCAGAACACTCTAACATACTTAAGAATTTCAGCATAAAACAAAAAAAATTTATTTGGTCAAAATGAAAGAAACACATACATTTACATGTGCCATAAAGTTTAATATTCGTCGGGGAAGTAATCCCCGTTTCCAGGTGCACTCAACAGCTGCTGCTGATTATCAAACGCTGATTAACTTCTGCTGATGACCAGCACATATTTGATAATATTCAAACACTTCTGAATGAGTGAATATTTATTTGGTTGGTCTCTTAGATCAATGTACTTGTTTATAACCGTGTGTCTATGTGAAAGGCAAATACATACGCCATCAATGCTCCAGCAGCACTTGCTCTTACTGTTGTTGACTGCTCTGTCAGAAGTTTGCTCAAGACCGGAACAGCACCAGCATCGCAAGCTGCGTCTTTGCCGTCCAAAGGAAAGCTGCAAATAAGAGAAATACCTTCTTTTCACCTTTCATTCACTGCCAGTTATCGGGAGGTAATTTCAAAGAAACAATTCGTTCACTTTTTGTTGCTTCGAAGCCAAAGATGTATCTTCAATTTCAGTATCTCCTGACATGCGTATATCGCGATACACAGGTATGTAAAGATACAGAATGAAGTCTGTACCTTCTGCAGTCTACATGCACATGTTCTACTTTACATTTACAGTATGACATAGCACCCACCACATGTAATGTATCCATCATTTGCATGGACCTTATTTAGAAAAGAATTGCTGTGTTATTTCATTTATGCAATAGACATAAAGACGACTGGCTTAAAAAACTGGCAAAATATCGTGTGGCAATTTTTGCTTTGCAAGAGTGCGAGTTAAGTCAAGAAAAAAAGAAACCAAATACCTCAGGTCCATGACATCCCTGGCAGCTTTTGATCTTAAGCTGGCGTTTCCATGACTAAGAAGTGTTGTAAATACTTCCATTGCCTTGCTTTGTAGTGCTTGCTCTGTATTCACTTTCATGCAAAAGTGCAATGTGTCGAGGATGACTTCCTATCAGAAAATTACTTTAGGTATTATGGATGTCTCACTCAAGAAAAAACAGGGTGTTCTATAATACTTCAACACTGACGGCTGCTCATTTTGGACACTACCAGAGGGGTCCTTAATCATACCCTAAAAACACACGCATAAGCCGCCCCCGCATATAAGCCGCACCCCAAGTTTGAGGCTTCCAAATTCAGAAAAATATTTTGACTAATAGTTTATATTTGAAAATATTTTAAAAAAGCAATGAAATTCTTCTTCATCTTCAGACAGTCTAAAGAGCTCATCCAATTCATTTATCATCCCATTCCGTTTGATTTAATGTCACTCTCTCGTCCTAATAGACAGCATCATCATCTTCATCACAATTATCATATGTGCCTTCTTCCGTATTTCACTACTGTTCTTCTGCATTTATAATTGTTTATGTGGAAATAAAGAAAGTTTTTGCTACCTACAACGATAGCAAGCCGTATTTTTCAGATATGAGAGCTGAAGTTGATAATTCCAATGCTATAAAAATGATTGCAAGTATGAGTGTATTTGCCAAGCACCATTATATGCCTCAAGTCTTCATCTATAAAAGTCAAATAACTATTTGCCTGAAGCATCTAACTCAAAACACTTTGAACTTTGTCATCTATAACTTCTAAACTAATTATCTACACAGCACCAATCCTTATTTACAGCTTCTTGTTGACTTGCATTTTCAAGCTCTTAAAAATATATCGTTAGAGCACTGCTGAAATTTGCATCAAATACACGAAAAAATTCATTTACCCTACCTTTATTTCATCTTCTTCTGCTTCCAGCTTCTTAACCAAAATTGGGATTAAATTAACCTCCACAACACCCTCTGGCCCTGAAAACAAGAAACTTATGGATACAAATTTATTGCTTAAATGCTAGACCCACTGTATAGAATGAAACTACAATCAATGAGTAAGTTGAAAAATCCCATCAGCTATGGCTTCAGAAAGATACAACAAAGTGTTTGGAAAGAGAAATTGTCCACAATCAAAACATCAATTTTTCCCAGTAATTTGCTTTTATAATATTGTCTAGTCTTGAAGGAGCAAGTTAAGCACCCACTACACTGCCCTCTTTTAGATTTTTAAATATTTTAACATACTGAGCCTTGCCTAAGCATTTTATGTTTTTTTAATAAAATCAATGGGATAAATTTTCTGAACCATACCAGGAGGTGACTGGGACACCATTAGAATTGCCATGTGGGACTGGATTCTTGCTTTGTACACCTCATCATCGAACTAATGGGAAGCAAAATCATCTAGTCATGTACAAAATTGTGCAATGTTTATTTTAATGCACTTTTACTAATATTTGTAAAAATGACATACCAATTTTGATAATGGTGATACAACTTTATGTTCAAGGATTGCATCTCTCCCAATGGCATGCCCTGGAAAATATTACGAAGAGTAGGATCAAGCATGCTACAAAAAGCTGTTTGCAGTCAATCCAAGATTGTTAATGTAAATAAAATATTAAAAATTATGAAACACAAGGGATGTATATAACTATAAAATGCTTGAAAGCCATGCTAAGTAAAACAGTTTAGAAATCTTAATGGGTTAACTTTAAGGGTGAATCACCTGCCATAATATGTAGTGCTTCTGTTGTTTTGATCCTGACTGTTGGGTCACCATCTTTCAACAATGTTTTCAAGCTACTGATCATCCCTGAAAAGTGTACAATTCGAGTTTTATTCAGCATAAACTTGAAATTTTCTGTGTTGTATTCTGAGAGCAAGAACGTGTGTTGGTAAAAATGACAAATTTTCCTTAGATAGAATCAAAGTTTAAAATTCAAAGAAATGTTCAATGAAAAATTCAATACCCTATGTTTCATGCTCTTTTATTCATCCCTAATTCAGGGGCGGATCCAGTAGGGTGCAAAGGGTGCCCAAGCACCCCTCAGATTTTGCAGGCATATCTTTTTAGCAATTGAAGGCATGGTTGCTTTGATTTTGAGTTCTACACACAACAACCTAAAATTCGAGCCTCCGCTTCGGTGCCTCGTCTCACAAATGTCCAGCCCTACTCTTTCGTTTCCTGTATTGGGGTATTATCAAACTCCCCCTGGTTTCACCATACAGCATTCTACAGCCTTTGAAAACATTGTCTCCTCTATAACCCAGCCATTATAAGAACCCATAGCCTGTGAATTAAACCAGATTCTGCACCCGTGGAAGTGAACTTAGCCAATGACTGTGCAAGATCAAGGGGTTCTTAGCATTGGCGCGAGAACCCATGGATTAAAAAAATTTGAAATTTCAAAGAATGCAGACTTAACCAGGGGGAGTTTGTTCTACATCAACTACTGTCAAATGTATTGTAGAATTTGACAGGGGAAGTTTACATTTACCAGGGGGAGTTATCGCGTATTAACAGGGGTACAATGTTTGTCAATAGCCCTTGGTTGCAAACTTTTCTAAATGAGCACCCCTCAAAATAATTGCTGGATCCGCCCCTTCCTAATTCATCTTTATTGACATTCATTCAGGGTTAAAGCCGAATAAATTGTCCTGAAAGACAGAATTCCTTCAAATTAACCTTGAGTAAAAAAACCTTGAGCTATATTCTTCTCATATTTCACAAGAATAATTTGATTCAAATGACTAGATTCACAACCTTTGTAGTAATTTCTAGCATCTCAATCTAAGTGCCAATTGTTGTACTCGTGAATGTCGTTTTGGTTACTTGGAGAGAAACCAAATAATGAGAATTTATATATTCATTCTTGAGAAAGAGACGTAGATAGCGAGATACAAAATCGATGACGTCAACCAGAATCAAAGAATTGCTATACAAAATGAAATACTGTCAAACTGATAAAAATAATAGCACAAATAACCCCCTACTCCTACGTTATTGCAATTGAAATGTCAATGATAAGCTCACCAACTCGTATTGATTCACTAATGTGTTCTGGGTTATGCAATACATCGCACAAAGCAACCAGGGCTCTTTGTCGTACAATCAAAGTTTCATCATTAAGCTCCTTGTTCTGAAATATTGAATGTGGAAAGTCAAATTCGCAAGAATCAAATACAAAACTGAGGCTTCAACGTATGAACTAAGAAAACTAGATAGCTATAAATCTATTGGGATTACCTTTTAACGTTATTACCTTATAACCAAGGTAAAAACAATTTAAGAATAACAACACTTTCATTAAAGGTATAGATGAGCCAGTCTTTAGCACAACGTGAAATCGTTAAATTTGAAACTCAATAGTACTTACCAATTTTGGAAGTGCTCTGTCTCCATAAGCTAATGGAGCCTTTGTTAAATCGATATTTGGCGGAAGATTCGATGAGATGACTGTATGCGCCATCTTGTGATTCCAGAACACTTTTGTTACCGTGGAAACAAAATTTTACTGACATCTGCATCCTTGAACTTTGTAGGATAACGATTGAGTTGAATGATACTGTTTGGAGAATGGCGAACGCCGCAAGAGCTGTGTTTCGACAGGTAAATCTTGTGTATTTAGGCATTTCAAGTAAATTGTGCAGAGATCTGACGCGTGATGGATATGCAATAGCTACTCGCCCCTCAAAAGGACTGTATGTTCGCCTGGCGCTTGTAGTCTCTAAGTCACCGGCAGGGTGCGGGCGCTGTGGCGTTCCTTCAGTTCAGATTTCGTTTTTGTACATTTCACTTAAAAGTATTGTTTTGCAGTAAAACTAACAATGCTGGCTTATAGCTCCAACCTAAAATTTACACTGGCTTTTTATACTCTTCATACGAAGGCTATGCATTCCGAATTTTGTGTGCACAGTTTCCAGGGGTGCAATGCACAATGCTTTTCAATATATGTGACCAAGATTTTTGAAAGCAATGCTTTTTCTTGTTTTTATTAGCTTTTCGATGCTGAATCCTGGACTTACAGTTACCTTCTTGGATGCCCAAAGACTGGAGAGGCAGTTCTCATTGACCCAGTTGACAAGCAGGTTGTTATTTTTTTACTGCTCACAATTTGTCGTGCATGCAATAATGCATTGCCCTGCAGCAAAATATACAACATGTTAACCAAGTGCCCTTGCACCAAAATTACTAATCTAGTAACCAATATCGTGTGTATATATAGACTGTAGTTAGGAAAAGTAGGGGTGTTGTAGAATGAGTATCATGTATCTTCGCCATGGGCTAAGGCTTTTCAGAGAATAGCATTGTAGGTCAGAGTAGGTCATTGTAGGAATAGCATTGCAGTAAACACAAGTAGTTTATCTATGGCAGAGTGTTGCATCATCCTGATTTTGCTATTTAATTTGTTCTAAGGTCAGTGATGGTTCTAGCTTCTTGTGTGAATTAGGATTCTGTTTTAACCCTGGTACTGCAGAGTCTAGTGTGAGTTGTAGAATTCAGTCTGGTTTTGGAAGAAGTTCCGAGAGCTACCACCAAAAGAGAAATGCCATTGAAAGTTAGAAGGATTGCATATTAAAGCTGTGTCTGCTCCATCTACTTTGTATGGAACTAGAAAATGACAGTTAAAGTTTCAGTTGTTGACAGTTGAGAGTTGTTGTTGATGTTAGAGTTGTTGTTGATGATGATGATGATGATGATGATGATGATGATGATGATGATGATGATGATGATGATGATGATGATGATGATGATGATGATGATGATGATGATGATGATGATGATGATGATGATGATTTCCATAATATTATTTAGTTCATTGCTAACAAACATGACCACTAAGATTGTCCTTCTCCTCAGTTGTTTGGGGCCTTTTGTCTATAATCAGTGTTTTATGAAAATTTTAGGTTCAAAGGGATTTGAAGTTTGTCCAAGAGCTTGGCCTGAGACTGAAATTTGCCAGTAGGTACAACTTTTGTTAAGTGCACCTCTATGTTAGTTTGTAGCAAGAATACAGGAGATATCTTAAATTCCTGCTCTCAATTCATTCACTTTCTATTTTTCCCGCTGTCTTTATGCTTTTGCACCACTTGCTCTGAATATATGCAGGTGTCTTTGGTGCTTAGTCACCTAAATTCACTTGTTATATGTCCCTTGCCCCAATTTGGGATCTTCAAGAAGGGTTTTTGACATTGGTACATATTTACATATTTCCTTTATAAAAAGGCAGATGAAAAGGTTATATCTAACTGGATAATAATTTCCCAAAAGCTTTGTACTTTGACAAGAACAAAGCACTATAATACAAGAAAGAAGACCAATTTGATATATTTTTGTAATATTTTGGGACTCCATACAGGCAATGTTTAGACTTTATTACTTTTATTATTGGTAAATATTATTTGATATAATATTGGGTAAAAAGAAAATTTTCATTTCAGTAAATACACATTGCCATGCAGACCATGTCACTGGAACAGGCATTCTGAAGTCAATGGTATCATGCAAAAGTATGATTTCAGCCCATGCTGGAGCAAAGGCAGACATTCTTTTATGTGATGGAGATCATATAAAGTTTGGAGAGCAGGTACCATCAACTTGCTCTTCAACTTGCTCTTCAACGTGCTGGAGATGCTCAACAGATTAATTGATAAACTATCCATTCAAGTCTAAAACTTTGGAACTATTTTGGAATCTTTTTGGGATTATCCTCATTTCCTTGTAGTTTCTTGAAGCCAGAGAAACCCCAGGGCACACTGATGGTAGGTTGTCTCAAATCTTTGCTGTGTGAAAAAGATGTAGCTCTTTAACCTGGTATCATTAGTTAAGTTTTGTTAATTGCATATTAAATGCACACATTCTGCAAGAATGTCACAAGCAAATATGTGAGGTGATACATGCAAATATGTACATATAGCTAAAGCATCATTGATATCCTAAGTCTAAGTGTGCTGCTTGGCAAGAATTACATCATTTCTAAAGAACATGTTTAATAAACAGGTTGCATGACACTTATTGATGCTAATGGAAGAAGAGCATTCACAGGTGATGCCTTGCTTATACGAGCTTGTGGAAGAACAGATTTTCAGCAAGGTAAGCTTTGTGATATTTTGCCACTTGCTTGAAAATTCCCAGTGACAATTTTTCTAGTACATTTATTTGATATATCTCAATTTATTGATTACTTAGTAAGTACAATGAGGGTTCTATTGTTTTCATGAAAAATAGTATTCAACTTCTTTCAAAATCCTTTTTGATTAAATTTATTGTTTTTTTAGCGTAATTTACATGGTATAATGTGGTTATCACATTTCATTAACATGAATATATTTGGCTTTTAGGGGACCCAGGAGTTCTTTTTGATTCAGTGCATCAGCGAATTCTGAGTCTTCCAGAGGATTATCTTCTCTACCCAGCCCATGATTATAAAGGTACTTTTTGTCTAAATAGTTTCTATTCCTCAGTATTGTCAATCTAGCATCACTTTTGATGGGCCAGGATCAATATGAAATCAGCTACAAAAGTTCATTCAAGAACTTGCTGAATCAGATCCTATTATGTTGCCTGTTAATTTTGCAGAAGGACATTTAGCAAAATTTATAGATGGATTTGTATTGATCTCCGTTGTCAACAGCATTCTACTTTTTTGAGGTCTATATAATTTGAAAAATGATAAATGTGCAACAAATGGGTGCTTTTCTGGGTAACCTTTCTCTTGTACACATTTTTTCTCAATGTATCATCAATGTATTGTGATCTATCAAGACCATTGTGAATATTCAACAAGAAACATTTTGTTACATTGTCATTCCAAACTATTAATATGTACAATCAGTGAAGATCCTTCTAAGACTAGTTCATCTGCATTGGCTCTCTAAGAATGTAATGTATGAATCTGTTGCCTTCCACCACCCATATACAATATTTATATCCCAGCGGTATAGAAGATTTGAAGGCGAATTCCAGCAGCCATACAAGCATGATTAAATATTAGATTATAAAACAAAAAAACATACTACCTTGCCACTGATTTGATTTCCTTTGACAAACCATTTCGTTTGGGGAAGGTTGGTTGGCCTTCACTACAAGTTGAGCATAAATGCTTTGTGGGCTTGTGATGCAAAATCTTGATTTATTTGTATATTTTATTTTTGTGAAGTGGCATTTAACCAGCAAAAGTAGATATGTAGAGAGATACTGTTTGTGTTACCAGTTGGAGAGAGGACAGCTAGCCTCAAAGTCAAGAGACCCGCTGACTTACTGGAGTACACATGAATTAGATAAAGTAGACAATGTGGGAAAATAATAGCTCAGTTGGTAGAGTACTGCTGTACAAAGTCAGGGTTGTAAGGTGGAGCCTCAGCTTAGGTTGGATATTTTCCCTGTATTCTGTACTTTATCTTCTTCAAAAATCATGTTGCTAATGACACTATATATCAACAATGCAAAGTTTGCTTTGGTCTGACACAGGCTGCAGTGCCACTAGTGTGAAGGAGGAGCAATTGTATAACCCTCGTCTCACAAAGTCCAAGGAAGAATTTATCAGCATAATGGAGAATCTTGGACTAGCTAAGCCAAAAAAGATAGGTATGCCTTTTACGTTTTTGGGAAAAACCATGTAGATGCATGAAAAGTAATGCTTTGTTTTTTATCTTATCTTGCTCATTTTTGCTTCCAGTTTCATCCTATAAAGAATAAGTAATCTGGCATAAAGAATTCTTTGCATTTGCTTGGCTTTTGTGCTACTGATAATTGCAACTGTAATTAGCAATTAACACAGGCTTTTTTGTGACAGTTGTTTATGAGAAATTCCACTTTTTCAAACTAAGGTTATCATGGGCTCAGGATTTTACTGTTTCTATGATAAGGCCTGTAATTTCTTCTGAGATTAATACTATTAGAGACACCCAAGTATTGAGTTTTTTTCTTGATTCAACCCAGAAAAGATACCATGTAAATTTCTAAAAAATCATGAACAACTTTGGCTAGATGTTATTAACTTAACAATTATTTGATGGCAGATGAAGCACTGCCCTGGAACATGATGTGTGGGCCAAGTCAACTGGGACAGGTTGAAGCCGATAGACAGGATAAATGAGGAACTGCGCAGAAGGATTTTTGTACCACATCTTTTATATATAGCAAATAAATTTGCTCGTTTCCTCAATATCAGAAACTCATAGCCACTGCAATAGTAAGTAAATTAGGTTAGAATGCAGAATGTTGAGTTTTTACTCTGTAGAATGTAGTTAGGGTTATAATATTAATAATATTGTATTAGATTTGTATGAGTTAGAAGGTATCAATAACAGATTACGCAAACTAGGTATCCTAGCACTTTTCTTGAAGATCTTTTCTTTGCTGTGAATTGTCATTGTGTTTAAGATTTCACACTATCATTACAGAATTTCAGCATGAAAGCAAATAGAAAACTTTAAACTACAAGCAAAACTAGATAAAAATCAGAGAACATCACTTTGTACTGGCAAGTGAAGGAAAATTTGATTGTATATTGTGTTGGGTTATGGCGTGATGTTGTAATCTCTTAACTAATTTTGAGTCTGGCAGCTCAATGTCAAGGCCTGAAAAACAAGTTGGAAAACTTTTTTCCTGAGACAATGCACTCGTTAGAGTGCCCCAGTCTCTTGCCTATTCAGAAATCCCTTAATTAATCAATCTCAAACAGACTGATCATATGCAATAATTTTAACGACCTGACTAGGTGATGTGTGATTAAATTCAACTCAGACCACAGGTAATAAACCACATCTTTTGTTAAGAATAAGATTGTTGAGTTAACTTTAGCCACATCACCAACCAGTCAGAAAGATCATCAATTTCCCAAACTTTGTCAAAATGTTATATTTAAACCTGAAGCAAGAAAGAACTGAACCAAAGCATTGTATAGTGAAAACCAGGTAGAACAAGCCTTTTGGGGTTAATTCACAGACTCTACAGCTCTGACAAGATGCTTAAAGTCTGCAGGCAGACTACCCAGAAGTTGGATATGAAAAAAGTTATGAGAATAAAAATGATCAAATTCAAGTTATTTCATTTGGAGCATGCCAGCATTAAAGAGAAAGATAAAAGAAACAACACACTTGAGTTTGTGTATTTTAATGATTTTAAATATCTTATGAAAAGTATGTAGATGAAAGAAGAGATTACACAAATTTCACCAAAACACAAAGGACTTTTTGCTGCCACCTTCAAACAGGCCTTTTACAACAACAACCTGAATTATTCCAACCGAAATCATTATAAAACATGACAAAAGAGAGAAACCATTCACTCTGGACAAGTTACTATCAACCAAAAAGTAATGTCGCTTCTGTTTGGCAGCATGAATTTCGTGGTATTCAACCAGTTTCTCTGCATTTCTCACCAGAGCTAGCCATGTTTCCTGAAATCAAATGCATTCTAAAAGTATCAAATGATATCAAAAATAAGATTTGAATGAAATTCAAATGAAAGGACAGAAAAACCAGTTACCGAAAATAAAAATGAAATGGTTCTTGTCAAGTTAAGTTTTAACAACCTATTAACCAAAATTACAGAGTTGTCCACCGTACTTTGTGAAAATGTGAAATTTAGAATGTAGGGCTTACCTTGAACTCCTGTGGTAGGTCTGCATCAGTAGATACCATATTACCGAGCATTTTTTGCATGTCCTCTGGCAAATCACTTTCAACTACTAAAGTTACCACCTTGTAGTCACTTGAAAACGAGTTATCCATACAAATGCTATATGCTCCAGAAACTGTTGCATTGAAGGCAAGGTTTGCAGAGTTCATGCGTTGCCCTGATTGCACTTCATTTCCATTTGTGTCAAACAACTGCCAATCGATATCAGTGTCTCCTCCTTGGCTCACCTACATTTCAAGACATCAATTGATCAATATTTAAGACCACAGACAAAGCAAAGTTGTCACATTGATCAGAAATATCAACATTGTTTCCATTAATAGACTGCTACCAAAAGGAAAATTATACTTTACGTAAGGCATAGATATTCCAACAAAAAGTCTTAACATTAAAGGACATGCAGAATTCAACCAAAGATTCCTAATTTAGGGGGTGTCCTTCTAATCACTTCATCCATCTTCTCAGAAAAATACTCACTGTCCTCCAAAGAAGTAAATATATATTGTAAAAAATTGTCTTGACAAGAAATTTTTAAAAAAACCTTTAACTAGGTTTTTCTCTGAAATTGAAAAACATTCCTAAAAGGATCTAAGGTTTCCTTTTTTATTTATTCTTTTGATTGCTTGAAAATGAAATACCAATGATTTGCTGGATCTTGGCATTCCAAATATTGAGAGAATAAAATTGTGACACATTTGACTAAAAACCAGAAAGAATACCCTCCAGGAGCCTTCTGTTATGACGTTTGTGACCATAAGAGCACAAAATAGTTAATTAATGCCTAAAAAGTTTTTGAATTACAGAAAAATTACTTCACAATTTGAATTAATATTAAACATTGCTCCATAAAAATTCATATTGAATGTAGTATTTTTCTATCAGAATACAAAAACATACATGGCATGGTGCAATGCAGAAAATATGTTAAGTACTTCAGTGAAGTCTGTGAATTTAACATTCTTCCTTTTCATTTTTGCATTATTGATTGACACAACATCAGAGCAGGTGCATTACCATACTTTTGGCCTAACAGAATGTATAAGCAAATAAGACTACAATGTAATGCTTTAGAGAGAAACGCAATTTATCAAACATCAAAATGATGTCTGTGACCCGCATAAATGTATATATAATCATTTAAAAATTTCAACAATGGGCACACAATAACTTCAATCTTGAGTGTGGCAAAAAAACAAACCCTCGTGAAAACTAACATAGCACAGGATTTCAAACAGCTTTAAATTTAATAGGCTGTCAATTTGTTATGCTTTTTCAAGGCAGATTCTTCAAGCACTCTTTTCCTTTCCTAACATTTCACTCGCTCTAACTTCACCTCACGTTAGTACTAACCTGCAAATCAACGTAAACTTCTTCATTTATTGCTTTGACGTCAAACCCAAAGCAGGCCCGTTCGTGCTCGTCGATTCGGATACTATATGCATATCCTTTTACCAAGTCCGTGGACAGTCCTAGGACCATTAACAGGACCATAAGGCCTTCCATCTGTACAGATTGTGAGTGCAATTTCTGCACGAATGAACGTCTTCCCTTATGGTTCGCCTCGTTTCTACTTATGCTTCGTAGTAACCTCGTTTGCAAGAGGCCGTTGCCCTAACGACAGAATCTTCAATGAAAGGAATTTGTTGATACTGTTTCAACATAAACTACAGTCCATCGGTTTCGCGATGATAACACAGATTAATTGACCAGTAAGTCAGCTGTGTTGCTGAAGCGATCTCTTAGGCCGTACAAGAAGAAACGATATTAAAAGCCTTGGGTTGCCTCTTTTTCTCTGCACCAGTCCTCTGTGAAAGTCTTCAACTCTAGAAACCTGATCAGATTTCCCTCTAAAACATGTGACCCACCCTCCAAGTTCCCCAAACACTTGCTGCTTTTAACATGCTTCCTTCTTAATTGACCGCTATTCACGTGTAAATTTCCATGTAAAGTCCATGTTCTCTATGCGCCAACTGTGAAGAAGTTAATAATAGAATGAGTCTCTCTTTTATAATCACGCGGTCAATAAGTCCCTTCATACTTTCCCGCCACTGTGGTTGGTTCTTACTACCTTAGTAGCTACTACCTTAGTAGCAAAATTAACTTGATGAGGCTGCCCCGTTGTGTACCAGGGAGGAAGTAGGGTGTACACTCGTTATCTTATTGTCCAGGGTTGATCGAGTTCTCAAATATTCACGTCCTTTTACTACAGAAGAGTTTTGGATGCTTCCTATTGTGAAACAGAGACTCATTTTTAAGTGCTTCAAAGACGCCTTAAACAAGTTCGATTTTGGCGTGCTAATTTTGAGCGACAGTACGTAGTATGCAGTTCAACATTAAACTGGCAGTCAGGTGGCTTAACCAAGTAAAACAGCAATATCAAGTAACAAATGTTTGAATGGAAATTTCCTCAGCGTGCGGTTTACTCAGAATGAAAGCAATCTGTATGTCAATGTGATTTTAAAGTCTACATGCGTTCAATGTCATGGCTGTTTTAGTGAAAGGGACAATCGAAACTGCCTTCTTATTCAAGCCTTTCTCTTTTTAATTGTTTCTCATGATTAAAATGTTTCATTGGGAGCTATTTCAAGAAGCTGGTCACGCTTTAATCTCTGAACGAAAAGATTCCCACTTGTTAATTTTTACATGCTTTCCATTGATGCATTTGCATAGTACGGTCTTCAGTTTGACCATGTACAGAAAATTGAAGCCTTTTCTTCGCGGCTGTTTAAGAATGGAAGACTCCATTATCGATGCAGTGGATTGGTCAAATAAAACGAACGCCTCTGATCTACAAAGTAATGTGTTGCAAAGTATTCTGTGGGTCATGATTTTGCTTTTTGCTCTGTAAGCAGCGAAAAATATTTCATTTCACGAATTAAAATTTTTGGCATGTCTTCAACGGAATCCCATTTTGAACATATCGACTTGTAGTATGCCTCACGCCCCTGTGGACGACACTTAAGGTGCAACTGTCCAACCATGTTCTCCTTAACGTGGATCTATCTCAATGTCTGCCAAAATCAAGTGGTTGAGTTATCTGTTGGTCCTGTCAAGTCATTTACGCACTGCCTTTCCGTAAATCTCGAGGCTATTTCCACTGACGCAGATATTACATTTATGATACATTTCCAACGCGCCACAGTACGCCCACTATGACCACACAAAATTCTACGGAATTCGACCAGAGAGGGCAGATGGGGATCACTCGGGGAAATTGATTGCCGATTCATTTGAAGCAAGATGATCTATTGTTGACTGATATATCCATAAATGATCTTCTTAAATTCACCTTCTTTGCTGATATAAAGGTTGGTCAATGTCGCTGTCAGTTGGAAGAAACCGAAGACAGAAACATGTCGCTTTACTCGTGTTTTCGTGCCACGCGGTGCACTGTAGTATTAGCGCTTTAGTTCGATATTGTTGTACAAGATGCTCTTGAGCAGCCGAGCTGTAATGTTCTATTCCGGTCATAGTCCTGTTACTTAGCTGCAGTGCGAGCAACGAAAAATGTCCCAGTCCACTAAAATCATCTGCTGAAAATGAGACATCGTTGTGGTTCTTATCCTCAAAATGCCGCAAGATTACTGCGGTGGCGCATTGGTGTTTCAAAATAGCAAGAGGATTTTGCAGGTTCTTAAAAAGCCTTCGACGTGTTAGCAGCTCATCAACGGAGTCCAAGCACCTCGCTTTGACCAGCTCTTCTGAGATCGAGAACAGGCAAAACCACATCGAATTTCACAGGAAAAGCAGGCCTAGTGCGTATTCTCCGATTCTGGCTACTATTCAGAATTGAACGGCAGGCCTATGCACTGACATCAGTCGTCCGTCCTTTGACGTAGGTTCCCAAGGAGATGAACTCACAACTGATTGGATTAACCAAGAAGAAAGGCGTCCTTTAAAACCAAATCATTTTCGCCACTCAAGAAATAGCAGTTATTGTTCCCGTTTGAGCGCGAAAATATCCAGTTTGTGACAATTTTATTTTCTTGATTTAAGTGTTTGACCCTAACGGTACCACATAACTGCGTTGGGAATATGTCAGAATCTAAACTGGAACTGACTCACTTTCTGACTCATCAACGCTTTATCAACAGGACACAAGAAGATCTCGTGTGTTTCTTCTTCCCCTTCTTACCCGCTGTCCTGCTTTAATGAAAAGACTTATGCTTCCAAACTCGATTTCGTAAAGTATGAAGAATATTAAAACTTTAGCACGATCAAAGGAATGTATTTGCACTAGTTTAGATAATGCATCGGACTGAAACTTCCTATCATTTTGTTTGATAATTATTGACTATAGTTTTAGAATGCTTTCTTCAATATAGACAGAATGCTTTCTTCGAGAATATGGTCAGTGGTTAGGCTATTGCAAGGAAAGAATCTGAATCATTTACATATCCACGTATCATTTTCATTTGGCTTGCGAAAGAAAAACAGGCAACATTAAGCCAGAAAGGCTTGTTCAAATCATGAAACCCAGTCTAGAACCATGAAAGTATCATCAATCCTTTATGGGTTCAACACTCTTGATGGCATAACTCTCTTCAATCGAAAATGATCTCACTGAAGGAGCGGCTTGGAAGTTATCTTCACCTAAAAAAAGTGAAATGCGAGATCATATTGGCTAATTCCTCGCTGATTTACAACCAACTTTATAATCATCGGATGAAATGACTTTATTTTATTGGCATTTAGCTTGTATTTTTCTCGGCTAAGCCGAAAAAGACCGAAATTTCTGCAGCTAGCTACGTCTTGATTACAACCTTATTTCTCAAACACACGCTTTCGCATCTGTAGTCGTCACCAGATGGTAACAATGACAGAACTTTGGGATACAGACATGAGTAAGCCAACCGAGTAGTATGGGACTTGTATGTCCCTCTGGCTCAAATGACCTGCACCCAAACGCTGTGACTTTTCATCTGGCTTGGCGTAGCTCAATTAAAGTTATAGCCTAACTGTCTGTCGAAATAACATTAAGAGTTTAAGGAACACCTTATTACCGCAAGAAACTTGTTACATTTATGTGGGGAATTCTACAGCGCGCATTACGAGCACTTAGTAATGTGCATGCACTGATATTCGTATGTATTTAAAACCTACCAAAGACCTTTCAGTAAGAAAATATAGGCTCCCTGATTGACATGTTGATTAGCTGAGTAATGCAAATGTATTCACATAAGTGCAGTTGGCAGTGTTAGTGCGAAATGTGTTGAAGAAAGACGTGTAGAAAAATTTAGATATGACGGGACAAGGCGTACGTTGGGGTTTCTTTGAAGAGATTTCTTGGTTCGTGGATAAGTATACCACAAGGCCTAGTTCCATAAGTATCAGATTTTAGTACCAAAAGTTCCTTAAAAGTTCCTTTATTTTCATTGCACATCAATAAGCCTTAACACTTAATATGCGGAAACTACTCAATAAAGCACTTGACTCACAAATAGCAAACAATCTATGCGAGTATTGGCTGCAAATGAATGGAACGGGTTTTTTAGCTCTTGATGCTTGCAGTTATAAAAAATTTTCTAATCGAAAAGTTCCTTAGGGATTTCGTTTTTAGTAGCATAAGTTCTATATATATTTCGGACTTCTACATGTAGGTTCCTTATAAAAAAAGCGTGTATATGCAGAGGGTCGTTACGACTGTTGCACCAAGAATCCGATCGAATGGTTTTTGTGTCTGGGAATAGCGTGATGCCGCCTCAGGTTGCCTGGGTCTATGTCTACATAAGTGTCTGCGTGGCTGTTCGTCTGTACCTCCATCTCCTTCATACAGTCTGATACCCTCCTTTCATTTTTCCATTCATTACTTCTGCTCCCTGAATTTCCCCATCATAGTTAATACCACTGACAGCTTAGTCGTGGCCAAACGTGTAATGAAATCGCTTTAGCTTTTCACATCACATGTTACTTGATGGTTGGCAATTGACAGGAAACTACCCAAGTAGCGGTCGTGAAACCACTCTTCGTCACACCTATTGCGTCGTCTCTTTCCTTATTTCGTGGTGGTCCCGGACCATCACTACCAAGCTTACCACGCGCTTCGTCCTTCAAGCTGTCCAAAACAACGAGTGGTGCTTGGATTTATAAGTCTCATTTCCTTAGTATTTAATGAACAGTTATATTTCTCTAGTAATACTTCTTACTACTAAAAGTTTGCACTTATTCAATCGCTTTTCAATTTCTTTCTAAAAATAGTGACTGCGCTGATGTGTTGCATCAACCATAAACTAGATATAAGTGACAAGAAAGCCTAGGGATAAACCTGAGTAAATTGGGCGAAAAAGTAGCGAAATGGGCAGTTTTTTAATATCAAAGGGAGATTGCCCAAATTCGCCTCGCTGCAGAAGACTGGACAATATTGGCAGTTAAATGCCGAAACGAGTCTTTATCGATAGACCATCAATTCAGTTTGTTTCATAAGATCGAGTGAATCTCTGTTCGCCACTACATTCCATTTGCCTGTAAGATTGGCTTCATGAGAGAGAGGGCATCCTGTTGCAGTGCTTTCTGTAAATTTTTTCATCTCTAAATGAAGACCAATTAGAATAAAACATCGTCCCTATACGACTGGAGTTGAGAAACAGCAGATGTTAAAATCTCAACTCAAATTTTTACTGACTTCAGTTGTTTGTGGTAATGATAATTAACTTTTGATAGTCAATCCTCTCTTCTCATAGATTCCTAAACTTATTGAAGCACATAAAAATGTATAAAATTAGTTAAAGAGGGGCGACATTTTGCCCCATTTGCCATCCCCACCCTTGTAGCCTCGTTCCCAGCACGCCCCTGATATTTATTATCAAATTAAAAATTGATTTTATAATTGTCTACAAAAATGCAGTTTCGATTTACAAGAAAGTCACAAATTGCCTTCTCCATAAGAATATCAAATGCTTAGGCTATGCAACCAAAGTTACCAAGCGCACTGCCAATTTTCTTGCCAAGAGCCATTTCCCACGCTTTATTAGTTTAAATGATAGGCCTGCATGTCAAACGCTGTGAGAAATATTTTTGTTTATGCGTGCTTTCGTTGCGATTGTGCGGCTTGATATTCTCTTTGGCCGAAGATACAAGACAAGGAATTCACAAGGCAGTAGATCCAGTGAAGGCGGCAGTGAGGTATTTAGAAATTGCAAACGATCAATTTGATCAGCTTGTCTCGACCTTTTTCAAATAATCTTCCTTAGGCATTTTATTATTTGTTGTGGGTTGATCAGACAGACTGTGGTTAACTCTTATCCACGTCGACTGGAAGGGCAGATACCGTGAACAAACAAGTTGTGATGAGTATTCTCAAAAGCATCCTTGATTATAGGAAAACTTATCACATAAATCTTGAGAAAAAATAGCTGTCCCTGCCTCAAATGCTTATCGTAAAATATTAACATGATATCCTAGGGGGCAGGTCAACACGTTTTATTCTTGGTTTCTTTCTCACTTTTGGTAACTTTTTCTCTTTGAGCACTGTTTGTCACTATATCAGCTGCTTTGATAAACTTTAACAAAACTAATTGCCATTGATAATCATTTCATGTTGCATTTAATCACTTCGCCAAATAAAAACAGAAAAGGAAGTGTTGCCAAATGTTATTCATACTCGAAGCGTTTTTGCTTTGAAAATGAATTTCAATTCTTCCATTTGAAGAATTAAAACTTTGAAAGAAAGTAGGATGAAAATTCCGTTAATTTAACACAGAGGCAGCGGAAATGCACGCTCTTTTTTGTAAGAAACAATAAATTTATATCCACACTAAATTTACTCAATTTCATCGTAATTCTTAATATGTTCTCAAGTCTTTAAGGTGGTTTCACTATCCTACGCCCCCTTAGCCAACCTTGTTGTGTACATCACAGCAATCTTTTGACACGAGAGAAAATCCTGCTGGAGAACAAAGCTGGTAGGTATAGACATAGGAAGGTATTAACGGAAGATATAGGAATAAAAACTGCTAAATCAGCTTCCAATGTTTTCTGTCACGAGATCACGAAAATGAAAAATAGAAGTGAATATGAATAAATAGAAGTGAAATGTCAACAAATGTCTTTAAAGATTAAATTTCAGAGGCATTAGCGATCAACTTCAGCTTGCTCTTGCTGTGCTATTGACTAATTTTGAGACTCGTTCTCCTAGAAATTGTTCTTATAATAAAGAATATAAATAGATTCCAACTCTTCAATGAAACAGCTTTTTGCAGGGAAAAATTGATTGGCCTGGTCTCTGATACACCCTTTAAGTCTGTCTCTGATACAGAAAATAATACAGTACTGTAGTTTGGTCATAGGGCCATGGTGGACATTTTGTCAGGACGGAGGTAGATACTTCCAAAAAGCCACTTCTATATGTGCAGTCCCCCCTTCATAATGGAATAGCATACGGGTCCGCTATGGTCCCTGCCCTACCTCTTCTAGCTTTTTGGCTAAAAGACCAGAAGGACCAGTAGGGTATACTGAAAACTGAAACCGTTTTGGACGGACATTACAAGAAGTTCCTGTCTGGGTCGGCCTTCCTTGTCACTTCCGATGTTTTCTTTCCTACAACTCCCTACTTAATGACCACAATAATATTTTCCCCACAGTTTAGCGTGCTGTCTGATGTCTCTTTGGTTTCGAATGCTTTTGCAAAGAAAGATATAAATAGCGGGTCAGAAGGAAGGATCAATATTTCTAACTAAGACCCCGTTTGCACTGCAGCAGAAAGGTCAACTAGATCAGCAAGGTTGATAGATCAACTTTGAATACGAATAAGTTCGTATGCAATAGTCCCATGCATAAGTCATTTGCTATCTTTATAACTTGCCTAATGAGTGTGTGACATTTTTTCTTCGCTTTCAAGAAAAGATGGTTCTGCAATCCATGTACCGGCATCTCGAGTAGTCTTTTGTGCAAAAGATTAAATGGCTTTTATCAGCACCTGGTTCTCCTTTCCTTTATCTCTGAAAATTCTGCCTTGTTAGCATCGCAGAATGTTTGCGAATTTTGCAATCAGTCTTTCATGTTTAATTGATAGAACCCTTGTATAAGAAAGAAACTGATCATTTAGCAAAGCAAGTCAGAATTTAGGAGTTTGCAGTTTCGAAAAGCGTATGAGTCATAAGGAGCATATAACGTCATTAGTGTATGAATGAAATCCTTGCTGTCTTCTGGTTCTTTTCGTCTTTGGAATTGAGTCTGTCATTTGGGCACTCGCCAGGATTCGTGCCAGAATGATGTGTCTCACCGCTGGTTCCCTATTTAGTTGTTGCTGCTTCTTTTCCCCAATTGCTAGCTTGCTGTGATAAAAGAGCAACACACAAGAGTTCGCTGGCCCTCCGCTACCAAAGGAAAACTTAAATGTTGAGTCTAATGAAGTGCACTAGAAGATACTGGGATGCTAAGTCGCAGAACTAGTTGAGCTTAAACTAAAGAAGGACAAGGTGATCTTTGGGAACCTTTTCTGCTTTCAAGATATTCGCGGAATCTCCGATGTAGCCAAACTTGGAACCAGCTAATGCAAAGTGGTATTTTCAAAACAACCATTAGTTGATTATGTTTATCCGCAAACCGACACTTGCAGACCATAAATTGTTTAGGAAGGAGACATGATATCATGACTGCCAAAGAGGAACAATTCTTGAGTTTCACACATCCGTCATCAAGGGCTGGGTTGAAACTAATTGACAAGGGGGGTTAACCCTGCAAAATGGCATCAGAACAATGCTTAGATGTGTCAATTCAGTTAGCCGCACTGCTAATCTTGAATCGAACTGACCGCAAGTTTACAGACACCCGTGCCACCACAGCCCACTTGTTTTGGGAAATGGAGACTGCTCTTTGACCTCGATCACTAGTGAGATAGAGATCTAGGAGATATTTGCAATAATATTTCTAGCCCATTTCACATCTCCAGTCAATCCCTTCACTGAAGTAGAAAGAAAAACGCATGCCCCTGTCCCCTATGGCTCTTTTATGATAGTTGACAGTACCTTCAAATTGTAAAGGAGATTACTGTTTCTCTCTAATGACGTAAGCATTTTCTGCACCAGATCCCTAGGCCTTAACGTTCCATTTTTGTCCTTCGTGTTACCCTGGCAATGACACTAACTGATCAAGAACGAGAAACAAGAAGGTGAAGTAGGGGCTGGTCCAGTCACTAGGAAGGTAGGTACTTTAAAATAGTTCCACATATAACATTTTTGCTTGGAATATTTTCTGCTTTTCTACATGTTGACAAAACTAACAAAATTTTATACTATACTTAAGCTGTTACGAATATAAAACCCTCTAAGTCATTAAGTGATATTTACAAAGAATCGTGCATTTGCCTCCTGGGGCAAAATCAAAGAAGCATGTACTAATAATACTTCCAACAACCATTCTTTTAGGCTGAATACACTTCTGTCTTACAGGGCAATAGAAGGTTGACTGTTAAATATCAATTAACTTCAAAGCAGGACCGGAGCTTTGCTCAACGTGCGTTTCTACACAAAATGTGTAGCTGTAAAAATGTAGTGTAAACAATAGTTTCAATGATGAAGCAAAGAAAAATGAATAAAATTGTGTTCAAAGTGGCCAGACACATTTGGTGAAATTAAAGATGAAAAAACCGAAGCACCAAATAAATGGCAGGATCCCTATGTAAAAAAGTATTGATTAAAGTCAAGAACCAAGTTATGTTATGTTACCAGCGTCAAACAAATGCTGGTACTTGCAAAAACTAGAACTATCTCCTTTCAACACAGTCCACCCATGAAAAAGTAACAACTCTACATCGGCCTTAATAAGTCCCTGAGCAAGACTAAGAAAAAAATTTGCTGCAGTGCAGACTATGCAGAAATGACATTTATTCCAGTGCCAATTGTGCTCAAATCGAAATTCTAGTAAGGCCCTTGTCGACTTTTTAACGGCCAAGTTAGGCAAGCTGAACTTTTTTATGATCATCATACTAAATGATTGCTCAGCATAAAATGGTTGCTCCTCCTGGGTGGGTCATGATGAAAAATGTCGAGAGACCCCTAGATCACTAGCATCCCCCCTGAATGAACAATGCTGATAATGGCTAGGGAAATGTACAGTATTGCCCAGAGAGATGCTCAGCCCCTTCGTCAGGGTGTAAGTAGTTTTGATTTGCGAGAATTGTAATTCTGCTGATTGCAGATTGCCATATTTTGGAAGAAGTTGTAATGATGGCGAGTTTCCAGCCAATGTTGCACCAAGATGTAACTCAGACATTACTTCAAAAGCTGAGAAAGCAGCATATACACGAAGTTATTAAATACATGGGAAATCGAGATCAACGACATAGATTCAGTAGTTTAGTGAAATTTCCAATCAAGGAATTAAATCGATTGATTTTATGAAATACTCCTGGAAATTAATTGAAAGGACATGGAAATTCCAAGCTTTGATACATCTAAAAGGTGTCAGCTAATCCTTTAAAGCTGATTCTTTGTGCTTGCATCTGAAATGATATTATTGGCTCACACCCAGGAACAAATACACCACAGGCCCTACCTGGAACACTAATCGAATAGCTACCAGCCAGTTTGATTTTTTCAATACGAATGGCAATAAAGGACTTTGTCTTAGAGCAACGCAGGAAATGAAAGGCAGACTCGTTTATCCCATCATAAGCTTCCAAACTTTCTTTTGATAGTAACTAAATAGTAATTTTTCGAAATTTTATCAATTATTTGCATGCCCCATATGATATAAAAGGAACGTGAAGAGAAAGGAGCTGAAAAGGATCAAGGCCAGCTGCAGACTCTGAACGCTTGTTGGATTATGAGCCTCGTCTCCAGTACTGTCTTCTTCGATTAAAAGACGGTCTTCGCGTGCCCTTTCCACTTCTTAAGTTGTGTTTACTGCGCTGATTATTCGGATCCCATGCGGAGGAGCAAGATGACTTCTGTCTGTGCATAGTCATAAGTCTGCTGCCAAAGTCGGATTGGTGCTGATCTTTGCGCAGACAAATGATCTCTTTGGGAGACAGCGTCCAAGGGTAGAAGTATAACAGCACTGGCTGTGTTGCGACTAGCGATCCGGTAAGTACCACTATATATCATTATCCAAATTGCCCTTGAGCATTTAAAGGGTAAAAATATCCCCTAAGCGTTACAGAAAATTGATAAGTTGTTTGTCTTTCTCAAGGGCTATAAGCTAAGTGAAAAATTTCAGAAATAATCGACGTTAAACGTCAATCTTAGATGACCCTGCGGTTCATATTGCTAACAGAAGAATGAAAGATCAAGCTGGATCGAATTTTGGAATTCATTTCATCGTTTCGATCAAAGCACAGTGAGATGCCTTTCTATCAAAAGTTTAATGCAGAAGCCGTGACAACGGAAGTCTATTTTCTTGACTTTGTGAATTTCAATAGCAAAAATATTTGTCCAACTGCTCATGCATGATCACTGACAGAATATTTGCTTCCTTTTTTGTTTCATATATTACATCGAAGCCTCTCAAAAATGGCCTAGCCACACAAAGTTCATGGTTTCTTTCAATCTAAGCATGGAATGCTGTAACATCATCAGCCAAATAGTTATATGAGGGCAGCATTTGAATAAGGATTCCTCTCATATGACCCGCATTCCAAAGTTACGATTCTTTAAGTATAAAATAGAATGAAATAAATTTCCCTACGGCGGTGAATCAGGCCCGATTTCAAAATTCCAAAATTCTGACAGCCAATGTTTGTGTTCGTTTTGTTCTGTTCCCAGCTAATCCTGTAGGCGTGTAGTTAATCGTTTCAAGGAACTCTTCCATGAAAATTGGAGAGCCAAGAAGGGGTCGAAAAGTTGTTCGGAAATTGTAGCATTGCCTTTCGATTCATTGAAAGGCCACCATAGACATTCAGTGGCAATTAAGTGAAAGGGCAGGGCTTTTTTGGGGGAGGGAGGGGGTCTGTAGTTATGGCTATACAGTTTCTACTGAGGGTGCTAGGTTAATTTTTTCCACTTGGAAGATTTTGTCCTGGCAATGAATCTCATTTTGTTGTTGTTTCTACGTGTTTTCACAAGTGTAGGCTTTAACTCTAAAGATATCTTCAACAGGGAACATTTTGCCGAGGCTTTTCCTAAGTGGGTGTAGAGAGCAAAAGTCCCATCAAGCTGAAAAGTCGCTTGGTGATTTCCTATTTTTCCAAAGAGAGCTTGATGAAATAGCCAGATAATATCTAGAAAGCATATAGGAGATCGACTAAAATATAAGTCATCTGTAGAAAAGTCCCCTCTCGAAAAGCACAAAGATGTAAGCTGCCTTTCAGCATAGGCACACATGTCTAAGGTGACATAGATTTTACTACCTTTTAAAAATGTTTATCTGCGGTTTAATTAATGTCCCGTTCTTACGAGTCGACAATAGCTGGATTTCTATTAAATATTTCATATTTTATACCATCAATCTTTTTCATTTGGGGTGCTATCTTACACCTGGCTGCAGGTCTTCAAGAAAGGCTCTTTGCATCTTCATATGATAAGATTACCCAATTTTTCTGCTCCTTAAAAACTCTTAGCTGCAATAGAGATTCCCTTTTCTCTCCCAGATCAAAATGAATTCGCATTGTCTGCACTTTAAGTTGCAGATGATTTCAAGCAGCTCCACTATTATTTTGTATTTCTCAAATCTTCTGGAAGATTGACAAAAATTTATCAAAATTTTTAAATCCAGTTTGACGTCCATAACACTTAAACTGACGTAAGAGCTCCCTTCCCCTGCCAAAGGAAGCTTTTTGCACATGCGCATTTCGACTCAATGTACGGATAAATCAGAAATAGGGAAGATCAAAATAATGTCGTGACTAGCAATGAAAAAACCACATCTAATACCTCACTACCTTCCCAAAGGATTGGGGATGTCTTCGAAATAACGGCCTTATTGAGTGCAAAGGTTTGCTAATGTTAATAAAAAAGGCATTATTATTGCCTTTGATGTTTAACCTTCTAAACGCTAGAGAAGATACACTTGAATACAAGGCCGACTAGAAGCAGTGCATAATGGCAAAGCGTTAAGTATTAAAGAAATAGTCGTTAAAAATCCAGCCTTCATTTGTGAGAAATTTGGTCATTCACTGTGGCCAGGTTGGTTTTGCTTACAAACAGCGTGCTGTCTGGCAAGTCCCGGCTGGCAACGACTTTGTACGTACAAGGACAAACTAAAGGCAGGGCAGAGAGGTATTTGTAAACTTTCCTTTCTAAATCGACTGCTCTAAGAGGGGTGCCTGATGGGAAGGAGCATCTTCCTTGATCTCTTAAACGAGCACGATGCAGTCAAGTTCCTATTAGGCACGTCTCGTAGTTAACCAATCCACTTGTCTGTCTGAGAACAGCCGAGACCCCTCGTTAAGATGGCCGGGAAAATGGCCACATGCCTCAAGGCGGTTTTCAAATCAGCGCTTTATTGATGAACCCACCAATCCGCAAGGTTATGCGTTGGCGAGGCTTGTTTCTACACGCTTAAACAGACTCGCCTGTTTCACGGCATAGATAATAAATCATTGTTGATTATGCTTACGTAGATGCTCCAATGATTAAAGCAGGTTAAGAAGCACTTTCGTGCACATATGCTTTTCTTTTTACGTCGACTTGAAACCGATCATGCGGATTTTCACCTAAATGCTCTCCTTCCTACCAGGATTTCGTGGTATTACCCAATAAATCCTTCTCCATAACGTTACTCACTCCAATGCCCACCATAAGAATATAACTGTCTTTTCCATTCACAAGCGTAACAATTTACGTCATGGGGTCAATAAATTACTTTCCTCTCTGTTCACCACAGATTCTCCAGCGCGCCGTTTTCCAATCACTTGGTGACAGCAACATTTCATGACCAAAACTTACGTAGAAGTCTATGAAAAAAGTCATCAAAAATGCTTTGTAGACTTTAATTGTAGATAAATTGGTTTACAAAATCTTTACCAATGAATCACACTATTACATTGAACTAAGAGATTTAAATGCAAAGACATTTGTGACAGTTTTATTTGATCTTTCTGACAAAGTATACTATCGGTCTCTATTGGATGCTTTTTCCTGGAAACGAGAGACTTGCGTAGCTATACGCTTCACTTCTGATAAATTAAAAACTGAGTAATTCTTAGCGTTGTTCATAATCCTTCAAATTTTCAAATAATGTAAGACTAGTGACCCATTGCTTGTCGAGAGTGAACAATTATCTGAAATTGTGCTTTTCCTGATTTTCCTCTAAGCAAGGCTATCATATTTGCCTGTCTTGGTGAAGTGTTGTTCGAAACCATTCCGACGAAGGCGTGTATGACGGCTGAAGGGATTGTTTTTGGAATGGGCTTAAGTTCACGTTTACCAGCCATCTCCTTTTCATGCGCCAAAATTTGATTACTCAAGAATGATGACGTATTGGGACCAAAAGAATGCACCAATGCATGCATCCAATTATCATGTTTCGCGAGTGTTTAGAATTCTCCTGAGAGACATTGAGTTTCACTCTGGACAAGAAATAGGCCCATGACCTCCATGTTATCGAAATGGCGTTTGCTGTTCCTGTTAACACTGAGAAGCCCTCGACTGTCAGAACTCAAGTTTTAGTTTATTCCTTGTGAATTTCTCGCGTCTTCAGAGATATCTGATGCCAAAATGAGCCTAGCTATTAAAACATTAGCATTTGCTTTCGCGTACGCAGTATTGTCGTGCCCCTTTGGCTTGTGCAAGCCAGTTCTCTCTTGTCTACAACCAGTGCGCCTCGATGAACTGTGAATAAGGCATGCATAACTCTGCGTCACCCAAGATCTGCTCATTGTTCTTCCTTGAATTAATCCGAGTTTAAACGAAATCGTAAACTGCCCACTACCATTTTACTTATATTGTCTTCTGACGGATTGAAGTTATACTGTAAATCGTTGGCAAATGACCCAACGTTATGTTGCAAACAAAAAGGAAAGCTTTGTTTTTGACAGCGTTTGCCTTCTAGAGACAGGTTTTATGGGCGTCATTTTGAAGGGGCCCATCAGATAGAATGTTCACCTGAAAGGCGAAAAGGCGTGGAAATGCAGTTAGAACAAATCATACAGGCTTCATCTACGGAGTTCCTTTTCACATTATCTATGCAAACATAAAGCTATAAGTGTCGTTTTAATTTCAACAACATATAAGCGTTTTCGCTTGACAATACTCGAGGTTTCTTCATTTGCTTGACTGACTCGAGGTTTCTAAACTGGGTCGAAATGAGTTAAGGAAGAATTTTGAGTGCTATATGGAACGCGGCCATCGGATGATGCCCGAAAGGAGGCAGTTTCGGAAGGAGACCGCCATTCAACTCGAAATTGTGTAAATTGATAAACTTGATGTTGTTCATGAAAATGTCAATTTCTTTGGACCACCCAAGTAAATCAAACCAAATCAGTTCTTCTGCATCGCTAGCATTCTCTGTCGGAGAAAAGGGGGATCAGGCATAGAGGCTGGGGATGTGAATTGGGTTTCACCTAGGCACCCCACTCGTCACTTATGATTCTCTGAGACAAATCCATACACTCAAACAAGATTACAAACCTTTTACTTTTCAAGGTGGCTCTATTTCAGTTACAGCATCACGATGAATTCGAGATGCGATTCTCCATACCATAGAAGTATTACCAAATGTATTTGGGCCATTTCTCAGCTTTCAAAAAGCTTTGAATAAGTGGAGGCCAGGGCCCACGGGAAGCCCAATATCCAAGGGACTTCTCCAAAGTGGTGAACTAGAGTAAAGCATTCAATATTTAGCCTTACACGTAAAATTTTCACATTTAAAGGAGATCGTTTCCTCTATCTTTTAAATTAGAGACAACGAAGCCGGAAATTGAATATTTTTTCAAGCCGCTGTGAAAACAGCGAGTCCTAATCATTTGCCTTTCTTTCAAGCTAAAATAATAAAAGTGTAGTTGCAGTATTTTCAAAAGCATTTCCCTTGCTTTCTGGGTTGAAATAGCAGTTCATCGTGTTCAATCGTTGACGTAAGAGGTTGCTGTTGGTATAATTTGTATCAGAAAGAGGCAGTTCAGACAGAATAGTCCACTTCCCTGAGCGTTAACTCTGAAGAAAGTAAAATCACAAAATATTTTGGCAGTTTTACATTGAATAGTTTGAATTTTTAGTTAATTAGCGACTGGTGGCTTCTTACTTGCCAATGTGATAACTATCAAGTATGGGTAGGGGGTTGTGCCGGCTTCTAGCGGAGCCCAGAGTTGCCCATGCAGGATAGCAAAACAATTAACAAATATTGTATTGCCTGTCTGAAGCACTCATTTCCGGTTATGGCCGGAAGAAGTGTTCCTCGTCTGCAAGAGATCCCACCTTAGGAACATGGACGGGACAGAGAGTAATTGAATTCATTGCCAAACCGTTGCTAGAAGACGAAACTTCGACTTCCTTTTAGACGAGTGAAAAGTCCGTTTGCTGTAAAATAATCGACGAAGACATTTGACCACATTTGGAAATGACACGGGGGGCGACCCGTCTTGGTTTTCAGTTCGAGTAACCAAATTCACCGACCAGACGCGGATTTAATTCACAAAGCTTCGCGCATGATACAGGGTCTACAGTAATTTATTGAATCGCTTCTTCTGCCAGATTTGACGATGAATGCCGCTGATCTTTTCGTACTGGTATTTTCGTTGATTACACTTGGCAATCAGGATGTGGAAGGGAAAGCTGTCGCAATGGATTACATAATTGAAGCCAACTTGAAAGCCAAGGGTGAGTTTTCACACTCCAACTTTCCTGTGCATGAAGCGAATTTGAACTGGATGCCTCCTTATCTTGAGGTCCAATTTTTGTTTAAGCTGATTTGTTATTTCAACGATTTCATTCTTTTATGTCTGGCCTGGTAAATAGCGCCGCAAAAATTTGATTCTGTAAATTGAAAATATTTGTCGCGTGTTATCAGGAGGGACGACGGACCTCGAGGCAAAGACAAACTTGACATATAAATATATTACTTTTTATTAGATTCTCGGCTGTCTAATACTCAAGCTATGTACAAGCTTGTAAGCTTCACAGACTCTTTTTAATACCCACATTTACGAGTTAAATCTCTGCTCTCTTCACCATTTTGAGACCAGCATTATTACAGATGCTCATTCATTGGATCTGTCTATCCAGCTTCCGAGGAACAAACCCTTGGTGTCTCTGTTTATCATTAACTCGGATAAGAACCGCCAAATGCAGCTTGAGAATACCATAAGTCATGATTTCGCCAGCTGTTCTATCTGATTCTTCGCTTGGGAACAATATTCCATTCTTAATTTTGTTGGTAAGAATTGAAACCCAAAAGCGTGTCGAAAGTGCCCTTCAGCTTATAAACATTGGGTCATTTGAACTTGAGTTTGGAGAAATGCAAACTTTGCGAGATATTCGCCGTTTTTGTTCCGGAGGTCAATATTTTGATGTCAAGGAAGCCCCCCCAGGCCATCAGGCCATTTATATCACGGCGGTGTTCCGACCTTCACTCACATCTATGCAAATTATACACACGTCTTTGCAGCATAAACTTTCTTGTGTGCGTGCGAAAACGGGGAGAGATTGTCACGATAATAGCGCAAAATAAAAGCTAACTCATCGATGGTGTAGTTTTGATATTATTCGACAATTCACTGAAACTTGTTTACTGTTGCCTTTGATTCGTCGCCAAATTAACGGCTCCTAAAGTGAGTGGAAGGGCTAGGTCAGGGCTAGGTCAGGGCTGACGTTATTACTTCGTTGTAGAAACTTCGTTGTAGAAACTTCGTTGTTTCTTCATCAGTTTGCTAGCAGCTTTTAAATGATATTCAGTTCTGAACTAAAACTGTAGAAAAGGCACAATGTTAGGGCCTCAACCTCGTATTTGTGAAACAGGAGGGACATCCGACATGTATCTTGTTGGGCACCAAGCAAAAACATAGTGGTTATATTTTCTTCATTTTCGACGATTCCTTTCAAGGACTTTCTCAGTCAAGGTGCACCTGCTAGAGGAAGGGAAAGAGTTCATGAGGTTGTTTATCCTAAATTTCTTCCTAAAATCTAAAAACCTAAAGTTTGTGATAGTTCTAGAGAGTTCTATTTTACAGCCTGAATGTTTCAAAGCCAGAGTCATCAAAGTTCTTAAAACGTTATCTCCGTTTTGAGAGTTTCGCTTCCCTGCGCCATTATATGAATTTTCTAATCGAAACGTAGTAAAGGCATTTTGTTTGTTATCTAGAAACATTGGATCTGTCGTTACGGAAAGAAGAAAATATTAAGGCATTGAATATGCACCCTGGTCCTAGTCTCTCATGAAGATGAGTGCATTGAATATTTGGGGAAGGCATTTCAAGAATTCGCCAAAACGTTTAAAAAAATCTTTCCTTTTGCAAGCTAAACAATATTTTGCTTGTTGAAAAAAAACTTAGACGATAATGAAACATGATTTTCTGAAACATATTCAGACTTTCATTTGTAAACATTCCCGAAATATGCGTTGTGTTTGATCGTGGAAGCACCGTAGGATTAGAATGGGACCCAGATCTAGAGCACCCCAATTTCTATTCTAATGCAACCTCATATTCTATTAAAGTGAGTCTTGATTCACTTGAAATCTTCGTAACCAGCTACCTGTTTGCTTCAAGCTACTGTGCCAGTTTGAATCGCTTGCTTTGGAACATTGTTTGGGGGAGAGAGGGGAGAGGGGGGGGGGGATATGACTAATAGAGGATTCACCCACTTCCTGATAAAGCCAACGTCAATGGGCGGATCCTTAGGAACCAGCCATAAGTGATTCCATTGACTTGCACTGTATAGGAATGCAACACTCAATGCTATAGAAAGTCTTTATACAACAGAGGTGTAAAATTACAAATACTTTTCATACAAGTCGATATTTGCCTTCCCTCCTACCCGGCAAACGTGTGCTTAATCTCTATTGATGTTTTCTTGGCCACTCTTGCAAACATTGTTTATTATAGTCCGATGTTATTAACAAGATGTATAAGAAGATAAAGGGGTGTGTTGTGGTCATCTTGGCACTGATCTTATGAGGTTGAAAATACGTCCACATCCTAGAAAAAAGTCCAAATTTCCGTTTAAGCAATTGTATTTTTGGCTACTTTCTTTGGCGGGACCAGATCTGGAGTATTTTCTTAGACTTGTAATGCCAAGAAATTGGAAACGGACTTTCTCGAGCACTTTTCTAACATGTATCTCGTGGGTTTTTCCATATCTGCTTAATTGTATCCATTACTCCAAAATGCCGTCTAATTATGTGACAAGGGTAGGATGTTGTTCCAGGTTTGGCGAAACCGGGGGCATGAACCCCCACTTAAAAGCAGAGCAAAATATTTTCAAGGCAATGTAGAAAGAATAAGAAAGAAGATCATAATATTAACATTTTGGACCCCCCTTTCCTATTACAAATCGCCAGTTCTGTGTTCAGTTTCGTCTGGAAATCGATCGAGACTAAATCCAAGCATAAAAGATCTGGACTAGAGCGAATGATTACACTTTCGTTTAAGGCCTAAGTCTGGCCTTCTGCTAAAACAAAGGTGCATTTCTGAAATCTATCCATTCATGTTTGAAGTATGAATGAACATGTTTGAAAACGTCTGGGGAAAGTAACACCGATATATTACAATGGTGGTTTCTGTTTAGGTAGTTTTGCGTTAGAGATTCTAAGCTTGCATCATCAACTATCAGTTTCTGTCACTTGTGAAGCCGCCAGCGGAGGAGACGTTCCAAATGGTTCCGCCTAGTTGCAATTCAGCCAACAAATATTTTGGAATTTTTTGCCTGCTATCCAAGAATGACCCGTCGAAGGCGAAGAAAAGTGTGAAAGCTTTGGCAGGATTCTAACGAAAAGGTGTCAGAACGTATTTCACTGAAGAATCATTTAAAGGGTTGTGGTTTGCTCTGCTTACAACTTAGAAAAGCAGAAAGATTGCAGTTTATCGATTTCAATGTCAAAAAATGGAACAAGGTCAGTGTTATTTGCCATCTGGTATTCCTGAAAGAGATTCCGCTGATGGCGATCAACAGAAAAGAGCAACATGTTTATCCAAAACCTGGTTGAAGGAACTTGAAACGATTGAAGGGTGCACTTGATTGGACAGGAGTTTTGACCAATCAGAAATGTGTAATGAGTATAACATTGTTTTGATTTCAAATGGGCCTAGTTAAAAACAGACAGTATGAGGAGATCTAGCGCACTGTTGAAAAGTCCGTTGCTTTTCGATACTGTTGCGAGACCAGTGAGAAATTCTGATGTAACACTTTCAAGAAAGTGAAGTTTTCCAGGAAATAGTATGTTTGGTGTTCGCCTGATTTTATTCTGTAATTACATGTTTTGGTGTTCTCTTCAGTAGGGAACTTCATGAAAGTTGTAGCGAAGAATGTCATGACCAGTGTTACAACATGTAGCCTGGCATAGATATCCAAGTAGCAAATTTTGTCCAACGGTTAATTCTGTGGACACAGAGGAGCTCATTTGAAACCAGGACCGCTATCGTGCGGAATCGTTATATTGAATTTGGTATCAAGGAGATCTGTGTGGCTTAAAGGATCAAGTGCAGAGAATGTGATAGGAGGCCTCGGTAGAGCAGTCCTTTCACTGCAGTCCATTCAACGTTTGGATAGCCACAACTTAGACATTGCAAGTAAGTCGCATGTAATAGGCAAACAAGGCTGCATAAATTGGCTGTGAACATAAAGCGGACACACTGGATGGACTCTCATTTGAGAGATCAACATTTCCTATACCGCATTGTGCAATCTATTGGCATTTATCGTAGCTGTGTTTATTGAGGAATTTTTCTGCTGCTTTTCAGTTCTTAAGCTTCGTTCGTGGAGCCACCACCACTTTGCACCCCACAAAATTCAACAACTTGAAGATTGCTTGACCACACCTCCTTCGATTCCCTTGAAGAGTCGCCTGCGCAGCGCTCATTTCGCTACGCATGTCACTATGTTCATTATGAAATAGAATATATTGTGGTAATCAAATATGATCCTGAGCCTCTAGTCAGCAACTGCTTTTTGAAATCCTATAAGGCTTGCCCTCTGAAAGTAATGACTGCCCGTTTACCAGTACTGCCCCTTCTCGTGGCTTCTCTTGGCGCATCGAGCCTGTCCCCTACATGCCCTCGCCGAAATGACAAAACAATGCTGAGAAACGTATTCCATAAATTTTTGCAAAAGCTGTTCCCGGATTGTGTTGATATACCCTTAATACCGAAGATGATTCTATTTGATATTTTAAGCTTCCATTCTGGTATATCGCCACCATAATTAACCATTTCCTTCGTACTGCTTAGTGGTATCCAGAACAATTTACGCCCATTACCACCTCAAGACTTTATCAGGTCCTCAAGGAAATGTTGCAATTTACACTTTGTCTTTTATCAACTGTTAGTAGGAAATCAAAATTTTAGCTGATGAGGATATATATGTATTGTTCATCAGATTCGACAAATTCAAAAGCCCTTTTCGAGACTTATCAACCGTTTCCGCAATCTGTCCGGTTTCAAGTAAAATCACCAACTCGATCCAGTCTTCATCTCTTCTTGACTGTTTCTTTCTCCCTTCTTGGGCCCCAAAGTATTCCATCCCTTTGCTATCTTAATCTTGCCCATTTGATGCCCTGTGATTAACTTGGTAACATTAGAAACAAGAGACATTCACGCTGCAACCTTGGGCATTTGTCTATGAAATCAACGTTGAAATCGCAGCTTTCATTGTTGACAACTCGCGGGCAACAATTGTTTCTATAATAAAGAAGGCCGAATATTTGTGGCAAATTTGGTGCCTCATTTGGACCACACAATTGATCCCGCGGTTAAACTGGGCCACATGGTTGGTATGCCATCCACTACGACCCCCTTATTTCATAGTGTTACCGAAGCCAATTTGTAGTGGAAGGATTAGCCTTTTCAAACGGAGAACGTGCTACTGGATACTGGTGCTGCCATTGCTATTCTTTGCATCGCACATTGAAAACCGAACACCCCATTTGTACCCCATATCTATCCCTATGTGTTAAAAGTGCAGCTCTAGATTGCCTGTGAAGCCGACATCGAATCAGCCCTTCCCCTGATACTCACCAATGAATAGTTCTTCCATACCATATTTTGCAGCTGCTCAGATTCAACTTGCTCGGGAGACGAAGGGGCCTGGTCTTACTATGAGAGATATTACTATGATGGTCAGCCTTGTTTATGGAAAGATTCCGGTAGCTGCTTGCTGTTGGTCCCTAAATGATTGATACTGTGAAAGCAGAGCCGTAAACACTCGTGGTGAATGGACCAAGACGTTTCTAGGCCCCTTTTCCGCGTCCTATTGATACTCTAATCATCCGACAACAATTCTAGAAGGTCTAATGACATTGACTCTCGATATTTCATTTCATTTGTTTAGAAACGTGATTTTCTAAACTTTTGAATTTGTTCAGTCGCACGACATAACCATGCCTCTCTTTAGTCAATTAATTTGAATAGGAGGCTGTGATAGGGAATCCTGGCTCTCCGGCAAAGTACACTCGAGCGACTTCGCCTGAGTTGCGGAGTAACCATATGCCTGACTCAGTGTCCCTTCACATTGAAGTGCTTTCCAAGACGGCTAGAATAACCATCACTTGCCACACAATATGGAAAGATCTCCTTCACTGATAATTGCCTCAGTCATCACCTTGAAGTTCTAAGCACCACTTCTTTCTGGTGGGCGTGATTACTGGCAGCTGGGTGAGTTCCCTCTAAGTCCAGAGTCTAAGAGCGTCATCCGTGGAGACAGATGGTTTTCAGGGAACGCCCCTACGACCCAGAAAATCTACCCACGGACCGCGATCTCGATGCAGGATTGTTTTACGTCCCTGAGTTGGCAGATTCTCCAAATCGCCTGGCAATTATTTACTCGCTGCGCCTGCCATTCCAGTTTATTGCGAATCTGGAGATTTCAGATCACCGATAAGGCTAACATTCATGGCCCTGGCAGATGACTCAACGTAAATGCATTCGCAAACGCAAAAGCAGACACAAGCATGACCGTAACCGGGAACACGACTAGCTGTTTAACAATAGATGATGGCAGCGGCTGTTGTGTGACCATTTATGGCGATTCATTAGGCTTTAAGCAGCGTTCCTGTCTCCTCCACCCCACAACCTTAGGCTACGGTGACCCTATCAAATAACAGAAACCATGAGAACTCACTCTGTCCTCTATCTTTTACAAATCTGCTAGGATTACAGTTGAATTCCTGAATGCAGAAGTTAAGCTTTCATTTTATCTCATCATATTGCTCACACAATCTTATCCTCCTTGACCCTCGTCAATGAAATTTTTTCCAAACAAAGCACTCTAGCAGTTGTTCCAGTTAAGGGCAGGGCTTCCACTGCTTTCGGGCAATCTCGTCTTGAAATCATCGATCATTGATGTAGCTATTTTCAAAATGAGGCTGGCACCTCCATCTGGTATTCTTAGTGGTCGGGGATATTCCTGTGGGGTGCCACTTTTCGTTTGGCTAAATTCTCTAAATGTAATTAAACATGTGAAAGATATGTTGACTTCTGGATAGGTCTTGAAAAACAGCTGCTCCACGCTTCAAATTATCTTGTGGTTGACTCTGTTACCTTAAGTTGACCTTGCGCCAAGCAGCATACCGACAGTCCATTATTGGTTATGTGCATTTTGAAATTGTCAGTTGCACATGTTGAAATATCCTTCAATGATTCCAACGATATTTCCCAACGACAGGTCATAGAGTCATTTCTGGATTCGAGTAAGCAAAGCAACCTAACTTGACTTCGTCTTGTTCTTCCTTTCAGAGTTGAATCGGTACTTCGAAGGGGACATCAAGATGCAAGCAGATGAACGTCATGTTAGCGACGGGATGAATGCAGCCGTATCTTGCCCCACAACGAGAATAAGGTGCTCCAGGCTGTGGGACGGGGGTGTAATACCATACGTCATTTCAAGGGATCTGAGTGAGTTGACATCGCCAATATGGCTTCCCATTTCTTGATTCATTGTGTATTCTTCAAATGTTATGTTTTCACGTTGAAAGCAACATCATGAAAATTTTGGGGGTCAAACTACTGGCCAAACGGGGCTTCACACCATGTAAACAATGCATGAATGTTTATAAAAAAACAAGTGATTTAAAAACATTTCTTGCCAATCATCGGTGTATAGAAAAGAGCTGTGGTAAACCGGGGCTGTTCTATTGATACTGTTTCAATCGGACTACCTAGATTCTCTTTCACTATACTCTGTAAGAACTTGGGACCTTGGATGTAGCATTGAAATCTATCACCCACTACACCTTAGAATGTAGGCCACGAGTGGTGGTTGTTGTGTTTTGCTGACCTGTCCTAAGGGAAACGAAACTGTCACAAATTGCCTTTATACAAACGGGAAACTGTGTTTGCTTATCACTGGGTTGCAAAACGCAGCCGATAAGTTCTGACACCAGGAATTTCCGTTCGGTTTTTAAGACGCCGCACCTAATGAGATTCTTGGATGTTATTCTTGTTTCTTCCCCTTGTTGTTAGCCATCATATGTGAAATATCTCTGATTAGAATATTACACGCACGCAAATTAACGGGGTTTCACACCGTGCAGTGCTAATGTATTGATACAATCTCCAGAAATTACATTACATATGATTGACTTACGAACCAACCCCCTAAGGCTGCTCAAGTCCTTATTTTAAATATTGCTAAACGCAAGTATCTTCAGATGTTAGAATGATTTAATGAATACGTTAGTCTCAAATCAGTCCAAATCCTAGGGAATGTTAAGATCAAGTCAAGATGACGATATTACGGAATCTTCATTTCCTATTTTGTAGCATATGAAGTTCTAAAAGTAAACCTGAAACATTTGTTCTTTCAGTCCTGCTCAGTTTCCAACAGAAATGAACTGAATTCATTCCAGTTTTAATGTTCTCAAAACATTAAAAAATCACTCCACGTTTCATAAAAAGTGTAAAGATGCAATGAATAGTGTGTTTCTGGCAGAAGTTACAAACGTTGAATAAGGCAAAAATAACAGTTTTTTGACAATGAAATAAACGTGAGAAAAAGTTGTAATTTTGCAATTGTTGATGTTTTAAACATTGGAAAGATTTGCCTTACAGGAAGAGAGAAAAATGCAGAGAAAATAATAAAGGAGGCGATGCTGGAATGGGAAACCAAGACGTGTATAAGATTTGTAAACAGGACGAACCAGGAGGACTTTGTCAAGTTCGAAAAGCTGGAGGGGTATGTTCGTCTGCTTTGGCTGAGAAGATTTGGCGCCATCTATTATGATTTTTCGATTTCCTTGCAGCAGATCTGCCAGATTTGTATGATTGAATCATCAGTCTTCCCCCCATTCAATCCCCCCATTCAGTCTTCCCTCCATTCAATTTCCCCCCATTTAGTTTCCCCCTATTCAATCTTCCCCCATTCAATCTCCCCCCAATCAGTCTCCCCCAATCAATCTACCCCCATTCAGTCTTCCTTCCAATCAGTCTTCCTCCCATTCAGTCTTCCACCATTCAATCTTCCCCCATTCAATCTTCCCCCATTCAGTCTCCCCACTATTCAGTGTTCCCTCAATCAGTCTCCCCCAATCAGTCTCCCCCCAATCAGTCTTCCCCCAATCAGTCTTCCCCCAATCAGTCTTCCCCCAATCAGTCTTCCCCCAATCAGTCTTCCCCCAATCAGTCTTCCCCCAATCAGTCTCCTCCACTACAAATGGCTTGATGCAGGCACTGATTTCCATGGCCATTTTAAGTTAAATGACGTCACTTCCATATTATGCGTAGCATTTCCTTTCAGGTGCAATGCCGACGTAGGCAGGAACAAAGGAATGCAGAGCATCTCCCTTGGTGATGGGTGTGTACACAAGGCCGTGGTGGTGCACGAAATAGGCCATGTCATTGGCTTCTGGCACGAACAAAACCGACCAGACCGGGATGACTTCGTCACTGTTCATAAAGAGAACATTTTGGAGGGTAAAGTTGTTAAACTTTGATGAAGAATCAAATTAAGACTCAAACCTGTGAATTTTCGCGAGTAAAAAGTCAAAGTAGCTCCTTTCTTCATCGTATATGATGATTAGAAATAACAGTATTGATCGTTATCTAATCATTGGAATTTTGTCATTTATTTATTCACTTGGATGAAAATCTGGAAACCGGCTTCAAGTGTGGACTAGTGATTTACGTGTATGAAAAAAAAAAGAAAAATTTTCATGCCAATGATATATACTTTTTCCCCATATAGCTTCTAAAATAGGCTAATACGATGCTTTTTCCAACCAGGCTTCAAGGAGGCATTCCAAAAGTTTACCAAGTACCGGATCGATTCCCGTGGAGTTGATTACGACTTCGTGTCCATAATGCACTATGGGGATAAAGCTTTTACGAAGAATGGCCGGCCTACAATCGTGGCAAAGCCTCTTGGGATTTACAAACTGGGAAACACTGAACTCAGCGAATTGGACATCAAACAAACAAACTTAGTGTACTCTTGTGACAGTGAGTAGAAGGCGTTTTTATTCGTATCTGCCATGCCAATACCTGGAATGGTTGCGAATCTGGAATGATCTTTCTCTACGGTTTTTTGTAGCCAACCTCTGAAAGTTATGTTAGGCTGCAACAACTTATCGTTCTGCGGAAGAGAGTTTCAGTTTGACAAAGAGGCATGCGTATCAAATCTCTTATTAATGTCGAAAACCGAACACAGCGAAGTTTAGGAAACCCACGGCCATCTTACCCTAAGTCCGAGGCGAAAACATCATAGTTCGTTCCCAGACCCCATCATAGGCTGCGCGGCAGCATCGCTCTCAGGGGCCTAAGAACTGGATGTGGGCAATTGCGCGGAAGAATATAGTGTTCTTCATTGTTAGCAACATCGAATATGTGGACATAGTAGCTACAGGGGGTCCAGGAAGCAGGAAATATTGTGCGTATGATATTCGGTGCTTCGAGAACAAAAGTGGATAACTCTTTGATATTTGTGTGAAGCCTCACAGGAACATGCTTATGTGTTGTGACAAAAAATTCACCATTCTTCTAGCAAAAAAGTTATGCTTCAGATCTTCAAATAATGATGGCTATCTTTTTAAGGAAGGTGGTACATTTTCGTTTTGCTTGCTTGAAAGTAATAACTGTTCTGGCCCAAATAACAGGGCTTGTTTTCCATGATGGTCCCTGGCTTCAAGGCTATTTATTTACTAGCCTTTAATTCTCTCTTCAGGATTACTGATATCACTTCCAGTTCTTGAAATCGAATGTTGCTTTTAATTGTGGTAGATTCTGCTTCCTTGAAGGGCGGTGTTTTTTTAATATGTACAAAATTGATTGCTGAAGATTTGAACAGACTTGAAGAGTCAAGATGTTTTTCCTGCTTGTAATAGTACCAGCGAACTTTCATCACCATTTTTGGACCTACAGAAATAAACCAAGGATGGACGTCGTGGTCTCATTGGACAAGTTGCAGCAAAACATGTGGAGGTGGAGAGGAAAAGAAAACACGAGTTTGCACCACTTTGGTTAATGGAGAGCCGCAATGTCCTGGATCAAATGTCCAGAAAAGAGTGTGTAATACTCAAAGCTGTCCTGGTAATTTGCACACTGCTTTTGTATTAAGTTTTAATAACCGAAAGTGTGTACTATTAATGTTTAAATGGCATTTGTCACATTGGCTTCTCTTCTGAAATTTTTTGAGTTTTGAGTTTTGTTAATGACCAACTACATGAGAATATTTAGCCCTAGCCAGAGCAACTGGAAAACCCTCCAGGTCTGTATTCGTAATAAAATATCAGTGTCTTGGATGGAGAACATCTTATTGAGACTTTTTACATTGTCTTTTAGAGTGGCCGGCCTTTCCACGTGACTTTAGTTTTCGCGAGCAAGCAGTAAACGCGGACAACATGAAATGCGTGCTAATTTACGAGCGAACAGATTATGAAGACTGGAACCATTATTTCTTCTGCAGTGAAGGGCAAAGGGACACCGAGATGCGATGGTCCGATAGTGGTCAAATGCTTGGCGGTTGGAAGTGCACCAACATTTTTGAGCCGCGAGAACCGCCAAATAAGACTTGGTTCGATAACTACCTTTGCGTGCCCCAGAATGCACCGTACAACTTCACGTAAGTGCTTGACGCAGTGTTAGCCTCTGACCGCAACGCTTTGCTTTCCGACCAGACTTGACTGAACAGACCTTGTGCATGGAAGAAATTAAATAAACAATCCGGTTTTGTTGAATCCTTATCCAATTCTTCGTTGTTTGGGTGGACGCTTGTTTTCAACAACGTGATTCAGTTATGAAGGTCTCACAAGCACTAGTAATCGCCATGAAATTTTGTCGCAATGTTAATATCGGCCTGACAGGGATGCTTTATAATTTATTCGTTTCTCTTTTATTACTAAGCTGATTGATGTTAATTTCATGTTAAGTTTGGGCTAATTAATGAGATAAACGGCTCGTACTCGGCTATGCGCGGATGGGTTGCTGTGTGCGAATTCCGTTAATTCCTAACTGCTCCATCGTATTATTGGAAGTTGTCCATTCACTCATTAAGTTTGATCTAATCAAGTGGCTTGCCGTCATATCAGCTTTGCAATTATGATTTATCTTAGAATTTAGAGCTGTTAATATGAGAGATAAGCGAGAGTCTAAATATAGCATTATATGAAAATTCACGTCTCGAGTTATCAATGGTGCTCTGTTTTCGTCAATATTGGGAATTGCCACGGAATATGTAACCTTGTTAAACTGAAGAAGACGGTTTTGTCTGTTATAGTCGTATTCACCATAGAGATCGATGAAGCCTAACCAATCAAAAGTCGAGAAGGCCTTGTGTCTTTCCGACAGTGCAATTGGCTTATTTTGGCCTACCTCATATCACATTTGTTTCATATAATTTTGGCTGCTAGTCTGGGTGATATCTTTACCGAATTCTGTTACAGTTGCTAGTAGTCCCGGCCAGACTATTTCTTTTCTGAGATCAAAACACGCGAGATCTCTGTGCAGTATGTCTCGCATTTGGTGCCAGGTCTCTTGTAGCTGACTTTGTCAGTGTGTTTACCTGCCCCGGACGAATATGGTAGACTTCGGTAGACTATATTTCACCATCCCAAAGTGACAAACATCGGATGAGGCGTTATCCTAAACGGGGGTACGGTACGTCAAAAAAGCCATATAGATAGCTGGATTTCGAGGCAAGCCGGCTATTATCACCAGTGACTTATGTTTGTCCATTTTGGATTACAAAGCTTTGCGCGAAGAAAGAGTTATGTAAACTTATTTTTAACTGCAGTATGCGATTGAATTTTGCTAGTCTCCGAACAAACGAAGTAGATAACATCGTCCATCCCAGTTGTAAGGCGAGGAAACCAAAATTCAAGCTCTTTCCTGCCTTTTTAATTGATGTTATCCCCTTTCTTAGGTGGTCCCATAACGGCCCGATACCAGGATTAGGATGCGTCCAGTGGTACGCAAAGCAGGGCCGGGACGGATGGGGGGACAACTACTTGTGTGCCGAAGTTGTGGGACAGAAGTCTGGTACGTATACAATTGCTGTTCTTCTAAAATGGTTTTCTAATGAAAATTTCGCATTTCCTCTCTTTTCGCGATCCCTACTGCCCACCAGGGGTATGTTTTTCATGCGGTCCGCATTTTATCAAAGTAGCGAGTGACCCCCGTGTTTTTCCGTTCACACGAACATTGAACAAACTGAAAAGTTGGCTTGAAAGGACGAAGATTTTCATATTTTGGGCCTGTCCTTTGATAGCATGCAGTTTTTACTCAGAGGTCTGGAGCACAACTCAAAATCGAATACGTAATGCCGACGTAGACGTGATGACGTAGAAATACGAAGCCTGAAGTTTGCAAGGACTTCAAAAGACAAAAGTGTGATATTCTTAAACAGCATTTATTCAAGAACGCTTGAATAGAAAATAATGCAGTCTGAGAAAAAAATACTTTAATGGGGAGATTCAATGCCCGAGGAGTTTGCAATTTAATTATTTCTTGTTATAAGACAGTGGAACAGTGTGTTTGGGAATTCGGCCCGAGGGAAAAATTCAGCAAATGACGTCATTTAAAGTAATCTGAGATTATTTTGATTTCACCCAACCAAAATAAGTTAGCGGATTCCGAACGTCATTGTAATTCTTCTGGGCCAAAAATACAACACGGCCCAAGTCATAATAGAGGCACATTGTTACTCTGTTGATGATTCTAATTTGCAATTTCGCACTTTCAGATCCCCTACCGGCGGTTGATGGTGGTTGGAGTGAATGGGGCACGTGGTCGTATTGCTCAAAGGAATGCAACGGCGGCGGAAAGCGCCGTTTTCGCCAGTGCAACAACCCAGCGCCGCGGTTCGGCGGCAAAGTCTGCAAGGGAAAAATCTTTCAAGAGTCAATGTGTAACCTGCATCCATGTGGTGAGTAGGAATTCCTTTGTAACTTACCCCTTGAACCACATCAGGTTGTCAGAGTGTTTGTGCCCTTGAGAAGTATTTCACACACTGCCTAGGGCAAGTCTTTGGTGAGGGTGTTTTGTAATACTATGGTCAATCGGCTTCGCTGGATACACCCAAACACGTGCTTTTACTGGCAGAAAACCTTTGTTTTACTTATGCATTCTGTCGAAATTTGACACTTTTTCAGAAATGGGCGCCTCTAATGTTGTTCCTGGGCACGAGGGTGCGTTCGCTTTTTTGCAAACACATGTTTGCTTTCGCGCGTGCCTGTTGCTTTGGTGCGTGCAAGCGTGTTTGCATCCTAGCGTGTTGATTGCTTTAGTGCGTGCATAAGTGTTTGCGTTCGCGCGTGCCTGTTGCTTGGTTGCGTGCAGGCGTTGTTGGCATCCTTGCGTGTTGCTTGCTTTTGTGCGCGTATGCGTGTTTGCATTATTGTGTGTTCATTCTGTTGGTACGCGTTTGCGTTCGCGCGTGCGTTCATCTGTGCCCAGATGCGTGTACTCTGTGTATACACATTTAAATATAGATTCACTGGCCACGGAAAGGAGAGGTGACCTCGTGGTGCTTGCTAGGTTAACCAGTTACACTCCCTCCAATTCAAGAGCCGACATGGTCACGAACTCAATTCAATGTCACTTCCAGTAACAAGATCTGGTCAAGAAAATTCACATAGGCATCAATCGGAGCTCAATTCCTAATTTCAAACGATAATCGGGGTTAATTTACTAGCTATTTATTCTCGTTGCATATCCATTTAAGGGTCAGTTATTCATCTGTTTTTCTCTAAATTTTGCAGTGAAATGTGGCGGTACTCTGAAGAGTTCAAAAGGCGAGTTTACGTCACCCAACTACCCACGTGACTATCCGAATAGGCAGAATTGCACGTGGATCATAAAAGGCGACCCTGGCAAAAAAATCATCTTAAGTTTCAAATCTTTCTTGTTTGAAGGTAGGCTACCTTTATTTGCGTTTTCCATCATTCTGATCTTAGGGGATTTTTTTGTCATTATTTTGTGACAAATTTAATGACCCTGGCTTAGTGGAAACCGATCTGGTCAAGGCAGCTGTCCCTTTTTGGTTGATTGTCACCCCCAGAAAATGACACCTGAATGGCGTTTTTGTTTGTCCCATCCACTTTCGTGGACGGTTGATTGAATCCGTTAGCGAGTAGGGCTTCTTTAGTTGCAGTGGGCGGACAAATTTCGCATGATTCCCACGTTTTTAGAACATAATTACGACACGTGTTTATCTGCCTTTCGGGCCTAAGGTGAACCTGTGTTCGGTGAAGCAATGAAACTGATGCTTCGCAGGGCTTGTCTTGCTGTTGGACCTTGTTTCTAAAGACCTGCCAGATCCGTTGTCAGGTTAGCCTCGATCTTCAATCTTTCTCCGTCATGGTTTGCACATAAACCCATCAGTTGCACGTGCCACAATCGACAGGCGATTGCTCGGTTGCGTTGCGAATTTTCTCGTGCGCGAAGGTCTTGTAACACGCAAGAATACACCCGAACTTCTTCAACCCCACTGGCCATCTCTACTACACCATCAACTCATGTTTTCTTGTTCTTTCAATTTTGCACTTACTCATTCAATGTTTGCATTCCGTTGACTGTTTTATTCACCTGGCTACTCTGGTCCCCCTGTGCTCTCTTACAGTTACTGGTTTGTTTTTCAACTGATTAGTTTGTCACGTTAGCTTCCAGACTGCCATTCAATTTCTTTTAAAGCAGATTTTTTTTCTTTTCTTTGGTTTTTTCTTCAAGAATCCCTCGCCTTCCTTCTCTTCATATTTAGCGACTCTAATTGGAGTTGAACCTTTAGAGTAATCCATTAATTCATTTTAGCGTTAAATGGTGACAAGAATTGTCTAATTAACGTCGCCAAAATTCTTAAAAGTTGGTTGTTTGTAATAAATCGCAGCTTCACTGTCTAGGCTAGTCAGAGACTCCAAGAGCGCATTGTAGCCATTATTAATCACTGTATGAATAGCCTGAATAATTTCTCCACATATGTCAAGACCGAACCCAGGTTGAACTTATAACCGATTCTGATTGGCAGGTTCCTATGAGGATCACGTGCGTTGCCAGTTCGATTACCTGGTGGTTCGACAGGACGGCCCTCGCGGCAAAAACCTTGGCCGATACTGTGGCAGCAAGACCCCATCCCCGGTTGCGTCAGAGTCGAACATTTTGTGGATTAACATGATCACTGACAAAATCGATACGTTTGCGGGATTCAGAGCCGGATGGGAGACAATCGACAGCGCACCAGAAGGTAAAACACACTTTCCTAGGCCCTTTTCAACATGAATTTATTTTGAGTAAAAACTTCGTTGAATTGCCCGTCTCATTTGTACCACGTAAGACAGATGGTACCAATGATTGACAGATAAATATATAAAGACAGATGGTACCAATGATTGACAACTTTGTGGTCCTGAATAACGCTGGAAGGCACTGGACAAAGAATTTTCTAACCGTTGGTACGATGCTTGCAATCCAAAAAGCCTAATACCAGCATTTCCCCCTGTAAAAGGCTCGTTACTCAAAGCAGAGGAAATCTTTTTATGCTGTCAAAGTTTTTTGTATTTTCCTGCCATTTATCTTTCTACTAATACGGCCCTAGCTTTTTATTGATACTAATGAAGTTTTACCGCTGACCTGTAGGCTGCGGCGGCAGAATGCAGGGAGAATTTGGCTCAATTACGTCACCGGGATTCCCCGACAAATACCCCCACAAGAAAACTTGCATCTGGGAAATTGAAGCGCCATACGACAAGGTGGTGTCTTTCACGTTCTCGCTGTTCGACGTAGAGCCACATGTCTTCTGTAAGTACGATTACCTGGAGCTCAGAGATGGCTGGGACGAGAGGTCGCCGCAGCTTGGCAGATACTGTACCACTAGACCCCCTTACGGTGAGTGACCAACAGTGTTTGATGCAGTTACGTGGCATGCAGGGTTGTAGTATTCGTCAGGGGGTATTGAACAATAAACAGGGATGCGCTGTTTTTAGGTACAGTTTTGTTAATTTGTGCAGCCAAGCGATGCAGCTAAGCGACACTTGCTGTAAATAAAATCTTGAGCGTTGCAAAACGTGTAAACAAGATTTGCCATGAGGCTTATTGAGAAAAGTTTTTGCCGCGAAACAGCAAGGGCTATAGTGATTTACAATATGACTATTTTTCAATTCTGCAGGTTTAAAATCAACTCAGAACAAAGTGAAGATCAAGTTTGTAACTGACGAAACAACAGCCAAGACTGGTTTCAAACTCAAATGGCAAGCAGTGGACAAAAAGCTCACAAACACCGTTTCGCACCGTAAGTCGTTCAATAGGCTTCTTCTTTATTTGATAATAAGCACAAGAGATATAATAATAACTACAACAATGATATAGAATAAAATACTCAACAAGAATATTGCTGGTTTCAATACCTATATTGTTGAAAAGGAAAGAAATGTTAAGAACCTAATGTGTCATTTTATAGCTTTAATAATTCATAACGGAGTAATATCGCAATAAAAGTCCATAGCGATTTTCAAAAAGCTTTGTTTCTGCGCAAAAGTGAGGCCTTCGTTCTTTTTGCAATTCGTTAGAGTTTGTTTCTGAGGGTGTGGCTGTTGATCCCAAAACACCGTTGATTTTGTTTATCTTTGATTAAAAGTTCACTGGTTTGCTGGTGAAAAGTTCCGTAGTCCAAAGATGATAAGGAGGGCATTTACCCTCATAAGAGTAAGTTTCGAAGTCGAAATAGCTGTATAAAAATGTTAATGATATCATCACTGTGTTGAATTTCGACAGAAATAAGGTAACTGGGAAATGTGCCATCTTAAGTTACTTCTTGAGGTGCGTCAATATAATACATCGAGGTTTGCCATTTCTCAAAGCGATTTAATATTGTTTCAGCTTAAAGTATCAACCCCTTATCTTAGGCACAATCTACGCATGTTCCCTCCCAAACTGTGCAGATATTTCATTCTTGTTCTGCTTCGCAATCCTAGGCTGTCCGGTAGGCTGGAAGCTCTTTCCGGACACCTTAAACGGCCCGGCCTGCTACGTCGCCAAGAACAACTACTTCAGCTGGTATGGTGCTCGAGACGACTGCCTCTCCAACTCGGCTGACCTTGTTAGCATCACATCGCGTGCGGAACAAGAGTTCGTCACCAAAGAGTTGCTGAAAGGAAAATTTATGTGGCTTGGCTTCACGGACAAAGATGACGAGGGCCGGTGGGCCTGGAGTGACAAGTGAGTCCTTCGCATTCTTTGGCTTCCCGTCCTACAACTGCGATTTGAATGAAAGTGACACTTATATGATGACCGATATGACCACTGTGACACTCTTATCACGATGGTCCATAAATTCACTTTGGTAGCAAAATGTTTCAGCAATTATAACATGGATACTGCCAATTATTTGTTGTGGTTGACTTTTTGAGATTCAAACAATGTTGACAAAAAAGGAATTAGGATAGAGATATTGAAATGGTCCATAAATTCACTTTGGTAGCTAACGCGAACTTTTTCAGCAGTTTTAACATGGATACTGCCAACCTTCCCTTAATATTATTCAGTTCACTTGGGGAGTATTTTGAACGAAATTATTTGTTGTGGTTGACTTTTTGAGATTCAAACAATGTTGACAAGAAAGGAATCTGGATGGAGAAATTGTTAGTTAACTTCGCTTGTGTTTCTACTTACAGCACAACTCGACAAACATTCACTAACTGGGATGGTGGTGACCCCAATGACGGGGGTTGGCTACACAACGAGGACTGTGCCCTTATGAAACCCGACGGCAAATGGAACGATTATCCATGCAGCGACCAGTACAAGTACATTTGCAAAAGAAAACCGATCAAGTAAGCATGCTCTTGTTTTGTCGATTAAATGAGGGTGAGGATTAATTGTGTGAGGAAATCAATCTTGCCTTTTCTTCGCTTTTGCTTGAACGCATAAGGGGCGCATATCGTGTAAAAAGGCACTTGGCTTGTCTGGTAATGGATTCCTTTGGCTATGTTTCACTGAAGAAAATAAAACAACTTCACTTTCCTTGAGCTTACAGCGTTTCATTTTATATAACAAGATGTAAACAAAATCCACATCATTTCCCTCTCTTCTTGGTGTTTCCCCTTTCCCGTCAGTTTTTCTTTTCATTTCTTTGAGTGCAAGCTTCATTGCCCCTTGTCCTTCGTGCGATACCACTTGAAGACCACTTTTGACAATGGCGCGTTTACCAATAATTCACTCAACAAAGGCGGCATCCTTCGCAATCACATATTCATTTCTTCTATTAGGCCGACACTTGCTCCTCCGTAAAAACTAGAGATAGAACACGCGTAACAGACAAATCTCTTATGCCAGTCGTAACAAACTTCTTATGCGAATTCATAACACACTGATACCCATTTTAAGTTGTTAGCATTGCAGTCTTTTCCAACTTTGTACAGTTTTGGTTATCTGATGTTTGTAGTTTCGCGTCACCTCAATGATGTTGTTTGTATTTGCAGGTAATGCGAGCTGTGAGAGACAAGAAGCTCTGGTAGCAGTTAAAAGAATTTCCTCTGGATAGATTTCGTGTTTCTACTCCAAACGTTAACGCTGAAGAGAGCATTCTTTTTAGGCATAGAGGTAACGATCGTGATAGCTCCGTTGAACCAAATGGGGAACAATTATAGAAGAAACGGATATAATCTTGTTTCTCATATGTTAAATATGGGCGCAATGACAGTCTCTTCTTAGAATTCTGGTAGTTCTTTTCCTGAAATTCTGGCATTTCTCTACATGCGGAAGTTCTCGTTAAACAAGCGACTTGGAACCCACGTCCTCCTTCAATTACCTCTTTTTGAACATCATCTTTTATTTGCAATAAATCAAACATTTAGACCAGCATCACCATGAATCATATTGGCAAATCGGTCGATCGATCAAGCGTCAATCAGTAAAACGATATAGTTATTATACTTAGTTATTAGACCGAAAACATGATCTAGTTGTTAATTGATCGACTTAGTCAATAGTGAATCAATTACGCTATCAATCCGTTAAGCGATGAAATGACTATTCTGCCAACCATGCATCATTATAGGCAATCATTCAATCAATCGGTAGTGATTTGAATCAAGAAGGAGTGATTTGGGTACCAATGTTTACAAACAACACTTCTGCGCAAACTCAGTCTGTGACTTTAAGTGGCATTTAAAAATCTTTACATTCGTTTACGACGCCTTTGAAGGGATATCTTCGCTATTTAAGTTTTTAACAGTATTCTTAAAGACTTCTATGATCCGCCTCTGATTTAGTGATTTTCCTCTGTATGATCGCCTATATCTGTCTTGCTTGTATATAATTAATCTAGTCTTCATTTCACCCTCATCCTTGTACTCATTTCGTGTTCACTGAAACTTCACACAATACTTTTCCCGGTATCTTTGTCATTGCCCTCCGTTTAATTTTCTTAATATCGTAGCAGTCGTCGTTTCAAATTATAATTTGTTATATTTTCATTTAGCATTTATGCATCATGTATCTTGCTAGTTACGACCCCGATTAGCGGGAATCGAGTGCGGCAAAGGCCCCCTAGCCCCGTGGCCGCATTGGGTCTTTCGATACGACCGCCCGGTTTGTTGCGTATCCACCGAACGTCTTTGAGTTTCGCATTTCCTCATAGTTTTCAGCTTGCCAATAGACTCTGTCCAACAGCACCCTCTATATGGATCGCCAGTGCTTCCTTAGTGGCTATTGCCCTCGCCCACGTGACTGCTCCGTGTTCCATGAGATTCGAAGAGCCTCGATTCATTTTGCCTACTTTTATCCTAAGAAACTCAAGGGGTATATTGTAGACGTAGTATATATTAAATGTATGCAAAAGTTGCCATGTAGATTTAAAACACATGTATATTATTATTGAAACAATTATTATAACGGCATCTGTATAAACCTTGGTTCACATTCTATTTGACTCCATTGTTGGCCAAAGGTTCAGACTATGCGTCTTGCGACAGGCTTGGAACATTTTGCATCTCTAGCTCGTGACGTCACATATTTTAAAAGGGCTTGGGGCCGACTAGATTCTTCCAATTATGTGCTAGCTTGTGAGGAAACAGAACGAAGCTTGCGAAACCAAGAGGCTGACTGTTGAGAGAAACGCTTCATCTATACGAGATTTGATAATTATCAGCATACCACGCACATTTGCTATTTACATATTTGAGTGCATTTACCATGATCGATATGGGAAGATTCTCGTACGAGACCGTATGATTTCAAAACCATTACTGACGTAAATCGTGAAAATACTAGTCTAAGCACAATAGATGTTATGTAGCTATTATCTAAGTTTCCCTAAGGGATAAATGTCGCATTACGCAATTCGCGGTCGAGTTCAAAAGTTTGGTGGTGGACCATAGTGAAGTTGGTCGAGGCGTTTTTTGTACTGGTCGGGCTTAACCTAGGAGGCACCTTCCCTTGGGAATGTTCTCTTTTGGGGACATTATTTTTAGGACACTCTCTGTGGACATTATTCTTAAGAACGTTTTGTCTTGGGACATCCTTGTATTACAGGGACATCCTTGGGACATACTGGTCCTATTTAACCATATATACATAAGGCCAAAAATATGGGGAAGTTCAAACGATGGCGTGTTTTGGGTAGTGTAACTTTGGCTTCAAAACGATTCGATTTGAAATAAAATACAAAAAATTAAATAAAAGTCTTAAACATCTCCCTGCCTTAAAATAATGAAAATTCGTAGAATTTAATAACTTTGTAAGTGAATGGGAAAGCGTGACGTAGCAATGGTCATTCAGCAAGCTATCCTCCCCGTATCTCAACAACGATACCTGTTTTTACTACGCATGATCATAAAAATAATCTGAGAAATGAAAATGACATTATCACAAGAAATAAACAAAACAAATAAGAAACAACAACAAAAATGACATTGAACACAAAATATCCCACCTCTGCTTAACCATTATGACTGAAATCATCCAATTTTGCTATTAAATAAATATGAATTTTTTGACATACTAAACCCTACGTGTATTACATAATATTCAATTAGATTAATCACGGGTCTCCGAATTCATTAAAACTTTTCATCAGATGTCGAATGGCAAGGTTTTCAGGAAGAAAGAAGTCCAATTCATCCAGCTTCTGCAATTCAGCAAGAACTTCGTCGAAACCTGGTCGGAAAAGGCACGCACAAATTACGCATAATTAACCCAGACATCGAAGCTTCGCAAATGGTTACGAAGCAAATGCTAATGTCTTTGTACACAGGCGATACGTTGCGATATTGAACTCAATTTCAGTCTAACTTATTGCCGATGAGATTCCGCCTCATTTCCCAGGTTTCGAGGCCCAGCAGTCGGAATTCGATTACCGAAGACGAAACTACGAAACCCGCTAAATTTACAATGACTTCATCAATATCTTGGCATACTTTCAGAAATAGCTTTGAGGTTTACAATAAAGTGAAAAATTTGACAAGATTTAGATCATCTGAAAGGCGCTGGTATCGTAACCACGAAATGGGGATAAGAAAAGCCTGAGACAAACCTGTTCTTGCGACAAATGACCATCTCTCGTAATGCCTATCGACCATTTCGGGGCATCGCAGGACCAGCCTTACCCATAACAGTAATTTACGACGGTTTAATCCGGCGCAAATCAGTGCGCGAAACATCGAATCGTAACTTCTTTTACGAGGTTCGTGCGAACTTTTGATTTGATGCAAAGCAACCAGCAACGACTGGGAAAATAAAACATTACAAAATCAGTGTACCGAGAAAAGAGCCTTGACAAACTGTTGATCTTTAAACAAATGGAGAGTGAGATTTGAAAGGGCTAGCATTGCTGTGAGCTGATTTTTGAAGTCTGACTAGTTGATCGCACAAAAAGAAGCTGAGTCGAAATGCCAGACATGCCAATGCCAGATATTCTTGACTACACAACCAACAAAGGGTATAGATGAACGGGCATGATGATAACCTGTCTTGGGGTCTCCTGTGTTCCGCCCAAGTCAACACCAAACGACTCCGAAAGCTTCACATTCGGTTGATTGTTGAACTGATTTCCATGCTAGAGACGAACAGAGACAGATTCAGTGCAGGTGGATAACAACATCAGACTAGCAATGCTGAATCTTACATGCAGATTCTTATACAGCATATGCAGTAATGAAAATTAATGATTTGCATCCGTTATCATCTACTTCACAGCATCAAGGCATACCGGCATAAAAGAGATCTTTTTCTATCAACAAATTTAAAATTATGCAGTACTCGCTTTTCCACTTGAAATAAAACCATTTTTGAAACATAAATTGTCTTAAATGTTTAATGGCCTTCTAAAATATGGCATACGGTTTTACCTTCATTTTGTAGAATTCAGAAAAGTATTCCCAGGCGTGCATTGCTCCGATTCTAGCAGACTTATCAGAGATGCACCCAAGCAAGGTCTTTGTCGACAAAACAGAGTGTTCGACTCTCTGTGAAAACAAAGTACACAAAAGTAATTATAACTTTAAAATGACAACTATAAAAGTCACATGAAAAATGAAAGGAGACAACACACGGGCTTAAATTAAGCATTAAAAGTAGGGCAGGACCGATAAAGTTAGGACAAAAGAAGATAATTTATTCTGATAGAGACCGACAACACGAAGAAACTACAAAACAGATGATGAAAAGAACATTAAAAGAGAAGAAAAGATGAATGAAAGATAACGAAAAGATAAAAAGTAAGAAATGCAAATCCAAAGACATGAGCTTGATTAGCCAATTAGGAAAGGTTTATATCGAATTCAGGCACCAGGAGTATTTTCTAAGTAAAAGGGCTTTGACTGACATGAAGACACCTAGACAAGCTACTTCAAAGCAATTGTAGTTCAAATAAACAACGCATCATATGGCCTTGACGGAACGTAACAATATGCCCCCTAATAAACTTTTTTAGTGGACTGCTTGAGACATTGAAACGGCGATTGTTAGTATCATTCGAAAAGACAACTAAATCAACAAGCCTACCCTGCATAGACCATGTTGAAGCAAGTCCCGCAGTGAAGGAGCAAGTTCTCCTCTGACAATTGTCACCAGCTCTTCCTTCAGTCCAATATCAAGCTACAAAATCCAAGACACGATTAGATAAAACTTGTGATTGACACATTGCGGTTATTTTTAATGTTGATCATCTAGGAAATGGTAACGTTAAAAGAGCCGTTAAAGTAAATGAGGAGGAAGTCCGAAAAAGTGATACTAGCAGGTACGTTAACAAATTGTTCATTGCTAAAGTACAAAATGCCAAGGAGAGGCAAAATAATGATATATTGAGCAAAATTCGGGGACAAAACTTAAGTCAAATGTCTAACTCTCCTACGAATGCATTGACACCTTGCAATGCCAACTCTTTTGCAATAAATTTTAGTTTTCATCCTACTGATATTTCTGGGTTGGGTAGGACGTCAGAGGACATTACAAAAATCTGACGAAACATTGTTTTCATGGCAAAAGCTGACTAATCCTAGATGGTAGTTTGATGATGGATGGATGTTTAAAACACTATAGACACACATCATTCTTAGTGCTTCCCTATACACTGAGGTAATCAAAGAGTGAATCACAGGTCACAGGAAGTCACAAGTCACAGGTCAGATATCAAAGGTCATATGTCACAACCGACCTGTTCGTCGTCAATCGATGACTGCGTGTTGATGGAGGCGACCGACGCGGCGCGGCTCCTCATGGCAGAGGAGGAGGAGGGGATTCTGCTCCTAGGCCACGACTTGCCGTTCACGGGACGAGGCAGTTCGTCGTCTGATTCGGGGACGAGCATCCCCAAGTCTTTGAGCTGGTCGTGCAGCGATACGATTCGGGCGACCGCAGATTTCAGAGTAGTCAATGACTTCCTGAAAATATGTTAATAAGAAGAAGTCTTAAACTAACGAGAATTAAAATATATCAAATGTGATAGGTAAGGAAAATGCAGATACAGTCGTTCCGATGCTCATTGTTTGTTTTCCAAAAACTGAAATCTAGGTTTAAACCGATAACCAAACGACGCAATTTCAAAATAAAATAACCAAAAGGCCAGAAAATCTTGCAACCTATATTTGCAAAACAGCAAATAACAAAAGACGCTGTTAGCTGACATGTGAGGAAAGTAAGTTAATCAACCAATGTACATTTGTATAATTATAAATTAAAGATTATGATTGAAGCTCAAAGTTTCGAACAACCAACAGCTAAGAATGTAGCAACAGAAAGACTTAACCAGAACAGAAAGACAGCAATGTGTAACGTGACATGTACACCCCGAGGAGCAATCGTAACTCTGTGTGAGAAACTATAAGTATAGAAACTAAAAGTAGCTAGAGACAGTACGATTGTTGGTGATGTTGAGGGTTGGATTAGAATGTTCTGGCTCAAATATTCGTCTTTTCTGACCACCGTTCTGCCTCCGTTGGACATTACAAAAGTTGCGACTGGGTTTCAAGTTTCTTTTCAATAATGAATAGAGGTCAAGGTCGTCAACGCCGTCAAGGTCTTGGAACGAGCCTTGTACTAGCATGGAAGCAATGGTGATATAAGCACTCACTGGTATCCAGCTGAAGCCGCTGTGGCTGCTGCCTTTCGCATCATGTGCTCCTCGAAGTGCTTGGCACTGCAGCCGAATTGACTGAAGAAGAAAAAAGGTTCGAAATAAGAACAACTCAATCGGAAGGTACAGATATACCATCATTGGAAAAACAGATTCTTATCTGCCAGGATGGGCCTCTACAACTGGGCTTTAAAAACAAAGCTTTCTGAAAGATATTACTACAAGAACTGATTAGATTTAAAAAGTAAATTTAGTATCAGTCAACATCTACTTGTATTGACACTAATTGGCAATCGGTATTTCTATAGCAAAATTGTTTGATTGTGTATGTGTGTTTTTAATTATGGCTCATAAACACATTAAAGGTAACGAGTTACCCAAGTATAATTTGACATACAGCACAAGGAATCTCTTAAAAAAAACCTTTGGCCCAAAAAGCCAGTAACCGACAATGCTATTTATATAGCTTTGTATAAATATACTTTATGCTAGACACATGCGATGCTGACCTGATTGCAAATATTTGCAGAACCGCGAGTGTTTTCCTGATAACTGTCATGCTTGCTTCGTGTAGTCTCTGCGAACATAAACAAAATATCTGTCAATAAAATTGCTGTAAATTCATCAAGACTTCATCTTCTCAAATACTCACTCGTTAATCAGTCATAGACTTGGCGAGCAAAACATTTTCCTTGCAACGTTTAAAGAAAATGTATTTCATTTTTCAGACAAAACTGTTTAGCAAATCTCAGACAAATGTTTCCTGGTGCATAACTTAAAGAAAGCAAGAAATAGAATAGCACAGCTTGTCCATTACTTTTCATATTCTATTCATGGCTTCAGTTTTATGCTCTATTGTTGTTGAAAAAAACAAGAAATAGCGAAAACCGTTTTTGTATAGACAAAGCAGTGCTTGCTTTGAAAGATTGTCTTGCCTGGCTGAAATCATGTTCTAATGTTTTCACGCAACACAGTCGATGCACATTGCAAATGGTGTTAAACCAATCACTTTGTTACCTTTCTCTTTTCCTCAGAGATCTCCATCAGTCGTATATGCGGGGCAGGTATCCCTGAGTTGTTAAGTTGCTTTCTAAAAGTGCTTGGGCTGGCGGAGTGGACCGTTTGTGAGTTGTTTGGCGCTAATCGCGTATTCGATTTTTTGTCCGCCTAAAGTGAACAAATAACTAAATTATTCGAATAAAACACGACTAAAAAAACCTTATTTAGAGAAGGTCTTTAAAAATTAACTTTTTTATTTGATTTAATTGGAACAGCTTCATCTCTTCTAAGAAAACGCTGTCCAAATCAACTAGTTCTAAATAAAGTTTCTAGCAATACCCATCACCAAATAGAAATTTTTTACTCTTCATGATTAGCATCAAAGGTTAATCATGTATAAAAATGTTAGCGAAAATTATGTTTATGTAACTATGCGAGGAACATGATGCTTATTCTGCAAACATGATACTTACATTTTTGTGGCTTTTCTCTACTTTTTCTTTATCTTTTTCAACAGTTATTTGTTCGTTACCTTCAAAGAATGAAATGGAAATCATAACAAGCATTCAGCAATAAAAGCAAAAGAATAATCTACATTGCCATGCAATTATAGAGTAAACATTTTCATACAAAAATTTCCTACCAACTTTAACTAGATTTTTAGTTACCTGTAGATCCAAGAGAACTTACATTTTTACCTTAATAACCATAACAACAAATATCATTATATTTCCAAAGATATTTGGATTTTGTGAGATATCGCACTCTAACAAGTGTAATTTAAGCAGTATCTTAAGCCTGAAATACACGATCAGTTTTTATCAGTTTTTTGACTGACAGTTTTCAGTTTTTCAAAAACTGATGTCCTTCATACACGATCAGTTTTTATCAGTTTTTGACTGACAGTCTTCAGTTTCACGTTTTGATTAGATCGGCTTTTTTTACAATGGAGCTTGATCAAGAAACAACTGATGTTGTTCTGGCTGCGGCTCTGGTCGTCAAAAAAGGCGAAAATATCGAAAAAAGAAAGCAATGTCTGTTTGGGTAAAGCCATGGTTGAGTAGGAGAACTAACCTCTGTGTTTACGACACTCTTCTACAAGAGTTAAGATCGGAGGATGAAGGAGAGTATTGAAAATTTCTGAGAATGACGCCTGAAAATTTTGACGAGTTGTTGGAGCTGATTAAGGTGAACATTTCAAAATACGACACAAATATGCGTGATTCTATCCCTGCAAGTATTCAACTAGCAGCCACTGTAAGGTATTTGGCGATCTTGCGCAAGGGGATTATAGGGGCGCCAGCTTTAAACAATGGAGTCTACATCAATGAATAGAAATTCCATCAGTCAAAAACTGACGAAGTTGGACGTGTTCAACTTCTTCAGTCAAAAACTGAAGGTCATTAAAGCATCAGTTTTTATCAGTTTTTGCTAAATACACGATCAGTTTTTGACTGAAGACTGAAAACTGTCAGTTAAAAACTGATCGTGTATTTCAGGCTTTATAAAGATATACCTTTTAAAAAATCGACAAAATTTTCCATATCCTTTATTTGAGATGCCAACTGGGTGATGAGTTGTTCCTGCAAAGGGCAAAATGAAATAAAATACAATCAACTAACTTTGATACAGGTTTACTTGCTATAATGTTTTAACAATAATTTCACAAAATCGCTTTATTGACGGCAGAAGTAAAAATCCTAGCAAGGAGTAATTTTTGAATAAGATGAAACGATGATTTCTTAAACGATTATAAACAGATTTACCTTAGCTTTCCCTGGGTTCACCAGCTAAAATTGAAAAAGAAACATAAAGAAGGGAAGAAAAGGCAAAGGAACTATTCCTTGTAAACATGGATAAAGAAATTAGTGGACACCTTTAATTTCGTAAGTTGAAATAGCAAATATATACTTAAATCAATTTACAAAAACTATGACAATACAAAATGAAAAATTATTACCTTTGCCATTGCCTTGTCAATTTGATTCTTCATTTCCTCTGGGCTGTAAAATTAAACACACAGTGAATGGTAGAATAAAAGAATGCCTAGAATAAAAAGAATGCCTAGAATAAAAAGAACTCCCGTGCGGGGAATCGAACCCCGGCCACGGCGGTGAAAACGCCGGATCCTAACCACTAGACCACACGGGAACTGAATGAGGAAGGTAATTTTTAGTAGTGTATTATGCTTGTCTGGGGTACCCAAACAGCTTGAACCATTTTTTACCTGACAAACCGGGTTTTTCAAATTTAAAATGACGAGTTAACTATATTCCTGAATCGATAGAACTTGTCACAAGAAAGGGGTGTATGCTTATTGAATTGTTGATTGAAGACGGCAAATGGATATTATTGCCCGTATTTCCGATCCTGGTTTGACGTCATCGATTTTGTATCTCGCTTTCTATTTGGTGTTTCTTATAAAGGAACTTCAGAATTAAAATCATCATCCTAAAATTGGTCTATACTGTAATTTCAAGTTGTTTGGACTTTCGTTTGCGTGCTACTTTTTTGAATATTTAGATATTTTTTATTTAACATGATTTGCGACCGCGGTGAATTTTTTTTATTGCGTTCCAATAAAATGTACAGGGAAAGCTAAATTTTGAAATGGGTTGATTCGCAGCCTGACTGCCCAAACACTTTAAAATCGTTGGCATAGACTAATTGCAATATGAAGATTCCAATTCTATGATCCATCCTTCCAAATGTAGCTAAAAATTGCCTGGATCAGAGAATCAGTATTGCTAAAATAATAATCACGAATTTCATGTGAGAATTCTTTGCCAAATGTATAATCTTAAGAGCAGTTATAAATATCAGATATAAAAATTGGTTTCCAAAAATTGCTTCTCCTATGAGTTAATAAGCTCGCACCACACTTTAGCAATAGAATAGCATTAAATACGTAGAGTGAACCATCAATTACCTCATTGATTGGAATTCATCTGCACTCATATTCAACTTTGACCTAAAAGAAGATTGGCATTAACCTGTTCAGTTTTTGTAAATGCAGAATATCTTGTGTTTTTCACAAATTAAGTGAATATTCACATCAAAGTAAATGTTCTTTACAAACTCCCAAACCGAATGAGGGAGATGTAGCCAACAGAAGCAAATTGTGCTTGAATATCTACAAATTACAAGCATATAACTAAAAAAATTAGCCTAACTCTGCAGGAAAAAAATACAAGAGTAAGTGAAGCTTTTTATAAAAATTGTTCTGAACATGATGCATATTTTATAGGGCCATATATTGAAAATCACTCAAGTTAGTAAAATGGTGTGAATTCTTCCTTGAAGAGTTTATTGCATGTTTCTGTCACAATCCATAATTTTAAAGAAAAAGAGGGCCACATATAACTTTTTACAGCTCATCTCGTAATGTCTACATCGCATAAGACAAGGCAGATTTTGTATTTTGATACAAGTAGCATCTATACAGAAGGTATAACAGGACGTGTTTAAATATTCCATAAGCTCCTAGCAAACATTTGAGGAAATAGAAAAAAATTCTGAAAGAGAAGAGTATAAAAGTACCTTAGTTGTTCAACAATGAATCTACTTTTATCAGATTTTGAGGACTGAGTCTTTTCTTCAAATAAGTTGGCTTTTGTGTCTTTTTGCTTCAGGAAAAGTAAATTAAAATTGATTAAAATAATAAAAAGCTTGACAATGTTGTAATTGTGGAATCAACATAAAGATAAAAATCTTCAGCAATATATTTCTGAAAGATAATTACTTTATATATAAAATATGAAATTGTAAAACACCAGCTTCAAGAAAACTGTTACATTTTATTCATTCCTTTATAGTCAAATTGATTTATCTTGCCTTGTAGACAGTAAGCACAGGTTTGTGCACTCCTCATAAAAATAATTTCAAACTTATTACCACTGGGAATCCCCTTAAAATGGGTTTATCTGTTCAATATGTAATAATTAGAAGCTTTTGACAAGATACTTTCTTCCTTTTTCAAGCAAAACAACCTTACGGTTTCCTCACCTTGGCAGCATAGTTTTCAAGTTCATTGAGAAGCATCCTCAGTTGGTCAGAAAGGTTTCTCTGTCTCTCTTTTTCACATGTCACACGTTTGTCATAGCATTCATATGCCTAGGAAACAAAATGAAGAGCTATCTTAATGCCATACAGAGCATTATTAACAAATACGAAAAAATAAAAAATAAAAAACATTATACATATACTGAACATTAAAAAATAGGAACTATTTAAGGAATGGGAAATACTTTGTCAATCAGTTTTTCTCAAGCTTTTTAGATTTAAAAAATGAAACATATATATGCATTAACAATTTTTTAATTGAAGAAAGATTTCAACTGCATTACTTGGGAACAGTACATTACCAGCAAATGAAAGCTTAGCAAAGGATATCCAAGTCAAACCAGCATCTCAACCTTAAAACCAGAACCAGAATCCAAGGCAAATGCTTTTCAAGCTGAATGCTATTGCGATACCTACACTGCATTGAGGGACTAGTGTGTCATCATCAATTTTTTCTTAATGCAGATATTTGAAATAAAAATGACAATCCAGTTTTGAGATTCATCAAATCCAAAGTTATCCCATATAAGTAGAGCAATAGCAACAGAATAGTTTGAAAGTGTTTGCTTCATATTTTGATCCTGGTTTTGAAGTGGAGATTCTGATTTTGATATTGATCTCATTTTGAACTGTTATTATTCTAAAATCCAAAGAATAACATCCAACACATCAGCTTCTAAAAGAAGTTCCTTAATTTTCTTCAGTAACCAGTAACTGCATGCCAAAGCACAAAGCACAACATAGTTTTTGAACATAGACATGAAACATTAATCAGATCTTGAAAGATTTGAAACAGCAATCTAAGCAAACAATAAAAATCTTGTCCACGATAACATACCACATGTGTTGTACAAGTGACACATTTTAATTTACTCTCGTCTGGACCAACTGTTTCAGGGCAACCAATGAAGGCAAAATCTTCAAGTTCTCTAAGCAATTTCTGGAGAGATAAAAACAGTTAATAAGATTAACCTTGATACTTGTCTGGGTGCAGACAGATAAAAACCTAACAAGCTTCTAATCTTTTTGCATGAAATTTTCCACTTGTAAAGCTGCATAGTGATTGCTTCCAATATAATTATGAAATGTGACAAATAAGAACAGTTTTCTAATTAAATTTGCTATACCAGTGTTTTGGCATACTGGTTATGTATGTTTGATGTCTGGCCAAGAGACGACATGAAATATGTTTGGTGACAAGAGGTATATACAATTTGATGAGAAATCAAAGTTTTTTCCCAAATATCTAGGTTGAAATTTCATTTAAATTTGCGGTTTTGTGCAAGCACTTAAAATCTCACATTAAAGATTGTTACTATTAAAATCAGATTTGCCCAAAAGCTGACTTGGTTATAATCATCAAACGAAGAGGCTTGAACTTGCTATACATACTTTTGAACCTAGCTTCTCAGAAACCTGAGCTTAAGCTTCATTACAATATCACAATAAAACATTCAGTTCGCTATTCTAATAAATGACTTTATGTAAACATAAAAAACTCCTGGCAGTTTGCCTAGGTCTACATTGTCCTATCTTGCCAAAATCTTCATATACTTTATAGATACAGCAACAACAATCAATCATGTTTTTGTTTTTAAAAACCAAGACATGTCTCCATATAGATGATGACAGGATGCACAAAGAAAGAATCATAACTTCACTGTTTGCCATTCAAACAAATAAGCATTTAAACTTTTTACATTTACAAACTTCTAAACCTCAGTTGGCATGCAAGAGTAAACACTTGGATAAACAAAAGTTTGAAAAAGTTCATGTATTTAAAATTTGGGTAAAAGCCTATTGACTCATTTTTATAACAATTCGCATAAATTACATAAAAAACATACATCTTGATCCCCTTTTGGAGCTGAGACAATCTGCTTTAATCTGAATTGCACCTAAATATATGAAACATTGAATTTTATCATTTCCTGTCAAAATATCATGAACTGCTGGTAATTGAGAAACATTATAAAACCTGCATGAAAACGGAAACTCTAATGACAATAATCACATTAAAATAAATTACAAATACAATCTTAAGGTCTTCTGAATATAATATTTAATGCACTTTGTTGCAAAATGATTATGCTGCCAGATATGTTTTACTTTTACTGGCAAAGACAAGTACCCTTATCTTATCTTCATCTTCAAGACACTCTAATCCAATAAAAGAAAATACTTTTGTAGTTAACATTTTATTAAGACCTTATGCATTCATAACAACTAACTCTTCTAACTGAGTGAAATACTTAAACAAAAAGAATGAGGATTACCTGAGCAAAGTGTGAGGTTAAAGCCATTAAGGAAGCATTGAGCTTTTCTTGTTCTTTTTCAAATTCAACAAGATGGTGGCACTCATCTTTGCTATAAGAAAAAAGAGAAGTAAATCTATAATTCTAAGCTCAACAAATTTATATGTCTACTTTCATGGCATCAGGTAAACATAACCATAGATAAACAACAGCTATGTTGACATTTACAAGCTGGTTGATATATTTATCACACATCTAGATTAGCTGTATACACCTCACAAGGGAATGGTAAACAAAGGAATTCAAAAGAAACTAGAAGCTGAAGGACATACATAAATGCAAGTACTATTTCCCAGAATAATTCAGATTTCTTAATTTATGCAAATAAAGATATTAGCAAAGCAGGTGCTGCATACATTAAAACTTGCAGGATGATTTGAACTGCCCCATAACACTAAATCATCTCTTTGCAAAACAAAATTTAATCCAACACTTGGCAAACAAAAGTAAAGGCAGGTGTTTTAGAGCTAAAGAATGAATGAAACTTTCGGTTGCAGTCAGCAGAAACATCATGAGATTTTCTCACTAGTTTTGACAACTTTCATACCACTGCAGTTAAATAACTAAATATCTATCATTGGATTTTCCACTTATTTCAGGGGAAAATTTTGCCATGGTTTACATAAATCTGCCTCCAACTTTTTTAAATTGCAGCATAGAGTTGGAAGACAACTTTCGTAACATAGCTATGTGGTCTTGAACACAAAAATTACACAAGCACAAATGAGACTGTAGTTATGCATACTAACATCAAGCAGTCAAAGTGAAATATTTTTAACCAGTAACAAATTTAAACTACACAGTCATGTGAAATTATGACATCTTTGGTTAACTAATTTTTCTTTACCAGAAATCTATGGGGAGTTTTTCCATCAGGACAATCACAAATAGTACACACAAGAACATTTATCAGAGCAATTTGAGAAGGAAGAGAAAACATCTGAAAGGACTAGTTTGAGCCTTTGTTAAATAACAGGCTGTTTTCAATTTCACACTTTAACACAAGCAGCTGGGTAGCCTACATCTACAGGCAACAGCTCATTTTCATATGGCCTTAGCCTCTTCAACACAGATTTTCATAGTACATAAAATTTTCTAAGACCAAAAATTGTTGAGTAAAACCTCAAAATACACCTTCAAAACTTGACAATTGCTAAAGTAATTCTTTAAATGTGAAAACAATTGTTCTACAAAGTTATTATATAAATCTGAGAGTGAAAGTTATGTCAATGCCCTTGTTTCCAAAAGAAGGATCTGATGACAATGTAACAAATCTAGGTTTTCCAGGCTCATAATTCTTGACCTGAAAGTAGACAATAGGCACATGGAATGCAGGATGCAATTTACCTGACCTTCAATCAGGAGCAGGTTACAATTCTGTATTCCAATTCAAAAATTTGCATGTCATTGTGGATACCTGTGCATAGTAGATCCCAACTGGATTATCCTTTTTATACAAAAGCAGGCTGTTCTTTTTAAAAAGTAAATTCAAGCATCCCACCTATCGCGTAGGCTTCAGATATTTTCAAACGCTAAATATTTTAATGAGGATAAATTCTTAAAACAAATCTACAAAATAAGCCGCCCCGAATGTTCAAAATAGACATGGATAACTTTTTTTCCAGCACACGTGGTTGTGTTGCTCTTTGATGGATTTTGTAACTTAGGGCGCACAAGGAAATAGAGGTAAAAGAAAATTTGGCTTCAATGGAGCACATAGGAAGTTCCTCGTGTAGTGAAGGCACAATCAATTCTTGACAGTGGTTTGCCCGCTCGCTATAAATTACAATAATTTAGCAGTTAAAATGGAATCTCATTGTTTTCTGCAATTCATTTCAGGGCATTAGGTTACTGCCTCGCTGATGACATTGAATACACATTACTCAAGCATTACATATCATAACAATTAACATTTTGCATGATATCTGTCGTATTTCCTTTTTCATAAAAAACACGCGTCAAAGCGTTGTCGTCCGCTAGAAAACGGCAGAAACACAACCAAACAGAGATCTTGTCCTTGAATTTCAGTAGCCACCGAAAAACTTTGTGTAGGAGGTTGAAAACAACTCGATGGAATGTTATTAAGTGTAGGCGTTGCTATGTTGAAGCAAGGTCCTTTGTTTTCAGGTGATATCTATCTGTATTTCACATACGAAACTCATGTTATTACCAAAGAAATTCACCTGGATTCGCCTTCGTGAAATGAAGCCGGGTTTTCCTCTGTCGAGGCAGCACCTAAGGGTTGCCATCTCTCCACTTGTGGTGGATTCGAGTTGTACTGCTTTTTTCCGCCATTCCCAAATGGGTCGTGAAAGTCGAAGGCCTCTTCAAACATAAAACGCTCCATTACACTCCTCAGAGCAACTGAAGTAGAAACTATGATAACGGTTTGATGATATCTGGCAAGAATACGGGCTTGGCTGTCCAAGGCTTCATTTCATGGCCTGAATCCTACTGATTAATCATCTTTTCGACATCTGCTCCTATCTCGGTAGCAAGCAGCAACCCAAATAAAACACAATTACACCCTCCTTCGCAGCGGCTGCAACATCAGTGGAACTTCTTACGTCACAAAATGACTCGTTACCATAGGGAAGTTCGACTCCCACACCCAATAATGTGTTTGAAGTGTCAAACACGTTGGGGTGGTAGCATTCTAGGCGGAACAAACCACTTTCAAGCCTGGTTTCCAGTCTTGCATTGCTGTACCTCCTCAACGTATCGTTTAAAGAAGGCGAGTATCGCTATTCATAAGGCCTGTCTCCAACCGCTTATCAACAGCTGTAGATCTCTTGTGGGACGTTAATCTCAGTGGAAAATTTTAGACGATCTAGGTAGCCATATTTCAAAGTTTTATAAATCCAAATGTGTCAAGATAAGTAACAATGCCCAGAAAAAATTTTATTGCAAAAGGAACATGCAAAATATACCATAACTCGTTGCTATTATGAGTCGTTATTTATTCGAGCCAAATTGGATAAATTGGAGCTAAAACTCGACATACACTTTCGCCTGTAATCACGGAATTTCTGAACGGTTTTGATGATAGGTTCTTCCAATTCAACTTTGGTATAAAAGTCATGCCTCCAGCGGTGCTGGCTGCTGTTGTAGCCTTGCAATGGCTTTTTAAAGCAATCCAACCACCCCAGAGTACAGCACACGAAACACAAAGAACGTATCTGCTTACGTAAACGTACGTAACATTGTGGTAATATTATGTCTAACAGACGGTTGGCTTTCAATTCCACGTCTATCCATGCTCAGGGTCTTGTTACAGCAAGATATGGACTTTGAAACGTTGCTGCAGGAGACAAATAATACATGGACCTTTGCAGATTGCCACAGATTGTATTAAATTTCACCTGGTTAGCAATCAATAGGTTGGTTTTTATCAATGTCAGAGTAGAATTAGTTTGAAATGGGCACAAAAGTATCCAAGAATCTAATGCTGGGTCATTTGGTCGTACTTTATCTGTTCCAAAGGTTAAAGCTACAAGTTATGAGATAAGATTTTTTGGGTCCAAAGATTTGGAATTCTCGCCCAAAGGAAATAAAATCATCCAAAAATGCAAGTCAATCCAAAGTTCTTATAAAAGATTGGTACTTCGAAAATCAATGCGCCTGTAACGCTTGCAGTCAATGACTTCCATAATGCAATCTCTTAAATTGCTTCATATTAGTATTTATTAGTGTTGTCATATTGTCACATTACTATTGTTAAACTAACAATTGAATAATGTACTATATTATATAATGGGACTTCAAAATGACGCTTTGTGGACTTGAAACTTCTCAGCGACTTTCACCAAATTTTCGACCAGGAGAAAGGCATTGTGAAAACATAATCAGATCAACAATCATTTTGTGATTTAAGCGGTTTGTTTTCTAACAAGAGCTCTCTCCTTATTCTTAAATGGTAGAAGCCTTATAAACATCTTTGTTAAACAAGGCAACAAACTTATAGGCCTTTACCTTAAGTTTTTCTTTGAGAACAAATGTTACTGGTTTTAGAGGAAAAAAAATCTTGGTTCGTGAAACACATGCCTCCTATATGGGACCCTTTGTTTTAAATAAGCAATAATTCTTTGAAAATACACAAAACAAGAATATGTGAGTATCGACTATTTACATGCTTTGAGCTTCAATAAATTCGTTTGTTTTTGATTCTTTTGTTGCTTCATCTTTTCGCTTCCTGGTGTCAACATGCAACAATCTCTGTTCAATTGTCTTGTGTGTTTCTCGCTATGATTACGATTGTCTAAACAATCGACATCCTTTGAAAGAAATCTTCCAAAATCCTTACAGTTTTTCATGTTTTCAGAATTGAGATTTTTCGAAAAAACATCTAGCTGTCGTTCTGGTTTCCACTTATAAACGATCAAAGTGAGTTTATGTTGCCTGTGAAATCCCAACTTCCCTATACTGCAGTTGTCTATTGTTTAAATTCCTTCAGCTAACACTTAACAGCTAAACAAATAGTTTTGAACAAGCCAAGATGTCGTACTGCCAACCCTCTTGTTGGTTAGTACTGGTGACTAAATTTCCCTTCACTAACATTGACAGACTATATAGCATTGGAGTTTTGTGCAATAATACTTCGAATATACAAAGTCAGGGTTCGTTTAAGACTGAAGAAATACTTCGTGTCTACAAGTTCAAGATGAATGTTGCTTCGCAGCTATCGTGATTGACGAGGTTTGGCAAGTAGAAATTGAGTCATCACGAATATGCTGAATTAGCATATACCACTTGTTGCCCCAGTGCAGGCAATTTGTATTTGAAAATAGGGGGTGGGGTGTTTGCAAAGTATGGGGATTATGAAAGGGTTTAGTCAATGCAGCCACCCCTAAATATTTTAGCAATAAAATCATAGTCGGGGGAACCCTACTGGGGAAAAATGAGTAACAGTATAATTTACCTCCCTTCTTTCTACTTATAAACTTCTTTCTATTTCTTTCTACATGATCTTTAGAAATATTTTGTCGTACAAAGTGTAACTTTCCCCAGCCCCCAACCGGCGTAGTGTCTAGAAATCATGGTAACAAAGGCTTTTCCTTTTGACATTTGAATTCATTTGCATATCCTATTAACTTGAATCAAAGGCCAATGTGGAGATGAATGCCATTTGTTTGCCCCGTTTCTGGGGTCCCCAAGCTACCCATCTAAGAGAGACTAGTTATTGCGGGAAAACAGGGAAACGACAATAAAAGTCATAAGCAGTTCCTTTCTCTAAGGGTCTTTCACTTTCTGCACAAAGAGTTCCTTTCGGGTTTCAACAGAAGTCTTGTGGCACCTTAGACATCTGTCCTAGGTCGAAATTGACAGTCACTATGTTCTCCGTGAAAAGGGAAGGAGTGAAAATACTTCGTTATGAAAAATTCTCAATCAACGAGATACGTGCATGAAGCACAATGCGTTGGCCTTCTTTGTGGCAGTTGGCTCTCGCTGTCACAATTTCTTCTTGTGACTAAGCTCTTACTGTCAGGACAATCATGGCAAATGATTAATTTTTGTCTTGTCATCTGCCAGCTTCTGCTAATTGCCCAGTTCTTTAGGACGCAGCCCAAGACAAAGTTACTGAAAAATGCCAGGGGGCATAGTCTCCATTTTCACTCCATTTACAAGGACTTGGTCAAGGCAGGATAAGGTTGGTATAAGAAGGTGGGTAAATCGATGGGCAATTCACTCTTGCAAATAGCGTACGAGAATTTAATGAAAACAATAGGATTTCCAGGGATTTTTTGATAAAAAAATAGGATTCTCACAAAAAGTTTACGAGGTGTTTCTGAGTGATTTGCCCCTCGGGGAAAATGAAGACGGTAAAAAATTATATTGGTTTACCTACAATGCCTGCCAAAAGTCCTTGGAACACTTCAGTATTTTCTCTGGATTTTTCATTTCTTTGACACGCCACAAGCTGTTAATCCCCCTCCTCCCCCCCCCTAAAACAACGTTGGTAACAAAGTATAGCATTCAGTCAATCTGGGGAAAAAGTTTGGTGTAAAATTGACGCTTTGTTTAGCAGCAACACAACATTGTTCGAAGGGGGGAGGGGGATGAGTGAACGCGAGTCAAAGAATTGTCGCAAATGTGCCAACAATTTTGGCAGGCATTGTAGGCTGGGGCATAAGGCAGCTATTTGGCTGATGTTGGCCTGGGGCACTAGGGCCTATGCTCAAAGGGTTTCTCCTGAGCACGCATTGCAGAGCAGCAATACAACAAGTGTTTTCGCCTGTATAGCACACTTGTGCCTAAATGCTTCGACAAAGCAGCGGTAAAGCATTTGAAGATTGCAATAGTCAGCACTTCTGCATGCGATTTGATTAAATTACAGTATGTTGGGCTCAAACAAGCAATGAAGAGTTTTGGCTTCAAAAATACAAGTACTGCCGAGTGCACAAAATAATTTCATCTGCTACTTAAAGTTTAGGATAAACGAACGAAGGCCATTTAAATATTTGGTCGCCAACAGGGTCTATTTAAATAGACGAAAAAGTTCAACTGCTGAGTTTAGATTCTTTTTCCCACGAAAGATGATCTACATTTTTGACACCGCGAGAGTAGGATCAAGGAGTGAGTATTAACTGCCAAATTTTATCATCCATGTTTATCAAATAATAGTTTTGAACACACCGAAATCAATTTTCATGTACGTTAATACGAAAATTATTAACCAAGACTGCATTGCGTCAAGAGAAATATGGTTGAATCCTTTTCAGTTTGTTTAGAACAATCATCAAACGAAATTAGGCTAAATCTTGCTATCTCTCCTGTAAATGGCAGATCTCCTACAACCTTTTTTACTTGCTTCTTAACGGAGGCCGAACAATTCGAAAACTTTGCGGATTCTGATATTTTGGAATTTTCATGGTCAACAAAACTACTGTACAAATATCACCACATGTGACGTCAAAATATTTTTAGTTTATTTCTTATTTTTGCTTATCTCCTGGTTAATGTTTTAGAATTCTTTCTCAGTAATTGTGGCAGCTGGTTTTGTGGTCAGAAGAGAATTTGAAGAGTAGCATTTGGCAATGAAAGGGGCTGGTGTTTTCCAGACGTTTTTCCTCTTGAATACAATAACTGCTTAGCTAAGAAAACCAGAGCATGTTTACCTTTTTCAAGTAATAAACAGATAGCAGAGATCATTGCAAGTTTCAAATCGCCAACAGAAGCTGTTTATCTCTGTTCCGCCTCTGTCTTATATCAGTTAGGTTTCATTAATAATTCTGTCTTTATCAAACTTTTCATTGCAAGGGATCCGTTGGGCGAAACTCGAACAAAATAAAAAATTTTGAAAATAAATTAAAGAAGGGCTTTGATGTAAAAAGATTGATTGGCGAAATGCGTTGAATTTCAGTAATTTTGCAAGCTTCAAATCTGCCTGCTACTTCATTATTTGCCTACCGGCACTTTGTCGGAAGAATCCTTTGGAAATCTTTATTCAAAAGCTTGTTCTGTTTGATCAATATCACCAGCCTTATAACGGACCTTTATATTATTGTATTTTGGATTTCCTCATTAGTTTCCACATGGCAGTGTTGTTAGTTCTGATTGGTGAATTTCAAGAAACTGTTATATATGACAAGTGAGGGGAAACTGATCAGACCACAGAATTGCTTGTTGTAACATCAAGATGTCCCAGTGAAATCTTGAAGCGATACCTGCTTGGCAAATTTGCACTACGACCTTCGCTGTTGACGTGAAAATCGAAGGCCGAACGACAATTCGCAATTATCTAGCAAGGTTGCCAGAACGCAGGACTCTGTGGAGATATTCTAGGAATCCAGGTTGCGTGGCTTTAAAAGAAGGACAGGTATGAAACCCCGAGAAGTCGAATAACATTGCGACCGGAGACTTCAAAGCTGGCTTTGTGGCTCGAAGAGGATTTCAGGGAGGAGCGATTTCAGACAGGCCCCGGAAAGTCCTGTGTTCAAGTAGGTAAACTAATTGTTTGTTATTTCATGCAGAAGAGATAATTCAAGCAAAATTTCAAAATAATCAGCAGATAAACTGATTGTGACTGATTGAAGTTTTCATCCGATCGTAACGAACGGGTTTTATATCCAAGGCGGTAATATTGAAGTAAATTCCAATGATTAAACTTAGGAACGCTTTGAGACCTAAAAAGTTTAGGAGCATGCTATCAAATGATTCAGTTGATTTATCGTTGATTTATCGTTGATTTATCTAATTAGGGAGAATATAACAGGAAAGAGCTTTTTATACAATAGGGTACTGAGAAAAGTTACGCCTTTAGCTTGCTAATCAAATGTTTAATTATTCACAAACTTGAGGACATTCTAAGCAAACGTGCTTTAAATTGAAATGCTGAAAAGTATTCTATATTTCGATGATAATGATGTTCTATACTTATTGCTATCCACCAATTAATAAAAAACATTGGCTTTAGATCAGAACCAAGTTCTCCTCATTTCCTTCAATAAGATTCTTAGTTGCAAACACAAAATGATGATTTCGAGCTTCAGAAATCTTCGCTAGGCTAAAGCAAGTGGGAGAAAGTAGAAAATAGACTTTCGTTATTGAAATGAAAGTTGAGTCTTTGACTTTTTCGACTTTGTGTTTGCCTACAAACAGTGTCAAATTTAAACAAGATGTTTCCGTATAATTGCTGTCATAGTATTCATGCAAAATTAAGTGGGTGGGGCGTTTCTGCTTTGAAAGCCTTTTGTCTGTTCGGTTTTTAATTTCTATTTTATCTGCTCTAAATGAAAATTTCCTGATGCAGAGGTTGGTGATAATTCTCTTGTAGATTTTCGCACTTGAAAGATGGACCTCCAGGCAGTATTTACAATTTCAATCCTTATCCGGCAATCACTATATGTTTGCTGTCAAGGTGAGCTTTGGATTTAGTATTTCTTGCAGTTTAATGGTTCTGGCCAGAGCACCTACTGTTAGAGAACTGGTCTCAAGGCGAATTAAAAGGAGTACGATTGCGAGAAATCATTGAAAAAAGAACTCAACTAAAGAAAGAGACAAGGCCTTTCATTCTTTTGCAATGACAATCGTGGCCCCAACAAAGTGGGGGCTTTAGGAAGAAGCATTGCTTGTCAAAAATGATAAACGAGTTGGGCTGAAGAATACGGGGGCGAAGTTTGTCCAATCATTGACGTGATTTACGCAGCAAATCTAATTTTATTTGTTCTCCTGATTTCATTGTCTGCCAAATTAATAGACTTGCAAGCTAAGGAGATCGAAAGAGTAGTTTGGAAACAACCTAACTTTGTCAATCTCAGAATAAAAATTTACTTTTGGAACAACTTCAGTTTTACAGTTTTATTTACTACGGAGACCGTTTATATGAAGGTAGTAGGAAATGGTGAAAACTATAATTTGGGGACGTTTGGATCACTGTTAAGTGTTGAAAATGTCTTCTGTTGCGCCTAGTATTTTGCATGATGAGCAAGGTCTGTTAATTAAAAATACGCCATCTTAGACTGGCCTCCTTTAGAAGTGGTGTCAGTTGCTTGTGACAATACATTGAGTAAACAACCAACAGTTGCGCTTGTGGGTGTAAGAGTACAATGCCGACGATGACACCAGCTTATGCCTATTCGTCTTACAGGACCGTTGATCTATTATTAAAAGTGGGGGTGGGGGGCCAAATGTGAAATGAATGGGGTTTAAAAGCGGCTATCGTCAATCTCTCTACATTGCTTTTGAAAGTATGTTGTTTTGAAAGAAGCGGGGAGGAAGGGTGGTGTGCACAGAGTTCCAAGAAATTCGGAAATTGAGAGAAGACACACCCTAAAGGTCACTTTATCAAGTTCAGTTCTACCAATAGCATTTTTCATCGAATCAAGACACAAAACGGGAAAGAACTGAGAACGAAGAGCTTGTATGAAGAGACAGCTGGAAAAGGACGAAATGCCATGAAAATTTAGCTAAGAAAAGATCAACTTCTGTAACGTTAGGGTCCAGCATGGCTCGAGACAAGAAGAGACAACCGTCGGAGCCGGGGGGCTGGAGGGGCTGGAAGGGCTGGAAGGGCTGGAGGGGCTGGAGGGGCTGGAGGGCTGGAAGGGCTGGAGGGGCAGGAGGGGCTGGAGGGCTGGAGGGGCTGGAGGGGCTGGAGGGCTGGAGGGGCTGGAGGGGCTGGAGGGGCTGGAGGGGCTGGAGGGGCTGGAGGGGCTTGAGGGGCTGGAACAAAAGAATGCTTCCTTCATAACAGTGGTTAGGTTGGCTGCTAGAACTAGCCTATACTACAGCCCTGCTGCATTCTAATCTTGTTGGCGAACGGTCTTTTTGCGTCCCTGAGTCAGTTTTCACATTTGGCCTTGCGATACATAACCTTGCGCTTTCCCTTTCGGTGGCTTACAGTGACCCCTAGAACTTCAGTATTCATGGAAGTTGCAGTCATGTTTATCAAGACAAGGTCATTTGACCTTTCGAAATCTTATTTGTAACTCGTGCCTTTCGAAACAATCCCTACTTTGCTTAGTTCAAGGGAACACGAGCAGTAGAGTAGCATTTACTGTAAAGTACTTCTATACTTGAAATGTAACACAAGCAGTAGAGATCAGCATATATTCTTGTGTAAATACTTCTTTTTCTTATAAACTTGTCCAGCTTTGGTCTGATCCATAGACTGCAGAACACAAAGCTCAACTTTCAACACACATCAATCTGTATTCCAACTTGTTATGAAAAGCTTTGTTAGGAAATTGCGCTACATAATGTCCTATCCGTAGGCAGGACGCCATGAGCAGCAATCGTCCCGCATTCTCTTACCGAAGTGTAACATGTACCTTTCAGTGCCTTGGAAATACATGATGTGGCTTGAAATTTGTGCCCTGCATTTTGTCATAGACGAGAGAGGCCGAATGTGTTTAGAAAAAAGATATAATTATATGGCAAAGGGATTGTATGTACAGAAATGTCAAGAATAATTCTTCAAGATATCTGCTAAAATTACAAATGTAGAGGCGTTAACGAGAGTTTCGTGTTACAAATTAGATCTAGTTGTCCGCCTCGTCATGCTTCAAGGTAGCATCAGCACAGGCAAAGGTTTATAGAAGTTCTTGTGAGAAACAGAGAGATCATCTATCTCCAGAATAAGTTGCTTGTTCGAATCAAGTTGGTTCATTGTTTGTAATCTATTCGCGGCACGAAAAAGATTACAGTCGCTTAAAATGTAATTAGATCAGTAAGAGTCTGTGACTTTTCCTGGAGCTTGTTGAAACATAATATCCATTTCAAGCTATCCTTGACTTTCTAGTTTCGTCAGATTGATTAACTTTCGATGAATCGAATTAAATCCCTACAAATCTTAAAACGATTGCAACTGGCAGAACGAATGCGATGCGCAATGTTTTACTATAGTCCAACTATGCATTACCTTTAGTCAAGTAGTAGCCTACTATATTTATGCCTAGGTATAGAAGTGTTTTTTAGACAATCCATCTTCGCGAAATCTGCTCGAAGCACCTTCTTTATCTTCTTTTTCTTCTTTATCTTCTTTTTCTTCTTTATCTTCTTTTTCTTCTTTATCTTCTTTTTCTTCTTTTTCCCGGCTCTTGTCTAGCGGTAGCGAAGTCAATGAGACTGCATGTGACACTTAGTAACTGGTAATCTCAGTGATGCGAAACTTTTTAACTTTCATCAATTAAAATCATTAAGAACATGCCAATGCTTTTGAATCTTTTCCAGGCAGTAGTTCGTCCTTGGGTGATTCTGCAGACAAACAACCTGATTTAACAAGCAGCTGGCCACAAACCGTGGAGAGGTTTGTTACGCAATCAACAACAGAAGGAGGCTACACCATAAGCGGGCTACAGAAATCTGTGGGTCCGATTGCATCCACGGAAACCCTCTGCGTTGAGACGGGAGTGCCTTCAAAATCTCAGAAAAGATGCCTCTCTAGTAGCGCTACGTCAGAAACAAGCACGTCGAAAACTGGCTCACCTCTGCAGAGAGAAACAAGCATTTTAACTACCCTCCCGGAGGTTTCCGAGCAGGAGCGATCGACAAGTCAAGCATCGAGCACCTTGGCAGGTCCATCTCCTACAAGGTCTCTAGATGCTACGCAACGAACCCAGCCGACCACAACAACAACAATCAAGGACAAGGGTATCGAGGGAGCAAAAAATACCACAACAGCAGGATCCGACAGCCAAGATGCCTCTCTGTTCGCAGTTGTCTTTGGGATATTAGGAGGCGTTCTTGTTTTTGGGATCATTGGGATGGTTGTGAGAAACGTGTACATCAAGAACAAAAACAAAGTCAAAAAGATCAAAAGACCGAAACCAGGAAAAGGGTCAAAAAGGTTTCCTTGAAAGAGAGCGCCGCTATTATTATACGCAGCATCGGCACAATCAGCATCGGCACAATCAGCATCGGCACAATCTCAACCAGAACAATGCTTGGTGGAGTAGTTTTCAAGAGGTTACGGTGCTAGACATGGGTTACTTCACGGGCTTGATTTTCAGTTCGAGGTTGAGCCTCGTTTTCATTGCTTCAGCTAGGGCATTCTCCTTGGGAAGAAGTGGTTAGGCTACGAAATAGCGGATTGACTTGTTCATTTATTAGAGGAACATTCCTCCAATCTATGTGTTGTGTGTCTCATAAGCCAAAGAGTTTAAATCTGAGTATATATTGGGTAGCTCTAGCTGGGTAGCTCTTTATTTAAAAATTAGAAATTTGGAAGTAGGGTTTTTAGCATTAGTTTGAATTTGCATTTAAAAAGTGAAATGAAAATTGATGCAGGTTTAAAATTTAGATAAATTCTCACAGAGAAGAACGAGAGAGATCATGGACGGATTCCCAGAGAAAAAAGGAGAAGACATCTAGTGATCAAGGAAACAACATGGATACTGTTTCAAAGAATTCAAACACACCTAATTCTAAGCATCTCTAACTATTCACATTTTTGGACATTCGTCTATAAACACAATTGAAAAATTGACATAATAAAGCTAATACTCTACGATTGATCTACAAAGTAATCTATTTATACATATGTATGAAATATTTCTCTAACAATTAAAATGTTCAACACGCGTAGATGAGAAATGAGTAAGATAGCGCCAAAATATAGGAAGCTTAAAGATAGGAAGCTGAAACAGCCTAAGAAGAATATAAATTACAGCAATGACAATCATTATGAAACGATTGCGTGGCATCTTAGCAAGAAGTCTCTGTCGAAATGCAGGAATATGGTTGATGAGCGTACGTTTACAATACTGAATCTAAGAAAACACTTTTGTTGCGTAGAAGAGCAACAAAATAAAATAAAATGACTAAATTACTGACGATATTTTTTATTATTACTAATGCTGTTGTTAGTATAAATAAAATTACTAAATTGCAAAGCGTTTAGAAATGAACGGTTCCTAAGTAATTAAAAGATAGCGGAGCTCTTGCTAAGATGCTTGGAAGGGTATCGGATTAGAAGACGCTTGGAAGGGTATCCAGTATACGAGTTTCTAGCGAAGGCCTGCGCCCACCAGGGCCTTTGGGCTGGGTCATGCATAGGCAATAAAAATCTAAAACTAAAAAAGCGTAAACAACAGATTGCAAATTTATTTAATCACAATGTCGAATACTCTAGAAACTAGAAATACCACGCGTGTAACTCTAAGATATCACCCTTTTCTTGTAATTGGCGTTGTTCTGTTTTGTATCCAGCTTCCGTGGAAAACACGTTGATCTTCTTGAAATGTTCTCCTGGGCTGTAAATCGGGCTGATTTTCTTTCTCCGCAAGAGGTCTGTATACCCTGGGATGGGTAATGTAGTGTTTTGCGCAAAGTGGACTCTGCATGCACAAATGCATTGTTGATTGCTTGCAAATGCATTGCTGATTGCTTGCAAATGCATTGCTGTTTGCTTGCAAATGCATTGCCGTTTGCTTGCAAATGCATTGCTGACTGCTTGCAAAAGCATTGCTGATTGCTTGAAAATGCACTGTTGATTGCTTGAAAATGCATTGCTGATTGCTTGAAAATGCATTGTTGATTGCTTGCAAAAGCATTGTCGATTGCTAACACGACTAAACAACCGTTTCCCTTGCTGACGTAAATGTTTCTAGATTGATTTTAGCATCCCCTATGTGCCAACACGAGTTTGGAATCTTTTCTTTGCTTAAACTAAGAGATGAATCTTCGTCGATGCTTATTTGAATGCTATCTTCGTCATTTTCAAAACAATCTATGCCCATTAAAACATCATCCGTTTCATAATCCGAAAGGGAAGGCGTATCGCAAGATGGCGACGATAACAAGGAGCTAACTGAGTTCTTTCGCTTCGATTCTTTGTTCTTTGTCCGCTCAGGTTCCATTTGTAAACTGATTCCGGAATCTTCAGAAAACCGCGAAACATCTGACGAAGATGAAGCCGCCGAACTGGTGCTAAGTTTCGAAATCTTGCGCATAAATTTCTCGTTATAGTTCTCCGAATTGTCGCTTTTGTCTTTTAAATACGGCACCAAGAACATGGTGCATACACATAAAGTAGAAAACCCTCCTGCGAGGAAAAACGGGATCTCATATGAACCAGTCATTTCGTACAGAAACCCTGAAAAATAATAAAGTCAAATAAGGTTTTGAATTGAAATTTCTGTTTGAAAGAGATACGTTTTGATAACTTTATCAATGGCGGAAGAACTGCAGACGAAATCATTTGATCTTTGGTCAAAATGTTAAATATCATATTGCCACGAAATAGCAGGAAAACAAAATGGAGGCAAGATCATCAGGGGATTTCATCTACCTAAAGCAGGCAAAATAATGGAGGCCATATTGAATCTGTCCCTAGTGAAACAATTTTCTGGAAAGAGTTACGAAACAATTAAGCCAGTCGGGGTCATAACCAAAAAAGCAGCCTACAGTTGTGCCTCTATCAACTTCAGTTCATCTTGTTAATATGATGGACTTCGACATAGAGTTTGTATGACTGTTACTCTGTGGTTTGCTAATGCTAAGCATAGCTCTTTACAAAGGGGACTCTCTTAATATCCGCTTAAGGCTACTTACCCGCTGCAGGCGGGCCTATGAGCATAAAAACTGCCATGCCAACCATTTCAAAAGTATAACCACTGTCAATACTATGCTCCCCCGCAATGTCCTCGATGATTTTCAGGGTAAACACCGAAGAGCATGCATCGGAGAAGCCATAGATGATAGTGTACGAAAGCAGCCCTTCAAAACTGTTAAGCAGGGGGCAGAATGTCGTCACCAGTCCACATATGAAGAGCGTCACCTGAGGAACAACAACAACAACCACTTAAGATACGATTTCCGGATAGAATATATGAATTAATAACCGTCAATCCTCTACGATGTCTACGATAAGGACTTCCCAAAAGTATAGAATACACGGGGAAAACAAAACTACAATCCTAAAAAATATTTACCTGCTCAAGAAGGTTAACCGAACTGAAGAAATGCTCTATGACGGCAAGGCGAACTGGACTGAATACGGCCCTCCCTTTTAGCGTCGTGCTAAGCACACAAATCCTATAGTCTTTGCCAGATCACATAAACAATTACCTGACTGCAATGGACAAAGTTAATGTCGCGGTACCACATTGCAACCTGCCCAAAGACGATTTTGCCCACCGACTGCGAGATTGCAATGGCGCTGGGCAGCAGCGTGGCTTTAACGAGGGGCACGCCTTGGCCTTCCGCCATGTTTATCTAGAAGAAACGGAGATCACGTGTCAAAACAGAAGCCACCAACAGAACTTACTGTAAACATTGCTATGACATCCTATCTATGGCAAACTTCTTAGAGAACTGTTTTCTTTTTCGATGACCAATCGGTAGATAAACTTATTTACCGCTTTCCGATTCCTGATAACAAACAATTGTGTTGAAACGCAACAGTTTCTATTTAGCGGGTATTTCCATTATGTTTATCCAAATTTCAAATAAAGTTAAAGCAACAGCACAGAGTCCCTTCTGGGGACCTGTGGCTTGACCTTTCAAAACCAATTTGTGTACGAGCGTCATGAAGGCAAGGACGACTACATCAAAGATAAAAAACAAATTTAATAGAAACACCAGTTCTTGTAGGTCTACGCGACAATTCCTTGAATATCCCAGCTTTCTTTTATTGATATGCAGACACCTGTATTATGGATAAAATAACTACCGTACTGTCATTCAAGATCATTTCTCATTTAACTGGTGGGTTGCGCCCTGCCAAACATAATAGATTGCCACCGGCCCTAACACCAATTATAAGGCTATCATCATGGTTGGTGTGTTTGCAAACGAAAAATAAAGCGTGGGCCTAGTACATACCAGGTGAACAGATGGGATGTAGTAACCAAAGCCATACATCCACATCGATATGGAGAAAGCCACTAGCGCCTTGTTCCGGAGTATACTCTGCGAAGCATTGGTCTCCTTCTTGTCAAGATCCAGAGTGCTGCTACATTGACACTTACTAGCTACACGAGTCGAGCCGAACGTAAGGCCACAAATAAAGAGTGGCACAGCTAAAGTTGCGCACAGGCGCAAAGTGATTCGTAGGCCATAGTTCGTGATTAGCAGATCTATAAGATACCCGACTGGCAGTGCACCAATACCATGGCCGCTTAAAGATATGCCGTATGCAATGCCCCGCTTGTATTTGAAAAACATGGGTATAACAAAGATCCCAGAGAAGCGTATAAAGCCACACCCAGCTCCATAAATAACACCATATGATACGAACATAATTGCGATTGATGTCGCGTATGACGAAATGATTAGGCCAGCTCCGAACAAGATTGCTCCAACGCAGCAGACAGCACGGTAGCCAATGCGGGGCAATATGATGTTGACTAGAAAGGAACTCAAGTAGCAAGTGGAGAATGCGACCGATCCAACCCAGGCTGCAAAAGAAACAGATTCGCAATCAGCAATGGGACTAAACTGCAATCGATGCACGTATATAGAATATGGCTTTCTACTGATGTCCTTTGACGGAGAGCTATTCACTCCAATTATCATTTTCGGGCATCTGGTTATGGGTTAACGAGGAATAGTTTCGTTGGTATGCCCCATCCCCCCCCCCCCCCCATTGAATATTGTCCAAAGACAATGGCCAACCGACAGGGTTTTAAGGGTAGCGAAAACGGGTACCCTGCTTGAAAATATTGCTTAAACACAATGGTTGGAAATGGGCTGTTTTGACGTTTGGCACAAGAGGGGATTCCACCCTCTAAGCCCTGGTAGACGGCACCCCATAATTGCTGTCAACTTCTTGTCCACAGTTCTTGTGATATGGTGTCCGCTTGCTACTGGGTTTTGTGTCAACTGTCTGCTTTGCATCAACGTGTCACAAGATAGGGTACATTCTGTAAAATCTCCACCTGTGGGCTGAGGGCTGAAACGATTGGTGCTTGCGGCAAATCTTGAATGCGGCGTATCCTTATCCTTAGAATTTCTCCTTGGATATCAAATCCTCTTTTTGCATTTTAGGCAGGTACCCGGACTATTTATAACACAAAGTTTCAGATAATTTAGAAGATTTTTCTAATATAAAGTGGCACATCGTAGGGCTCCTCTTTTTTCATTCTCAATACCATTGATCTCCGGGCTCTCGTTACTTTTGTCCTTTGAAGACTTTGTCACCGGCCCCTCTCGACCCAAAACCGCCTTTTCAAGCATCCAAAAGTCAGAAATCAGACCGACATTTCATTGTTAGTTCGGAACAGGGGAATTTGCAGCTGGAGCGGAAAGATGTTTCGTATACAAAACAACTTGCGGTTTCATTTTTATATCACGCCAACTGCTATTGTTCTAACCGTTTCGGGGTTAAAGAGGGATGGGGAACTGCAAATGGACTTTCCCTTATACAAGAGGATTCATCTTTTTCAGTACCGCGAAAATCACTCTTTTCGGAAAGTTAATTGGTGTAGAAACATTCAACAAAACAACGGCTACAAGCTAAATTAGAATTGGGGGATTCCACAATGCGGACCTTGTACTCGCGAGGGGTCCAGGCTTCTGTTTGCAACAGACCGAGTTCTAGTCGAAAGGAAGAACCGCTTTATGAACGTAGAGCAATTGATAAACCCCAGCAACGAGACAAAGACAGGTTAAAGTTTTAAAATCATAGAAGCCTAGCATTAAGACGCAACGGGCTTGAAACACGCAAAAGCCTGTATTTAATACAAGGAGAAAGGAGTTGTCGAATGATCTTCATCGGGACGTGAGTCCGGACGCAGATGCTTCTCTTTTTGTCCGGGATCTCTTTTTGTCCGGAATCAAATTAAACCATCCCACTCTAAGTGTAAGAATGCAATTTGCAAATTTCAAGCACGTGTGTTAGCTTTGAGAGATGCTGGTTAGGTACGTATTAGCAAGGGCAGCCTTAAGAAGTCATTGTAAACCGGTTTAATCAAGTTGACAAAGAAGGTCAAACAACCTGACCAAACCTCGAAGAGTGCCCTAATATCGATACAGAGAGCCGGACACACTTTCCTTTCACGTCTCTACTTACCGAGCCGCTATGTTTGAAATTATACACGAACAGGCAATTTAGCAGAAAGAAGCCAGCAACAAATGAGGCAACTGTCACGCTAGTTCTTCTATTTATCTAAATAAATTCAAAGAAGTCGAAGTACCTGCCGAACTTTCCGAAGCTTGGAATTCTGCGATCAGGGCGACGAATAGTGTTCCGAACGACGTGAAGAGACCCATGACGATTAATTCTATCAAAAACAAGGCAGCACAGACGACCCAGGAATACCAGCTATCCATTTTTCGAGTCGAAGTCGAGCCCTCCATCTTGCGATCTTTTCTTGCCATCTGTCCACGGCAGTGAAATTTTTTTCTCATAGACTCCTCAGGTACGCATTGGCCCGAGAGCTTAGTTCAGCCAGCCAATCAGCATTCATTTCCGGTGACCTTGACAAAAATGGCTAGCATAGTCATTGAGTTCTTGATTCTGATTGGCCAACGGCAAGGTCTATTGCAGCAGGTGATAGACCTCCATTGTTCGATAGACCTATCCTGGACAGACAGCACCGGAATCACGAGACTCGGCAGGTTCCAACAGAATTCGAGGACTTTGCTCAGGGAAAACCACAAAAACATTTCAATGTATTGCACCAGCTTTGGTAAAAGCCATACTCGTCCAGAGAAAAAAGGATAGAAAAGAGAATCAAATTGCTTAGAAATTATACCAGAATAGGCAAATGTTGATTTTTGATGGGATTAGTGAACGTTAAACAAGGCTTGATTTCTTGTTACGGGGTCTTACTGGACGCCATCGTGGTGAACAAAAGGATTTGAAAATTAAGATAGGGTTAGGCAGTCGCTAAAAGACACCGCAGGGGCTAATTATATGTCCCTCGAGAAAAAGCAGGCACAGGTAATTTTGGACATGTCATAGACAATTATATAGTATTACCGGTTTTCGCATAATGGGGATAGGTTAATTCCGTTGTTTTCAAATGTGACAATAGACATTTTAATTGCTATGTGAAGTCAAAAAATCTTACTCAAAAAAGCTGGAAAAATTTGTATGTGGCTGAAGTTTCAATGTAAATTATCCACGCTCAAAGCTTGATGAGAAATTTGGACAAGCTTGTGCTAATGATTTCCCATGTAATTCTTGGAACGGCATAAACACGTATCTGTTGATAGCAACTATCGAGTTGTTTGCTTTTTGACGTGGGCAAGATTAAAATGAAAATTCTGAGTCAACGAACTATGATTTTTCAAAGAACAACAAACATCTGTATCGATTATTCACTGATTATTCAGATTCTCCTGCCTTTTTAGTATTATACTGACGTGCATGAACGTGGCAATGGGAAGTTGTGGGCACATTTATGATTGAATTGCAGGGCCAGTATCGGGAGAAAAGCGTGTCTTTGTAAGATTGCACTTTACATTCCAAAATGGAAACACGCATTGTCTATAAGTAGGCCTTTTTTGTGTTAGTTGACTTGGTTACTCTCGAATGGGATAATTGGTGTGTCAATTTCCTACTTCATTCTTAGTCCAGACAATGTATGTATCAGCGCCAGAGAATCTTTTAAAGTGCCATCAGTAGTTTGGGTGTTCATGCAGCATGTCACAGTTAAAATTAAAACCATGTTTGACATGCTTTAGCACTTCTATAAACTGTTCCACAAAGTTTCCGTGTCGCTGTTATGTAATGAAATCAGTGTTGTTTGTCGTACTATTTTCGCTCATTCGAACTTTGTACTGTAAGCATGCTCTGACATACATGCCCTTCATAACACATGTGCTAACAGACATGCCCTTCTAGCGCCGCTGGGGTAAACTAGAGGGCCGCACAGCCCTATATATTTCCAACCATATACAAATCTCACAGTGTATTCCAATTCAATAGAATGACCTATGTTGGAAGACTTTGACACGACTGCTTAAGTGGAGGTTATTCAAATTTGGGCGATGAGGTTAGCAAGGCATCGAATTGTACTGTTTGTATGAACTTTTTCATCTCGGGGCCTTCATATAGCCTGCGGCAAAGAGAGACAGAACAGTTTTTTTGCCATTTTCGCCGAAATCGCAGCTGCGAACTGATCACATGCAGAGACACTCTATAGAGCATGGCCTCAATTTGATTCGCTGATGTTTTTAGAAAGCGCTGACTACGGGGTCCGCGCCACTTTGACCGCCGTGGTACTCTCTACGTGCTGCTCCAATGTGTGTTGTTCCGCTTTGCTGTTTCTATCGTGTTCTTTTCTTGACTTTTCAGCCACGTAGCAATTGAACACCAAATCCCCAACGTGGCACAATAAGCTGTTTTTTCATACAGTTTCATCCATTCCGGATGTCAGGTAATCCCAGAGCCTTGTGATGGCCGTTGGGGCACTTGATTCTACCTTTCCCCTGCGTCATCTGCCTCCTGCCAATGTCAAGTAACTCAATCCATTACCGTCATTTGCCCTCGTATTCATTCCATGCAACTCAATAAATCGAAAGTGCAAGCGGAAAGTCATACCAGCTTAACTTATCTGCCGATTCCCAGGAAATAAAACACTCTAGAAGCGGATTCTGCAAGATTTAAGACAACACATAAGGAACCTACAGCCTGCTCTCGATAAGCGGAACCCCGGAAAATTGGAACTTTCGTTTAGTGGAACCAATGTCTGTTTTCAGCAGTTTGTAATCCAATTTGATTCTGATTACATCTTAACGAATTACACGTCAAATTCTCTTTGCTGATTCTTTGATTGGTGATTGGTTGATTGGTGATTGGTTGATTCTTTGACAAAGCTAAAGATTGACAAACCATACATGTTAGGGGCGAAGAAATGAAGAAGTACCCTGGGTACCAGATTCACCAAATGTAAAATAACAGGGGTTTATATTTTAATATAATGAATCTGGTACCCAGGGTAATGAAGAAGCTACTCTGGGAATTGTAATACGTGGCTATCACCTTAGGGATTGTATCCAATAAGTGAAAATTGATGCATCGACTCCCACAGAAAGCAGGAAAGGCTGAATAATAAACTATCAATAGCAATGACGACAAATAACAATAAATTTATATTCAAACATATCTTAGATTTCACTACATACAAGTAATGAATGTTGTACAATACTAGCAAGTGACGCAACTGCGAGGGAATTTGATAATACCAATGAAAAATCAAAAAATATTGTGAGTAATACAATATCTTCTATGCATTTCTGCATGTCCAAAGAAAAAGATAAATTGCACGGAGGGAATTACTTAAAAAGAAGCCTAATAGAAAGCAGTCAAATAAAAAACTCGGGTAGTAAGTAGAAAAATGGGATAAACACCAAGTTTACGAAGAGCTAAGATTTGAAGGTTAGAAAAATGGTCTGCAAACCAAAGTACATTCGTGTGTGGCTAAGAGGGCAATTGAAACACTTCTTAGAAACTTGACAAGACTGATCTTGTTCTGCTTGAATACATGAATACATAGCTCTGATTTGGGCAGTACTAATGGGTTTTTCTTAGTAGGTGTTGTGCAAGAGGGTCATGCCAGTTACGCTATGACGTCATCAGCTAGTGAGGCACCCTCATCAGCGCAGAAAATGTTAATTTACTTTAATTCAACTCAGGTTAAGTTCTCATCATACATACGAAGAAAAGTAGCTCTTGAAAGTAAGAATTCATCACGTCATTAATTATTGATCAAATGACAAAAACTGGTGCAAAGCTCGTCTTGGAATGAATGCGTTTGTGCTGTATCATGTCTGCATTGTTTATGGAATTGCATTCTATGATATTGAATTGCATTGTTTCGTTGCGAAGAGATGCATCGTGATATATTGTGATATTAATGTATTCATCTGTGCGGATTTCCGTGAAGTGATGAAGTCACAATAAGTCGTGAAATAGAAAAGAAACATGTTTTCGAAAGAAACGATACACGCGGAAAGCGCAAGAGAGGAAGTGTATGGCAATAAGCGTATGATACGACTGAAGTAAATGAAGTATGTAGAGCGAATGAGTTACCTAGGGCCCTACCCTGGGTACCAGGCCCACTATCAATCAAAGTCTGGTATCCAGGGTACTAGGGCCCAGGCTACGTTAGGGTCCAGACTCCGGTACTTGATAATTTCTGCTTTACTTTTACTTTCAGTATGCTCTATGCTTAATTTCTTTAAATGCAAGGCAATTTGGTATTATGTATTGCACTTATTGAATAACATCATGCTGTGTTACAACTAATTTTCTTTAAGGAGACATGTCTAACGTGGCATTTTATTGTTGTTGATATTCCCCCTAATTTGAATGAGATTAAAAACAATCAAAAATTTCTAGAAAGAATCAGAATGTGTTGATGCAATCATATCTAAAAAATTTAAAATCTCAGTAGGGTGGGAGGGGGTTTTGGATTTCGAATTATCCGTTTGTATTTTGCTTCAAGGTTCAAAGTGCAGATGAAATGGGGAGCAGGCCCTTTTCACAAGGTTTGGGTGTGCTGCAAATTGTGTGATGGGAATCAAACACAGGTCGCGAAAGCCGAACTATGCTGTCAAGTTCTATCACGCTTACACGACACACGATTAATTCCCAGATTGAAGATGAGCCCGTCAACCAAATTTCAAAAGATTAATGGAAAAATTTTGCAGAAAGCGACCTTTGTAACCGGGCTGCAGAACAATTGTTGCCAGCACAAAAATAAACAGATCCATAACATGGTGTTTTTCATTTCCAGAGAACATTCTTTTGCATGGTTATTACAAATTCTGAAAGTTTTCCACTGTTTTTGAACTTAATTCATATTTTTCTTCCTTCTTCAAGGACAGTGAAAATTCAATGCTCGATCCGCAGGACCTTTGGGTTTGATACGTAATCAGATGGTGAGATGTCTGGAACTTTCACTGGCTGAATATCCTTCCAAATCCCACTGTGTGTTTGTGGCAATTGCAGACGAAAAGCCTTGAAACATGAAGTGACTCATTGGTCACATTTTTGGCATAAGGGCGACAAGCGACCCTTTTAAAAGCCTTCTTGGTGTAGCCACAGAATAGGAGAAAGTATATATTGTCGGTAAAACTGCAGTCTCTTGATATCTCGAAGCATCTAAGCATTTGAAAAACATATCGACCAAAGATTTCGACCCAAGATTTCGACCCAAGATTTCGACCCAAGATTTCGACCCAAGATTGTAAAGCTCTGTAGCATTAACTGAAGCTCGAACTAAAATGTGTTCATTTTCTCAGATTTTTCGGTCCAAAGGCACTACTCTTGGGTACTCCTAATGAGCGTGGGGGGGGGGGGGGGTAATGAGCGGGGGGTCGGAAGTCAGAGGAACATGTGAAGCGGGGGCCCCTTATTTGGCATCTTGAAGTAGTTGTGTTTATTAAAGTGTCGTGAAGGAAAATAGGAAAAATTGTTGTAGTTTAGAGTTTATTGGGAAATAAGCGATGTTTCTGAAATCAATCAATTTTCATAAAGCCGTTTAAAATTTTTGGCCAGTCTTTGGAATATACTTTTTATATAAGAAACCTAGCTTGGGTCCTAGTACTGAAAAGTTTGTTAAAAGTTTCCTATTTTTAGATAAGCATTTAACATCAAATTTTGCGCCTTCCCTTGAATATTAATTACATTAACGTTTATAACACAAAAGTTTACTCTAAATGAAAATGTGTTAGCAAATTAAATCAGGCAAAAATGGATTGTTGACGTATCATTTTTCGGCTCAGAAAGTCATCTTATTTTTTGGAGTTTCTTAAAAATATTGATTTAGTTCTAAAAGTTTCTTAAGATTTTGGGGCTCTAGTACTAGGTTTCTTATAAAAAGACGCGAAGAACGTTCTCAATGTAGTTTATTGTATTTTGTCAAGCAGTGATATTCGGAGAGTCTCGGCATGTGACAGTAATCTTTTTTTATCGCTAATAAGGCCGACCAGGCCTGGTCCCATGAAACGTTTCGTTGTTGTTGTTGTTGATGTTGTTGTTGTTCTCCTATTGTCTGTTTGTAGTCTCGCTGCTAGTGAAAATCTTGTTTCCCTATGTTCGTCCGTGGTTTCCGCACGTGGGTTTCCGGTATCCGAGCAAGTCGCCTTCATCCGTGCTTCTGATCTTCCTTGGGGGATTCCCGCGAAGACGGTTGCGTGTCTTTACAGGCTGTCTGCTGCGAGGTCAAGAGAAGATCAACATTATCACGTTTTTAGATTTACCAATGGTCAACCCATGATTAAAAAATAGCAATGCAGGGGCGCAGGAAACATCTAAAGGGTGAGGGGGGAGCAAATGAGGAGGGCATATGACCATTTTCATTTTGGATTCGGAAGGAGCACCCTTGGGTCTCACAAAGATACATTCTCATGGTTTGCCAAAAAGAAGGGGGTCATAGCCTACCTCCAACCTTTCCTCCGCTGAAACATTAGACATCTGAAAGGACGTTCATAGAGAAATTAAAATCCCTGTGCTGGGACCCTTGTCCGCTCACGATTTGCCACTGGAAGCATTGCATCATTGGGTTGGATAAGGCTACCTCAACGAATGTTCGTAGCATTAACCTTCCTTATTCTTAGAAAAGAAATGCCTTAAATTCCGTGGTTTTCTCTTCTGGTGCTTACCACTGAAGTTTCTGTGTAGATGACTCAAACAAGGGCCTTTCCACTATCAAAGTATCCATTGCCACCTACGTACCCCATTTTTTTCTTAAAAATATAAAAGCAACCAGTCTTAAACCTGCCAAAACTTTGGAATGAATAAAGCCAAGATGGAACGCATAAGAAGTCAAAAACCACACCAGCTTAGCTATTTCATTTACTGCTAATCTTCTGGTCTCAAATACCTTTAGGCCAATGTCTTAAAATACACTTTGTGATCTAGTCAGATTAAAGCTATACAATATTTCGATTATTTAACAGTTATACAAGATTGTGCCGATCCAAGTGTTTGGTGTAGTGAGTCTCCAATTTCCCTCGAGAAATTTACCCGATGTGTTTCCATGCCATTCGGCCAATATTCACAAGGCCGGCAATTTGTATTTGATAGTGGAGGGGGGAGGGGATTATGAAAGAGTAAAGTAAAGCCAACCACCCCTATTTGTTTTAATTTGAAATCAAAATCAGGGTCCTACTAAGCAAATAAAATTACGGAATACTTGACTTCTGTTTTTTTTCTTTAAAACGTCTCTCTTTATGGCCTAAAAGGTACTCTACTCTACAAAATAGTGGGGAGGGTATTGTACCCTTGGTCCCCCTGATTTGCTGGCCCTGACTCAACCCTTTCATAACATCAGGGCACAACCGAAATTGTGCAAAGATTCATCAAGGCCGTTTGGGACCAGTTCGGGCCATTGGGCTTGCACCCAGAATCAGGCCTCGAAGGTTATGGGTTTTGGCCGAATCTCGAAAAGTCAGGCGTAACCGCACTCTTCAGACTCCCGAGCAAGGCCGCATTTATGACTACCGTGGCCCTCGGCCTAAAGTTAATAGGGCCTCCTAAAATATGCCAAAGTAGTTCGTCTCATTCTATTTAATTAATTAACAACACTTTATATAGGCAGCAGTATTTTGCTTGGGGTTTACTTAAATCAAAAACCTTGAGAGGCCCCTGGGCCCATGGATAAATACGTCACTTCTCCCTAGATACAAGTGAAGCGCCATATTAAAGCTTTTGATAATGGATCGTTTTGTATTGAAAAAGTGGAAATGTCGGAAAATGCTTTTGAACTCAAACAACATTCAACGGGCTTTAGATGAATATTTCTTGTACAAAGATTGTACAATAATGACCAATTTTAATCGATTACTTTAAGTTTATGACATCAATTTATTACAGTAGATAACATATTAATCGGTAATATAAAATCTGTTATATATATATCTATTAGAGTAGATAGCATACGAATCGACAATATTAAATATTTTACATCAATTTATTACAGAAGATAACACATGAATCGATAATATTAAAATGTTACATCAATTTATTACAGTAGATAACATATTAATCGATTATTGCAAAACAAATTCAAGAGTATGATGGAACGGAGGTCGAGGAAGTGGACTCACTTCGATCACAGTTTTCAGCAAGCGTAGATTTAATCACATTGTTGCGAGCATTTCCTATTTACAAGGAATTACGTTTCTTGAGAAATGTTTCAACAAAACGCAAATATCTGCACTCAACAACCCACGTAGCAACATCTAGCAGAAACGTTTGATTTTTCTGACGGCATAGGCCATTCGTTTGGAAAACTATCATCAAAACCATATTGTGGAGTCTTTCTTTGATTTTGCAGAGAAAACGGTACGCATGGGTATAGTAGCAGGAATATTGGAATGTACTATCACTGTTTGGGGGCATATAGAATGATATGCCATACTCGAGCAACCGTTGAATCACTATTTTCAAAACCTACAGAGCAGTAGACTAGCAAATCAAAAGGATAGAGTAGACTAGCAAATCTATTACAGCTGGCAAATTAGCAATTTCAAAGTTGAATTAGGATGATGTAATGAAGTACCTTGCTGTTGTTTGAAAGCAGGTGACTTGATAGAGATATTCATTTCTTTTGGTTTGAGAATCACATCAATTCAAATAAGTACAGCAGGTTCAATACTGTAATACCAATATGGGTCAAGAGATTATCCTCGCACTGTTTTCAGTTTGATAGCAAGGACATGGTTATTTGTAAGCTTAGTGAGATTGAAGGCTAGTGTAGGGGTTTTAAGGCTCTCTCCTGATACTAATCTACGTAAACTAAAGACTAACGTTCGCGGTGGAATTGTCACAGTTAGAATTTGGGACAGAAAAAGAAGCGGGTCCGATGGTTCAGCTTTCCTTGTAAGATCATAAACTGTCCTTTCTGGTGGCTTTTAGAACACGGAAGATGAAAAGAAAGAGAAAGGAAAAATGTTTAGATAAAAGAGCAATCAACTTAACATGTTCCTATATTTTTTACTCCAAAAAAATAAAACTGCAGCGTCTGTTCGTACAGATTTAACCTCATCATAAATACTTTTTGCCATCTTCAGTGTGGCTGAACTACGGCTGATATTGTGCCGATTTTCAAGAAACAATGAATTAATTGAAAATAATAGATGAGAAAGAGCGAGATATTCTATAAAAAAATTAGCCAGAGGAAGCTTTGCACTTTGCTGATTCTTATTACTTGTAAAACTTCGCTTTCAATGTTTTTTACTTGATCTTCTAAAGTAATACCTTCGAGCAAAAAACTGAAAATGAAATGCCCATTTGGAAAGAAACTGCAAAGACAAGTGCATTTCTGAACCCACAGAAACGTAATACACTGTAAGGTGAATCTTAAAGCGATTACGTAATCCAATCTAGAAGATCTCCACAACGCAGAATTGGTCCAGAATCGTTGTAGTGAGTCCTACTGGGAATGTGTTGTCATGTGGTATGAACGTGGGAGGGAGACTGGCCAAATATGTCTGTCTAATCTAATTTTGTCACCGTAACTGTCACCAAGTTAAAGCTTTTACTCACTGACAATAATTTTAAAATCAATTGCCTTTTCCATCCTAGCCTACCCTGCCCTTCCCCATCCTTCCCTCCTCCGTCCTTCCCTTCCCTGCCCTACCCTTCTCCGTCCTTCCCTGCCCTTCCCTGCCCTTCTCCGTCCTTCCCTGCCCTTCCCTGCCCTTCTCCGTCCTTCCCTGCCCTTCCCTGCCCTTCTCCGTCCTTCCCCGCCCTTCCCTGCCCTTCTCCGTCCTTCCCTGCCCTTCCCTGCCCTTCCCTGCCCTTCCCTGCCCTTCCCTGCCCTTCCCTTCCATTTCCCTTCATATCCTTCCCCGTCCTTGCCTTCCCCATCCTTGCCTTCCCCATCCTTCTTTTCCCCGTCCTTCCCTGCTCTGCTTTGCCCCTCCCTGCCCTCTCATGCCCTGCCCTTTCGTGCCCTTTACTGCCCTTCCCCATCCTTCCCTCCCCCGTCCTTCCCTTCCCTGCCCTACCCTTCTCCGTTCTTCCCTGCCCTTCTCTGCCCTTCCCTGCCCTTCCCTGCCCTTCCCTTCCATTTCCCGTCATATCCTTCCCCGTCCTTGCCTTCCCCATCCTTGCCTTCCCCGTCCTTGCCTTCCCCGTCCTTCTCTTCCCCGTCCTTTCCTGCTCTGCTTTGCCCCTCCCTGCTCTGTCATGCCCTGTCCTTTCGTGCCCTTTACTGTCCTTCCCCATCCTTCCCTCCCCCGTCCTTTCCTGGCTATCTCTTCGCATACATGTCCTACTCTTTTCCATCCTACCCCGTCCTTCCTTGCCTGTCTATTCCGACTCTGGATGGATCACTTTCATGGGCTCCGACGCAGGTTGGAAAGGGGAGGGGCCAAGGGAGATTTTAAAAATCATAATAAAAGATGTTTGAAAAAGCTCTATTGCTTTACAAAAAAGTGAGGGGGGCCATTTCCCCCCCCCCCTTTCGTCGGAGGCCCTGACTTAACTCACATGCGACCAGAGTCCCACGCTATCAAGAGGCCACACCTGTCTTTGCCTTTTCTGATGGTTTGCATACAACGCGAGATAAACAAAGCTAAAAAGTCGAAAGCCTTTCGCGAAATATGCCTTCATAATATCAAGATAGCAAACAAAGTCTTGTGCAAACAAACATTGGCTTGCAAAATTATTCGAAAGTACATTATCGAGACATCTATGAGGCGTGCAGATATAATTTGTATTGCATTAACTTAAGAGACATGCAGGGAATTTACATAGCAATAAATGTGCGAAAACGTAGAGCTTATCTAATCGAAAATGAGAATTGTTACAAGCATTAAGGAACTTTCTAAATGATCGTACCTTTGCTTAACTGAATGTGGAAATTTTGGCTTAAACGTTTTGATCGATTCCTTGAAACACAGCACACATTTATGATAGCATGAAATTGCATAATTGATACACATTAACTTTTCAGTAATCATTATAATTGTGTATGGTAACAGCAATTGGTGTCTTTCATGCATGGACCAATATCGATATCATCAGCATAAGTGCTACCATTACTATCATTTTTAAAATATTGATAACTGTTATCACAAAAATTATGATTATCATTATTGTTAATACTATCATTATTAATGTGCAATTACCTATTGATCGAAAAGAAACATCTCAATTATTTGATAATAAATCTAGCCAATATGATAATTCATATCATGAACTACACCTTCTGCATGAACTACAACCCTTTCACTAACCCCAATCTTCTATCTTTTTAGCCACCTAGACATTTTGTACTTAGGAAAAGAAAGAAAAATACGTGAAGCTAGGCCGACCAAGTGCAACTTTCCTATTAACGAGATATTTCTTTCTTGTATCTAGTTCAAAGATGAAGCTACAAATAAGAAAAACTTAAAGGGAAGCAATAGAACAATTATTACAGCATGCCAAAAGTATTTTTTTACATTTGTCTTTCACCTAGGTTTTCTGGAGTTTGTCAAGTCCACTAAGAAAAATTCAAGCCATTGTAGGCAGAAAAGGTTTGTCTTTTCTCTCGGGCTTTTTTGTTTTTTTGTCGAGGCCAGTCATTACCTTTAAAATGCTTGTTATGTTTCGTTTTGTAGACGTCGTACGAAAGCTCTTCACGAATGCATGTAGTTGACAATAAATGCCTTCTATTAATAAAACGCAAAAATGACCGGTTAGGGATTCTATTGTTCTTCTTTTGCATTTTAGATAAAAGATTTTCATAAAATGCTTGATTATTTACGCAACGTGGTACTTCCTTTTGAATTTGATCATAAACTCCATTGGATGTGGGTGTATATGTCAAAACCAACTTTTTCTTTGAAAAACCAACAGGATTAATTCAAGCATCTGGCGGTGATTAATCCACAACGGGATAAACCCGCACTCTATTGTTTTACGTTAGGTTTTCATTTGAGGTATTTATTGCCAAAGAGCACTCACTTGAGGTAGCAAATTAACTTCAGTCGCCTCTTTGTAGTTGTTTCTGTGCTGTGAATTTGACTTAGAAAGAATTAATTCTGCAATGGAGGTGCCTTTCTGCAACCACATTTTCAACCAATAAATGTGTGTTGACTTTTCTGATACTGAGTATTCAAAAAATATCCTCTTCTACATCCTGAAATAAGCCAAACTCGGTTCAATTATATTTTCATGAGTTTTTTTGAGCTGAATGCAGAGCAATCTCTATCTACAGGCAATGACGTCACGCTAAAAATGAAAACAAAATTGACACACCGAGCCCTTTCCCCCTACCGACCTTGTTGCCAAACTACTGACTACTGAGTTGCTTGATCCTAAAGCAGGGATCCTTTCAAGGTAATTTAGTTGGAACATAAATCTGATTTTGGACCTGTTTTGTCTGAGAATGCTTGAAGTTAGATATGTTTCAAATCTGCGTATAGTGAATTTGAAGAGTAAGTTGTATTTGCGATCCCCGTTGATGGTACTTGGAACATTTCAGTATTTCCTATCCCCTTTGGTCTTTCACTTATTGTGAATTGATTAAAAAATTATGAAAATCAAAAATCATGCTACGACACTCATGTACCTGGTCTAATTCGTGGCGCATTCAGCTTTCCGCGGGTTCATTTTAAAACGAAGCTATGAATGGGGCTTGAATATAATGTTGCTGGTTTTGCAACTGAAAAATGCAAGGTAAAGTAACCAGCAGACTTCTTTTCAAAGTTTGTATGTTATTTCTCTAGTCTCTTGTATCAATTTCTTGGACTTGCAATGGCAGCGTGCCTAGGCGTATATACAGGCCATGGTGAAGGATCAGACTGGGAAGCTTTGTCGCTTTACATTTTGAGACGAAAGAAACAGCCCCATTTTGTATTAAAAAATTTACAAAATTATCTGCATTAGGTTTTTGTATGCAATAAACTGATTTGAAACACTGCCAGTAATGGTTCTGGATTAGAATGCCATAATCAACTCTTGCTACAAATGGTTCACTATTTTCGTGGACCTGACAAAGCACATGTTGGTATTGACTATTTGCTTAAAATTGCTAAAAGTGTGCAGCGTACCAGGAAAATTTGTTCGAAATTTTCTTCCTGTTATCTCAAAGGAATTACTTAAGATTACCCTCGGAACCCGTTTGTTCGTTTATTTGCATCCATATTATCGATTATATTTGACATCCTTCAATAAAACTCAAAAGATTCATTCAAACGCTTTTCGCCTACGTCAAGCCTCATTCAAGTCAAATTCTTTTAGTCCTTGGAATCCTTGCGATTTGCTATTTGACATTGCCAAAGTCAAAGGATGAAAGCTGTTTTCAAACATCGAAGAACAGGATAAAAAGGGCATTTAGGTAAAAGTTGGAACAGTGTAGCTGTCCCGAATTCGACATCGTTTTTTGACTGGAGAATGATGCTGACACAGGAAGATCAATTCAATCCCAAATTGGTTTAGAAGTACAAGTTGAAAAAAGCTGCAACCTTTGGCTGTAGCAAAGCAGGGTGGAGGCAATGCAAGGTTGAGGCAATGCAGGGTGGAGGCAATGCAAGGTTGAGGCAATGCAGGGTGGAGGCAATGCAAGGTTGAGGCAATGCTTCTCCTACGTCTTCGCAAAGAATATATCTGCTGATTCCACTTGTTTGATAAATTTCATGGCTTCAGGTTTTGTTCTTATCAATGTTTGTAACTTGATACTAAAAGACAGTTTCTCTGAGATAGAAAGCTACAAGTTTAAATGAGAGCAGTATGATACTGCGCCCTCTAAATGGAAAACAAATCTAACTTTATTCATTCCTATGACTTTAATGAATGTCTCATTTGATCTATTAGGTAATTATTCTTGCATAATTTCTTAACAATAATAATCATAATATATAGATATTTATACTTGTTTTCTCAGTCAGCCAAAAACAGCTTCTTTAAATCAAGAACCTGTGTCTAACGAAAAGTATCAAAAACTATCATTTACAATACAAGGTTACTTAGTAAAAATTAAAATTTTCGAAGTACTCTTAAACTAACACAAGATAATATTCTTGTTTGACTCCAAATCTGTTCTTTTTTGTATTATTTAGAAATGCTTTTCGTGAACACGTGACGAGAGGACAACATTTCCTTTATGAACCATTCAAAACAAGCATTAAGGCTGGTAACAATTTTTGATTTTGCTAAATTCTATTCAAGAAAGGCGTTGAAAACCAATCAAGCTTTAGTGTGAGGTTGATTTGCTCTCTACATTGACTTTGAATTAGATGAAAGGGATAAATTTGTATCACCAATACTAAGTCACATTTTTGAAGGTCCAAGAAAAGTATCTTCCTTTCTTTTGCACGATGTACCTAGAACTGCACAGGAAGCGATGTTACGCCATGTTATTACAGCTTACGTTTTATGCCACCTCAGTCTTGATGCAAGCCTGGCGTTACACCACCTCATACTACGCCAGTATATATTACGCCAGACTATGCTACGCCACCTCATGCTACGCCTGTTTAAGTTACACCACCCTATACTACGCCAGTATATATTACGCCAGACTATGTTACACCACCTCATACTACGCCAGTATATATTACGCCAGGCTATGCTACGCCACCTCATGCTACGCTTGTTTAAGTTACACCACCTCATACTACGCCAGTCTATATTACGCCAGACTATGTTACGCCACCTCATACTACGTCAGTATATATTACGCCAGACTATGCTACGCCACCTCATGCTACGCTTGTTTAAGTTACACCACCTCATACTACGCCAGTCTATATTACGCCAGACTATGTTACGCCACCTCATACTACGCCAGTATATATTACGTCAGGCTATGCTACGCCACCTCATACTACGCCAGTCTATAATACGCCAGGCTTACTACGCCACCTCATGCTACGCCTGTTTAAGTTACACCACCCTATACTACGCCAGTATATATTACGCCAGACTATGTTACACCACCTCATACTACGTCAGTATATATTACGCCAGACTATGCTACGCCACCTCATGCTACGCCTGTTTAAGTTACACCACCCTATACTACGCCAGTATATATTACGCCAGACTATGTTACGCCACCTCATACTACGTCAGTATATATAACGCAAGACTATGCTACACCACCTCATGCTACGCCTGTTTAAGTTACACCACCTCATACTACGCCAGTCTATATTACGCCAGACTATGTTACGCCACCTCATACTACGCCAGTATATATTACGTCAGGCTATGCTACGCCACCTCATACTACGCCAGTCTATAATACGCCAGGCTATGCTACGCCACCTCATGCTACGCCAGTTTAAGTTACACCACCCTATACTACGCCAGTATATATTACGCCAGACTATGTTACACCACCTCATACTACGTCAGTATATATTACGCCAGACTATGCTACGCCACCTCATGCTACGCCTGTTTAAGTTACACCACCCTATACTACGCCAGTATATATTACGCCAGACTATGTTACGCCACCTCATACTACGTCAGTATATATTACGCAAGACTATGCTACACCACCTCATGCTACGCCTGTTTAAGTTACACCACCTCATACTACGCCAGTCTATATTACGCCAGACTATGTTACGCCACCTCATACTACACCAGTATATATTACGTCAGGCTATGCTACGCCACCTCATACTACGCCAGTCTATAATACGCCAGGCTTACTACGCCACCTCATGCTACGCCTGTTTAAGTTACACCACCCTATACTACGCCAGTATATATTACGCCAGACTATGTTACACCACCTCATACTACGTCAGTATATATTACGCCAGACTATGCTACGCCACCTCATGCTACGCCTGTTTAAGTTACACCACCCTATACTACGCCAGTATATATTACGCCAGACTATGTTACACCACCTCATACTACGCCAGTATATATTACGCCAGGCTATGCTACGCCACCTCATGCTACGCTTGTTTAAGTTACACCACCTCATACTACGCCAGTCTATATTACGCCAGACTATGTTACGCCACCTCATACTACGCCAGTATATATTACGTCAGGCTATGCTACGCCACCTCATACTACGCCAGTCTATAATACGCCAGGCTATGCTACGCCACCTCATGCTACGCCTGTTTAAGTTACACCACCCTATACTACGCCAGTATATATTACGCCAGACTATGTTACACCACCTCATACTACGTCAGTATATATTACGCCAGACTATGCTACGCCACCTCATGCTACGCCTGTTTAAGTTACACCACCCTATACTACGCCAGTATATATTACGCCAGACTATGTTACGCCACCTCATACTACGTCAGTATATATTACGCAAGACTATGCTACACCACCTCATGCTACGCCTGTTTAAGTTACACCACCTCATACTACGCCAGTCTACATTACGCCAGACTATGTTACGCCACCTCATACTACGCCAGTATATATTACGTCAGGCTATGCTACGCCACCTCATACTACGCCAGTATATATTACGCCAGACTATGTTACGCCACCCCATACAACGCCAGTATATATTACGCCAGGCTATGCTACGCCACCTCATACTACGCCAGTATAAATTACGCCAGACTATGTTACGCCACCTCATAATACACCAGTCTATATTACGCCAGGCTATGCTACGCCACCTCATACTACGCCAGTATATATTACGCCAGACTATATTACACCACCTCATACTACACCAGTCTATATTACGCCAGGCTATGCTACGCCACCTCATACTACACCAGTCTATATTACGCCAGACTATATTACACCACCTCATACTACACCAGTCTATATTACGCCAGGCTATGCTACGCCACCTCATGCTACGCCTGTTTAAGTTACACCACCTTGTACTACGCCAGTATATATTACGCCAGACTATGTTACACCACCTCATACTACACCAGTCTATATTACGCCAGGCTATGCTACGCCACCTCATGCTACGCCTGTTTAAGTTACACCACCTTGTACTACGCCAGTATATATTACGCCAGACTATGTTACGCCACCTCATAATACACCAGTCTATATTACGCCAGGCTATGCTACGCCACCTCATACTACGCCAGTATATATTGCGCCAGACTATATTACACCACCTCATACTACACCAGTCTATATTACGCCAGACTATACACCACCTCATAATACACCAGTCTATATTACGCCAGGCTATGCTACGCCACCTCATACTACGCCAGTATATATTACGCCAGACTATATTACACCACCTCATACTACACCAGTCTATATTACGCCAGACTATATTACACCACCTCATACTACACCAGTCTATATTACGCCAGGCTATGCTACGCCACCTCATGCTACGCCTGTTTAAGTTACACCACCTTGTACTACGCCAGTATATATTACGCCAGACTATGTTACGCCACCTCATACTACACCAGTCTATATTACGCCAGGCTATGCTACGCCACCTCATACTACGCCAGTATATATTACGCCAGACTATATTACACCACCTCATACTACACCAGTCTATATTACGCCAGACTATATTACACCACCTCATACTACACCAGTCTATATTACGCCAGGCTATGCTACGCCACCTCATGCTACGCCTGTTTAAGTTACACCACCTTGTACTACGCCAGTATATATTACGCCAGACTATGTTACGCCACCTCATAATACACCAGTCTATATTACGCCAGGCTATGCTACGCCACCTCATACTACGCCAGTATAAATTACGCCAGACTATATTACACCACCTCATACTACACCAGTCTATATTACGCCAGACTATATTACACCACCTCATAATACACCAGTCTATATTACGCCAGGCTATGCTACGCCACCTCATACTACGCCAGTATATATTACGCCAGACTATATTACACCACCTCATACTACACCAGTCTATATTACGCCAGACTATATTACACCACCTCATAATACACCAGTCTATATTACGCCAGGCTATGCTACGCCACCTCATGCTACGCCTGTTTAAGTTACACCACCTTGTACTACGCCAGTATACATTACGCCAGACTATGTTACGCCACCTCATAATACACCAGTCTATATTACGCCAGGCTATGCTACGCCACCTCATACTACGCCAGTATATATTACGCCAGACTATATTACACCAACTCATACTACACCAGTCTATATTACGCCAGACTATATTACACCACCTCATACTACACCAGTCTATATTACGCCAGGCTATGCTACGCCACCTCATACTACGCCAGTATATATTACGCCAGACTATATTACACCACCTCATACTACACCAGTCTATATTACGCCAGACTATATTACACCACCTCATACTACACCAGTCTATATTACGCCAGGCTATGCTACGCCACCTCATGCTACGCCTGTTTAAGTTACACCACCTTGTACTACGCCAGTATATATTACGCCAGACTATGTTACGCCACCTCATAATACACCAGTCTATATTACGCCAGGCTATGCTACGCCACCTCATACTACGCCAGTATATATTACGCCAGACTATATTACACCACCTCATGCTACACCAGTCTATATTACGCCAGACTATATTACACCACCTCATAATACACCAGTCTATATTACGCCAGGCTATGCTACGCCACCTCATACTACGCCAGTATATATTACGCCAGACTATATTACACCACCTCATACTACACCAGTCTATATTACGCCAGACTATATTACACCACCTCATACTACACCAGTCTATATTACGCCAGACTATATTACACCACCTCATACTACACTAGTCTATATTACGCCAGGCTCTGCTACGCCTCCTCATGCTACGCCTGTTTAAGTTACACCATCTTGTACTACGCCAGTATATATTACGCCAGACTATATTACACCACCTCATACTACACCAGTCTATATTACGCCAGGCTATGCTACGCCACCTCATGCTACGCCTGTTTAAGTTACACCACCTTGTACTACGCCAGTATAAATTACGCCAGACTTTGTTACACCACCTCATACTACGCCAGTATATATTACGCCAGGCTATGCTACGCCACCTCATGCTACGCCTGTTTAAGTTACACCACCTTGTACTACGCCAGTATATATTACGCCAGACTATGTTACACCACCTCATACTACGCCAGTCTATATTACGCCAGACTATGTTACGCCACCTCATACTACGCCAGTATATATTACGCCAGACTATGTTACACCACCCCATACAACGCCAGGCTATGCTACGCCACCTTATACTACGCCAGTATAAATTACGCCAGACTATGTTACGCCACCTCATACTACACCAGTCTATATTACGCCAGGCTATGCTACGCCACCTCATACTACACCAGTCTATATTACGCCAGGCTATGCTACGCCACCTCATACTACGCCAGTATATATTACGCCAGACTATGTTACGCCACCTCATACTACACCAGTCTATATTACGCCAGACTATGTTACGCCACCTCATACTACGCCAGTATATATTACGCCAGACTATGTTACACCACCTCATACTACGCCAGTATATATTACGCCAGACTATGCTACGCCACCTCATGGTTCGCCTGTTTATGTTACGCCACCTCATGTTACGCCTGTTTATGTTACGCCTCCTCATGTTACGCCAGCTTATGTTACACCACCTCATACTACGCCAGTATATATTACGCCAGACTATGTTACGCCACCTCATACTACGCCAGTCTATATTACGCCAGGCTATGCTACGCCACCTTATGCTACGCCTGTTTATGTTACGCCACCTCATACTACGCCAGTCTATATTACGCCAGGCTATGCTACGCCGCCTCATACTACGCCAGTATATATTACGCCAGGCTATATTACACCACCTCATACTACACCAGTCTATATTACGCCAGACTATATACACCTCATAATACACCAGTCTATATTACGCCAGGCTATGCTACGCCACCTCATGCTACGCCTGTTTAAGTTACACCACCTTGTACTACGCCAGTATATATTACGCCAGACTATGTTACGCCACCTCATAATACACCAGTCTATATTACGCCAGGCTATGTTACGCCACCTCATACTACGCCAGTCTATATTACGCCAGGCTATGCTACGCCACCTTATGCTACGCCTGTTTATGTTACGCCACCTCACACTACGCCAGTCTATATTACGCCAGGCTATGCTACGCCACCTCATGTTACGCCTGTTTATGTTACGCCACCTCTAGTTACGCCAGCTTATGTTACACCTCATACTACGCCAGTCTATAATACGCCAGGCTATGCTACGCCACCTCATACTACGCCAATCTATATTACGCCAGGCTATGCTACGCCACCTCATGCTATGCCTGTTTATGTTACACCACCTCATGCTAGTGCAAGCTAATGTCATGCCAGGTTACGTTACAACAGCCCATGTTGCGCAAGCTTAAGGTATATCCGCTTTGGTTACGCCTTGGGGCGCTCAGTCTTTCCCATAAATTCAAAAGAAATGTGCGATTGGAATTGAGGCAGCTTTGCAATTGCAGGAACGAGGCTTGCATCAAGTTTCTTTACCATGTCGAAGCTGACTTTTAGCAAGTTGGTCTGCGTTTTATCCACTGCAATGTAAGAACATCGTAAACGCACGTGTTCGCACATCACTGAATGTTGCCACCAGTAGGAAATTATGAAACTGCGAAGGAGATTATGCAACATGCATAAATCGGCCGTAAGTTGAATTGTGGTCTCAGTCAGGGCCCCACAGCTGGCAGATCTTTGCTCCCTCAGTTCTGTGGAGTTGCCAATAAATACAAAAGAACTGGTGCCTCTATTGAACAGTTATTAATATTAATACACTTTAAAAGACATGGTCTTTTTACTTGCCGAACTCCAGCCAATTTTCGTCAGGACAGTAGCAAGCGCAATAAAGCGCCCTCGCTATTGTGTTCAATACTATAAAAATCAGAACAATAAACTCGAGACCTTTTATAGCATCCGAAAAATTCTAACCACAACAGTAAACACTTGGATAGCATCCTTTCTCGCCTCACCTAAATTAAAGAAACAGCTTCAATGGCTCACGTTCCTCAGTCTAACAACTTGTTCTGGCCTTCAAATATGGAGCTTCATTCAACGGAGTGGGTGTTGATAATCATCTCTTTAAGAGAAGATGGAAAAGAAAGTCTCACCCACTAATCGCAAACAGCATCTCTTATTCCATGTAACCCATCTATCTACGCTGAAAAGGAGGAAGTTCTGCATACGATTTGCCCAAGACTGCAGGAAGCACTAATGTTGGAAACTACTGCCAAGTTTTCGTTTTTTACATAATTCAGCAGCCCCAACTCAATCACGAATATACCTCATTAACCTTTGATTCATGCTCACAATCGTACGAAATCGAATTTGCTTAAGTCGGCTTACTGTTACTAATACGATCGAAGTAACGCTCTTGATTACAATAAATGCGTCTGTACTGACCTTTTCAATCTGTACCATGCTTTGAGGTTGGTGAACTTCCCGCATGCTAGCCTGAAGACATTTCAAGCTCAAGTGTGTTCACTATAGGTGGCTTTCGCAAAGAGAGGTGAACGCACTTGAATTGCTAGGGGAACATTATCGTCATAATATGTTACCCATTGGTAATAAAGCTTATTCTAGTTCGCCACATTGAAACCACTGTGGATGTATCCAACCGGGGTCTTCTCTGACGTAGCTACGTCACCAATACGCTGGCTCTCTAGCTCCGTTTATCAATCGAAATTGTATTTTTATCTTTTTATATTTAGATGCTAATCAGTGCAATGTTATTAAGCACAAATGTATCTGTATGCAATGGGAATTAAAGATATATATTATTTTGTGTCATGAAGCTGAACTGAATTTTGTAAGGTTAAAGCAAATCAACGGAGTTAAAACGCAGCTTAGCTCAGAGGACCCGGCCATATAAATAAAGAAACTCTGAGCTATCCAATCAAGGTTGAGAACTGCAGATGTTCATGTGATCACTTCAAATATCGCTGCGTGTGGTGTGATACAAGACGATGCGGCCCCCATGTGATCATTTCGACTAAACAATCAATCCGCACGCCTGAATTGTATTGAGTTGCAGTGTATTTTTAGATCGGGCCACTTATGTCCGTTGATTTACTTTAAATCTAGGCCCGGATGAAATTACTTTGGTAAGGCACTAAGATTTTGTTAGACTTGTGTAAATGAAAGTTCGCTCACATCAAAACTACAAAAGCAATATCTCACGATGAATGAATATAACATCTGATTTTGCTTTTCCAAACTGTTGACGAATATGGCCTAAAGAGGTCCTTTGAAAGCCGCGAAAAGGCACTAAAAAACGACTTGGAAAACCACTCTGCTACAGGGCAACAAGGACATTACTTGGGAATATGGTTTTTCTCTAAAGAAGACAGAAGGTGCGAAAAGACCTAAATTCAAGCGATGGATGACAAATAGAATAAACAATGCAAGTATCAAGAAAGCTGTTCCTTTAAATCCAAGGAGCTTTTATCATATTTGATTCTTTGAAGGCTTGGACTATCGATGCTTTGCAAGATTTAATTGTATACCTAAGGACGAGTCACGTTTAATCTAAGTTAATACCTTTTTGTCCAAAGTCTGTCAAATACTATCCAACAAGGTACGCCGAGAGTTTACCTGGGCTTCTGGTAGCAAGAGAATGCTACTGTTGCGTTGGAAACGAAATTGGGGAAATATTTTGGAAATACTGATGGAGGGTTCTTGCGACAGAACAAGCTCATTGTTACATGACGTTTAATAGACCTTGAAGATATTCCAGGGGTATTTTACGGTGTGCTAGCACAGTAACATTTAGTAGCACATTGTATCACCTAGTCGTCCAGAATAAAACCGTAGAGTTTCCTGCACTCTTTGGTCATTGGTAAGAAGATATCTGCATCTAAAGTCGCAGTGTCTAAAAGCCCTTTAAGCCTGAGAAATTGTAAGAACAGAGGTTTGGGAATAGATGACGATGATGGGCCGTTACTTGCATCAGCAAGACCGAGGTGGGCAAGACGGAACACTCTTGTTTACAGACCGTGGCAAATTACTTCGCAGCTTGACTTCATGATCGAAAAGCCCCACCCCATCTCCACTGAAAACATGAACAACATACACTTGATGAATTGCTGCAAGATATTCTCTTATCATTTATGGGACTGTTCTAGGGCACCTTGACGTGCAATTCAACGTTTGCCATGAATCGAGCACCAATCTGGCACTCGCAGACCCCAACAAAGGAAAAATAGACCTAGAGAAAACTGCAGCCTTTCTCTTGAAGCAACTTCAAATCGATAAAGCCGAATTAGAATTTGCAATAGGCAAATTAATTTGACGCATCAAGTCTTAAATTCAGTCATTCGAAAAATGCATGCCATTAGCTGAAAATCCGTTCTCCCAACACCATGTGAAAGTTGAATCGTTTGACCAGGGCTTTACTTGATTTGAATCTCAGCGAAGCCAAATAAAACATATCGATTCTATACAGCCGCCCACTAGAAAACGTCTCAAATCTTTTCAATTATATTCCAATACGAGACAAAAGACACGGGTAGGAATGAGGCGTTTTCCATTGGTTTTCTTTTGCCTGTACTCCGATCACGCGAATCATTTCTTTCTTCTCAAATACAAACCATTCTTTGATGTTTGCGTCCTCTCCCGAATCATGTGATACTACACTGTTATTAAAAACTTTTTTGCTTTCAATTTGAACACAGAATGTTTTTAAGAGAGACGAGTCATGTGAGCATGTTTTTCTCCATGACTAGCCTTGGTTGCTACGGGACACGTGAATTTGTCCAGAAACATGGAAATGGTCACGAGAGAATTGCCACTATGCCAATTTGCTGAATGCAAATCACAGAATACTGAACACCATCGAAACAAAATGAGGCTGAAACTTGGACTCTTGCATTAAAATTTTTCATGGCATTGTGGAATTACACCTTTCTTGGTTATCTACAATGCCTCTTTCTTCAACGATTCACTGAATTTTGCTTCAACCTCAGATTTTCTTTACACAAAAAGCGCTTTCGTCTCTCATTCTTTTCATATTTTCTCGCTTTTTACTATCTTCTAATTTTTTGCCCTGCTTTCGGCTCGGTGTGTTCATAACCTTCTCCTTATTCAATCTAACCCTAACTGTTCTCATAAAGGTTACGTTGCTCAAAGATAGGTAAATGGAATGTCAGACTTTGGGAAAATTTATTGGCCTTGTGTTTCTACATCAGCTGGAAAATTTTGTTATCTGAATGTTAAAAAGTTTACCGATGGGATGTTAAAATATTTCAAGTAGCCTTTCGAACAAGAAAGATACGAATGGCAAGATGAATTTTGATTTTGATCTTAACGTTGGAAAGGTTCCTGTTCGAGGGCACAGCGGTAGAAATTTCTCAAACAGAACAGAAACTTAAAAACAGATGTGATTTCACTTAATTTAGACTCTTTGTGAATGCAAAAGTAGCTACTCTGAGGAGGCAAGAAGAGGGCCATCTACGAGGAAAACGGCGTGCAGAATTTTGCTGAGGTTTGAAAAGGCAAGGGGAATGGCAAGCTATTCAACGTACGTATCATACTGCCAAACAGCTTCCCGTGTTGGTAGCGAGATTACATGGAAACGAGACTAGAGGCCTAACCAGAGCGGAATTAGAGAAGGTGATTTTCTTTTGGATACCCCGCTATCAACAAAATTTAAGAGTTCGTTACTTGACCACAAATGCAGTGATTGGCTATGCGAATAATTTTGCCACATTATTTTGGAATAAGGTGGAAGAAAATCTTTTGTCATCTGATAAGGAGTGACAATTGGAAAATGGAGTTATTAAATGATAGGGCACAAGTGAAAGAAAGAAAGGCCCGAATGGGAACAGGCTGTCAAAGAAGCGAAGTCTACGCTGCAGTTTACTTGTGTTGCTTGGCACTGCAGTTCAGGTGCGATATCTAACGGGGGGAGAGATAGATAACGGCGGTAAGTGGTACAAAGGGCTGTACATTTTTAAACAAATATCGCATAACTGGCAAACTGTTGATAAAACAATCAGCCTGTTTTTGTCTGATTCTTCTTCATACCCGTCACAGTACACGCAAAACTCGAATCTCCAGCATCTTCTAGCTCCAGTATTGCAGGATGTTCTTTCTTTTGTGCCTGAGTAGATATCTACACGGATTAGGGCATTCGATAAAGCCAAAAAGCGGGGGTAGGGGGAAAACTTTGATAATAATGTAGATGAAAGAGCCGAAAAAAGATTGTAATAAATTTCTAAAAATCTATCTGTGATTCACAATACATGGTGCGTTCCTTCAAAAAGTTTTTCACGACTGCGAGAGCTCTGAATACAAGTGAACATTTTCATCGAGAAGTTTCAAAAATGGAAAGACTTCACGACTAAAAATAGAAAGACTTCGCGAGTACAATGTACCTTTTCTCAGGACAGCTGAAAACAACTTTGGAAATTGTATGGTTTTTGATGAGTCGTTTGGAGGCAACAGATGAAACAAACCCTTTGCGAGAGCAGCGGATTTCAGTATTGTTTACAGACAAAGACCAAACCCTTTCGGTGACAACTCCTTTGGCACCCGTACAAAACTTTGATCCTGCAAACAAACTATCAATTCCAATTAGCACAGTTCCGGGATGGAGAACACCTCCGCTGCCAAAAGCATTTTAGAATGAACAACAGCTTTGATAAGACAGCAGCATTGTTTGGAATTTTCTCCCTGAAATAAATAGGGTTGGAGGGTTGGGTGGATGCGGTTGAATTCCGCCGGATTACAAGCAGTTTGCAGAGCAAGCTGTGACTATTTACCAGTCCTCCCTCACACAGACAACAACTCCTGCGACATAATAAACTGAGACATCAGAATTAGGGGACCTTGAAGTGACGGGACAGGAGACTGGTCCCGTTTTGAGGCTGCTGCGATAGAATCATTTAACGATGCAACCCCGAGCGTTTTAGAGACCCTGTTATGCCCCACAGCTCCTGAACGTTCCAGTTAGCGACCTTGGCGGAAGAGGGGTGGTGAATTGTGCCGAAAGAGGGGAAGCACTGCGCGAAGATGTGTTTCCCAGTGGACTGAACTTGTGACAGTTATGGATTGATAGTCAAAAGAATAGCAGTGATCAGTAAGTAAACAATTTTCCTTACGATCGATTTCACAGGAATGCGCAATGCACGAAATGCGACACAGAAATGGCGCATATCGGCGCATATCAAGGTGTTGTGGTCAAACCGCTCACTCATACCGATCGATACCTTTTCTAATGGGACTTAAGAAATGTTTGAATTAGAATTGGTTCTGAAATATTCTGAAAAAAGTCAACGCTTCTATCTGCAGGAAACGCCTATAGCTGATAAACCTTATACACTTGGAAGGGCGGACATTTGTTTATAAAACAGCCCATCAAACCACATAGACTTTGTTACAACGGGTCAAGGCTGAAGAGATTACCAAGCCAAATTGGGGTGGTGTTCAGCTAATAAGTAATGAAAGAGTGCGCGTCAAATTTAATAGTATATGCAAGATATCTCGTCAAAATTGACGTCTTTAATCAAAGAATCGTGGCATCTCGCTAATTTAGCAAGGAAAGTGACGTCAGAGGGCCTTGGCTGGCTGTTGTATTTATCACCAGGCCTGTTGTGTTCTGTCATGTGACGAAAGCTGACAACGCTTGAAACCTCAAGGAAACCTCAATATGCATTCCGAGGAGATAAACAAAGCCTTTCTTTCTGTCTCCTAATTTTCTTTATTATATCAACTGTTGAAGTACTTTAAATCGGTTAATAAGTTGGTACCGCACTTTATACTAAGAGGGTATTTTCTACCCTAAATCTAGTTTATAGAAAAAAGAAAACTTATTCCCTTTATCACTCATTCATTCCCAGCTGAGGGAATGTTTCAACTGCAAGTGACAATATTATTCCCTCTGCATGTACTCTGTGTTACGTTTTCGAAACTGGTCCATTGACGTCATATTTCCAAAAATTGACCAGAAACGTGAGAGGGTATAATATCTAGCCTTAATTGACCTACCATCCAGAACCACTTATCCAGAATCAACAACTTCACTTGACTTAGATCACTGTTTCATGGTTACAAAGCTATAACTGAGTTAGAAATAAAATAAGTGCAGAAACAATCATGCATGATTTTTTCTTAATCATGATTATGACTTTTAAACTCATAAAACATCCTGATGTGCACTTTAAAACTGAAGATGATTTAAATTGGAAAATCAACGTGAGCAGGTTTTATTCACATTAACTTTAATACTAGGTTTCTTCTTAATTTCTTTCGAAGTTTATTACCAATTTCGAGGCTGATGAAAGTACTTTTCAAGAGAGTAGATAGTTATATAACGGATTATGAATGCCTCAGTTTCATTAAACGTGGAAAAGATAACATGAGCCTAAATGTGAAACGCCATGGTGATACTGTTGTGCAAATATTGCTGCCAGTCGTTCTTGGATCCTGGTTCCACTTGTCCGGCGTTTCCACCAGTTATTTCCATTCCGTTGTTATGTTTTGCAGCATTTCAGGGCAGTTTCATGTGACTTGACGACAAATCACATGACCACCATGATGATAGCTGTTGGTTCTTTCCTTTTCTTGCCAATCACAATGCTCACAAATCTTCCATTGTTCTTAACGTCCAATGAGGTTGCAGCTCAATCAAAACACAGGTAAAAATTTTTATTATTTATAGGTCCCAGTGGTATGTGTAGACCAAGTCTAACATAGACCCGAAGCGGAAGCACTCAGGAATACCCCGTCAGTTTTCAACGACTATAAAGTCAACTCCAAGAACAGTTCTACTGAAATACTTTATATGGAAAGAGAAGAAAACAGAATTATATCGGAACACCGCTTAAAACCAAAGTTGTATCGACATGGAAGAGGGAGCAGGGAGTCAAGCCAGCAGTCGATTCAACCGGATCTACCCATGGCTGCTATGTGGATTGAGTTTCACAGTACAATTTCTCGTTCTCGGATTCTACAAGGGCTTCGGCTCCATTTATGTGGCCCTTCAAAACGAGTTTCAGGAGAGTGATGCCCTCACCGGTAAGTCCCCATTGCTTTTTCATTGCTAGGCCGCCCCTGTTTAATTAAGTTACACTTATATAATCTACTTCTCTCTTTATGATATGTATCAGTAACCCCTGTTAACTTTCGAATTTGCATTACAAAATAATGTGTCGATCACATTTTAAAACGTTTTTGGGGCACGGCTAATAGAAATTTCGTTCTTCGCGAATCGGTTTTCATGCTGAAAGGGTGAAGTTCAATTTTTTGTTTGATCAACAAAAACATTTTTAAAACAGTCGAGTGCAAAGCCCCGACCAGGCGCCAGGAACTTAGTCTGTTTTTCATTACAACTCGTGCAATGGCAGAAAAAGGAATAAGCCGGAAAATGCTGCACTTGCCGGCGAACGGTAAAGGCATGGTGAAACGAGGGCAACGCGATCGCGTGAGCCGGTGGTCCCATGCTGAAGCCGAATACATACCCAAATATGCAACTCATCGAAAATTACAGGATTTGAGAGTGGCAGAACAGAAAACAAACCCAGAATTAAGAAAGACAATAGCTTTGAGCAGTGCTTTGTTCTTATTTGTCGCAGTAGGGATTTGCTCGTTGTGTTTTGCCTTCCCTCCGAGTTGGCCGAACTGTCTGCAGGCCATGTAGCCACAGATCATTTGGACAACTTGAAATATACCAGGGGTTCGACATAATCATCAAGACCATTGCGATCAAACGTTATTAAAGTCCAGGACATCTGCCTTGTTATCGCCATGGATCTATTTCGCAATAAAAACAATTATTGCCCCAGAAAAATGGCAGATTGCTTTGAACAAATCTTCAGTGGGGTGCCGTTCTTTCTTCGTTTCAATGTCTTAGATCCAAAGGCTGAATCACGTTCGGCCTCCCCAGAACAGGAAACCAACCGCAACCTAGCGAAACCGGTTCTTTAGAAAAGAACAAAAACTCATATAAATAAACAACTTGATAATATCCTGATCTGGGCTCAACAAAGAATAACCAATTCAGGGTCCTCCTGTTGCATGGATCGGCAACTATTATATTTTGTGTTTTAGTTTGTGTTGTTGTTGCGTTTGTGTTGTTGTTGCGTTTCTTAGAAGACGATTATCCTCAGGGTTGCCTCAATTAATGGAAGGCCATGTACATTAGATGCACGCTTATTTTTATAAGATACCACTTTATAAGGAACCTACATGCAAAAGGCCGAAATATATAAAGAACTTATATTACTAAAAACGAAATCCCTAAGGAACTTTTCGATTTGAAAATTTTTTTATAACTGCAAGCATCAAGAGCTAAAATTTCCGTTCCATTCATTTGCAGCCAATACTCGCATATATTGTTATTAAGTGCTTTATTGAGTAGTTTCCACATATTTTATCTTGCCCCTCTCTGTATTAAGTGTTAATGTTTATTTATGTGTAGTGAAAATTAAGGAACTTTTAAGGAACTTTTGGTACAAAAATCTGATGACTTGAGGTCTACGAATAAGGAACTTTTGGAACTAGGTCTTGAAGTAGGTTCCTTATAAAAAAAGTGTGTACATCAATTGTTGTTAATCATTGCCCTTTTGGGCATACATGATGGCTCTGTAAAGCAGCATTCAGAAGGTTACGTCTTCTAAATATGATTTCAAAACCAAGCTTTTCTTTATCTCACAACAGCCTGGACTGGTTCAATATCATTCGCATTGACATATATGCTAACGCCGCTGACTTTCAAGATCTGTACCAAATATGGATACCGACTGAGTATGTTTGTGGGCTCAATCTTCTATGGCCTGGGCCTTCTGTCGTCTTCATTTGTGCCCAGTATCCCATACCTTTACCTGACATTTGGGATGCTGTTTGCTATTGGCCAAAGTCTTTGCTTCAGTGCCTCTATTCTGATCCTACCTGAGTACTTCACCAAAAATTGGTCCTTGGCCCATGGCATTGCACTTTGTGGCAACAGCATTGGGGCTCTGGCACTTGCCCCTATCATGGAGGTCCTCCTTTCAACATATGGATTTAAAAAAGGGTTCCAGCTCGCAAGTGGTGCAGCTCTTTATATAATGTTGGCATCATTGTTTTACAAAAGGCCCCAGAAGAGTACCCAAAAGGAGAACCAGCAGGCTACTGGTAAAGAGGAAATAAAGTCTGTTCTCCCTCTGCGGAAAAACAAAGCCTACGTAACCTTCATAATTAGCACCACCCTGATGCACTTTGGGTATTATATACCTTTTGTACTCTTGGTAAGTTTTCATACAGAATTTTTATGAGGAACATGCTCACCAGTATTTTAGTGCTCATGTTAGCTATGATCACTATTATGGTCAGTGTAAACATGCAAGTGTTTCTTGTCATTGTGTTGAGGGTGATGAGGTGACAATGTTTCAGCTATTTCCCACTAATCTGCTAAACATTCAACTTAAACATTCTTTCTTCAATCCCTCTACCACAAAATGAGATTGAAAAGCCTTGAGTCATGGTTAATGGAAAGCCTATACCCAATTTGCAAAAATTGCTGAGTCCTTATGACAGCTTTGCCAACTGGATTGGCTGTCAAAGAACTTGCACACATGGTGTTTAACCTAGCAGTTGATGTCTGATCACATGAAAACAAATTTATCACATGAAAACAGGCAAGCCCCTGCAGATAATATTAATTTACCATTTATGCATTACAGACTTATAGACAAATAGGGTATAAACCAGCTAGGCAAAAAGGTAAAAACATCCCCCCCCCCTGATCATCAGAGTCCCTGCAAAAAGCAACACACCACCTTCCGTTCATTCTTCGAGTCAACCATTATAGTTTTAATCTAATGGATAATCCAACTGTGAGGTAAGGGCTGGGGGCTAGAGAGCCATGCCTCCCACTTTTTGGCAAACCATACATTAGTGTTAAAAGTTACAAACTGTAGTTACAGTGCAAACTGTAGGCTACCTTCAAAATTATTATCGACAAACGGAGACGGGAGAACGTGCGTGACAAATTATAATATGTGACTTAATGCTAACCATACCTTGCAAGCCATACCTTGCAAGAGTTAAAAGTGCCCCTTCCAAGTGAAAAATTGGAGTGGTCATGTGGCCCTTTTTGATCCCCCTTTTTTGCTTTCTGAGTACCTTTTGCAAATGTAAATCCTGAGCTTTATTCACTATTTGCACAGTTTACGAATACCATTCTTGTTAAAGGACAGCTTACATAAGTCTTTGTTCAATGATTGCTTTGGAAAAATCAACAAGTGAAAGAACATACTGACAAATCCCACCAGTAACATAAATGCTTGGCATGTAGTGTTGTACAAGTCTATTATAACCTTTCACACTTTTCAACCATATCTATCAAGTAATTTCCAACTTATTTAAATATTTGAGCTGTACAAGTTATTTCTCAGGATTCACTAATGATATTTCATCCTTTGCTTTTAAGGTGCGGATGGCAATAGATCTTGGAGTTCCGCGTACTAAAGCTGCACTTCTCCCCGGCTATATGGCATTAGCTCAATCAACAGGCAAAGTTATCCTTGGGAAAGTTGCAACCTTTCCAAAAGTGGACAAAATTATCATGTACCAGGTTGCGCTGTTGGCCAACTGCCTTGCAACAACAACTTGCCCAACAATAACAACATACGGAGGTCTTGTTGCGTATGCAGTCGTGTTTGGGCTACAAGATGGCTGTACCTCAGCAAACAACATGTTGGTGATTGGTGACCTTGTGAGCAAGGAGCAACTTTCTTCTGGCTATAGCATCTTTCTCTTGACGTCAGCAGCATCATTTCTGCTTGGACCACCAATGGCAGGTATGTAGGTGTTGTCTTACACATATCTAACTTGATTCCTGTGAAAACTTGCAAACCTACAGTTTTGGACATTAAGTGCCTAGATCTTTACTACACAAGGCCAAATTACATGACCATATTCTTTAACTGAGAGAGATTGAGACAGATGTGAACTCTTTCACCTAGTGTAGGTGTTTGACTCTAGAAAATTGAATATGTAAAGCTTTCTCTGTATCTGTCTCTGTATAACCTTCTCTGTATTTTCAACTTCTCTTTTAGGACTCCTTTATGACTTAACTGGAACATACTCATTAGCATTCTTCTTCTCTGGTGGAACTGCAGCTATAGCCATTTGCGTTATGTTCCAAGTTCCAATATTTAAGTCAGCACAAGGACCTGCAGACAAGATCCCCAAGCTGTTAGAAAAGAAAGACGAGGAGGCACAGGTTTTGGTAGATGCTGGGCCCTCAGTGCATGACAAGGATAGTTCAAAGACATCCAGCACAGGTGATTCCAATGAATACTTGCACATGAGCATTGAAACAAAGAACAAAAACCAAAATGCCCATATGTATTTAAGGGCAGTTTGGAACAACGATAAGACAGTTCTGATGATGCCAAAGGACTCTTTCAGCCAGAAAAAGAAAGCAGCATCAATCAACAACTTGCTTATGGCAACAGCAGTTTTCCCCTTAATAACCAATCAAGAAGACCTTGAAGGAGGAGTGGAGCCGGAAACTGGCATTTAGAAATGTTATACCAGAACTTGACCGTACAGAATTTTCCAATCCAAACTGATTCAACATGCTTTGCAGAGCAGACATAATGAGCAGACATTCAGCAAGGATGAAACAAGAAAGCATTCCTGAAGCCCATGCAATTGGGAGCTTCATTTCTGGTGTTTGCTTAATCTTAATGGAAAGCTCTCCAAACAAAGCTGAGGGGACAACGTTTTGCAAAACCTATTTTGCAAGTCCCATAAGAAGGCCAAGGCTCTTCACAAGCTTTTCCAAATTGGCACATTACAATAAGCAGAAACCAAGCCAGTAAGAATTTGTGGACATGGCTCATGTGTCATTGCAATTAGAAAGCAGTCGAAAGATCAGTAACTTAAATTTCAGTTGCGTTTAGTATTTTTAAATGCATTTTGAGTCAAATTTTGGCCCATAGAATTGCAACTAAGCTGGGTTTTTGTATTAGGGTCTACTACAATTGCTATCCAATAGTTGTAAACTGGATAATGCGAGAATCTGATCATCTTGTCAGATCTCGGTTTAGAGTAGAATGGTATAAACGGAAGGTTCCCTTCAACAGAGTAGAATGCATGTTCAATTTATGCATATACAATGAATTATTACACTCGTATTGTGAAATACTTTGTTGGTTCTCCACGATTTCTGCTACCATATCACAAATGCAGTCTTTAATGGACCTTTTATCTTAACATAAATATAATCCAAATCATTAGTTTTTGTGGGTTTCATTAACTCGACAATATTTGTAGTTATTTACCAAAAGGAAATTTTTAAGAACAGCAAAAACCATTTAAATGATGCTTAAGTGAACATATATTGCGGTAGAATAGTTTATTACATATCAAAATCATTCGCCGTTTCATTACATTAATTGCAAGTTGTGAACTATCACTCGCATGTAATTTGCAAGTTGCATGCCTTCTTCCATATTTCTCTCCATTTCATTGTAAGAAAGTGGCAAACGACCACTAACTGCTGTGTATACTGCTCGTTGGAAATTATTACTGAATATATTTGCATTTGTTATCGTGGGATTTCTAGGACTAAATTATAAAGTAGTAGGCAATAATACTTTTGAATTTATACTGAAAAGAACAATTTGATAACTTGGTCCATCTGTCTTGTGCTTTCTGCTGGTGAAATCTAAAGTGGTTCTATATTGCGAATTTAAATATTTTTGTTTACGGCTTTATGTAAATCATATTTTTGTTCTTGGGATCTTAGTGAAAAACAAAGCGATTCTACTGTTGCTGGGAGACAAGCTGATACTTGTTTTGCAACGGCAAAACTTTAAGCTCCCTTTCCAAATACCCCTTGCTTTGCAGAATCTTTATAACCAAACCGCTTTATAACTTACCATAATCTAAAATGCCTTGGTTTTGGTAAATTGAATTCCTCTCTGCAAAAGGAAACTTCATGCCAAAAAGGCCGCCATGACTATTACCATGCCTACCATTCAAACAATTGAAAGCTTTGATTGGATCCCCTTTTCTTCAAATTTGCAGTGAGAGCGACAAGACAAACATTGCTTAAAAAGTCCCACCCTTTTGATAGGTCAAGACTGGTGATAGGAAGGGCAAAGGGTCAAGTACTGATGATAGAAAGGGCAAAGGGTAAAAAGCTGAAAGGAATCAACTGAGACCAAATATTCAAGGTCTGTAAGGCTCGCGCTTGTCATCTTCAGAATGGGATTGGTTTACCTCATTTGTCATATCTGTCCTTATCTGTCCCTTTTTATAGCCAGCTTTACGAGAAGCCGAAAGAGAAAAGAATAGGGGACTCTCCGGTTCTAAAATTCCACCAACTAAATCTGATAAATCTCAATTCTCCGTGTCTACAAGAAAATAAATTTAATGAGAAAGGACAACACCAGTACGGTGTGAGGTTCTGGTAGCTTGAAAACTCAATTGATTTTAAATTCAATTTGTCTTTCATTCTTCATAAGGGGCGTGCGGAGAATCTAAAAGGTAGGGAAAGGGGCTGAGCATCAATGGGCACATAACCACTCCCATTTTTTGACCATGGAAGGGGCACTTTTGGGTTTGAATGGGTCACTTTTGCATGGGGGCATGGCCCTTCTAGTCCCTGTTTCCAATGGCACTATTCCCAATATAAGTGTCGAATAATATTAAGCATGAGAAGGTATCAAATGTTTGTTTAAAGAGTTTGGTCGGTATAAAAAAGTGTTAAATCTTGTCAAAAGATTTTCTTAATTAATCCTTTCAAAAGATTAAAATGTCAAAGGTTTTCTTAAAGAAGGAAAGCTTTGCCCTAATTATATCGAGTAATTTCTCCTTGGTGAAAATGATTCCTCCCATCTCATCCGAAAATATAATTATTCGTCTTCTTCTCCCAAGTTCGCCTTCGTAAAGTCTGAGACCCGTGAAAATGTTCTGGCCATGTTAATTGCACCAGACCGCTAATATAGATGGTGGAATATTGGTGTAGAAAGGTACCATAGAGGCAAAGGGAAGCCCATTCGGGCAGCATGGCCAAACAAAACAAGATCTTTTAAGAAAATCTAGTGGAGATCCTGACCTCTTCCGTAATGACTATATTCTTGTTATTCATCGATATGATCATTGCTTGCATCACTTATCGATTGATATATGGCCCATCCAAATTTGCTGCATGAAAATGTTGGCCCTAGGCCTTGCGTGACGGAGCATAAACCTGTTATTTCTTGTTTCGTAGGTTTTGACTAGTAGCTGGATTAAAGAAACAACCTTAAGTTGGCGACCTTTAAATGAGCAACCTAAAAGAATTATTTTTTCTTTAAGATATAGATACCGTAGATAAATAATATAGATATAGATAAAAGATATAGAAACTTGATGCAGCCATTTAAGGTTATTTATGGGTGAAACTGAATTGAAGAAATATTCAGAGACTATAATTCTTCTTCAATTAAAACCAAGTTCAAGTCACTGAGATCATTTTGAATGGCGAGTTAATATGGTCATTTGAGCTTTGAACTCTGGGGCAACACTTCGATTAATGTCATGCAGGGAATTTCTTAGAAAAGTGATTACAGGATCAGCAAAACAGGGGGGGGGGAAGTGGGTCATTGGCCCCCAGCATTGAATAAAAAGTGATGTATGTTGGGTCCACGAAGCAAAAATAGACCGCAGTTTCATTAGATTGTGTTTATTCATCCATAATTGGCTTTTTATTCCATCAGCTTTTTCAAAGTCTTTACACTCTCTTCGGGTATCGAGTGAATAAATACTTAGTATGCAAACACTGTGTTTTTGATGTTTCTCGCAATAGCAAATACATCTAAGAATCTATGCTTCAGTAAAAAACAATCGAGTTCAGCTTATTTCAAGTATCAGTTGTTGATATTCCAAAAGAAAATGTGGAAAGTTATGCTCAAAGGTATCGTCACAATCTACAGAAAGAGTCAAAAGCAAGAGCATGGATTTCTGCTTCAGCTGATGACACCGCTTTTGAAATGCGGCTTTTCAAAGGAAATCAAGACCTTTTCTTCGTGTTGTAAAACGGGAGCTGGTTCCTTGGGTGTCAGTTTCCAGGAAAAGAAAGCTTCTCAAACAGTACAGAAACGTGTACAAAGAAGCTTTACAGCAATCTTCGGTCGACTTGACTAATCAGGTCTTGCATACATTTTGAAGCTGAAATGAAACTATTGTAAAGTATATATATTCCGTGGTCCATGTCATTATGAGGGGTTCCTCTGGCCCTGATATATGTTACTTCCGTGTCTACTCGTCCCAGTCTTATCACGTGATATGTTCACGCCCTATATTGTGAAATCAAGTTTTGACGTAGCTAGATTACTATAGAGACATGCATACGTTAATGATGGACTAACAAGTTGCGTTTATGTCAGTTATTTGAAAAATCCCACTATTGCCCTATTCCCAATTAGGATTGGCATTGCAGTTGCTTCCCGTGAACAAGAATTAAACCCCTTTAAATAAGAAACAGGCCTCATTCTCATTAAATGGAGCTCCTTTTATAAGAAATAGTTTAAGTATGAAAGCAAAAGTTTTTGTTTTCAGGTTTTTCATAGTTTATTCCCGAATCAAAGTATTTCTGGTTTTCCAAAGAATTATTGATCTTAAATTCATATAGCATTTTATCGATTTTAGAACACTGTACTGTGTGTGAGATTAAAACTGTTAATTGTGTGATAAATGTAACTGTTAAATGACCCCCGGGTTTACATTTATTGACGTAGATACGGATATGTGCTTTTGTGCAGAGAATTGTGTGTAGATCTCGGTGGGATATTGGGGGTAGGACTTTCGAGCATAGAAACTGAGAGACACATGTTTAAAATCAGGGAGTTTGTTATTGTTAATCTTGGAGAGAATACATACAGTCCTCTACTTGTACATAATATAATCTTGCATGTATATAGCTTGTTTTCGAGTGCAATTTGAGCCTACGAAATCTGGCGAGAGCCTACAAACCTACACCGGAGTTGTTTATCGAGTAGTTCTTCACCTTGGATTAAACATTAAGCGCAACTTTTCTAACACTGTGCAGTATATATTTTACACTACTACCAGTAATGCTCAATACACAGGATGCATGGTACATTCACGTACCTTGACTTGACTCGATTAAAAGTGCAGGTACATATCTATAAGAAAATTTTACCTTAATTACAAAGAAGTCTCAATTTAGTTGCCACATTTCTATACAAATGCTTTGAAACATAATTTAAAGAACAGTAGAACAATACTGATTCCCAAGATGTTCCAACCCCGGGTTCTAAGTATTAGTTCATTATATAGATTTTTCGCTGTAAAATAGCTTTTTGATATTGCGTATATTTAATTTTTTCGTGCTTTCGTAATTAAAAAATTGTTCTATTTAAAATTGAGTTGATATTAACGTTTGACAAGTTGTTGTAGAGGTAATTCTATTAACTTTTATTATTATGTTTATGTTGTAATTAGGTTAGAGGCCATCTTGGCCTAGATACCTTTTTAATAAAAAAAGAAAAAAAAGAAAAAAGGAAAAAAGAGAAATAAGAAGCTCCCTGAGGCTTCAATTGTAAAAATAATTTCTTTTTTGCGACAATCTACCGTACACTGGCTGTCGGGAATCCCCTTCAAGTGACAGCCGTAGTACCGCATCCGCCTGAGGCCCTCATGCATGTGCAAATGTATTCATTCTTTAGGCATACAGTTACCCCAAAGATTACACGGGTATACTGTTGTTCAATGGCTGCCACGGAAAACACCAGTCTGGAACCAAGCAATAGAACGATTGCTTTATTATTCCCGGTGTAGGGAGATCAACGGCAATAACCTTTAGGTGCATGTCGAGTTGGTTGCCGGCCGCGATACAAGACATTTGCAAATGTGGATGGGATTTCAAGTTTACAATGAGAAGAAGAAATTCTCATTCCGAGGAGGCACCAACACATGCTAATTCTGTTTTTCAATGCATTCTGTGTGCCAGTGCCTTCTTCGTTCATTTTATCGGATTTGGCTTTTATTTTGCATTTGGCTCAATCTATGTGGCAATGCAGAGAGAATTCAAGGAAAGTAATGCTGTGATAGGTAAGTTCAAGAAAAGATTATGCAAATACTTGATCATTCAAATCGAGGGATTATATTTTGCGAGTTGCGAGTTGTCAGTTGCGAGTTGATTTTTCATCATGTCCGTTCATTCTTTTTACCCCAAAGATAACAGTTGCGCCTCGCTTTGGCGAATTCAGACAATCCGGTTCGGCTAATCCGATTGACCTCATGTCATACACGTCGAGGACGTTTGTGACTGCAGCAACGAATCACAGGTCGGTTAGGGTCAGGGATTGCTCTGCTGAATATATGACATCTACTAAAACATGGTACAATATATGACATTTTTTGCCATAGTAATTGCTATGGGACTAGCCAAGCTGCCTGAGAGACATGACTACTGGAGAACTGGCATAACAAGCATGCCATGGTTCAGAACAGACATGTCAAGAGACCTTTTTACAACGATTCTTCGAGTTTTGCATCTGAATGGCAATACAAAACAAGTACCAAAGGATCATCTAAACTACACAAAACTTTTTAGGCTTGGAGATCTACCTAACATTTTTAGTCGGCATTTTTCACAACTTTACTCACCAAGGAGAGCACTTAGCATAGATGAGCAAATGATCGTAACAAAATGTAGAGTTGGATTTCTCCAACATATGCCAAAAAAGCCGAAAAAAATTGGAATAATAGTTTAGGCCCTGTGTGAGTCACTATCTGGTTACTGTTGCCAATTCCAGATATACACAGGAAGATTAGATGGAGCACCCGAACATGGACTATCATATAGGGTTGTGTTTGATCTTATGTCAAATTACCTTGATAAAGGATATCAACTATTTTTTGATAACTTTTACAGCAGTTTACAATTGGTGAAGGACCTGCTTTCCAGGAATATCCCTGCATGTGGCACAATTTGTGTAAACAGAGGCAAGTTTCCAGAACATTTCAAAAATGACAAACTTGTACCTGGAAAATCGCTTTATATAAAAAATGGGGACATCATGGCTGTTCACTGGAAAGAAATTCTTAGCATTGAGAACAGCTACAATAAAATATTTCTTTTCTGCACAAAGATCGAAAAGACAATTAGGATTTTGTTTCTTTGTTATCATTTACTTAATTCAGTATCGTTCAAGTTATTTGTATTGTACCCTTCTTTTCATAAGCATGTTCTTATCTCCAGCTATCTTCCAAGGCATAGGAACTAAGTGGCAGCTTTTGGATTGGAGTGGAGCTCAAATCCGGCATCTAGGGTATGTCCATTGATCAAACACACATTTTTAGGCACAAGAATGTTTGCAGGGTCTTGGAAACTATAAAAGCAAAACCAATCAAACTTCAATAAGAGATGCTAGTAGAAAAACTTGCCCACTTTTAATATGATTTTTGTAATCAGCATCAAATATATAATAATTTATCGATAGAAAAGTTCTCTTTCAAACAAGGATGTTCTAATACAATCTATTCAACAATCTATCAACAATCAGGAACAGTGATTCTAATAATGTAACGCAAGGCTGTACTATATGGCTATTGGTTAGTAGGGATGGAAACGGATCTGACCACCGGACCATTGGTCCATGAAATTTTTCGGCTCCTAGAAATAGAAAAAGCAGGAATCAGAATTTATATAGAAAGGTACTAAAATCTCAGACAGAAAGAATCAACAAAAGCAGAAAGCAAGATATGAAAAAAAATGAAATCAGTTATTCAGTCAGCAATGATTAAGCAACCATACCAGAAATTAAGAGCCAGAACACTGCAAACCATTTCTAGTTCATGGAGAGAACTTATGTGACAGATGAAGAAATCAGAAGTTAAAGAATCATATGGTTTCAGTTTTGCTTCTGCGTTATATAATTAGCTCTTCTGTTAAAGACCTGCAGTAGGTAATAACCTTTGACCAGTTATTATGACACTTTATAAAATAAATCCATATTTATCTACAGTAATAACATAAGATAGTTAAGAAATAGCACCATGTAAGACACGGAAGCCCTTAACTGAATCTATGATTGAATAAATAGAAAATAGAGCAACTATGTGATATCAAATTATAGAGATTCGTTCGGAGCTAAAATATAAATTTTCATCCAGCTATTCACGGTTGCAATATTAGTGCAAGTTGTTATTTTATTTTTCAAAGACGATGAGATATGATTACGTCTAGTTCCTAACTGGTCGAGTCACTGTACTTTTGAATGCTCAAAATACCCAACTTTACATGGCACTTTTCTGAACTACCGGCTTACGGTGCAGAAAATATTTGCTTTCTAAACTGCAGCGCCAGAAAGAAAGAAAAATTGTCCACCCCTGCTGGTTAGTTCCAAATGCTAAGTTTTTTGCAAAAGGCATGCTTGTTCTAATGTATGAGTTCAGGCTTACATGCTTCTAAAAAATTGCAATGCAGTTAGTTTAGACTTAAGCAGTCAAGCACTAGAAGGAAAGACTCTATACTGCCTGTACGGTTGTCTCTTTTTGGCCTATACTGCCGAACCCAAAAATGTTACAAGTGCACACACACAGGGGTGTATCAAACCCGTTTTAGAAATTAGCAGCAAATACGAAGATGATGTTCATGCAGAAAAGTTCACTTGCAATTTTACCAAACCAGACAGTGCAAGGATATTGTTAATTATACTTTTCTCTGAAGCACCAATCTTTTAAGCAATGTCCCCTTCTAGCTGTATTGGCCTTTTATAATAAAAGTATTTGCATATATCTGTATATATAGGCTTCTTACAAACAAAATGCCTAGTACTTTATACACCAAATCAGGGCCTCCGACGAAGGGGGGGGGGGGCTGGGGGGATCCATGGCCCCGCACTTTTTTGTAAAACAATGGGGCTTTTCTAAATATCTTTTGTTATGATTGGTAAAATCTTCCTTGGTCCCTCCACTTTCCAACCTGAGTCGGAGCCCATGCGAATATTTGATACATCCCAGCATATATACTAGCATATATACTAGCATATATACATGCATTCTTCCAAACTCTTGGCTGGTTACACTGGATGTTGAACATCTCCAAGGCCTCTACCCCTACCCCTACCCAGATGTAACAGGGACTAGGTTTCCTCGGAATCACTTTTCACTTTGAGTAGATATTAACTTAGGCTAAGAGTGAACACAGAAAGCCAGTGACTCGTTTTGAGGTTATTAACAGACGGAAAGGAGGATTTGGTATGTGGGTGAAAACGAGGTTAATGGTCCTACTCCCCAGGATGAGGGTATAAAGGAATGCCACAAAATCATCCAGACTCAATGTTGGACACCACCCGACTACGCACTAATTACCTTAAACAAATAATAGTATTTATAAGTTAACAATGTGATTTTGCCTCTTAATTAGTGAATTTCATTAACAATTTTGGTCGTAAAAAGAGAGTCGATTCAGTACTTTGGAAATGTGTTGATTAGGAAAGGCGATTATTTGGCACTCTAAGGTGTAATTTTATAAATTTGACCTCAAATTGCCTCGATATTCGACACATTAAACTTTCTCCCGCCCTCTATTGTTGCAATATGCCTTTCCATTCATTACGTCAGAAGCCTTTCGCCTACTTTGAATTCTAGGTGTGCTGGATAACTGTCATATGATGAAGCATTTGCCTGACTAATCGTACACCCTTTCCTTCGTTTCAGCATGGGTCGGCTCGCTGTCCATCTCCTTGATGTTCTTTGCATCCCCGGTCGCATTTAAAGTGCACAGAGTGGTTGGCTATCGCGTTTCAATTCTCATTGGCGGGATTTTGTTTGGCCTTTCATTGATAGGAGCTTCCCTTACATCCAACATCTATGTGATTTTCCTGACCCTCGGAGTGGTGCTTGCTCTAGGGCAAAGTCTGTGCTACTTTGCCACAATAATGATACTACCGTTGTATTTTAAGAAGAACCAGCCTCTTGCCCACGGACTAGTTATGTGTGGAAGCAGTTTAGGCGGCCTCGTTCAGGCACCCGTTCTTGGTTTCATCTTGCGACGGTATGGATTCAGCAAAGGATTGCGCCTGTGCAGCGTCACATCACTTCCTCTCATCGCTCTGTCTTTTGTATTCAAGAAACCAGGTGAAAGCTTTGGGTTCAATGGCTTTAAGCGTCAAGAGGCGAACGCCCAACTAGAAACGACCACAAAGAAGGCGATGGCGTTCCTTTACGGAGAAACAAGGCCTACATTCTTTTCATTTTTGCCAATATGTTTTGCAGGTTTGGAGTTTACATCGCGTATGTGCACGTGGTAGGTAAACCTTGTAATTGGTCACACCATTCCTTTTCAATACTGGACTTTGAGTGATTTGCGACTTACTAAACATTGCTTTACTAATCAAAATATTCACTATTTAATTTTTGATTTGAGAAAATTGCTGATGTATTGGTTACTGAAGAATACCCTGAAGAAGATGGAATCCCTGATTTACCCTTTAACCTCGAATGATCCTGCCTTTTATAGATTGAAGTAGCAGGGCCATTTTCATTAAAGACTGACATTTATCTGCATGGAATCAAAAAACATTCTTACAAAGCTTTGAAAAAGTGCATGCAATATATGGTACATGACCTCCTCTGAGAACAATGCGGACAAGAGAGTGCATCTTTTCAGTGTGTTGTCCGTCTCACAGGGGTGCGAAGTTGGGTGCCCCTGCAATAAATATGTAGTTTGCTTGACAGTAAAGGATATTTGGATATCGGCTAGGACTCATCTAATGCTGAAGTTTCCGATCGTTGTAATTAAATGCACTTAACATCAACTTATTGATCTTCTATCTTGCAACCAACAGTGGTGCTTTTGAAAATATTTCTTAGCAAAACAAAGGTTTTTTCTCTTTTGCTACGACGAATGTTTTCCTGATATAATTCAAATTCTCTTCTTCATTGTGACCTGTAATAATGAACATTGTGACCTGTAGTAACGATCTTTTCCAACGTTCAGGTGCGTTTGGCTCTAGACAACGATGTCTCCTCCAAAGCGGTCTTTCTCCCTGGTATCGCCTCCTTCGCACAAGGGCTTGGGAAAATTGCCTATGGAAAGCTTTCTGCCAGAAGAGGAACAAGCGCCATTGTGCTGTTTATTTTTGCGGCTGTTGGCATGAGCCTATCGATGTTTGTGCCACTTCTCTCAGAGTTTGTTGGCCTGACCATTTTCTCGTTGGTCTATGGTGTCTCGGCCGGTGCTTACGCCGCCGCTAATCTTATAGTCGTTAGAGATGTGGTGTCGAAACGGCAACTGGAAAGGGGATTCGGCATCAGCACAATCATGGCGTCCTTTGCCGTCTTAGCCGGCCCTCCCTTTGCAGGTTAGTTACAGTGCAATCTCAATGTTATTCATCAGGTCTTTTATCTTTGGAGTTCAAATACATTTTGCCTTTTTTTCTTTATATTATTCATTATGTCATTTTTGTCATATTCAACTGACTGGTATTTCAATTTCTTAATTGATTCAGTCATTCCACTTTACATTTTTCAAACTGCAGATTCACCTATTAGTTTGTAATCAACGAACACAAATCAAACTTTAGAAACTTAATTAATTTCCGATTCAAATTTGTTAAATGTTTTAAGGAGTTCTACTACAAAAAATTAAGCTTATACGTCATCATTCCCAAACTCTTATTGATATCCTTGATTCCATATATTTAAGTTCAGCTCCATTTCAGTTTTAGACACTAAGACACAAATTTCTAGACTGACAGCCACACAGACAGAGAAACAGACCGACAGACAAACAAACAGACAGACCAAAAGACACACAGACCGACAGACAAAGAGACACACACAGAGACTGAGAAACAAACAGACAAACAGACAGAAAGACAGTCGTAGAGACGTAGTTGTACAAAGCATAGAGATGAATAGAGATGTAGAAATAGGCATCTTTCTAGACTGGTTACCCTTATTGTGCTTGACATTCGCCATCCCTTTTCTTCAAGGATACCTCTACACAGTTACAGGCACCTACACATTGGCATTCATTACTTCTGGCGGTCTGGCTGCCCTAGGCGCCGGCTTCATGCTCGCTGCAAGATACCTGCATGCTCAAGCTAAAAAAAACTTTCGTGCCGGCGCAACCGATGTTATCGAAGCAAAACAACATCAAACAGGTGTCATGCTCCAATCTTTTCCGGATGGCAGTCCTAGCGAAAATGGCCAAGAAATCTTCACCATCGACAATAAAGGAAGGATTTAAACTCTTTGCTGCCGGAAGTAACACTGCATTATGACTTTCCCAATAGGTCCACCCGAAAAAGACAACATTGACTTAAAGCAATTCTATGATCTGTTCATCACATACATACAACTTAATTATTGCCTTGCCGTCCATATTGCGAGTGGCTTTTTATTTAAAATAGTAGAATTTAGAAATTCTAAGTAGAACGTAGAATAATGTATATCGATGTAGTTTGATATTTTAAACAATGTTTATGAATGAATTCACATCAGTAATCGTAATCGGACTGTGTAACAGCAGAAATTAGGCCCCATCCTTGATAAAGAATCTTCGGAGTGTTTTTGAAGGTATTGTGCAATGACCATAAAATTCTCAATTGAGAACATCGGAAGACTGACAATCAAAGCAAGATTGTCAGCGTCTTGAAGCTTTTTGCCAAAATCATAATGTCCTAATAAATGAATTTTTAACAGCCCTGTTGACAGCTTTTTACTCACATATAGAAATGAATTTTATCGAGAGTATGTGCATCTTAAATGAATTTTATCTATCATTTTTAACTTTTAACTAGAGTTTTAACTGTGTTACACGTTGACTTTCCATTTCATGGCAGCGTATGCCAATAAAAAGGAAAAAACGAAGCCTGTTGAGACACGACATAGGTTGTCAAGTTATGTTTAGAAATCATTGCGTTGAACAATATTCGGAACATTCATATCAATCTTTTAATGGTCCCCCTGTGGATATTATTGTCGTGTTGTTCGTGTGGTTGTATACCGAACTAGTTAAGCTAGGTGTTAATTTGAGTTATACAAGGACAACTTAAATGGCTTTTACACTCTAGCCGTCAAGCTCCTCTAGAAATAAGATTGAAAGTCCATTCCATTTCCCCTTTACAAAGTCAATATTAAAGCTAACAAGCAAGCTTTTAGCTGCTGCAAAGGAAGCAAAAGCTACAAATTACTTGAATAAAGATTAGTTTCCTCATCACAATTGATCGCTTTATCCCTTTCGCGCTATTTGCTTATCGTACCGTTATACAGGAGTCTACTAAGGAAACTCCCTTTTATCTCGTTTATGGCCGAGATCCAACACTACCATTAGATGTTGTTCTCTCTGCGCCAATTAGTAAATACCTTGTGTAGACGATTATAAGCAAGAGGTAGTTAGAAGAACGCAGGAAGCACGCTATGTAGCACAACAGTGTATAGAACGTGCACAATTTAACCAAGCAGCGAATTACAACGCAAGTCAGCAAGCTAAGGATGTACATCTTAAAGTAGGAGATCGTTTTTGGCTGTATACGCCACAGGTACCAAAAGGTTTGAGTAGCAAACTAGCTCACTTATGGAATGGTCCATATCGTATAGTAAGGAAACTATCAGATGTGAACGTTGAATTAGAAACTGGACAACGTAAAAAGCAAATCGTTCACGTCAATCGTTGTAAATTGTATAATGATCGTCATTCTAGACCAACAGATAAAATGGATTTCATGAATATCACCGCAGCGATATTAGATTCTCGCTAGTTCTTTAGGATGTAATAGATCAGAAGACAGGAATGACTCAACATTTTCTGTATATACTTTTCTTCATCTCTAACTCTTCTCACTGGCTTACCGGTTGAGCCAACAGAAACCTCGGATATGTTTGACGCAATGATTTCTTGCGATACACTTCGCGCGACACTCCGCCGAGAACAACCACTTGCCCGGTTGGATTTACTCTTCCATGCATCTTCTGCATCTCTTAACCCATGCTCGATGTGGACCAACGCCCTCGTGATTCGCTCCACATATTCAGTGGCCTCGTCCGTCTCTTTGTCACACGTGTCATCGTCAGCATTGCTCAACAGATAATCCAAAACTCTGCTGTTCAATTCCTTTAGTTCATCCCGGTGACTTTTAAGTTGAACTTGAAATGTCTCCAAGTCTATCGGATCTAACGGCTCTTTTGTGTCCCGTAAACTCAAGATTTTGTTCACAATCTTTGTTGTGCTTCTTCTCAATACGCTTCTCTTCTTCCGCAAAAGCTCGAACTCCGATTCGGCGTCTTCTCTACTGATCCGGCTCGGTGGACCAGATTTCATGAATATCACCGCAGCGATATTAAATTCTCGCTAGTTCTTGAGGATGCAATATATCAGAAGACACGAATGACTCAACATTTTCTGTATATGCTTTTCTTCATCTTACTTCCAATTTAAACTCTACCGACTGAAATACTCCCACGAAAACCGTTACAAGATTATTACTACTTGACCAATCAAAATCCAAGATCTTACAAAATGGGTGTGGTGCGTTTAAACCTTACAATGTAATAATAGGTGCGCGTCAAAACTTAAAAGATGGAGTGTTAATCACTGTTGTGCGAATATATCTCTTAGCAACTTACTGAACAATAACCAAACATACCGTCAAAAACTGTTTCTGATACTGTAACCGAGGAAGTAGAGAGTACCAACGATTAGTTTATATTGTATTAGAAATTGATTATTGATACTTTGAGATTATTAAGTTGTAACGTTTTCAGTTTGGTTGAAACAGGAGACGTTTCAACATAGAGGGAGGGTATGTCACGTTAGCCCTTTTTCCATTCATTTTCTCGATATTTTCTTCCTTGCGTCACAACATCTGTTCACTGCTCAGCTACTTTTCCGCATTGGTCATGCTGATTCTCGTTTTCACATTCTTTTACGTAACAGCCTCTCTTCCGTACCTTTCGGCATCTTCTTTTAGGCATTGACTGTACTCTGACTAACTGTTTTTCTTATATTTTCCCATGCACACCTTTCTTGTTTTTAATAATTTGATTGGCTAGATTGTAATTCGTTTTCCGTAAAAAATTCATCTATCAATCGTAGATATATGTAGATAAGTAATTCACTTCTACGCGATAGGCTAGAGTGACTTCCATATTCTCTTTCGGGAGTTTATGTTATTGGAATTACTTTAACTTGTTTAACTATACAAGTTGCATTTGTTTGACCGCTCGAAGTCTTCCGCCATCACAGCAGTTTCAGTAATAAATCAGCAACAAAGCAGTCCTTTTTCGCTGTAACGTCGTACCAGAAGTTACAAATCAAGCTAATTTATCGACGACGCAAGGTAAAAAATCCCAAAACTTTCTTCTTGTTGGCGAGTATACAAAAACCTCGGCATCAAAAACTGAACTGAACTGAACTGGAGCCCCGTAGAATGGCCCTCTCATTTCTTCGTCCATCATGCCACTCTACGACGGAACCTTTGAGGGATTAGCGGAAATCGGGTTTTCTGGTGAGGAACAGGTTTTACCGTTCGCACTGTACCATTTAGTGGAAATCGGGTTTTCTGGTGAGGAACAGGTTTTACCGTTCGCACTGTACCAATTATACAGTTTCCTAATAATCCAGTGCCGCCTTTGAAGATTAAAGAATAGGGATTAACTTTGTCAGGTTTGATGCTACAGTGCGAACGGGCCAATAGAACGATTGCTTTATTATTCCCGGTGCAGGGAGATCAACGGCAATAACCTTTAGGTGCATGTCGAGTTGGTTGCCGGCCGCGATACAAGACATTTGCAAATGTGGATGGGATTTCAAGTTTACAATGAGAAGAAGCAATTCTCATTCCGAGGAGGCACCAACACATGCTAATTCTGTTTTTCAATGCCTTCTGTGTGCCAGTGCCTTCTTCGTTCATTTTATCGGATTTGGCTTTTATTTTGCATTTGGCTCAATCTATGTGCAATGCAGAGAGAATTCAAGGAAAGTAATGCTGTGATAGGTAAGTTCAAGAAAAGATTATGCAAATACTTGATCATTCAAATCGAGGGATTATATTTTGCGAGTTGTCAGTTGTCAGTTGCGAGTTGATTTTTCATCATGTCCGTTCATTCTTTTTACCCCAAAGATAACAGTTGCACCTCGCTTTGGCGAATTCAGACAATCCGGTTCGGCTAATCCGATTGACCTCATGTCATACACGTCGAGGACTTTTTTGACTGCATCAACGAATCACAGGTCGGTTAGGGTCAGGGATCGCTCTGTTGAATATATGACATCTAGTTTTATGGTTGGCTTTATGGTTAGCAGGGGTGGAAAAAGGTGGTCGGTTATTAACAGACGGAAAGGAGGATTTGGTATGTGGGTGAAAACGAGGTTAATGGTCCTACTCCCCAGGATGAGAGTATAAAGGAATGCCACAAAATCATCCAGACTCAATGTTGGACACCACCCGACTACGCACTAATTACCTTAAACAAATGATGGTATTTATAAGTTAACAATGTTATTTTGCCTCTTAATTAGTGAATTTCATTAACAATTCTGGTCGTAAAAAGAGAGTCGATTCAGTACTTTGGAAATGTGTTGATTAGGAAAGGCGATTATTTGGCACTCCAAGGTGTAATTTTATAAATTTGACCTTAAATTGCCTTGATATTCGACACATTAAACTTTCTCCCGCCCTCTATTGTTGCAATATGCCTTTCCATTCATTACGTCAGAAGCCTTTCGCCCACTTTGAATTCTGGGTGTGCTGGATAACTGTCAAATGATGAAGCATTTGCCTGACTAATCGTACACCCTTTCCTTCGTTTCAGCATGGGTCGGCTCGCTGTCCATCTCCTTGATGTTCTTTGCATCCCCGGTCGCATTTAAAGTGCACAGAGTGGTTGGCTATCGCGTTTCAATTCTCATTGGCGGGATTTTGTTTGGCCTTTCATTGATAGGAGCTTCCCTTACATCCAACATCTATGTGATTTTCCTGACCCTCGGAGTGGTGCTTGCTCTAGGGCAAAGTCTGTGCTACTTTGCCACAATAATGATACTACCGTTGTATTTTAAGAAGAACCAGCCTCTTGCCCACGGACTAGTTATGTGTGGAAGCAGTTTAGGCGGCCTCGTTCAGGCACCCGTTCTTGGTTTCATCTTGCGACGGTATGGATTCAGCAAAGGATTGCGCCTGTGCAGCGTCACATCACTTCCTCTCATCGCACTGTCTTTTGTATTCAAGAAACCAGGTGAAAGCTTTGGGTTCAATGGCTTTAAGCGTCAAGAGGCGAATGTCCAACTAGGAACGACCACAAAAGAAGGCGATGGCGTTCCTTTACGGAGAAACAAGGCCTACATTCTTTTCATTTTTGCCAATATGTTTTGCAGGTTTGGAGTTTACATCGCGTATGTGCACGTGGTAGGTAAACCTTGTAATTGGTCACACCATTCCTTTTCAATACTGGACTTTGAGTGATTTGCGACTTACTAAACATTGCTTTCCTAATCAAAATATTCACAATTTTTGATTTGAGAAAATTGCTGATGTATTGGTTACTGAAGAATACCCCGAATAAGATGGAATCCCTGATTTACCCTTTAACCTCGAATGATCCTGCCTTTTATAGATTGAAGTAGCAGGGCCATCTTCGTTTAAAGACTGACATTTATCTGCATAGAATGACAAAAAACAGTCTTACAAAGCTTTGAAAAAGTGCATGCAATATATGGTACATGACCTCCTCTGAGAACAATGCGGACAAGAGAGTGCATCTTTTCAGTGTGTTGTCCGTCTCACAGGGGTGCGAACTTGGGTGCCCCTGCAATAAATATGTAGTCTGCTTGACAGTAAAGGATATTTGGATATCGGCTAGAACTCATCTAATGCTGAAGTTTCCGATCGTTGTAATTAAATGCACTTAACATCAACTTATTTATCTTCTATCTTGCAACCAACAGTGGTGCTTTTGAAAATATTTCTTAGCAAAACAAAGGTTTTTTCTCTTTTGCTACGACGAATGTTTTCCTGATATAATTCAAATTCTCTTATTCATTGTGACCTGTAATAATGAACATTGTCACCTGTAGTAACGATCTTTTCCAACGTTCAGGTGCGTTTGGCTCTAGACAACGATGTCTCCTACTCCAAAGCGGTCTTTCTCCCTGGTATCGCCTCCTTCGCACAAGGGCTTGGGAAAATTGCCTATGGAAAGCTTTCTGCCAGAAGAGGAACAAGCGCCATTGTGCTGTTTATTTTTGCGGCTGTTGGCATGAGCCTATCGATGTTTGTGCCACTTCTCTCAGAGTTTGTTGGCCTGACCATTTTCTCGTTGGTCTATGGTGTCTCTGCCGGTGCTTACGCCGCCGCTAATCTTATAGTCGTTAGAGATGTGGTGTCGAAACGGCAACTGGAAAGGGGATTCGGCATCAGCACAATCATGGCGTCCTTTGCCGTCTTAGCCGGCCCTCCCTTTGCAGGTTAGTTACAGTGCAATCTCAATGTTATTCATCAGGTCTTTTATCTTTGGAGTTCAAATACATTTTGCCTTTTTTTCTTTATATTATTCATTATGTCATTTTTGTCATATTCAACTGACTGGTATTTCAATTTCTTAATTGATTCAGTCATTCCTCTTTACATTTTTCAAACTGCAGATTCACCTATTAGTTTGTAATCAACGAACACAAATCAAACTTTAGAAACTTAATTAATTTCCGATTCAAATTTGTTAAATGTTTTAAGGAGTTCTACTACAAAAAATTAAGCTTATACGTCATCATTCCCAAACTCTTATTGATATCCTTGATTCCATATATTTAAGTTCAGCTCCATTTCAGTTTTAGACACTAAGACACAAACAGCCACACAGACAGAGAAACAGACCGACAGACAAACAAACAGACAGACCAAAAGACACACAGACCGACAGACAAAGAGACACACACAGAGACTGAGAAACAAACAGACAAACAGACAGAAAGACAGTCGTAGAGACGTAGCTGTACAAAGCATAGAGATGAATAGAGATATAGAAATAGGCATCTTTCTAGACTGGTTACCCTTATTGTGCTTGACATTCGCCATCCCTTTTCTTCAAGGATACCTCTACACAGTTACAGGCACCTACACATTGGCATTCATTATCTGGCGTCTGGCTGCCCTAGGCGCCGGCTTCATGCTCGCTGCAAGATACCTGCATGCTCAAGCTAAAAAAAGCTTTCGTGCCGGCGCAACCGATGTTATCGAAGCAAAACAACATCAAACAGGTGTCATGCTCCAATCTTTTCCGGATGGCAGTCCTAGCGAAAATGGCCAAGAAATCTTCACCATCGACAATAAAGGAAGGATTTAAACTGTTTATGAATGAATTCACATCAGTAATCGTAATCGGACTGTGTAACAGCAGAAATTAGGCCCCATCCTTGATAAAGAATCTTCGGAGTGTTTTTGAAGGTATTGTGCAATGACCATAAAATTCTCAATTGAGAACATCGGAAGACTGACAATCAAAGCAAGATTGTCAGCGTCTTGAAGCTTTTTGCCAAAATCATAATGTCCTAATAAATGAATTTTTAACAGCCCTGTTGACAGCTTTTTACTCACATATAGAAATGAATTTTATCGAGAGTATGTGCATCTTAAATGAATTTTATCTATCATTTTTAACTTTTAACTAGAGTTTTAACTGTGTTACACGTTGACTTTCCATTTCATGGCAGCGTATGCCAATAAAAAGGAAACAACGAAGCCTGTTGAGACACGACATAGGTTGTCAAGTTATGTTTAGAAATCATTGCGTTGAACAATATTCGGAACATTCATATCAATCTTTTAATGGTCCCCCTGTGGATATTATTGTCGTGTTGTTCGTGTGGTTGTATGCCGAACTAGTTAAGCTAGGTGTTAATTTGAGTTATACAAGGACAACTTAAATGGCTTTTACACTCTAGCCGTCAAGCTCCTCTAGAAATAAGATTGAAAGTCCATTCCATTTCCCCTTTACAAAGTCAATATTAAAGCTAACTTTCAGCTGCTGCAAAGGAAGCAAAAGCTACAAATTACTTGAATAAAGATTAGTTTCCTCATCACAATTGATCGCTTTATCCCTTTCGCGCTATTTGCTTATCGTACCGTTATACAGGAGTCTACTAAGGAAACTCCCTTCTATCTCGTTTATGACCGAGATCCAACACTACCATTAGATGTTGTTCTCTCTGCGCCAATTAGTAAATACCTTGTGTAGACGATTATAAGCAAGAGGTAGTTAGAAGAACGCAGGAAGCACGCTATGTAGCACAACAGTGTATAGAACGTGCACAATTTAACCAAGCAGCGAGTTACAACGCAAGTCAGCAAGCTAAGGATGTACATCTTAAAGTAGGAGATCGTTTTTGGCTGTATACGCCACAGGTACCAAAAGGTTTGAGTAGCAAACTAGCTCACTTATGGAATGGTCCATATCGTATAGTAAGGAAACTATCAGATGTGAACGTTGAATTAGAAACTGGACAACGTAAAAAGCAAATCGTTCACGTCAATCGTTGTAAATTGTATAATGATCGTCATTCTAGACCAACAGATAAAATGGATTTCATGAATATCACCGCAGCGATATTAGATTCTCGCTAGTTCTTTAGGATGTAATAGATCAGAAGACAGGAATGACTCAACATTTTCTGTATATACTTTTCTTCATCTCTAACTCTTCTCACTGGCTTACCGGTTGAGCCAACAGAAACCTCGGATATGTTTGACGCAATGATTTCTTGCGATACACTTCGCGCGACACTCCGCCGAGAACAACCACTTGCCCGGTTGGATTTACTCTTCCATGCATCTTCTGCATCTCTTAACCCATGCTCGATGTGGACCAACGCCCTCGTGATTCGCTCCACATATTCAGTGGCCTCGTCCGTCTCTTTGTCACACGTGTCATCGTCAGCATTGCTCAACAGATAATCCAAAACTCTGCTATTCAATTCCTTTAGTTCATCCCGGTGACTTTTAAGTTGAACTTGAAATGTCTCCAAGTCTATCGGATCTAACGGCTCTTTTGTGTCCCGTAAACTCAAGATTTTGTTCACAAGCTTTGTTGTGCTTCTTCTCAATACGCTTCTCTTCTTCCGCAAAAGCTCGAACTCCGATTCGGCGTCTTCTCTACTGATCCGGCTCGGTGGACCAGATTTCATGAATATCACCGCAGCGATATTAGATTCTCGCTAGTTCTTTAGGATGTAATAGATCAGAAGACAGGAATGACTCAACATTTTCTGATTATACTTTTCTTCATCTTACTTCCAATTTAAACTCTACCGACTGAAATACTCCCACGAAAACCGTTACAAGATTATTACTACTTGACCAATCAAAATCCAAGATCTTACAAAATGGGTGTGGTGCGTTTAAACCTTACAATGTAATAATAGGTGCGCGTCTAAACTTAAAAGATGGAGTGTTAATCACTGTTGTGCGAATATATCTCTTAGCAACTTACTGAACAATAACCAAACATACCGTCAAAAACTGTTTCTGATACTGTAACCGAGGAAGTAGAGAGTACCAACGATTAGTTTATATTGTATTAGAAATTGATTATTGATACTTTGAGATTATTAAGTTGTAACGTTTTCAGTTTGGTTGAAACAGGAGACGTTTCAACATAGAGCGAGGGTATGTCACGTTAGCCCTTTTTCCATTCATTTTCTCGATATTTTCTTCCTTGCGTCACAACATCTGTTCACTGCTCAGCTACTTTTCCGCATTGGTCATGCTGTTTCTTTTCACATTCTTTTACGTAACAGCCTCTCTTCCGTACCTTTCGGCATCTTCTTTTAGGCATTGACTGTACTCTGAAACTGTTTTTCTTATATTTTCCCATGCACACCTTTCTTGTTTTTAATAATTTGATTGGCTAGATTGTAGTTCGTTTTCCGTAAAAAATTCATCTATCAGTCGTAGATATATGTAGATAAGTAATTCACTTCTACGCGATAGGCTAGAGTGACTTCCATATTCTCTTTCGGGAGTTTATGTTATTGGAATTACTTTAACTTGTTTAACTATACAAGTTGCATTTGTTTGACCGCTCGAAGTCTTCCGCCATCACAGCAGTTTCAGTAATAAATCAGCAACAAAGCAGTCCTTTTTCGCTGTAACGTCGTACCAGAAGTTACAAATCAAGCTAATTTATCGACGACGCAAGGTAAAAAATCCCAAAACTTTCTTCTTGTTGGCGAGTATACAAAAACCTCGGCGTCAAAAACTGAACTGAACTGGAGCCCCGTAGAATGGCCCTCTCATTTCTTCGTCCATCATGCCACTCTACGACGAAACCTTTGAGGGATTAGTGGAAATCGGGTTTTCTGGTGAGGAACAGGTTTTACCGTTCGCACTGTACCATTTAGTGGAAATCGGGTTTTCTGGTGAGGAACAGGTTTTACCGTTCGCACTGTACCATTTAGTGGAAATCGGGTTTTCTGGTGAGGAACAGGTTTTACCGTTCGCACTGTACCATTTAGTGGAAATCGGGTTTTCTGGTGAGGAACAGGTTTTACCGTTCGCACTGTACCATTTAGTGGGAATCGGGTTTTCTGGTGAGGAACAGGTTTTACCGTTCGCACTGTACCAATTATACAGTTTCCTAATAATGCAGTGCCGCCTTTGAAGATTAAAGAATTGGGATTAACTTTGTCAGGTTTGATGCTACAGTGCGAACGGGCCAATAGAACGATTGCTTTATTATTCCCGGTGCAGGGAGATCAACGGCAATAACCTTTAGGTGCATGTCGAGTTGGTTGCCGGCCGCGATACAAGACATTTGCAAATGTGGATGGGATTTCAAGTTTACAATGAGAAGAAGCAATTCTCATTCCGAGGAGGCACCAACACATGCTAATTCTGTTTTTCAATGCCTTCTGTGTGCCAGTGCCTTCTTCGTTCATTTTATCGGATTTGGCTTTTATTTTGCATTTGGCTCAATCTATGTTGCAATGCAGAGAGAATTCAAGGAAAGTAATGCTGTGATAGGTAAGTTCAAGAAAAGATTATGCAAATACTTGATCATTCAAATCGAGGGATTATATTTTGCGAGTTGTCAGTTGTCAGTTGCGAGTTGATTTTTCATCATGTCCGTTCATTCTTTTTACCCCAAAGATAACAGTTGCACCTCGCTTTGGCGAATTCAGACAATCCGGTTCGGCTAATCCGATTGACCTCATGTCATACACGTCGAGGACTTTTTTGACTGCATCAACGAATCACAGGTCGGTTAGGGTCAGGGATCGCTCTGTTGAATATATGACATCTAGTTTTATGGTTGGCTTTATGGTTAGCAGGGGTGGAAAAAGGTGGTCGGTTATTAACAGACGGAAAGGAGGATTTGGTATGTGGGTGAAAACGAGGTTAATGGTCCTACTCCCCAGGATGAGAGTATAAAGGAATGCCACAAAATCATCCAGACTCAATGTTGGACACCACCCGACTACGCACTAATTACCTTAAACAAATAATAGTATTTATAAGTTAACAATGTTATTTTGCCTCTTAATTAGTGAATTTCATTAACAATTCTGGTCGTAAAAAGAGAGTCGATTCAGTACTTTGGAAATGTGTTGATTAGGAAAGGCGATTATTTGGCACTCTAAGGTGTAATTTTATAAATTTGACCTTAAATTGCCTCGATATTCGACACATTAAACTTTCTCCCGCCCTCTATTGTTGCAATATGCCTTTCCATTCATTACGTCAGAAGCCTTTCGCCCACTTTGAATTCTGGGTGTGCTGGATAACTGTCATATGATGAAGCATTTGCCTGACTAATCGTACACCCTTTCCTTCGTTTCAGCATGGGTCGGCTCGCTGTCCATCTCCTTGATGTTCTTTGCATCCCCGGTCGCATTTAAAGTGCACAGAGTGGTTGGCTATCGCGTTTCAATTCTCATTGGCGGGATTTTGTTTGGCCTTTCATTGATAGGAGCTTCCCTTACATCCAACATCTATGTGATTTTCCTGACCCTCGGAGTGGTGCTTGCTCTAGGGCAAAGTCTGTGCTACTTTGCCACAATAATGATACTACCGTTGTATTTTAAGAAGAACCAGCCTCTTGCCCACGGACTAGTTATGTGTGGAAGCAGTTTAGGCGGCCTCGTTCAGGCACCCGTTCTTGGTTTCATCTTGCGACGGTATGGATTCAGCAAAGGATTGCGCCTGTGCAGCGTCACATCACTTCCTCTCATCGCACTGTCTTTTGTATTCAAGAAACCAGGTGAAAGCTTTGGGTTCAATGGCTTTAAGCGTCAAGAGGCGAACGCCCAACTAGAAACGACCACAAAAGAAGGCGATGGCGTTCCTTTACGGAGAAACAAGGCCTACATTCTTTTCATTTTTGCCAATATGTTTTGCAGGTTTGGAGTTTACATCGCGTATGTGCACGTGGTAGGTAAACCTTGTAATTGGTCACACCATTCCTTTTCAATACTGGACTTTGAGTGATTTGCGACTTACTAAACATTGCTTTACTAATCAAAATATTCACTATTTAATTTTTGATTTGAGAAAATTGCTGATATATTGGTTACTCAAGAATACCCCGAATAAGATGGAATCCCTGATTTACCCTTTAACCTCGAATGATCCTGCCTTTTATAGATTGAAATAGCAGGGCCATTTTCGTTTAAAGACTGACATTTATCTGCATGGAATGACAAAAAACATTCTTACAAAGCTTTGAAAAAGTGCATGCAATATATGGTACATGACCTCCTCTGAGAACAATGCGGACAAGAGAGTGCATCTTTTCAGTGTGTTGTCCGTCTCACAGGGGTGCGAACTTGGGTGCCCCTGCAATAAATATGTAGTCTGCTTGACAGTAAAGGATATTTGGATATCGGCTAGGACTCATCTAATGCTGAAGTTTCCGATCGTTGTAATTAAATGCACTTAACATCAACTTATTGATCTTCTATCTTGCAACCAACAGTGGTGCTTTTGAAAATATTTCTTAGCAAAACAAAGGTTTTTTCTCTTTTGCTACGACGAATGTTTTCCTGATATAATTCAAATTCTCTTCTTCATTGTGACCTGTAATAATGAACATTGTCACCTGTAGTAACGATCTTTTCTAACGTTCAGGTGCGTTTGGCTCTAGACAACGATGTCTCCTACTCCAAAGCGGTCCTCCTCCCTGGTATCGCCTCCTTCGCACATGGGCTTGGAAAAATTGCTTATGGAAAGCTTTCTGCCAGAAGAGGAACAAGCGCCATTGTGCTGTTTATTTTTGCGGCTGTTGGCATGAGCCTATCGATGTTTGTGCCACTTCTCTCAGAGTTTGTTGGCCTGACCATTTTCTCGTTGGTCTATGGTGTCTCGGCCGGTGCTTACGCCGCCGCTAATCTTATAGTCGTTAGAGATGTGGTGTCGAAACGGCAACTGGAAAGGGGATTCGGCATCAGCACCATCATGGCGTCCTTTGCCGTCTTAGCCGGCCCTTCCTTTGCAGGTTAGTTACAGTGCAATCTCAATGTTATTCATCAGGCCTTTCATCTTTGGAGTTCAAATACATTTTGCCTTTTTTTTCTTTATATTATTCATTATGTCATTTTTGTCATATTCAACTGACTGGTATTTCAATTTCTTAATTGATTCATTCATTCCTCTTTACATTTTTCAAACTGCAGATTCACCTATTAGTTTGTAATCAACGAACACAAATCAAACTTTAGAAACTTAATTAATTTCCGATTCAAATTTGTTAAATGTTTTAAGGAGTTCTACTACAAAAAATTAAGCTTATGCGTCATCATTCCAAAACTCTTATTGATATCCTTGATTCCATATATTTAAGTTCAGCTCCATTTCAGTTTTAGACACTAAGACACAAACAGCCACACAGACAGAGAAACAGACCGACAGACAAATAAACAGACAGACCTAAAAGAAACACAGACCGACAGACAAAGAGACACACACAGAGACTGAGAAACAAACAGACAAACAGACAGAAAGACAGTCGTAGAGACGTAGTTGTACAAAGCATAGAGATGAATAGAGATATAGAAATAGGCATCTTTCTAGACTGGTTACCCTTATTGTGCTTGACATTCGCCATCCCTTTTCTTCAAGGATACCTCTACACAGTTACAGGCACCTACACATTGGCATTCATTACTTCTGGCGGTCTGGCTGCCCTAGGCGCCGGCTTCATGCTCGCTGCAAGATACCTGCATGCTCAAGCTAAAAAAAGCTTTCGTGCCGGCGCAACCGATGTTATCGAAGCAAAACAACATCAAACAGGTGTCATGCTCCAATCTTTTCCGGATGGCAGTCCTAGCGAAAATGGCCAAGAAATCTTCACCATCGACAATAAAGGAAGGATTTAAACTCTTTGCTGCCGGAAATAACACTGCATTATGACTTTCCCAACAGGTCCATTCGAATAAGACAATATTGACTTAAAGCAATTCTATGGTCTGTTCATCACATACATACAACTTAATTATTGCCTTGCGAGTGGCTTTTTATTTAACTAGTCCATATTGCGAGTGGCTTTTTATTTAAAATAGTAGAATTTAGAAATTCTAAGTAGAACGTAGAATAATGTATATCGATGTAGTTTGATATTTTAGATAATTTTTATGAATAAATTCACATCAGTAATCGTAATCGGACTGTGTAACAGCAGAAATTAGGCCCCATCCTTGATAAAGAATCTTCGGAGTGTTTTTGAAGGTATTGTGCAATGATCATAAAATTCTCAATTGAGAACATCGGAAGACTGACAATCAAAGCAAGATTGTCAGCGTCTTGAAGCTTTTTGCCAAAATCATAATGTCCTAATAAATGAATTTTTAACAGCCCTGTTGACAGCTTTTTACTCACATATAGAAATGAATTTTATCGAGAGTATGTGCATCTTAAATGAATTTTATCTATCATTTTTAACATTTAAGTAGAGTTTTAACTGCGTTACACGTTGATTCCCCATTTCATGGCAGCGTATGCCAATCAAAAGGACAAAACGAAGCCTGTTATAACCTAGAAAGATTATATAAAGTCAATATTAAAGCTAACAAACTTAAAGCAAGCCTTTAGCCGCTGGAAAGGAAGAAAAAGCTAAAAATTACTTGAATAAAGGTTAGTTTCCTCATCACAATTGAACAAATTATCCAAACGGACTTTGATTGCAAAATTGCTTAATGATTTTATTAGTGGAGAGACAGAACTTGAGAAATTACATCGCTTATTATTGTCTGTTGGTTTCAGCTGGTGGAAAACACATCCGCTTCAATGTCAAAAGTATGTTTTGAGATTTGATATTTGAAATTTGTTTAGGGTTGATCAAGTCTTGTAAATATCGTTAGGGCCACTGAAATAAAATGAAAATGGCTGCTTGTTAATGGTTCTGATATTTTTAAAGATGTATAATGCGAAAATCACTACCATATGGATAAAATGTTTAGGGAACCGTCAATCTTTGAAGTACTTTTGAAATGTCATCAAACAACTGCAGGAAAGAGAAATTCAAGCAAAATGATTTTCAGTTAAATGTAAGGCCGATCCAAGCCAGCCACAATGTTAATAAAGAAGTTTCCAGCTGATGAAATCAGTGTCCACAACTCCTTAACCTCTTTCCATGTACATGAACTCAAAAAACAATGTCAATAACTTTCTACAACTCAATTACAATATCAACAACAGCCAATTTTAGTCTTATGACTCTGATGATGAACAAGCCCTTGACAAAGATATCAAAGCCCTAACAGCAAAGAAAGACATTTGAAATTTCGAGATTCCGATCATTTTGAAACACTATCATCTGAGTTAGATATCCCTTAAAAATAAATTTGGGCTTCTTGTTATTATGAACATTTCCTTCAACAAAGTTAGATATCAAGAGGTGGGGAATCACACTCAGCCTAATAATCAAACTATTCATTTGTGGTTTAGAGCTATTCTAGCTCTAAAAAGTAGCCTGCTTACTGCTCAGTACAATGCCAATTTTCGGCAAACAAATCAAGTAGGGATATATGTATTAAAGACAAACTATAAATGAAGAATATCGGTAGACTCAATGCTAAAAAATCTTTACGGACCTAATTAAGATTTTTTAAAGATGAATAGAAAAGAATCAAGAATAGCTGAGTCTGAATGAATTCAATAAGAATGGGAGAAACCGTTAGCAATACCCAATTAATTGCAATGATACTTGCAGTTCAAATTTATTATTCTACAAAACACTTTCCTTAGTTACACAAAGGAAACGTTCTTTAGTGAAGTTTACAGAAAGGTACCAATCATTGACTGAGAAAAAAGTCATTCAGAAAACATTTCCAATTCGTGTAAAGCTTAAATGCAAGAACATTTCCAAGAACAATGTCCTTCCTTTGAAATTGAAAGTCAAAAGAATTATCTGTTTTAAGAGATTCTTTTTTTCTGCATCATTTTTGAAAAAAACACTTGCTTTCTGTCGAAAGTTATGAATGCGTCTTAAGCAATTCATATTACAAAACATGAAGGGCAAGTGCTTACTTGCATAACCCATGCTTTTGTCCAAATTGAAGATCTCACTTGCACTTGCTTCTAAAGTCCTATTTTAATTTTGAAATGCACTGGAAATGGTGATGGCTCTTTAACTTCACTGCTGTATTTGCAACAGATCATTTGAGGGGCAACAATAAAGATAATGTTGGACAAAATTGCTAAAAGATTGGTGCAAGTATTAAGGAAACAGCTGCCATCTTGACTGCCATCTTCATGCCATTTGTTACTAAGATACTCTATCTAGTAACATAGCAACGTTAAAACAATCAAGTACAATGTTACGTCAAATTAACCAGCCGTATAAAAGCAAGAAAAAACCGTTACAGTTTCTGTTGAAATCTTTTCAACTTGAGAAAGCGACGTACGTTTGCCAAACAGTGCTTCTTGAGCAAGATTGTGCATTATAAAGCGTTGTTCAACTGTCATTTTCCAAACGGATTAATACTTTTCAACAAACGAAACAATCGATCTGTCGAATATCGTCGAAACTTGGGCCCTGCGGAGGAATTTCAGAGCCGAAGCGATGGTGAGTTGCGTTGTCGAAAATAGCCTTCGATATTCAATTCGGTTACTTAATTAGATGCAGCTCGAAACAGAACTTTTGATGATAAGACTGTGCTAGCACGCTCGTAACTCTACTCTGCTCTGCACATGTTGACAGGATTTAGAGGTATCTGAGAGTACCATGAACTACAGTTGGCTATGATGCCTTCTCTGCGTAAACACAGAGATCAAAGACGTAATTAATAAAATCAAGGCTTTTACTAGAAGCAGACATTTTATAGTAGGGCATAATGTCGGCTATGAGACTTGGTAGGATTTTTATCGGTTCCAACCAAACATTTCACAGGCTTTTGCAAGAATTTTTATCAAATTTCAAACACACAAATCGCTGATAGACGTTAATGTTGCCAGGGACCGTTGCTATGGTCTACACCAGAACGAGGTAGCCTCGAGTAGTTCCACTACTAAGAATAGCCGATTTTCAGGCCGGCAAATCCCATCACAGCATCGGTCCGAATCATGACATGGACAATAAAAATTGCACTATCAACTCTGTTTGCTTCGCTTCTTATGTTTGAAACAGGATAGTGTGAATTCATGTTCTATTCTTTTTATCGTCGTAGACAAAATAAAGAACATAACTATTTCTTTCTGCAAGGTGAAATATTTCCAATAAATATCATAAAATCATAGTGAAAGTTTCCAGCAAGGGTGTGGATCTTAATTTCATGTATTGCTTGCACCCGAATCAGTTTGGAAATCCCCCTTACGATTCTCCTGATTTGAGAAAGAGTTCGTTTTCCTTCTACAGGAAGCCAATGTCCAATTCAATCATACTGTGACTTCCATTCCTACACTCGAGACATATGATCTTCTCTCGAAGAATATCAGTAAGTAACTTTGTCTATGTACATCACCATCAATTTGTTGGAAATTCACGAATCTCTAGCATGCCCCATCTAGTTTGTTGTTCAATTTTTTGCAAAGGTTATTCTTGAAGGTACATTAGAAATTAATTTGAAACAAACTTTGCAAGGCCTTAACTGATGCCATCAATATTCTATTACAGATGCCCTCTTTTTGGTCATCAAACACGCGACAGACATCGAATCACCTCGTAAAAAGGTTCTTCAGAAGCTTCATGATCCAGAGTATAGGGCATTTGCCTTTGGACAGGTAAAGTGGACCTCGAGCATCTTCAAAATGGTCCAGTTCATCGAATTGGATGAATGTTGAATAATATCTTTATGAGTAACAATGTAATCCTTCTAACACCATGTCCTTATCTGGCAGATAAAAACACAAGCGAAATCATGTCTCTGCGTCCTTCAACAACTTGACTTGATGGTAAGCATTCTTCAAACTAAATTGAGACTTTGCCAAAATTTTGGGTATGAATTATTAGAGCAAGCCCTTGATTCGCCTGACTTGTAAGCAGAAAATTTGTCCGATTTCAAACCATAAAGACGAAAATGCCGAATCTGAAGCCGGTAGAGACAATACTGTATCGTTCGTTATCTCCAAATAGGCCGAAGGAGAGGAGGCTACCCAGACAACAATAAGGCTTGCCCGTCTGCTTCGGAACATTGCGACATCTTGGGATGACTTCTTCTATAGTATTGCTGTTGTCAACAAGGTACGTCATAGAAAAGGACATCGTTTCAGATTATTTCTATTAACTTTTAATGTCTATGTGCGAGAAAATTAGTACGAGCCTCGAGCCATTGCACGAGACATCTTTGTGTTGTCGATTACAATTGAATTTCTAGCAGAGATTGATTGAGCTACATTTTTTGGTTTTGTGTACATTAACGAAGTAGTGAACTATTTAATCATATTAAAAGTTATTCATAGCATGTTGGTCATTTGCAGGGTCCTGGCAAAATAGACCTTTCAAGCAACATCAAGCTCTTCTATATGCTAAGGAAGCTCGACATGCAAGAGTTTGCTAAAGACATACGCAAGCAAATGAAGCGAATCTTCGTTGCGCTTTCAAGGTCTCAAACAGATGTTGGTGGTGATCTGTGTTACACACGCACTGTCGAATCAGCTAGAGACCTGTTCAGAACGAAAAGCTCAAAATTCGAAGAACTCTTCTTAGCCTTGCGCAGTAAGCAAAGAGAGAAGCTTGAGACTGTAGATGGACTTCTTGACGACAGTTTTGAATATGTTCCTAAGGAAACAAGTGATCCTTATTACTATCATCCTAAGAACGATGACGGCTCTTATGCCATCGAGGCTTCTTCTTATCAAAGCCAAATGGAAGATGATAGTTCGATTGATAAAATCAAAGGTTCACTTGTTAATGAGGAGCATGATGGTAATAATGTCCATCTTCAGGCTACTTTGCAAAACATTGATGAATCAAGTGGCTCATTGGAGGTCAACTTGAAATCTACAGGCCACTCTGTTGAGCGTGATATTGAGAATGTGAAGCCCTATACTGGTTGTCGAGTGCCATTGCTCTATAACAATATGGTTGTTTATTCAAGGCCCTTGACCAATGCTAGGCTAGCAGACGTTAACGTTGGTCGTGGTACGAAACGAAAGCGACACGAGCCGCTCCATGACGTCACCAACGGGCTATGCTCAGTTGTAAGCTCCAATTGGGCTCTGAATAGTGATTGCCAAGCATCTAGTATAAATGCTGGCCATCATTTGTCCTCCAAACGGATTAAGCTGAGCTCCGACGTAGAAAGTATTGTCACTTGTCCAAGTATAGGTGAAGGGACGAATGTGATACGCATGGGTAGATTTAAAGGCCTAAGAAAGATTGGTAGACACTTTAAAGCAGTAAAAGCAGGTCTATTGAATGGGTTGAGAAACGCAAAAAGGGGTAATTCAGTGTTTCCATCCCGAAATCAGTTGAAAACTGTTAGGTAGATTGACATTTAGACTTGACTGATGTTTTAGCTAGCTTTGTTGCTTATTATGTTTGTTTGTTTGTAGCATGTAATTGGTAGATTGAAATTGCTGTGTTGATAAAGTATCTGAACTGTAAAGCTTGAATTGTTGATGATGTGTGAATGATTTGAATTACTTTGTTTTTCTTATCGTTTTCTGATACTCCCGTGGTTCTAAAGAAGCTCAAGAAGAAAATCTACTATTTTCTAATAATAAAAGTCACTGTATGTTTAAGCGTTCTAATTTGTTTCAATATATTTCTTGCTTCTCTGGATTTTGATAGCATCATTTCATTAGAAGGGTTAGGCCTATTCTTGAAATTTTTATTAGACAATATTACTCAAATTTAAAAAGCTAGGAAATTTTTATAATTGGCAGCGATTGGTATTTTGAAACTATCTTCAAATTGAACACTACTGTATGTTTTACCGTTCGATTTTTTGCATCCCTAGAAGAAAGCGATATTTCCTTGTTTAAATTATTTTTCTGATCGTGAAGTATTGAAAATTTCTGGAATGCATTTTTTCAAGCGTCTTTGGCGGGCGATCTTTAAGGGACTCGTTTGTGATTCTTCGAATTTGCAATTTATAGTAGCTCACATCTGAGTATGAGTGCACTATTGTCTTTATCGACTTTTTTAATTCAATGCAAAATTTTAGGAGAACTGATTCTTGTTAGACTAACGAGGTTTTACAGCTAGACGTTAATGAAAATCTAAACTGAATACTTTTGATTTTGCAAGAAGCTAGAAGAACTGCAATATTTAGCATTCTAGCATTTTTATAAACACACTAACCTTTTTTGCTGGAAATTCTCAGCTTAGTAGTATACTTCGCCTGCCAGAACTGCAAAGTATTAACTTACGACCTAGTGACCTTCGCCCTGTTGACCTACGCCCTATTGACCCAAGGCTTAGTCTTGATTATCATGTTATGATAGTACAAGGAGCATGAGAAGGTTTCAAGGAATCAAGTCAAGGTATTCATGGTCAAAATGTATTATGGTCTCTATAATGGATTTCTATAGCAATTATCAAGGCAAAGCATCGATCGAGAATCATTTTAGGATTTGTGAAACAACACTGCAGTTGCATAAGAATTTTACTGATCCAAGAGGTTACTTTTTCACTTTACCTCTTTGCTAATGCATTTTGTTGTAAATGTTTCTTCATCAAGTCCAATTAGTCTAGTAGGCTTTTCATAGTTGTAAATAGTGACTGATGGAATTTTATATATGACAACGTTCGTTAGTTCTCATTTCATTTTTAATGTTTCCCAGTGTCCCTACGTAAATCTCATTTAACTGGCAAAGCAAATAATGATTCAATTTGGAAGGAAAGATACGTCTTTTTATTCAACTTTGTAGTTCTCCATGCCTTCTGATAGCTTTCTCGGAACCCTGAGATTTTACATTGCATTGCTCTATCTTCGTTTGCTCTTGTTCAAGTAAGTGTACAAATACATAGCAAGATGTTCATTATAAGTTAAGAACTAAGTTAAGAACTTTATGGCAAAGTTTTTCGCGTCGTCTTCGACCAAGGTGGTTTCAAATGATGTTAGCATTGCTTTTAACATCGTCCATTGAAGCACATAAGGAAACAATACAAAAATAAATAAGGTAGAAAATCACTGGATTAAATCGATTTGACTTTGCATTCAAAAATAAAATGTTAAATAAAAAGGAGAGCATACCCTCAACCGCTCCTTCAGTGCGTTTCTTTAGGCCATCTCCTTAAGAAGCATGTCCTTGATTCACTTGCCACTTTCTAAAAAGGTTGTTGCGGGGCATACCAAAGTATGATTTGTGAAACTTAATTAAAGCTACAAAAGTATGGAAAATCGTTTAGTTCCATCTCAACTGCTGCCCAATTTCAATCAACAAGACTCATTGTTGCGTTCCAACCCTTCTATAAGGAAAACGCATGAATGATTAGAAATCTACATAATAGTCAAGATTACAAAAGTTGCACCATCTTCTAAAATGTCTAATCTTACACGCCTTGTAAAAAAATTAAAATCCTCTAAAACATAGAAAGCATCCGAAAACCAAAAAACAAACAAAAAGGAACGAATAAATAACCAAGTTTTCAAGCCCAATCACATCCTAGAATAACCCATTATAAGAGAGAACGGGTTATCTCTACACTTATATTTTGAAAATTTACAAGTAAAATTTTATATTTCACATTGGTGAGCACATTGAATGGCATTTAGATAAACTTAATGATGTTTGTGAAAATGTTTTTCTTTACTTCTAAGCCTTCGAAGAACCTTCGTTAACGGTTTGTGCACGGCTGCATCTTTCACTATCAGAATCATAAGACGACATTTGGCCTTTGTTTAAGCTATTATCGATCCTCTTCAGTGGAACAAAGTCATCGACATAGTCTTTTGCCGCTTGCGTAGTATGCAAAGAGGTTAAGGAGCTGTGAACACTGATTTCGTCAGCTGGAATCTCGATTAACAATGTGGCTGGCTTGGATCGGCCTTCCATGAAACTGAAAATCATTTTGCTTGATTTCCCTTCACTGAATTGACGTTTCTGCTCGTCTTTCAGGTGTAAATATTGCACAGCGAACAACAGGAGTCCTCCGATGGTAGCAGCGCCACCAGAGATGAAGAACGCGAGTGAATATGTCTCAGAGACAGTATAGAGATATCCTGAAATAAGTTGATAAGAAGAGGCTTTTAATTTTAAAAAGGTTCAAACGTTGTGAAAAGATATCTTTGTAAATGACTTCGGTTAGGTCGGATTTTCAAAACGGCTAGGATAATGAATATAGTTTTACAATGTGAGGACTTTTCCAAGCAACTTGACTAAATGGAAGTATTTCTCATACAAGATGCTCGCCTTTCCTCCATAAGGATCAATATAAGCATGCTACTGTCTATCTTTTGATGCTCGATTTGTGCCACTATGGAACTAACTTACCTGCAAAAGGTGGCCCTGCTAGCAATGCCAAACAGGTACAGATGAAGTAGGAGCTGCACCCACGACTAAACTGCTTCTCTGGCACCAGGTCTCTCAAGATCAACATAGCAGATGCTGAAATACAGCCATCAGCGAAGCCGAATAGGATCGAGTAGAAAGTCAGACCAGCAAAGGAAGAGAGCACTGGGACTAGTGACGTCACTACGCCAACAGCGACTGCAAATCCCTGGCACAGAACTATCTTGTTTAACTTGGGAAAGGATGCAAGTTTGCCAAAGGTTAGCTTACCAACAGCTTGTGCGAACGAGATAATACCAGGTAGAAATATCGCCCTCGTGTATAGCACTCCTGCATCCATCGATAATCGAACCTAAAGGTGAAAAATATCTTAAATTGTACTCACATTTGATATCATCCTTTCGAATTAAAAGCGATCAGATGAAAATTGGCGTGATAGGGACAATAAAGTATTGCTGATTTCGTTCTTTCAGCATGTGAGCCAAAGCTTCACAGACTGAGCTCAAAATTCTGGGCTTCAATTTCATAGACAAGTGCATCAATATAATAAGGGGTGTGTGCTTAAGTACAACAAGGGGCGACAAAACGACTATAGAAGTGGAGTGTTCGATTGCAAAGGCTTGTAAATAGAATTAAAATCCACATGGATTGGCTGCAACATCACTTTGAAAGCATTTGAAACGCGAAAAGATGAAAAATGCAAAGGAATATTTATATGATGATCCACTTTATTACTTCCCCTGACCCCTTGATATCCACACCCCCTGGTAAATCAGCGGACCAAACATAGGCACTGTTCTGTAATTTATTACATAAATACGATTGTTCAATGGAGGCAACAGTTGCCCGGTGCTTATTCCATCTATTTGTTCGTTCTTATTACATTCACGTCTTAGTACAGGGTTTTAAAAGAATTATTACGGGAGCATAATTAGGGGAGCATAATTAGGGGAGCATAATTAGGGGAGCATAATTAGGGGAGCATAATTAGGGGAGCATAATCACAATTCAAAATTACTAGATGAAGCATGGCCAGCTCTTGGGGCATTTTCGCACTTACCAAATGAACAAAGGGGATGAAAACTCCAAAACTGATGAACATTGAGGATACCACATATATGACGTATGCATAATTGCCAGTTAGAGGCATCTCGTTCTTCCTGCTCTTTTTCGTCACTTCCTTCTGCTTCATCTTTCTGCATTCCAACGAATTGGGACCAAAGCTTTCTTCAGGCTTCTTGAATACCACCGACACTGCTATGACAAGTAATGAGGTGATGCTGACGAGGCGCATTCCTCGGCTGAAGCCATAACTGTGAAAAATGAAACCGAGACCAGGGGCCTGAGCGAGGCCGCCTAGACTGCTTCCACACATAACAATTCCATGGGCAAATGACACGTTTTCCTTGAAATACAACGGCAAAATCAACAATGTCCCAAAATAGCAGAGGCTTTGTCCGAGTGCAAAGACGATTCCCAAGGTAAAGTAGATGGTGTAAATATTGGATGCCATGGAGGTCATAATGAGAGAGAGGCCAATGAGGATTCCGCCAAGGCAGATTGAAATCCTATAGCCGACCAGGTGGAGGACTTTGAATGAGAACGGTGATAAGAGTAAAACCATGGACAGTGATAAGGAGCCAGTCCAAGCTGCAAAAAATTTTGGAAAATTATGCAACACCATTTCGCCAAGACTTTTCTGTTTGAAATTAAGTTTTATAGAAAATGACATTTATAGACTTGAGCCTCCCTATGAGCCTTCAATGTATTTTCACTAGCTGCATCCAGCATGAAAATCTCTCTGCTAAAAAAGTACTTTCCCTCAGTATATTCTCTTCCCTCAACACTAATTCGATTGGCAAATTTTCTTAAAAGTGGTTTGAGGACTGGCCCTCATTCAAGTTTAGACTTTGTCTTTTCAGCAGCCGCGAAGTATGCATGATGAAACTTGGCTAAATAAGTTTATTAGATTGTGGTTTTATGATGTCATTATAAGTTCAGTAGATTCTAGACGTAATGTTCAGAAGCCAAGACGAAAAGAGGAAGAGACCAGAGGGAAAATAGGAAAAATCCCACTCCACTAATCATCAAAGATAACACAATATAATGAAATGGCTTATATCAGCTCACATACATTAGTACGGATTGTAACATGCGTGTTTTTGGATTTTGTTAATTAAAAAGTTTCACTATTTCCTCCACCCCTTCATAAAAAAGGCTTGATTCCGAGTTAAGCCATGTTTGTTTAAAATTCCTTACGCTTGTCAATTCTTTTGCATAATATTTTGTATTAAGAAGCTCGCACTCGCACAATGAACAGTTCCAATGCCATTCAACGCTTTCAATAAACGAAAATTGATTATATTATCTGTCATTGATACTCTCAAATCACTGGTTATTATGATGCCAATGCGTTCTGTTTCCATTAAGTGTGGTGATAGACTCAAAATGGCAGCAAATAGTTTGTGCACAATCCCATTCGCTATTGCTATTAACTTACGCAAAAGAACCGAGAAATTATAATCATTGTCACTGCATGCAGTCATATGAGTAAGTATGGGCCTCAACGAGTTGGAGAAAGTGCTCTGAAAACCTCATTTCATGATGTCTCGGAAATTGTTTTGCACTTTGCTTCACTCGTTTTAGCATTTTGTTTTCACTGTTGACGCCAGAAAGTACTCGAAACTCAGTGAGCGAAAATTTCTATATTTTAAACATTTTTTATCATATACTCATTGCAAGGTCAGACCGATGGGCATAACACCAGAGTGTGAGAATGTTTCTGTTACACTGATCTTCTTTACTGATTGATCCTACAGGGAGCCCAATGAAGTTAGGGGGATGCATGACCATTACGCTTGTGTGGCACTCATCATTTGGCATAACGATAGCTTGCAAACTGATGGTCCCTCATATGCTTGCTTGTGCTTCGGTCAATCTGCATACCGAAAACAACACACTGGTCGTACATTTCATTTGCTGTTTTGGCCCAACTGCATAAATTGCTGACAACGACTCTTGGTAGTAGACTGGGTAATGCAAGTCTAATGAGTCTGGTAGCCAGGGTACGTAAGCTGGAACAAAATCTGGCAGTACTGCATCGGGACCAGCATTGGTGATGATGGCAGCAAGTCTCTTGGCAGCAACTTGTGCCAATGATCGAGATGGCACTGAAATATATCTCAAGTAAGGGGGAAAATAGGGCAATGAAAGGGTAAAATAGGGCAATGAAAGGGGTAAATAGGGCTGGTGGGGAAATTCCAAATCACTTTACATGTTAAGAAATGTCCTGTTATGTTTCGATTTTTGCTGACACAGAATCTTTAAAACACTTGTAGATCGATTGTTATCATCTTTCAAGGGAAAGTTGTCTGTATTCATCTACTTGTGGGAAAAAACCCACATCATTAGGTTTTATTCTTTTATCAATGTTATCAATGTAAAAATTGCTTTTGGCCAATCTTGAATTTGAAATCTCCATAGTTGATTTAGTGGGGGAAATGCAATAAAAGTTGAGATTAAGTCATTGGCTGATTTTTCAAGAATTTTTATCCATTTTTTGATGACGTCATCAAAAATGTAACTTCCGGTGAAAATTGTTTTTGGCCCATCTTGAATTTGAAATCTCCATAGTTGATTTAGTGGGGAAATGCAATAAAAGTTGAGATTAAGTCATTGGCTGATTTTTCAAGAATTTTTATCCATTTGTTGATGACGTCATCAAAAAATGTAACTTCCGGTGAAAATGTTTTTTGGCCCATCTTGGATTTGAAATCTCCATAGTTGATTTAGTGGGAATGTGTAATAAAATTTGAGGTTAGGCAGTTTGCTAGTTTTTTCTACAAAATTCCCTGTCTAAAGTTGCTCACAATTTTCTGCAGCGATGTCTGCGTAACATTTTACCTTGTCGTAGTATTATTAGCAGAAAATCGAAGCTCGGTGAAATACCAACTACACTCATTTTCTTGTAGGAAACACGCTATAAGTAGGCACAATTTTCTTGAAAGTTTAGAAAAAACCCTGCCCAAAGAGAAAATACTAAGAAACTCTTGTGTTTTGCGGTTTTGTAATTTTTCACTTTTTTAGTGATAGGAAACACCATTTTCAATTACTTGCAACACCTTTTTACCTATTGGAAATGTCTGTCTTTGCAGCAATTTAGGCTTTTCAATCGCTTGCCTATACTTAGAGGGTATAGCTGCTGTCAAATTTTTTGTATTCTCAAAATAAGCCAAGTCTGTTAATTGCTTTTATTTAATGTTTTTATTTTGATAAATAGCTCTTTGCCCAATTCTAAACCTTGTTTTTTGCAAGAAACCAGGTATTGCAAAAATACAAAAGGCTTCTGATAATGAAAGTATTGGTGCAGAAAGGAAACAGTTATTTAAGATTTTTCATTGTTTTTTGAAAAATTTCTATCAGCGATTGAATTTTTAAGGCATTTTGTTCCCATAGCGACAGTTGATTGAGCCATAGTTATGTATTTGTTTCTACTTTTTGATCCCGAAGGTAGTTTTTAGGACACTGAGAAGCTAATATATATCGAGCAGTGTCCTGGTCGTTCCGCTCCATGTGCCCACACCTCATGATTCCTTATGCTTGGAATTACAGATAGCTGGCGACTCTTCTCACTCTGTGTACAAGTTTGGTCATGGCAAAGACTCGAACCACGGACCCTTGAGTCCGTAGTCAGCGCCTCTAACCATCCTCGCACCAGTTTAAGACTGAGTGAAATAAGGCAAAGCGACACTTGAAAAAATGCAATTAGTTGTTTTTCCATCTTGTTTTTCTGAGCAAAGTCACACACTCGTTTCTGCATATTCATCTCATTCCACTTAACACGCATGATCCACATAACATTTCCCAACAAGCATTTACGACATCAACATCATTAATCAACATGGAGATCATCAGCATCAGAACAATGCTCTGCCCACATGACATTGCCCCTCTCCATTTCATCATCTGTCCTCACCTTGCCTCTCGCAACCTATGCTCGGTTTCCCTGGCATCATTCTTATTTCTTAGTTTCAAGAATTTTAGCTTATTTCTAAAAATCTTTTGTGGGGCTTAGTTCCACAAGCCCCAATACACGAGCCGTCACTGCATTTCATTTAAAAAAACATGTAGGAAGTTTTGTTAGCAAAATGGCCAGAAAATATAAAAAAACTGCTCACCCTAAGTGGACCTTAGTTTCTTACAAAAATTGAGTGTACAAGAACCGCGACAAAAATGATGTTGTTTTAAACTCACACACTTCATTTAAAAAGATAGGATAATTGATTTTCGCATACAAAATTTTTTGAACTAACAAGACACGGGAAAGCTTTGCCTACCTATCATTGCGTTGCTCTCCGCAAACGTCTCTTGCATCGACACGTAGATTGAACCAAAGCCTCGGTAGCACCCGAACGCTGTAAACTGAACTAGAAATGCCGAGGCACACAGAATACATTGGAAAAGCAGCTTCCTTCTAGGATTTGCCCTTTGCTCATCGACAGCCATCTTTTGAGTCTGACGAATCGAGGTAGGCCAACACAGACCATCGGTCTACCACAGACCAGTCACGTGATGCAGCAGGTACCAGACTTTTATATTTGCATACAATACAGACAATTCCTTGACGCGAAAGCCCTCCTTTCAACAGGGACCAGTCGTATACGCGTTTGACCTGCAAGTTTCCAGCGACAACAAGTTGCAATATTCACATTTGTGAATATTTCTACACGGATTTCAAGGATTTTGCAATTCTATCTCATCAGATATTCCCATGACAAGCACACTTTTGCGCTTAATCCTACAACAAGGAAGCCTCCTTTTATTCCAAAGCTTTATTTTTTATACTTCATACGAATCTTTTCAATGAGCCCTCTGTTTGTGGCTGAGAAAATATCATGTGTTACATCAGTCTGATCACATGATTGGAGAGTCTGGGGTTCACATATGATTGGACATTCAATGGTATTTAGCAAATAATTTGAAAGGCTGATTGCGTAATTGCATAGGCTGCATTTTCATACTTTTGAAATAAACACCTTTCTTCGATATATAATGATTTCAACTGAAGTTAATGCGCTTTTTGCTGCCTTTATGTCGATCAGAGAAGAAAATATCTTCTCTTACCTTCGTACAAAGCTTTACGGAAAAAAATTTTTTGGACAACTGAAGAAATATTTCGCTCATTAAACAATTCATGAAGCAATATTGCAGACCATTTTTCATTGATACGGACATATCATAGACTTATAATTGTTTGAAGTCAATACCATAAATCCTCGAGTTAGCCCACTGGGGGCTTATTTATCTTTGGTAATTTTGGATGGGGACTTATTCAAGGGGGGCTTATTCGAGAGGGGGGCTTATTAGAAAATTTCCTGCAACATGCCACATTAAAAAAATAATTTTTGAAATTTCTTTCTCTCATAATATAGAAAATAATCTAAGTATAAAGTAATACTCGATTAAATTATTAACAAAAATATAAATTTTTGTGGTAATTCACTGTAATGGAAGTCACTCAGGAGTCGAGAATCAACAAATCGAGGGGGGCTTATTCGAGGGGAGGAGTATTCGAGGGGGGTTTATTGAAAATTTGTAGTTCTAGGGTGAGGGCTTATTTTAGGAGGGGCTTTTTCGAGTGAGGGGCCAATTAGAGGATTTACGGTAAGCATATCTCATTGACGATTTATTTTCTTGTCAAAAAATATGGCCCGTTACGATATTGTCAGAAGAAAAGCGATTCCTTCAAAGGAAAACTCATTTCTTTTTTGTTTCGTTAGTAAGTAACTATCTTCCTACGAATACTGTAACGTGGCTCTATTGAGCCAAGAAAGAAACCATCCAGTACTGATAAAAACTCTGTGCATCGCAACTTACAATTTGCAATTAGCAAGCTTTTGGCCGGCCAGCTGGTCTATCACTCCCAAAGGTGTAATGAATTTACTCTTTTCGGTGGCTTCATCATTATAAATTTGATGGCTTCAAGCATAAGACATTGTTTCTTATGTAAAGGCAGTATCAAATATCTCTATGATGCTTTGACTTTGAGGAGCATAATTCCCATTGCCAATTTTGTAACTGCTAGATATCGATAAGAAAAGCAAATAATTCAAAGCATTCACAATTTTCATTAACAACTCAAGCATTACAGTTCAGATACTTTATCAACACAGCAATTTCAATCTACCAATTACATGCTACAAACAAACAAACATAATAAGCAACAAAGCTAGCTTAAACATCAGTCAAGTCTAAATGTCAATCTACCTAACAGTTTTCAACTGATTTCGGGATGGAAACACTGAATTACCCCTTTTTGCGTTTCTCAACCCATTCAATAGACCTGCTTTTACTGCTTTAAAGTGTCTACCAATCTTTCTTAGGCCTTTAAATCTACCCATGCGTATCACATTCGTCCCTTCACCTATACTTGGACAAGTGACAATACTTTCTACGTCGGAGCTCAGCTTAATCCGTTTGGAGGACAAATGATGGCCAGCATTTATACTAGATGCTTGGCAATCACTATTCAGAGCCCCATTGGAGCCTACAACTGAGCATAGCCCGTTGGTGACGTCATGGAGCGGCTCGTGTCGCTTTCGTTTCGTACCACGACCAACGTTAACGTCTGCTAGCCTAGCATTGGTCAAGGGCCTTGAATAAACAACCATATTGTTATGGAGCAATGGCACTCGACAACCAGTATAGGGCTCCACATTCTCAATATCACGCTCAACAGAGTGGCCTGTAGATTTCAAGTTGACCTCCAATGAGCCACTTGATTCATCAATGCTTTGCAAAGTAGCCTGAAGATGGACATTATTATCATCATGTTCCTCATTAACAAGTGAACCTTTGAATTTATCAATCAAACTATCATCTTCCATTTGGCTTTGGTTAGAAGAAGCCTCGATGGCATAAGAGCCGTCATCGTTCTTAGGATGATAGTAATAAGGATCACTTGTTTCCTTAGGAACATATTCAAAACTGTCGTCAAGAAGTCCATCTACAGTCTCAAGCTGCTCTCTTTGCTTACTGCGCAAGGCTAACAAGAGTTCTTCGTATTTTGAGCTTTTCGTTCTGAACAGGTCTCTAGCTGATTCGACAGTGCGTGTGTAACACAGACCACCACCAACATCTGTTTGAGACCTTGAAAGCGCAACGAAGATTCGCTTCATTTGCTTGCGTATGTCTTTAGCAAACTCTTGCATGTCGAGCTTCCTTAGCATATAGAAGAGCTTGATGTTGCTTGAAAGGTCTATTTTGCCAGGACCCTGCAAATGACCAACATGCTATGAATAACTTTTAAATATTAAATAGTTCACTACTTCGTTAATGTACACAAAACCAAAAAATGTAGCTCAATCAATCTCTGCTAGAAATTCAATTGTAATCGACAACACAAAGATGTCTCGTGCAATGGCAGGGCTCGTACTAATTTTCTCGCACATAGACATTAAAAGTTAATAGACATAATCTGAAACGATGTCTTTTTCTATGACGTACCTTGTTGACAACAGCAATACTATAGAAGAAGTCATCCCAAGATGTCGCAATGTTCCGAAGCAGACGGGCAAGCCTTATTGTTGTCTGGGTAGCCTCCTCTCCTTCGGCCTATTTGGAGATAACGAACGATACAGTATTGTCTCTACCGGCTTCAGATTCGACATTTTCGTCTTTATGGTTTGAAATCGGACAAATTTTCTGCTTACAAGGCAGGCGAATCAAGGGCTTGCTCTAATAATTCATACCCAAAATTTTGGCTCTCAATTCAGTTTGAAGTATGCTTACCATCAAGTCAAGTTGTTGAAGGACGCAGAGACATGATTTCGCTTGTGTTTTTATCTGCCAGATAAGGACATGGTGTTAGAAGGATTACATTGTTACTCATAAAGATATTATTCAACATTCATCCAATTCGATGAACTGGACCATTTTGAAGATGCTCGATGTCCACTTTACCTGTCCAAAGGCAAATGCCCTATACTCTGGATCATGAAGCTTCTTAAGAACCTTCTTTCGAGGTGATTCGATGTCTGTCGCGTGTTTGATGACCGAGAAGAGGGCATCTGTAATAGAATATTGATGGCATCAGCTAAGGCCTTGCAAAGTTTGTTTCAAATTAATTTTCAATGAATCTTCAAGAATAACCTTTGCAAAAAATTGGACAACAAACTAGATGGGGCATGCTAGAGATTCGTGAATTTCCAACAAATTGATGGTGATGTACATAGACAAAGTTACTTACTGATATTCTTCGAGAGAAGATCATATGTCTCGAGTGTAGGAATGGAAGTCACAGTATGATTGAATTGGACATTGGCTTCCTGTAGAAGGAAAACGAACTCTTTCTCAAATCAGGAGAATCGTAAGGGGGATTTCCAAACTGATTCGGGTGCAAGCAATACATGAAATTAAGATCCACACCCTTGCTGGAAACTTTCACTATGATTTTATGATTTTTAATGAAAATATTTCACCTTGCAGAAAGAAATAGTTATGTTCTTTATTTTGTCTACGACGATAAAAAGAATAGAACATGAATTCACACTATCCTGTTTCAAACATAAGAAGCGAAGCAAACAGAGTTGATAGTGCAATTTTTATTGTCCATGTCATGATTCGGACCGATGCTGTGATGGGATTTGCCGGCCTGAAAATCGGCTATTCTTAGTAGTGGAACTACTCGAGGCTACCTCGTTCTGGTGTAGACCATAGCAACGGTCCCTGGCAACATTAACGTCTATCAGCGATTTGTGTGTTTGAAATTTGATAAAAATTCTTGCAAAAGCCTGTGAAAAGTTTTGTTGGAACCGATAAAAATCCTACTAAGTCTCATAGCCGACATTATGCCCTACTATCAAATGTCTGCTTCTAGTAAAAGCCTTGATTTTATTAATTACGTCTTAGATCTCTGTGTTTACGCAGAGAAGGCAGCATAGCCAACTGTAGTTCATGGTACTCTCAGATACCTCTAAATCCTGTCAACATGTGCAGAGCAGGGTAGAGTTATGAGCGTGCTAGCACAGTCTTATCATCAAAAGTTCTGTTTCGAGCTGCATCTAATTGAGTAACCGAATTGAATATCGAAGGCTATTTTCGACAACGCAACTCACCATCGCTTCGGCTCTGAAATTCCTCCGCAGGGCCCAAGTTTCGACGATATTCGACAGATCGATTGTTTCGTTTGTTAAAAAGTATCAATCCGTTTGGAAAATGACAGTTGAACAACGCTTTATGATGCACAATCTTGCTCAAGAAGCACTGTTATACAAACGTACGTCGCTTTCTCAAGTTGAAAATATTTCAACAGAAACTGTAACGGTTTTTTCTTGCTTTTATACGGCTGATTAATTTGACGTAACATTGTACTTGATTGTTTTGACGTTGCTATGTTACTAGATAGAGTATCTTAGTAACAAATGGCATGAAGATGGCAGTCAAGATGGCAGCTGTTTCCTTAATACTTGCACCAATCTTTTAGCAATTTTGTCCAACATTATCTTTATTGTTGCCCCTCAAATTATCTGTTGCAAATTCAGCAGTGAAGTTAAAGAGCCATCACCATTTCCAGTGCATTTCAAAATTAAAATAGGACTTTAGAAGCAAGTGCAAATGAGATCTTCAATTTGGACAAAAGCATGGGTTATGCAAGTTAGCACTTGCCCTTCCTGTTTTGTAATATGAATTGCTTAAGACGCATTCATAACTTTCGACAGAAAGCAAGTGTTTTTTCAAAAATGATGCAGAAAAAAGAGTCTGTAAAAACAAATCATTTTTTGACTTTCAATTTCAAAGCAAGGAAATTGTTCTTGGAAAATTTTCTTGCATTGCAGCTTTACACGAATTGGAAATGTTTCCTGAATGACTTTTTTCTCTGTGAATGATTGGTACCTTTCTGTAAACTTCACTAAAGAACGTTTCCTTTGTGTAATTAAGGAACGAGTTCCATACAATGATGAATTTGATCTGCAAGTATTTTTGCAATTCATTGGGTATTGCTACGGACAAGTTTGATGAATTAAGAAACAAATTAAACCATTTATATATATACTCCATTTAGTATTTTGCTGATGCTGACATGTTGCATTTGCATTGTTTGATGAATTTTCAATAAAATAAAACTATTTATCTAAAATTGCTAAGAAGGACTTTTATAATCTGTTAATAACAACCTGTAGGAAGACATCTGCTAAAATGGCAGCGTTTTTTCCTTAACATGTGTACCCATTTTTTATTAATTCGAACAATGTGAACAAGTGCTTTGCGGTACAAAACTTCACAATAGCTAGAAGAAGCGGAAATATTTTTGCATACTCATTCGAACAATACTTGTCTTCTTTACTACCCTTGACATAAACTTTGAAGAATTCTAGAATTATCATTCAATTGAATAAACATCAAAGGCAGCTGGCAAATGTTTTTTTTTCAAAGACAATTATTTTGTCTTTTATACTGTTTATAAACAATTAAGGCCTTCATTGAAGTTGAACTATAGAAGAATCAAGTGACAGATTGTTGATACTCTCTGTGTTCTTCAACGACCGTCTGGCTAATTAAGCAGCTTGCAAGTTTGTCATACATGTGCCTCCAAAATGTTAAGAGCCATTCTTAACTTTACTAGAGCCATTCATCAAATTTTTCAGAGAAATTTAGCTCTGGTCTTCTTATTTAATATAATAATTAGGTTCGTAAGTCAATTCAAGGTTCTTAAGTTTACAATTTAAATACCCTTAGATGCTTTTGAGTGTATGACTACACTCAAGTATGTGCTTTGTTATTCTCAACCTCAAGTTAAATTTTTACGTATAAATGGCAATTCAGGGCTTATAAATTTTCTTGAAAACTCGATCTGTAGCTTTTATGAGATATTGCAAGCAACTGTGAAATTTTCTTACTTTTTGAAGGTAGCTACCAATCTTTCCTAGTTATAATGTTTTAGGAACAACTTTTTCCTAAGACCATGATAAAACAAAGCTAAAACATCTTATTACGAGCGTCGACATTTCCCTGGTGGAGTGAAACATTGTTGGTATGTTTTTGAAAAACAATAAATCATTTCGTTAACCTACTCGTGGTTTGTCATTGCACGTACCGCAGCTAATAATTCAGCTGGTAGGCCCTAAACTGCTTTGAGTAGCTCTCTGTTAGAAGCCCTTCTTCGTGGCATTGGAGAGAGTGTGGTTTTCTTAACTCTTGAAGCCTAATATGACACGTCTGGGCACCTGTCTGTCTTACAAACCTTAATCGTACATAATGTCAACACTGACTCTGTGTGCGACCGCACCTCTGTGGTAGGGAGGCATGTTTTCAAATCTAGCATTACAATGGAGGCACTTTGAAATATATTGAGCCAAACTTTCCCAAACATTTTAGTGTTTGATTATTTAAAAGTTAATGATGTGTGGTTTCTTTGAAGAAAAGCAATAACGTGTAAGGATGAGGTTACAACGAGCGATTTTCTATTAGATCTTGAAGCATAACTTTTAATCTGCACTCCACAGATGTTTATCTAACGTAAAACCCGTTAATATTTGGAGGCATTTTGGCAGCCATTTTTCATGGTCAGAGGCATTAATAGATTTTTCCCAACCCGGATGTAATATGACTCAATTTGAATGGAAGCAAATCTTAACGTGTATGCTTCCCAGGAAAGCTTCCAGAGAAAAAAGAATATTGGATTAGAAAAGAACCAAGTCTTGATCAATTGAATTCTTTGATATTTATTTACATCTAAATTCATCAGCAATGAAAGGAAGGCTGCAATTCACCATGAAACATCACACAGGGTTTCACAGCTTGACAAACACCCCTTGAAGCTGAGCTTGTCCCTGTGAGAAACATTATGCCTTCGCAGAAGACACGGGGGGGTTATGTCGAATCAATTATCCAAAGAAAGTCTACTTTGAGATCATGGCCTAGATCAATAATTGTTGATGGTCTTGTATCTGGATCTAAACTAAATTCGAACTCTTCTTGCAACATGCTCGATAAATTTGTTAAGCTGTGAAACGCTTCGCTTTGTTGTGGCAATGACTGAAACGAGGCACTGACCTGCCTCGCTATCGATCTCATGATTACATACACAATATTTACACAACGATACTGTCCTTTACTTACTTCATTTCTCAAAAAGAAAATGTTTCTTCGTGATGCAGTTTACAACAATGCACAATTTACAAAATGTCTGTTCAGCAAACGAATCTATCCCTCGGGGTTGTATCTGTCCCTAGAAAGTGTTGCCTCTTTGGTTACAGTATATTGATGTGATACCAACTATTTGCAAACTAGTGTTCATGGACACCTCGCGAAATAATCCTTTATCCTCGTTCATTGGCTTGATATTAATTGCTGTTGGTGTTTTGCTGGTGTTTCAAAAATCAAGTCATGCTATGAGCTAGGGCGATCATATGCCTCATTTTGCAGATGGCTTCAAAACCCGCTAAGACAAAGGGGCCTAGTCTGTGAAAGGATCTAACAAAACCAGTACCACCAGCCGAGTGGCATATCACACTTAAAAACATACGGCAACCTAGCGCTTATACAATCCCTTCATATCCTATACAGCAATTTCGGAGACACAAAGATTGGGTATGGCTTACAAGGACAAAACACGAACTAGAACGTGTCCCCACGTTGCATATTTGTCGTGCACTGCACGTATTGCGTGATGGCATGTAGCCATATTTGTCTTTTTAGTACTACCACCCACACCGCATAGGCTCGTTTCTATTACAGCTGTCTAAACAGCTGTCTTGTCAACTCTTAATACTTTGTGTATATACTAGCATTTATATACAATTTATATCGATAAAATAATTCAAGTTAATTCACTGGAAGTGCTGGTTCTTACTAATGAATTAACAATATCGGCGCTGGATGGTCTCTCACCAGGCTCGGGTGTATACGTAAAAGTCAGGCCGGTTGGGTATATTACGCCATCGCAGCGGACGAGGGAGACTGGCACTTGCGTTGGTGATCTGACGAACTTCCAGCCATCTCTAAATGCCGATATATCGGGAACAACACAAAACATACTATCTTCACATCTGAAAAACGAAGAATTGAATTTAAACGAATTGACTGTTTAACTTTATTAAAAAGAATCTAGTTCAATTAGTGAGAAGTAAAATTCTTGTTATTAGTCCCATTTATTCATTATTTTCATTTTTATATATTCATTTATTCAAGATTTTCAAACATTGCAGAGGAGAATTGAGGAGCCAAATTCTTTCCGAAGAATATATTTGCTTTACAAGTTTCCAAATTTACGACAATGACAGCCAAAGAAAATAAGACAGTGTTTTGCACAACCCGCTAGAGAAAACTTAACGAAAAGAAACAAAAATTCGCGTGCTTCTGATTCAATAACAACTGATGCACTTGCAAACAACAGCAACAACTTCACGTGACACAACAACAACAACAACTTCACTTGCAAACAACAACAAAAACTTCACTTGCAAACAAAAACAACATGTACCTGTACATCGTTTCAGCTTCCACGTCTCCGAACCAGACTTTCAAATTCGGAGTGAAATTCTCTCCTTTCAGTTCTACCATTGCAACGTCCCCTCCACCATTTAACTAGAATGTAACGATGAAACATCAAGCATATAAGCTTTAACATGTGAGTGATTGAAAAGTCAGTTTGCAAATTGAACAGTCAGCGTGAAAAATGATTAAAGAATTTATTTCTTGATGCAATTTTTGGTACAGGAGTGCTGACATAGTTCAGCTGCATCCGAACTTTATTGTCTTTCGTGAGAACGTTATGTAAATTACTTTCTAAAAAAACTCTACATTCCAGAACCAAAAAAAGAAAGAAAAATCTCGGACAATTGAAGTATCTAAAGTGCTATCAGGATCTCTCTGGAAACTGCTATGAAAGACGCACAAGAATCTGGTATGTATCAATACCTGTAAACACGTGACTTGCGGAACAGGCGTCACAGAGGTTGGAACTGGTCCCATTCCCTCGCAAAATGTATATTCTGCTTTATCTGCAAACGTAAATAAGTCAAAATTAGATACAATGAGGAATATCCTATGATGAATTAAACTGAAAATAGTTTTATGTCTTGCTGAGTTCAAAGATTGATATAAAATTCTTGGAGATGATAAGTTTCAGAAGTAGTTGCATACAAGTGTTACATAATTTCGAATGAAGGGCTTCGAGTGTCCATGCAACTATCAGTTGCCATGCAAGTTAGGCCTACATGGCTAGAAGAGCTAGCAAAATCATCCATTTATTGGCATGATTGAAGAGCAAATGAAGACGTTTTCAGCCTCGAAGCTTTGATAAAAAGAATATAGCCAACTTGATCGCACAAAAAGGCAGGACTGAATCACCTGTACTAATAATTGTCCACGATGCTCCGTCATTGATCATTTCTTTGTTCGCATCTTTAGGACAAGGAGTAGCCTAATAACGAGAAAACAATCACTTTAGTGCCACGAAGTCGTCGTACTATCAACACTAACGAAACGGCAAATGATTAACCAACTTGCTTAGGCCCTTTGAGAAACATCAAGTGGGAATGATGGAAAAGGTTCATGGGATAGATGCCTGGCAGTCACGTGGGTGGCCAAAAGATTCAATTATACTTGAGGGAATAGACAAACGTACGCACTAAATCTAATAATGTTTTTCGTGGTGGGTACAAGAGTGAAAACTTAAGAACAACTTGAATGGGTTAAAAGCAGGCTGGATAATATTGCCAGACGTCCAAACGATTAAATCATCTACTCTTACTGATAGTGTCAATTCTAGTGTAACTAGCATTTCACTTCAGGCAAAAATTAGCTCTTGAAAGGACCTTAAGTCAAAATATTAAGAAAACAATGGACTGGCGTCGAAAGCTAAAGCAATCCACGTATGATCGAGAAAGAAGGGATTGTTTAGTTTAAGAAGGCATCCGGTTGAATATATTAATAATTAACCGCATTCATTCCAAAAAATTTGTTTTCCTTTTCTTCAATAAAAAAGAGAGCTCTTAGACTGGATGCATCTAGGAGCATTGTGAAAGTTTGAAAAAAAACTCACAAAAGACACCCTCTTTTGTCTCAAATAACTAAAAAGATACTATGCAGCAAATATTCAACAGAATGAAGAGACAAAAGAAATTCGATGAAAAGTTTTCATTACAAAAGAACTTTCTTCACTTCTAAGGAATAGAAAATATAGAAAAGGACATGTACAAAAAAGACAATGCTGAGAAATGATAAGCGTAGTTTCGTCTGTGGGAAAAAGTTAAGAACAGGAAGACTTGAAAACGAACCTGAAATTGAATAATGCGTTCTTGCGAAAGACATAAATACATTCGATCAGTATCTTTCATATAGAATGCAACCTGAAATGAAAAAAAAAATTAATTCTGCTGTTAATTCTATCACGCTAGAATAGTTGAAAACTTTAAAGTAGAAAAATTTGCTTTAGAAGCCAGGTCGGATACATTCGCACTGATGCGTTTACAGCACTATTAAACAGCAACGCATTGCGCATGACTCTGGTCCCACAGGCGACACTCCTATTGGAGCCTTTAAAATGATCAGATTCAAACAAGTGAATAGTTTTGAAGCATGTTTCAAGGGTATGCTTCAAGGGTATGCTTCAGAGAGGCCTCTATAAACATTGGCAATGTGGCATGCGATGGAAGCACCGTATTTCGTTTGACATAAAGCATACGTAGCTGCGATGGCTCCCCTGTGCAATCGGTAAAAGAGGGGAGCAGTGCGGATAAATGGCTTGGCCCCGAGTGCTGGCTTGAAAGCATGACCCGATAGCTCAGTTGGTAGAGCACTTGACGTACAAAGTCAAGGGTCGTGAGTTCCAGTCCCGCTCGGGTCGGTTATTTTTCCGCACTCTCTATGATCCTAGGTAGAGTAGTTCAAGGATTTCAAGAATCGAAAGTTCAATTACCTTATGCAGTTGCGATACGGGGTCATCTGCATCTAGAACCGTCATCTGTTTATCGACCTTTCGTATAATCTAGAAAAAGATTCGTTTTAGGCTTTAGAGGATACGCAAAACTAACAATAGAATGATGATCATCGGTATTCAACACAATCAATTTCAATATAGCGCAATTCCTAGGTTGAGAGGAAGGCAAATCGAAAGACAGGAACGGATGGATAACAGAAGACTGGTGCGAATCGACACCATTAAGCTATGACAACGTGTTCTGCCCAGGCAGTCCTTTGAGCCTAAACTTCAATGTTAAAGAATCTGCGAAATGCGAAGCGAGCCTGTTTTCTCGAACATGCTGAATAATTTCTCAGGTTTTCAAAATGAGTTCGTCTGCACATTTGCCAAAGTTCTTTTGCTGCCTTAGGCAAGTTTATGCTACATTCGTTAAGTAGGTAGCAACAGCAGCGGTTCATTTTGTGTGAAGCTCGCGTGATCAGCCTTGGGCCAATCAGCGATCAGAAATTACCGATCAGCGCTCTGGACGGAGCGGTTTTAATTGGAACAGTTGTACTTTGAAAATTTCAAGACATTTTGCGTTCATAACAATAATAGAGTTGAGATTATGTTGAAGTTTGTTGAAGTGTGTTTTTTGTCTGTGAAAGACAAAGCATTACTGTGAAATAGCAAGTCCATCATCCCGTTGCCTTCTCGGAAGCTCAGACCAAGCGTGCCATAACACAAAGGAATGAGGTGCTGCCGATTTAAGGCATTATCGATGGTGTCAATCAAAGAGCCGCAAAACACACGAAGATTATGCTCGGTTTGACCAGAAAAAATAACATGATCCTGGCACAAATCGAAGAGCAAAAGAAGAAGCTGCCAGTAATTTGCAGTTGGCAAGGTCAAACCAGCTAGTAATGCATTCTAATCGAGCAAACATTTAAATGCAATTATGTGCGGCTTAAGGTATATTTTTAATTGAAGGAATGCTCAAATATTGGCCCACGTGCGTTTAGCAAGAACTATCGACTGTGGGGTTAGTACAAACTCGCAAATGACGAAGGAATTTTAAAATTGTCCCTCAAGATGATGTCACGGTTTGGGGCTGAGAATTCCTAACTGGCGTCCCGGTAATTGAGAAATGGACCTGAGGGACAAGCCAGGAACAACTGGGTAACCACACCACATGGAGCAGTGAGTGACAAAAATACTTGTGCTTACCAGGCGAGGCAAGGCCAACCCTGTATTTGAACAGACCAGCTTCACCGTCTGTCCATAATGAATGAAGCCCTCCTTCACAGTGAACTCTTCGCTTTCCTTCTCATCGTCGTCAACTACAACAACGAAAGAACGAAATCGAATGCCAAAGGCGATCTATGGCAGAAGAAGCCATTACAACCACAGGCGACGGAATCGGGGGAAAAAAAGGTTTTCACGTCACCCCTTATAAACTACATGGAGAAGAAGGATATCACTCCCCTTGCTACATCCCAGTCATCGGTCGGGAAATTCAAGAATCAATTGAAGCAAAAATCAAATTGAAAACTAAATCCAATCATTAGATAAAAACCACAATATGGCAACACCCTAATCATTGAATGAATAAGAATGTGAATAGAAAACGACGTACGAAGGTGAATCGTAAATGCGCCCCATTGTTGGCTGCTGGCCTTGAAGTTCTCTTCTTCGACGTGTAGGTAACGGGTACTGACAGTTTGCGAGCGCAGTCTGTTGAATAGAGCCACTGTTGTCCCTGATGAGATGCACACTGCAATTGAGGGGCAAATATTAGCACGACAGGCCTTAGGGCATGTTCTCAAAGGACCATGAAACTAGTGAGACAGCCCCTAGGGAATGGCCTCAAATGACCTAGATCAAGGTATCTAGTGAGACAGCCCTCCCAGGTAATATCTTCAAAGGACCATGGTCGGGATACTTAGGGAGACTGCCCCCAGGGAGTGTTTTCAAAGGACCATCCATGTTCAGGGTACCAAGGGAGACTGCCCCCAGGGGGTGTTTTCAAAGGACCACGAGCCATGATCTGCGCCAACACAATTAGTGATGCACATTTAGTTAACTGTGAAACGACGAATTAAAGAAAGGAAAATTCCCTGACCAACTGGCACATCTGAAGGCCAAATGCAGCCAGGATTGGTAACAAGTTCTTGGGATTTTACTGCAATTCAGCAAAGTTCGTTATAGTAGCTGTGTTTTTGAACCTGTTAATCACAGCTTCTTTTACGCGACCAGTACAATTTTCTAAATTCATTTTAGAAGAGTAGAATAAAAGATCATATACAAGTAATCAAAACTTACGTTCTGTGTTCTTGAATGATTGCTTCTTCTTAGACGGTTTTGATATGACCTAAGAATCAAGCGGAACCCTATCAGAATCAACATACATGGGCAAGAGTGTGACAAAGGCAGCTGTATGGCCACCTTGAAGGGACTAACGGGAAGTTAGAAGTTTTATTGAAAAGCGATTTTAGCAAGAAAACTATTTCACGGAAGTTCGCACTGCACTCAGTACGTTAATCACCCCCATAGATTTAATCCTCTGAATCATATGGGGATTGTAATGCAATACTCCAGACAACTTGGTGACAAAAAAGCATAGGCTTTAGGCTCTGTGAAATACAGAACAGTGTTTTCCGTCTTATGAAACAGTTATTTTGAGAAAAACGTTCGGAAAAATGTCAATAGCTTAACAAGATATCGAATTCAATGCTGCGTTTGAGATACCGGGTAAATAGAGTAACGGTGAAGCGCAATTAGCTTCGACCACAACAACTGAAAAACAAAGCACGTCCGCTTTCCAAGAAATCTCTCAAGCAAATAAGCTGTTTGCAGCACTTATGATAGCTGCAGTCTGATATACTAGGTGAGCCTTGAAATGATCCAGTGATTCAGTAATCCAGTGACTTCTCCATGAATGAATAGGACGCGAACTTCGCCCATTTTGAGTGAAGTGATATCTATCGTGCAACAGCCATTGCTCAGGGGTTGGCACTGAAAATGCATTGACTGGACGGCGAAATAAAAAAACATGCATTTAAGTTCTGGGAAATATTACTGATCTTATCAAAGAATGGATGAATGTACTAGGATTGTAAAAGTTGAAAGCTGGTGTTTAAAATGAAAACGATGCGCTAGGCTTTTTATTATTTCGACGCTTTCTCCAGTTTGTGGTCTTCGATCAATGGACATGGGACATGACAGTTGGTCAATAATTGCAAGAGCCACTAAAGAGAAACAGGCGTGACATGCATCTATCTAGCCACCTTATGGTCACACTTTGATTTACGTCGGTCCCTCAGATGAAATTAGGGCAAAAGGGGGAAATATATGTAATCAATAACAAAGTAATCGACAAGGCAACAAAGTTTTCCCAACAACGCGCGAAAGTTTTCCAGTTTTATAAGTCAGGTCACCGTGGAGGCGGCATCTTCAGCCAAAACAAAACTTAAACATCGGATTCGTCCATACACTTCTATTATCATCGATCAGTTAATTTCCCAAATAAAACCAAACAGTGATAATAAACAAAGATCCCTGATCTGTTTAAAAATTCCGCGCCTATTCAAGCCAAGGCGATCTAAACGCTTAAAACTGTACTGTTTCAATTTATTAACTGTATACATCTATAGTTTGCCGTTGTGTTTATCACTCTTCCTTCTGAAAGCAATCTATATAATCGATAAGCGAAATAAAACTGAATACAATGGTGTTAAAGTTGATAGCATCGTGGGAAAATACGGAAAGGTCAACGATCTGCAAGATAGCAAAGAAAACTACCTTAGGTGAAAAATATTGAGATCGATGATGAAGATTCGAGGAAAGAAAGAGCATGGAAGCGAAAATTCCTTCATCAACAAGGTCTCCTGGTCATTAGAACGACAGGATGAGAGTACAAGCGTGTTGAAGCCACTAAATAATTACTGCATTCGAATAGCGCATCATTTCGCGCGTACGTCTCTAATACAGCCTCTTAGATATCGTTAAACAGTGCACAGACTTAGTATCAGAGCAAACAAACGCACTTTGTATCAAACGGTTGTTTTATCATTTCTGACAATCCTGAGCAAAATTTGGCGGTCATATACTAATTATAGGAAAGAGACAGCTGCCGCTAATACGTCTAGATAAACCTGACAAAGAGCTGGCCTACCGTTCATGATTGACAGCAGAAAAGCTCTATTTATACTGAATCAACTACTAATTTAGTTGATCTTTGCCATTGTCCCAGCGGATGGGAAACATGCCAAAATGATGCGGAACACAACACTGTTTAGGATGAAAGCCAAAGAACATTCTTATCTCTTTCAATCAGCCCCATCCCATTCAACTCTCTTCTGTTTCCATCAGTCTTTCTCCTCGCTATGCCCTTTCTCCACTCAAGCTTCTTTCCTGTCATCTCTCACCTGGCTTCCCTTCCATTTCATATATCTTCTCTGCATTCTAGTTTCCCTCTTTCTACCCTCTCCCATATTCGTCCCTTCCAAAAGCTTCATCTATTCCTTTCTTTCATCTATTTCTAAATGCACTAGGTAATCATGCGATTCGCAAACTCAAACATAAATATCAATGAATATTTAAATGTCTCATAATCTACTCAACTTCATCAAAAAGCAAAGCAGTTCTCAGAGAAGAGAATTGAGTACAGTAGATGAGGTACCTTTATCCGTTTTGAATTGAATAGTCCAACTGATTTGCCACTTGCGTATAACAACTACAAGGGAAAGCGACGCAATTAATGACCTTGGCGATAAAAAAGTAGTGCACTAAAAGGGTAAAAGAAGATGGGGCACGTTTTCTAAAAACTTTCATCTTCTTTCTCCGGGGGAAACTATTAGGTGACCAAATACAAAAACACGGAATTCAAGAACAGAACATACAACTCGCACGGCAGCCTAAGGTGGCGGAAGGGCATAAGGTGGTGTGAAACTGTTTATGATACGACAGCTAGGACGAAGAATTGAAACAGGAACCTTTGTGGTAAACATGCAGAGTCCCCATTTTGTGAATCAAGCGATAGTTGTTGAAGAGCTTCTGCATGGCAAAAACGCCATTTGTTTATTTATGTCAACCCTTAAAATGGGACAGAGCAACAACAACAACAATAAAAAACTTTTCAATGTTCACATGACTGTAGGCGCATAATCGTCACGAGAACGGAGTTTTGTTAGCTGCAATATTTATCATATGGCGGTGGTACGGGTGGAACCTGTTTTGCTCTCGTGTGAGGCGATTAAAATAATTGAGACAAATTAATTCTTAGAAGCGAAGGCCGGGGTTGGCTGGCGATATTTTGGCTGTAAAACTTGTGCTAATATGCGAGCCATTAACCTCGCCTCGCACCTTTGTCAGTTGAAAAGGCAGCACATTGTTAAACTTCTGGCGATTTATTAACAGTTACAGCTGTTCCCTTTCACCAAAGTGTGGTAGCCGCCCATACACACGTGCGTAGCCACCTGCCAAAGCGCTCGGGCTCCGCTCCTGCCCGGGCCATTAAGAGCAGCCATGCTGACAGATGCGGCAATTAAAGCGAATTTGGACTGTTATTCCTCATCACCAGAGTCGCTGAACCATCTGCTCACGTCAATGACAACCCTTTTTCCCGCATTAAGTTCTTTCCCCCCGAAACCACTGGACCTAGGCCTGCATCACGTGAAAAGAGCACAATAATGGCTTAACCTCGGTGCTTGACCAATGCCACGTGAGGCAGCCCCCGTACCTCAGATAACACCCCAGATAACATCAGGTGATGATAGTGGGGACACCTCTGATAGGTTGCAATTGGTCAGATTCTCAATGCAGTTCCGCTCTCTTATTGTTATGTTTTCAAATCGTAAAGAGATCAAACACGACACGTTCTGCTGATAACAGTACAGCCAAAGCAATACAAATGAAGTTACTGGTTGACAATCTAATGATATGCTTGTGTGAAAAATGTAAGGCTTTGAAGCGCAACAATCAAAACCACTTGGTCCCCATTTCATTTCAAAGTGTATCGATGAACATTTGAAGCTTAGAGAGAACCATCACAAAAATGCTGGCCTTTATGCTCGGTTTCACGTTTGGAGGAAGCGTGTCAAAATTTGCATAAACACTCTGAATACAGAGGATTGACCAAATAATGTTGAGATTAAAGATCTTAAAATTCGTTTGACTTCAAAACAAAGGAAATATCAAGAGTTGATTCCTATCTCAATGCTTTCATTTCTCGTGCGACATAATAATCCGTTTTGTGATTACAGCGGGTTTCGCCTTTCAAAGGCTGCGTGGTGCTCGTTAATAGACCCAGCGAAGGCGCGTTTCTAACAAGGCGGGGAATGGTAGTGAAAAAGATTCTTGAAGAGAAAAGTGTACGGAAACGATACACTATTTGACGAAGTATCGCCCGTGTCTTGGTGTTAGCCTAACTGCTCATCTTCCTGGCACTCTGAAGCGTACTTCTACTTCGGTTTGATACGACAGGGGTTTTCAGAATGACGTCAAATATGTATTAGATGCCGCTACGAGCCTCCAGTGCAAAGTATCTAAAGAAAATCTCTTATGCAGATTGGGTGTTCCAGCCGGGCTTGGCAGGTTGGCAGACGCGTTTGTACTCCTCCGCGTGCATAATAACATTCATGAATTTCTATTACCAACTCTACAGGGCATGCGCGGCACGTGGACCGCGAAGCGGGAAGATTCAGATGAGGGACTATGGGCGGCCACTACGCTGCCCTCTGCGCGCTCTAACATCTGGTTCACCACGGCCCGTGCTGCAGTTTCCATTCAAGCTTGGCAAAACCATCGCTATGTCTCTAGCTGCTAAAGGGCCGCTTCTTGTGCACCGTGGCCCAGACGGAAATAAGGCGGCAGGCCATCTTTACGAATCTGTTGGCAAATCCCGGCCGTGGACGATACCCTCATTTGATCCCATTTTTAAACATATCAAGGATGCCTCAGATTAAAACAAATCTAGTTTCTAGATAAAACTTAGCCTTACTGATATCCTTTCTATTAAGGAGATTAAGCAGTGAGTTCGCAAAAAATATCTAAATCGCTGTTTGCTGAATGGATAATCCTTTTTTGGTTTTGGAAGAGGGGCTTCAACGCGCATGCTTCGTGGATTTCGCCTGCTTTAATGACATGTTTGGTGCTTCATTTCGTGACGAAATACCGGCGTTTTCAGATGGAGTGACTGCACATCTTCTAAAACGCCGACCAGGCTTTTGGAAAGATTTATTGTGAAATCGGAATTACACAAATAAGCTGTGCATGTTAAAGGCAAGGTTATCTCTGCTGGCTGCTGGGTGTAATCTCAATTTAAACGCTTGCTCGATCGTGAACGCAGCATTGACAGTTCACAGCATCTCTGCACCCAAGGTCTGAACAGAAAGCTCATGGAAAAGAGTCAGGCGAAGGTGACTGAGAACAGTTGAGCAACACAGAGCGTCGCATGCAGTGAGCCAATCAGGCGGTAAGACATGTGTGAGGGCGTCTAGGAGCTTGGGCAGCTGCAATTAGGCCAATTTGTCCTCGTAACCATTCGACAGGCGAGATGCCCTGTGCAATGGAAGTCAAACAAAACGAATCATCTACGTCATTGCCACGAAAAGCCCCCTCCTTTGAATAATCACCCCCATGTGCCTATCCTCCGAGGTATGGGACAAGGTCAAGGTGACACATTTAAGGGGGGGGCATTAGCTGCCTGTCTTTACTGGCGGTTGGCGCCAAACTTTTCATCAAACTCCTACTGCAGTACACCCTCTGGTGCGACTTCGCCACTTCGATGATCCAGCTCCTAATTGGTTCACATTGCGTTCATCCAAGCGGCCAGAACTCGTGCGTCTCGTGGCCAGAGGCGATTTGGCAGGACTCAACAAGGACAAAAAACTTAACGAGACAAAAACTTAATGAGAGCCAACCACCAACAATTAACTCCAAGTAGGTAGATGAGATAAGCACAAATAGGGCTGTAGAATATCATATAATCTCTAAGCTTTGCTGGTTTCGTAAGTATAAAAAATGCAACACACGAATGAACACGAGAAAAATGATAGAATCACCAGATGACTTTCATACGTCAGATGGACCGGTGTAGAATCGGAAATAAAATCGAGCTCCGTTTCATAATAACTTTAGAATCAAAGTACTGGTTTTCATGAGGAAAAGAGTATTTCACCAACCTAACCGTGGGATTGGGAGAAAAAGTGACTAAAAATCATTCTAAAATGCGGCTAAGTTTTCCCTTGACTGGGCTTGCTTTAGGCAACTGCGTTATTAAAATCGCAGAAGGGTGGGGCTGTTCAAGAGCCAAGAGTTCAGCATTCACGAAGCTTAGTCCGACGCTATTTAAGGCAGACACGAGAAGATCAAACTACAACGGTAGCTGGAAGTGAATTGCTGTTTGGGCCTAAGGTGATAAAGACAGATGTATGGCCAAAGAGGCCTACGACGATAAAAACAGATGCTTGGCTAAAAAGGCGCCGGTTTTTCCGGTGACATTTGCTTCTTTTTGAAATATTACGATCGACTTACGAAGGATCCTACCGGAATCCCGACAAAAATCAGCTGATAAATACGACAACTATTTTAAGGCGCAAAACAAAACGATATTTGCTATCAGATTAGACGGCATGCGTGTGTAGGTCATGTGACAGACACGTGAATTAATATATTATTGACGCTTAAAATAAACTGGATGAAAAACGCTTTGTTTGTCTAGAAGCAGATGCAAAAGTCGTTATTTGCTGCCGTGCAGTAAATTTCCAGTGATAACATTCGCATTATCTGCATACAATACGCATCCATGGCAGAATACACTGCAAAGAGAATTCACTTCGACAGCAAATACATGTGCACTAATAAAGCGGTGGTCGATTCGTCAAATATCGAAGCAAAGTGAGACTGAAAGAAAAAACAATCGAACGACATGTCGTCAGCACGTTGCCTGGTAGCAGCAAAACAAAGCACTCTTTTCGTCGTCTTTGGGGGTTGTGCACGAATCTTTTAAATCGCCCAGGCGAGTCAATCTCGAATAGCGGCAAGCAATCACGCATTGTGTGAAGAATTGGCAAAAAAACAAATAAATGAGCCATAAGGTCAGATTCTATCCGCACAGACGCTTTTTTCCATTAAAAGCGCCTTTTTCTCTACGATTTCTTTCAAAAAAATATATTGCTCTTTGATGTGCTTTGGGCAAAAACAGCCCAGAACAATTTAGCCAGAAGACCGACTATTCCCCTTGTCTTTTTGGATTATTGGCATGATGCTCTTATTAACATATAAAAATGGTAAGCCAGTGTTATTCAGAGAATGGACAGGAAATCGTTTGTACAAGTACCTAAGAGATATCTCCACATTGAGGAAAATGACAATCATTTTATTGACACTGTACCGATAAGAATGTTCTAATCCTTCTTCGTATTAAACTAATTAAACTCATACATCAAATCAATTGGCTTCTAGAATAGTGGAACGAAAGATGGGCAATGAAACACACTGTCTTGTAAAAATTCGAAACACATTTGAGTGGTCATCAATAACGCCGATAGAAGCAGAACTTTGAGTAAGGATTGTTTCAAAAATGAAACACATTACCTTAAAAAGATTGAAACACATTTGGGTGGTCAACAATGACGCCCATAGAAGCAGACTGAGATAGCACATGAATAACAAAAATAACAATGCTGCTGATTTGCAGGTTACTAACCACAGTAGAATTCAACTCTTGGTGCCGGCAAAAATAAAGTGAACAAGAGACACACACAGAGGATACTTTACAATAACAGTCAACAACAATTTACGTATGAGCACAGGCTGCAGCGAAGCAGAATAGAAATCACATGAGCACAAAAGCGACGAAGAAATTCCTTCCTTAAGCCTAAGAGGTTTTAGGTGCAGAAAGATATCTGAAGATATTCATAAAAATAGCAATGGCGCGACTATCAAAGGCCTTTAGCTTTCCTGATTTGCGAGAATGTTATGGAATCTTAGAACTGACGAGCAAACAAATGAATCTTTTTTAGTAAGAATCTGATGGGCCGGGGGCTCAACCTTGAAGGTCTCAATCGCAAGCCTCGGCCTCTATCTTTTTTAAAAGCGACAAGGTATACGCTTCCAAGTCAGCAGGAATTCTATAGAAGTGGTTGGCAGTATTGTACGCAATGGAAACCAGCCAAAAGCACAAAACAGTTAGTTCAGATGATAAGGCAGGCAAGAACCTCAAATACACACCGTGCAGTGTGTAGGTAAACAAAGTCGTGGACTGACTAGATATGACACACGTTAAAGATACCGGAGTCTTAATATACTAAGATTTATCAGGCAATTAGGTGATGGGCATTGAGCCATCCCAAGTACTATTTGTCCGTTTTTGCAGAATCAATTTTACAATACGAACTGCTCTGCTGTAGCGGATTTCTGTTTTCAACAGTTTTCAAAGGTGCAAAGATTTGCTCGCCTCAAACTAATGCTACGAAACACACGAATCTTTCAGAACGCTAAGTAGCAACCTTCACCTTAAAATATCATAAGTCTTGGTATCCTCTTCACCCTATCCTTCTTAAAACCTGCTAAACCCTTCCTATTGATAGCAAAACACTCTTCACTTGACTTGATGACAAAAAGGTCAATTGATGGGATAATAATCCTTTCACTAGGACTGTGTGATGAAATATTTCAAGATGATGAATGATATGGAAACAACATTGTATCACCAGAGACTTTTGAAAACGCAAAATAAAACACTAGGTAAGGTTACTTTTGGCTAATATCTATAAACTTTTAAAGGAAAATGCTCAAAAGGAATTCTAAATACAGTCGAAAAGCCCTGGAAAAATTTGAAAGGATTGCAGAGACGGGAAACTTTGTCCTCTGCTGAATCTGGACATTTAAAGTTATGTAAGAATATGATTTATAAATGATTTGGAGTCAGAAATGGATGATGGCGGCCTTAGCCCGCTTATTTCCTGTTTACTTTTGTTATTTCAAGATATTTCTAGACAATGTGTGTTTTTAGTCATTTCTTTGAGACTAGCAAAAGCTGACCTCATCACAGGAGGCAGAGAGCCGAGGTCGATCTATACCAAGCTTTGCACATACATCTTCAAGGAAAAACCACCAGTGGAAGTCCAACATGAAAAGTGATAGGAGCCGTGGAAACACTTTTGTTAACTAGGCTACTGTGTGTCGAGTTTTTGATGCTTTATCAAACTACACAATGTTAGCGTAACATAGAAATCGACTTACCTTACAGGTTAGTAGAAAATGTTTTCTTTTGTCCGAGTCAGAAATAAAAAGAGTTTTCGCAGTGCAGAATCCCTGGAAAATTAACAAAGATATTGATTAGTAAGAGCGGATTTGAAGTATACTAAAATTGTCCACCTAACTCAGTGACATTGTGACTAAACAAGGAGCCATTTAGCGTTGGGTTCATAATCATCCAATGCTTTGTTCATGATTCAATGTAAAGGATGAAGAAATTAAAATTATAGAGCTCAAGAGAACATTATCAGAACCATCAGTAGAAATTTGAAGCATGAAAAAGATATGACCTCGATACAAATTAATAAAAAAGTTGGAGAATTCGAACGAATACAGTAATTATTAACACAGCCACAGTTGTCTGGGGATACAGGATTGAAAGTGAAAGCTTAAAAACAACACGTTGCAACAGGGCAGACCAAAGCCGGCCCTTCCGATAAAAATATCAGGCATGGAAGGAAGAACTTTCACCTGCCCTCAAACTGCAGCTGTTTAATCCCTTAGGACATCGACAAAGTTCATGAATAAAAACGAAATCAAAGTGATCTTAAATGATCCAGATTTTTAGTTCACAAGGATTGACGAAAAGCTTACGACTAGATAACAAGATACGGCGTCAATGATTCTGAATATTGAACACCACATAGGGGCACTACCAAGTTGCGTTGCTTAACCAAAAGCTGGATATATCACTTAATAGCATTGGGAAATTCATTAATACAGCGTGCGCATGCTTTTAAACGACCCGCGCTTAAATTGAGCAGTCGATGAACCAGCTGCAGGGCATGAATCATGCAAAACAAAACCGACATCACGACCGAATCTTAGTAGATGAATCGATTTCGGCCTTGGTGGCAATTAAGAGCACTGTACAACTCTTCAAGATAAGGACACAGTCATCCTTAACAAGAGACCTGTCTATCTATAGAGGTCGCCAGTTTAAGCAAGCACCAGAACTGCCTTTGGTCAATGACGAAAAAGAAAGACCTAGAAACTAGATAACGTGACATTTGACTTGACAATACTCTGCGTTAGCTTCTTCACCCAGCCAAAAAAGCAATCTTAGACAGCCTTTCTTTTTGGAGTAGCCAATAAGCCATTGAACGTTAACAAAACATTGAAGCGACCATAATAGACAAATGAAAGCCTAGATGATCAATTTGTCTCTAGATTGCATCGACTTACTAATAACTCGGCGGTTTTCGAAAGAGACGCAGGACTTTGACTTTTGTCTACTTGCCTAAATTTGTCAGCTAGAGAGCGAGATTTAGCCAGGTGGATTTAAAACCTCTTCGCATTCTCTTCCCGACAAAACAGTCGCCCAAAATAGAGCAGCTGAGTGGATTCTAGGATATACGCCAAACGTTAAGGATATCCAAAGTTGTTAATGAACTAGAAGCTCAATGCATACCTTATCTTCGAAGGTTAATTGCTGCACATCTTGGTCGCTGTTTCCGATTCCGATAAACGCATAAGGCCAAATATCGAACTCAGATTCGCCATCCCGGTCAATGTGTCGCTGTTTCTTTTGCCATCCCTTTCCGAACAGATATAAACAAGGCGGAGGGCAGAAGAAGCTGCGAATAACATTAAACAGTAAGTAACATATATGCACACAAAACGTGACAAGAGTATCATTCTGAATGCAAGCCCGCCATTCTCTAGCATCCTATTTTAAAAATCACGATAAAAGAGTTTATATCTAGCAAAATTACCAGCTCTATTACCAGCGAATCATATATAACATGATATTACCCGTCTCAAGTTCTAAAGCCAATCAACCCTAAACTATCTAGCAAGTTGATGATGCATGAAGCCTGCCTAAATGAAGTCGTGCAAATCACTCGCCTTCTACATAATTCAGCCTTCCACGAAAGATGGTGGAAATATGGAATGTTGTATATTATCACAAAACGCATTGTATTATCACAAAACGCATATTTTGCTAAAACTTCCTACCTTTACAGCATCTTTTAAACAACTGCTTTAAACATTTTAGCTTATGGCTTCTCAAATAGATGTAGTTTTTTATGTGTTTAAGTTTCAAGATAATCAGGAATTTCATTAAAACTTAAGCATTACAAATTAAACAAAAACACCACTTTGATCAATAAAACTGGAATTTTGGCAGCCTTGCTTTATTATAGCCACAACTTGGATAACAACAGTCAAGCTGAAATTGTATGTGTAAAAACTTGGAGAAACTATAACATTACTCACAAAATTCACATTGCAAATTAGATTGACTTTTGAATCCTACACAGCATATTCAAACTTTATTTTGGCATTGATCAAAAGAAATATCTACCATAGCATCTTATCAGCAACATGTTCACACTAATGTCATTTATAACTTTCATATTTTCACTAGCAACTTTCCTATTATATTATTACACAGTTTTTAAATCAAACCATTAATTGTATGATAGGTTGCGTTGATGTGCTGCTTTATAAGTTCTAGCACACATGGAATATGCTATAAGAAGCAGAACTGATACACAAGTTGGAAAAAACATCTTATTATGGAAAATTTTTGCTGGTAACTTTTCAGCAGCCTTCATACCATATGAAATCTCATCGCTTCAGAATTTTGTTGCTTTATTTTAGGAGTTAATCCAGTTCTAACAATAAACACCAAGCGAAAGTGATTATGATGGTTCTGTCTTTGAAAAGTATTCTGTTAAGGTTGAAACAGTTAGAAACTGAGAAAACATCGTTTTGCAAATTTGAAGTATATTCTTCCAACAATAGAAATTCAGTATGGATAACAACATTGTTACCGTTTTTCATTCCCATATGACTTTTGTGCAACTTTTGAATGTAAAATGACAACAGTTTGATGGTCCTTTTCTTTAAGATATCTTTGCATTGCTTCTTTTGTAAGTCGCTGTTGTTGATACTGGTTATGGTAGCAACCATCAGCGCTTTCATACCTATGGTCATACAGAGCTGTGATCAACAAGAAAATTTGATACTGAATGAAGAACTATTTTGCACTAGGATAGCTACCTTGCTTCGAAAGATATCTAACATCAGTGGATAATTTCTATCAACTCCTTGTTCCAAATTTAAATGTCTTTGAACTTCTACTTTTTTAAAAGGTTTTACAAACAGCTGTAAACTACATTGTAATTGTGGGATATTCTTTATTGAGTGACAAAAGAGCTAACAAGCAGCATGCATTTTGGGAAATATATAATGTGAAGATAACATTCATTTCAGTTAACATTTTTTCAACTTGTCCTAAGAATTGTTCATTCCACTCTGTACCAAGCAAATCATACAGAACAAAAAAATCATACCTGCCAGTGTTATTATTTCTTTCTCCATCACCATATGAAGGTGATGGTTGAAGAGGTGGAGAAATTTGTCCTGGATCTGCAGAATTTCTCACAAAAGATGGAAACTGCATTCGAGATGAATCTGCTCTGTTCTCCAGTATTAGATCCGGGCTTGTTTTGGCAGGGAGAATTAATGTCTCTCTGTAATGTATCTCTAAAAATAATATAACATGCTTTGATAGGTTTCCTTGTAAAAACAGAAGGACTAAAGCCTTATTCTTTACATTATAGTGTAAGACTTCATAAGAAAGGAAATTTCTTCACAAAACTCATAAGCTTCTTTTCTTATACAAGCTTTTGGATAATATAAACCTTCATGCCTAGGTGAAAAAATTAGAAAATCTAACTTAACATCTAAAAATGTAGCCTAAAAAGATTAATTCAAGATAATTTGCACCTGCTTGAAGCTTTGACAATTGCCAGTTTTAAACTATCATAAAAAGTGTGATAAGGTCCATAAAGAACTTGCATTATTCTTAACCGTTATTGAAGGATGCAAAACAAACGAAATCGCAATAAGAGCATCAGCTGTTTTAATATTGATAATTTCATTTTGACAGATCACAAGCACATCTTTGTCTTTCAACATTTCCACACGTAATGTTTGAAACATTTGAGGTTGAAATCAAAATTCCTGTTACGCAATTTTGAGGTCAATGTCATGAAATTTCAGGAAATGAACCGTACAGAAGTATTTCCTTGTCAGAGTGTCAAACAAGAATCGAGGGAGTTCGAGATCTTTGCCAGTATCGATAGAGCATTCTCAAAATCCTTTGAACGGATTCCTTAAAACATCTGAAAGGCAGCACCCCCCTGTGTTTTTAAAACAATCAATAAACCAGTCCTGCGGTAGGGCCTATTTTGATGTCGATTGCTTCCCTTTTCATGAACTCAAAAATTCACGCGTTTGACACGGACGGAACTGTTGTCGGCCCACTGAAAAACGAATCAAACTTTTAACCGAAAACCCAAATCTTTCGACTTCAGAATTTTTCACGTGAAATGTGACGAAGTTGTTTTTGTCAGCCCCGGAACGTTGATCAAATGTGGATGCGATATTGCCAAGTTTCCTGCGTGGGAAAATCTTGAAGATACCGTGAGAAAACCACTATTAGAAGCTAAATGGCCCTTTATTTTAGTGAAATGGTGATTGAGATTGTCTCTAGAGTCATAAAAAGGATTATTTACTTAGTTCGTAGAGGAAATACCGCCAAAGTATCGAAATTGTCTATAAACAACATAATGATGGTCTCTGAATCGAAATAGAAGTAGCGGAAAATTCATGTTTATAGTTGATCTGTACCTGCGGGCTACCCGTAAATAACCCGCAAAGAACAATGAAAAATCACTTACAAGACAATGCTTTTATTGTACAAAAAACAATTGAAACGCGGGTACATCGTCAAACCCTTAGCAAGGCGAGAAGTGTTTCTTGCTCACGAATAATTATCTACTATGCCTAAAGATATAGAAATATAAATTCAAAAATACAAAAAACACACAACTAACCGTCCATTTGGTAGCGGGCAAAGGCAGAATGGTCAATATTTTCCCCTATCTTTTCAGATAGGCCTAATCTCTGACGCTTTGAGACAGGGATATAAGCTGAACCATCGCCTAGCATCCCTCTTCCACTTAAAACATCAATATGGGAGCCTGATCTCATGTGTAATCTGCTAAGTTCACCAGCATTGTGTCCTACAGCAGAAGAGAACGCGGACTGGTTTGCCATTTCAATCCGAAGGAAGGAAAACTGTAAGTCCTCCGAGTGCAGCTTCGTATCTTCGACCTCTTAATTTAATTCGTAAAGCCCTTCATTCATACCTTTAAGAAATGGAGCCTTTGCCATGAGAAATAATTTTAATTTCGTTACGACGTATCAAGGAACCAAACATGCAGTTCATATCCATGTCTTTACCCGGACGCGAAACATGTCGATCACTGGGCTCAGCTCATCTCTGCTCCACTAATGTCTCTCAATGAAATACGATATGCCCGGGTGGCGAGCAAGGAGACCCTGTCTTCTGTGCTCAAAATATACGCCAGCGATACAACATCGGCTCCTTTTAACTACGCTGATCAGAAAAAAAGCGGCAGGAATCGGTACAAGTGCCTTCAATGTTTGCTGAATATGAGCGTTTGAGCTTGTGTTGGTTAATAGGCTCGGCTATTGTGTCCAGCTCTAGCTGATAGCAGCGTTTAGAAGTCAAATTAAATGGGGTCTTTCCAGCGCTGCTCGTAACACGCTCTGTTGCCACACATATCAATTCACATGTAAATGTAACGAAACAATGTGACTATTCCAAATGCACACCGTCCACCGTTTTCTTTCTTGCACTACCACACGTGTTCGCCAAACGCTCCCTCCTGAACCGTATCCACAATGTACTCTCACACAACTCTAACCAGGGGGTTACGTCGAGAGGCGGTGAAACCAGAAGGCCTCCGATAGTTGCACGGCCAAACAAAAACATTCGAAAGCCATTTTGCATTCATGAATCGTCTCTTGACTTAAAAACACTTATATATTTCTTCAAATTCATTGTAGCAACGAAATACTATGTTGTGACTTCTCGCCAGGCAGAACAGAACAATCTCTTTACCCACACCACCCCATTCGCGCCCACTTCAATCCCCAAACACTCTGAAGCAAAAAAGAGCAATCCCCCAAGCACCTGTTTCTCTCTTTTCCTTGGACAAACACAAACCATTTAGCGCCTTATGTTCGGGTAGTACTTCTCCAAAACAAAAAAAAGTTCAATATGTTGGTCGTTGATAAGCGTGGGAAAAGCTAGTCATGTGCCATGATCGTGGGAAAATGCTGACCACCATATGTGGGTCTTTTATCAATTATTAATTGTTTTCTATTGTGTTATTCCTTGTGGTACAGGGCGATAACACCCTGGCATCACAAACTACTGTGGATCGATTCGCTATAGAGAAATGCCTAAAGGGGCAGCTCGAATTAAAGGAGATCGGCTGGGGTCAGACATATTCAGGGGGGATCCATACAAAGACATTCATCGCACCGGTCATTGCAAAATAAACCTGCACAGCCTTATGGTTCGTCTTACATAACCCCCTTGCAAAAAAGATCCTGTTCGAAACCTAATTTGAACTGTAAACAATGTTCTGATACTAATGTTGTGTGTTTAAATAATTTGATATCCTGGAAAATAGAAGTTTACATAAAATCGTCCGTGTAATTATTTTTAGAACCATTGAAAGTGCGCATTTTTGGACATAATTTATTGTTTCATTAATCCTAGGCATGATTTAGACAATTCGCCAAAACTAGCCCATATTTACTTCATTATTTCTTAATCTATGAACTGTTATTTTTCTTGAAAGTGGGCACGCTATTCCTAAATGGTTTTCTGAAGGCCGCCAATTTATACCTACTCAAAACAACAAATCTAATTTGATCTTTCAGAACATTAAAGAGGGTGAAGTTTTATTAAAAGCTTGCATTAACTTTGCTTCAAATAAGAATCAAAACTGCAGTACAATTATGGTGTGGTTCAAAGTGTTCGCAAAATCCAGATTTTCATAGTTCACTATCATTCATCGCCAAAAAACTATAATTTTACAGTTAGATAAAAAATTGACGACACCATATTTGCAAGTTATTTTAGGCTGTGTGGGCAAATCTTAGAAATACTTTTCAGCTCAACTTAAATTAAACTGGTTTGAGATTCAAAACATGGTTCAGTGAAAAGTTTCCACTCTAAGAATATGCGTTCACTTCGGCATAAGTTATCAAGCTAGCTTATAAAGTCAACATTCATATTCGGAATAATTCAGTTTACCCTTTCTTTCTTTGAATCTCATATTCTGCGACTGACTTCTTCAGATGCATGCGGCACCTCCATGCTGCAAGGTATTTCTATTTCTGGATACCATTGCTGGGCTCCAGCGCAGAGGTCCTGCAGCGACATACAAATTCCTGCCGTTGCAAAATTCTAAAAGTAGGATATTAATAGACGGTTGTGTTCTACTGTGATTTTGAGCAGTGTTTAGATAAAACAACTTACTGGGGGTCGAGTTCCAGGCATTCTTAAAGCACAACTTAAATTGATAGAATGAATACATGGAATATTTCAGGGCTTCAAAAGCCACCAGAGATTTCTGAGGCTTTTTATCTTATAAATATTCTAGAAAATAGGAGTAAACTCTCATTCAGAGAAAGGTGAATCAAACCAGATCAGCATCAGCATGAAGCAACTGAGTACAGCGAAGAGATACGAAGCGACCCAAGGCGTCGTCTGGAGAGGATGAGAGCAATGGGGGAGGTGTTGGTCCATCTTTGAAAACGCATTCACTAGGGGCATGCCCCCATATTGCTTAAACCCTCTTGTAATTATGAAGAAAACCCACTGAATTTTTGCTAATTGCACTTGGATAGTTGCTAATGATGGTCAATAATCAGCAAACGTCTAATGGGGATAGTAAGTAGCTTTCTGCTGGTGGCAAAAACAAAGCCCGGAAAAACTCTCAAGTTATCCATTAAACCTTCCCTTGACCATTGATAACGCATCAAAACCCGTTGACAGAAAATTGAATTGTTGTCTGTTAAATTTATTGGGGAAAGGAAACTTAATAAAACATATAAATGAAATGAAAAATGAATATGTGCTTTAAATGTGTGTGACTTTGCCTCCATGTACCATTCTTACCAAAACGTCTTACTACAAATTGTGAATTTCTTGTCGTGCCTTATTGATATATTTCGATGCCTTTAAAACAACTTTGTAATATGCTTCTATAGTTTTTTATGCTGCTATTAATGGTTCTGCATCAAGGAGGCACGAAGCCAAAGAAGGGTAGGGGCAACCAAACAACAGACTTTGCCCCCCTTCGTCTGCCCAAAAACTTGGAGGATAAAAATCTATTTCTGTCCAAAACCAATGGGAGGATCGAAAGATTTGATGCATGGAAACCAATAGCAGTTTGATAAGACTTGTATAACGTCGTCTTTTTGTGTGACTTTTTGACAAGCTTACTGTTACTTAAGTTTTCCTGCAAACAAATCTTATCTATTTTTGAAAAAATTTAACTTAAAGTTGCACTTTGTTGAAAATGCTGGATATCAAAATGAATTGTTCCTCTAGATGAGAGGCTAGGAGCTCCTACACCTTACACAGTTTACAACTTGAACTTAACACAACCTACCCAATTTGCATTTGAAAGTGGGGGAGGGAGTTGAAAGTAAGAAAATTTTTGGCACGCGTCATTCTACGAATTCGATTACAAGCCACTCAGTCAATATAGAATATTTGACATCCTTTCTTTCTACTAATGAACCTCTTTCTTCTTCTTCCTGCAACGTGTCAAAGATATGCTTTAAAACCACCACTGTCCCCTCCCCCCAATTTAACCGTTCCCGTTGCCCCGCCATCCTTCCAAAGTTGGCTTTGTGCCTGGCAACAAGGCAATGGCATGCAGAATCGCCAAAGCTAGAGAGTACCAAAAATATAGATTTATTTCTATATCGTTTTGCTAAATTCTGTTGAATTCTCATAGTCTGCATGGCTTTTTACGGAACTATAAGAAAGATTGCATCCTTTTGGCGACTTATCCGTGATTCAACTAGCAATCTAACGTTTTTGCTTCTCGAAATTCGCATTGCGCGCTTGCAAACTCCATTAGCGATTCATTCCTCCCAAAGTCAACAGTTCCCGGCTAACGTCTAGCTGGGGGGTGTTGTTAGAATTCCTTGATGAACCTTGATTATTGAGCCTACATGGTAGGAGGTGCATCGTAATCAACCATCGTTGGAGCTGCTTTCTACTTTTTCTGCATTGCTCATCAATATTTGATTATTTCAGGAAGACTTTTCTAAGACCGAAAACAGTTTTCTTGCGCATTCCCTCAAATTTTGCTGCCTGTAATAAAGAAGCAACAGATGCGTTATAACTAATGTCTTCGTGCGTCGACTTTTCTTCTCGAAGTTGAAAAAAATAGAAAGACATTAAAATAGCTAACACCCTTTTAGGCCGTTCGATTTAAAAAAGGATGGGAGGACGGAGCCGTTGCCAAATATATACATCAGCATCCCTGGAGAGATGGTCGCATTTGGAAAACTTTCTGCAGCCCTTCTTTTTTTAATATCGAATAATGGAGCGAGTGTTCTGCGATTAGGCAAGGACTAAATGACAGGAGTTTTCAAGTGTCCTTTACCACTGCCTGACAGTTGTAACTATCCTAGTTAGAGCTAGGAGCAAAAATGGTACTGACGTTGTGTGCCTCATCCATGCTTTACTGAATCATACGACCAACTAATGTTCAATGATCAAATCCTGATATTTTTGGCAGTGGAGTTGCTATGGTGGGGCCAATGAGATCGGGAGAGGTTGAATTAAATCCCTTTGTACCTACAGTGGTCTCCTGTTAATAACGCCCTATCAGACATGAGTGCAGAGGTTGCAAAAGAGCTAGGTAACGCTTCATGTATTACTGCCAAAATGTAAAAAATAAACATTTTTTGGAATGTAACAAATTAATAATTGTAGTTGGTTTGAAATTGAAGACGCGATTTCTTATACTCTGATCAGACAGGGCTGGCGATTTTTATTTTTTTAAATAGAGGGAAGGGCTCAAGATGAAACTAATAAGGATTTCGTGGAGCGTGATCAGCTTGCCATTGCAAGACTTCTCTACCCAAAAGAGGAGTATCATACTTTCTTTTTCTTTCTACTCAGAAAGATTATTTCTTTCCATTTCTTCCTACTTTGCCTGAATTGTATTTTTCTCTACAAGATGGTGGGGGCACGACCCACTGACTCCTGGTTTTGCCATCCAGTTTAACAATTTGTCTAATAGTATAGCATCGGATCCGTATTTATTTGCTCAAGTTATTGAATATTTCTCAAAGCGTATTTCTGCAAAAAAGACTTTTGCTGCTGTGAAATACCACTAGTATGACGATGAATGGGAGTAGAATAAAAGCCCATTTAATATGTGTCAGCTTATATATGCAATTCGTGTGTGTGATTGGGAGTACTGCCAACGTAGAAGGCATCAACAGGAACCCTGAGCCATTGATCAGAGCTCATACTGAAAACAGCGATGTACAGACGAGGCCTTCAGGAGCATATCATTCACTGAGGTGGATTGTGTACATAGTCTTCTAGGTGGTTTGATCTTAGTGTGATCACGAAAATACAAGAACTTTGAATGAAAAGAGCTCACAACGCTGTACAGTTGTAACAAAAGCAACAATTTCTAAAGGTACTAGAGACTCAGTTTCTCTTTGTTTTTCGAATTTATTATCTACTGCCTAACCATAAGATCAAGAACTTAATCTCAAGCAGTATGTAAAAAATTTCCACTGTTTGCTTTATCATTTCTTGCCCATGTATCTAGAAGAATATGCTTAAGCTAGAAATGACTTGTGTGAAATCCGTATTTGGCAAAGCTTCATACACACTGAAAATTGCATTTTTCTGCTTTTTTATCTTCTAAGATAACAATTCTTCTTTCAAAAATAGGAAAACTATTTAGGCAGTTGATTACAAGATTTGGCAATTATCCAAACAAGGAGAAAACCATGATTGATGAGACATCATTGAAAATAAAGATGTTGAATTTTCTTGAATGGTACCTAATTTTTTACATGGAAATGACATTGATACAGCAGGTCTGAATGAAAAAGATTACCATCAAATGATTCACATAACTATAATTAATTATCAGTGATAGGACAAACTATGTCTATAAATCTTTGTATACCTGGCATGATAACAAGAATGACAAAGATGGTAACTATATAGATTTTACATGACAATAACATTTTTTATGTTAATCTATTTTTTCAAAAAATTAAAACAAACATTAATGCTTTAGAATTTTACTGAGAAACAGATACTAAAGTTCATCATGTTCTGTTGTTTGTGCCATGAACTCATCATAACTTAGCACACCATCTTTATTTTTATCATCTTCTTGAAATATCTCCCCTACCATTGTATACAATTCAGTTTGATCATCATCTTTACTTTTGCCTTCATGCTTCATTATGTGGTTTGCCATTTCCTCAATGTTTATGTGTTTGTCACCATCTGCATCAATTTGTGAAAATATCTCATCAGATTCTTCTGTTGAGCCGATTTCATGTGGCTCCTCTTCTTCTTCAGTTTTTGGTGCTGGAGTTGGATCTGATATCTCAAGCATTTCAATATCAAATATCAGCGTTGAGCCTGCAGGAATGATATCTCCAAAGCCTCGCTCTCCATAAGCTAAAAAGAAGCCTCCATTGATTTAAAAAGGGAAAGACAAACAAGATTCAAGCTCATACCTACACGCATGTAATAGCATAGATAATAAGTAAATTAACATGAACTTCCTTCTTTCTTATGTGACTTGCTTGGAAGTATAAATAAGCACTGTCATCAATTCATTACCAATCAATGAAACCATTCCAGTTTAATCACCAAGTTTGTTGATAGAGCATTGAATAGTCGAATGAATGAATTCTTTATACTTATAAGCAAGCTGAAGCTATAAAGTACCAAAAATTACCTAATTCGGGAGCTATGACAAGCTTCCTCTCTTCGCCAACACACATTCCAAGAAGTCCCTCTTCCCATCCTGGAATAACCATTCCTTGGCCTAGAGTAATGGTAAATGGCTGGTTTCGTTTCCTACTAGAATCAAACTCCTTTCCACTCATAAGAAAACCTGTATAATGAACAGACACTTGGTCTCCTTTCACCGCCTTTTTAGTGCATTGGGAAGCCTTTTTGATAACATTAATCTTTAGGCCTTCTTTTTCAACGGTGCTCTCCTCAGCAGCAAAACTTACCACAAACAAGGCGACAAACGCAAGAAAAACAATTTTGCTCTCCATTTTACTTAAGAAACAGCTAGAATGGCATTCCTTCTCTGCGACACGTGTATTTTTGGCTTCGGTCAATGAGACACTTGCTACCAACTTTTAATCTAATGATGCCACATCAAGAGAACAAAAGTCGAACGTGACCCTACCAGCCGCGCCATTCAATAGCCTCGTAGTGAATTGACATTCAGCAAATTGCAGTACCGTAAATCCTCGAATTTGCCCCCCTCTCGAATAAGCCCCCATCCAAAAATATCAAAAATAAATTCGAGGATTTACGGTATCCAGGATAATCCACCACTTGCATGTTTTGTCTCCCCAAAATTTCTTGATGGAGCCGCGTGGAACTTTAATATTTACAAGCCGTTGCTCTAGTCCAAACTGCAGTAATGAAGACTGTTATTATTGGGACAGCAATCCAAATCGATCTTCCTGAAAGGGGCGATGTTGGTCTCATGCGCGAAGGTCCTCCAGAAATGTGCAGAGTCACAACTTTTACAATATGCCTAAGTTATGGAAGTCTTGAAATGTGTATTAAACAAGAAACACATTTTGCAAGCTCTGTATTTCCTGACTGAACTACGTGATCCTTGGACCGGATTGACGTGGATGTTCTTTCACTTTTGCAAACATTTTACTTTGTGGTCGCTAAACCTTCTTTCTTTAGTCTACATACTCCATTTTTATCTACCTTTAAAACTTTACAAATGTTAAGAGAATTTCGCAATTGCCTACAATCAAATGAACATACAAAATGCGGCAATGTTTTCTAGGGCCAGACTACAACCTCCTTTTGCAAACACATTAGTAAACCGCTTGCCTGAGTTGTGAGCGTGAAGCACTTCAAATTTATCGTGGCTCCATCTTGTTCATATCTGATGTTATTCATTGAAGAAGTACCAAGGTCATAATAAGTGACCTATGATCAAGGCCATGTGCACGCAAAAGCTTAAGACGAAATTAAGAATCTTCATTATTAAGTTAAAAAAAACAGCAGCCTTTCAGACAGCTATAACTTTCTTAGCTGATTCATTTTGGAAATTAGCTCACTTCAGGAACAAAATAACTTAACGCTGCCCCTTTAAAAGTTGTGATTGGTACTTATGGTTGGTATCATTTATGGTATTATGACTAATCAAAATTTTGTGGTTAAAAAAGGTACGACACGCGCAAAAATGCAGAATGAGTGCTTGTTGACCCGGGTTAGGCTGGCTCCATCATGTTAGACGGTGTTTTAGAGCAATCATCACATTTTCTAACAAAGATAAGAAGCAGATCAACCTCACAGCGGAGTGCTGCTAGGAAAATCATGGTCCTGTGCTGACCGTGCAAATTTGAATATCTCATAAAAGAGTAGACTTGCTTATGCCAATTCCAACAAAGATTCTAGATAAAAACTGACAGCAGGCACAATTTTCATGGATACTTGTTCTCCTTACTAGTTTGCAAGATGGTGTGAAAATTTCTTGTATTGAATACGCAGTGTGTATAGGCCACTTGAAGTGCAATCTAGAAGCATTATTTATTTGCACGACAAGTAGAATATTAATAAAAAAGCTTGATTTCAGCTTCGTTACCTCTTTTTACAGTCTTTAAATTCGATATTGTCACAGGAAGTTTCTTGAGTTATATCCATTTTCAACGACCCTACAACCATAAAATACACAAGAGGCAGCAACGTGAAAGAGGTTTGAATTTCTTGTCTAGCTGATGGAGACATTCCTAATTGGCACTGATTGCTTCATTGATATTTGTAGTTGGGGATCACATTGTTGTAACTGTACTTTAGCCTCACTTAATCGCTTTGTTATCTCTTGCTTCGACCACACCTTTCGCACGAGTTCCACAAGAATACGCACTAATGACCATTGTGCTCCAGTCTTACTTTCGCAAACTGAAGTCGATATCAAGCTATTCAAATTGAAATTATCTCATTTTGCCTCATTGCTGTATGATATTATCATATAGTTGTTGTTTTCAGCAGACTTATCTACTGCAGTCAACCATAGCTGCATTGAAAGGATGTTGCAGTTCAAATTTTGCACAAATGCATTCGAGCCTTTCACATTTGTATGAAAGGAGTAATATCCTTTGTTCTTATTGATTAACCTCAAGCTGTCTAGCAGTCCTTTCAGTCACGATGCATCCCACCAAAACAACTTGGAAAATAGATTAATCCTTCTTCGGCTTTATGTTAAACTTTGTTGATAGCTTTTGTTCTTTTCTCAGATACTAACTATATCGTCATCGAGTATTAATCTGCTTCACTGCAATGTAGACTTGAAAGTCAGTTTGCCCGTTTGTTCTTAATGTGTGTGGGTTTCGCTAAGAGGCATTCATGTTCTTAAAATTAAAGTCTTACATTATGTGGCTCAAACGTCGATATTTATAGAACAAAGTAGATTTTGGCAAAGTGACATTTTGATCTTGTTTAAGGTAAGTAAAACTGTCCAAAATCTTCTGGTCTTTGTAACTACACCTTACAAAAAAACTTCACGATTTATCCTTACCTTTTTGTAGCTTTAATTATTAAACTTCGAAAAATAAAAAATTACTTGTTTCCCAAAATAACATGTTTTGAACTTTGTGTTGAAATCTTTTGACTTGCCGGGTGTGGGATAAGACTCTTGCACAAGAGTACATGCTAATAAGAAATAACAGTCCTCTGATGTATCTCCTTAAATATCATTCATTAGCGGTGGGTAGAAAATTATTCAGAGCACGACTTGCTTAAGTACGCTCGTTGGCAACTGGATGATACATGTAATTTTTTCATCAATCTTTCCATAGATCTCACTCACCTATAATAGTTAGAAGCATGTCCAGATGAGCTCAATATGTTACTATACACACCTAATTCCCAAAATTACGATGCACTGCATTTACTCTCTCTCACGACACTTAAGTTTTAGTTATCGCCAGACACCTGCATGCTTAACATATGAAGTTCTGTCTCCGCTCTCACTATGAAGCTTTTGATAGATATGTGAACCCGTTAAGTCACTTTCAGACTCTAAACACTCACTTAAGTACGTTCATGAATGTTTATTGCTGTTTCTCTGTGTCGGTTTCATCGAATGCAAAGATGATTCTGAGGAAGACGTGGAAGCAAATTGTATCTGACGTCACCAGGGCAGTATTCTCAGGATGTTCGATCAAAAGGACAGTTAGGTCGATCAAAAGCTAAATATAAATTTATGGTGATATGGATCTATCAATGTTCTTCAGATTGCACCACTGGTTGTACCCTAAACGAGGCTAAAGTCAGTGTAGAGTCACTCAAACGCATTGCCATGAAAAGAGACACTCTTTTTGACTATCAAAAGCTACGTCTAAGACAAAGCTTTGCAACAGTTGATGCAACAGAAAGCCCAACTGTTAAAGTAATTAACTTCCACTCACGATTAATAGTTTCAGCGCTAAACTGGCGTTAAGCTAATAATGAGTAAATGGTTCTAAGTAACACAGATCCCGATATGTAAAATGAAAAAAGCATGGACTGTTTTATCGTCCTTAAGTGCACCGTTGGCAAAGATGTATTACATGATCAATGAGCAACGAAAACAAGATGACTGCTTACAAAGGACAGCACTGGCAAAACCTGCAAACGAACAATACAACGAGTCTCGTATCTTTGGGCTTGTAAACAAATATGCCATTGTTACTTTGGAGAAAGATGAGGTCCACTTGCCTTTTCTATCACCGTACAATGCATCAGTAAAGCAGACAAGAAGTGATTTGTTCCAAAATTATCATGACAAAGCTGGCTACCAGCCTTCAATCTCCTCTTTGACAAAATGTACCAAAATCTGTTATGGGTCTTCGTACATCAGGCATTTCTAAGCTGACAACTTTGCAAAGCTGTCGAACCCGTGCTGTAGCTAGTTTGACTAGCCTGAAGTCAACAAGTTGTGCTTCTAGCTGGATTTTGCACATTTGCAAGTTACGTGCGGATACATAATGCGAGTTGATTCCCAGTATGAATACCAACATAAAAAACACTATTTGCTTACTTAAAAAGAACTTTGAATCAGAAAGAAAGCGTTTTCGCCCGTTAATTTACACTAAAGATGACTCTGGATAGAGTCGAAACGTTTATATGCCACCTATTGGATATGTCTAACACCTGATTCATATACCGGATTATGTCACCTAATGGATTTGTCTTATCGGATTTGTCTAACACCTGATTTATATATCCTCTAATTATTTGACTTTTACACAAAGTTGTCGACTATCTCAACAATGTGCATCTTTTATTCGTCGTGGTTCTTTTTATAAGGTTCAACAAACTGCAATTTTCAAAGTCACTAAGAATAACAATTTAGCAAGTAAATATGAAGCTTCTTTTGAGGATGTGTTAGCTAACATTTTGTCCGAAAAGAAAATGTGAAGTCATAATCAGTTCGTTCGTTTCTTGAGGTTAAAAAATCAACAGAACAACACACAATAATTTCTAGCAAAAAATTTTTACCTAAACACATTATATAGTTTTTAAATTTTTTAAAAATACTCCAATTCACAGAGTTTTCGTCAATATACCTGGAAGTATAGTAACCTCAGACATTTTGCAGAAATTTCATGAGATTTCCACAGACAAAATTTTAATGATGTGAAGGATTTCAAAAAGCTTTAAGCTTTCAAAAAGATTAAAGCTGGTGAAAGATTGACATGTTATTAATTTTGTTAATAAAGTTTGACAAGAGAACTAATTCAATAGATTTGTCGTGCAGTTTCATATAGGGTGGCTGTGTTGTATATGCGTCTTTAATGTGGAAGATAGGTGAAAATTGTCGAACCTGTTTCATGAGTAAATCGCTTATCAGGCAATGCTGTTGTTAAAAGCCTCGCAAAGAAATATTACTTTACAATGGAAATAACGTCAAATAGGGACTTCAACGTCTACTCTTCCCTTCTTTATGAATTAACGTTTTTTTCCTTGGATTATCTTCTTCTTGGATGCAATAGTTCCATTGCCACCTGGAGTAAATCAGGGCATTTTGAAGATTTTTCACTGGTGGGGCATTTGAGAAAAGGGCACTTAGATCAATGCAGAATCTACAAGTTAACATGCTTTAAAAGTTACTTCTTAAACCTTGCTTTAGGCCATACAATGAATTAGACTGATCGTCAAATTTTTCACTAAAAGTTTCGATCTACTAAAACAAAAGTCTTTAAATCATAAGGGTGCCATGTGTTGGGGCAAGCACATTCCACTGATGGGACAATGATAGGGGCTGGTAGGGAATTTCCCACCACTTTATATGGTACCAAATGACCCGGAGTCAAAAGCATACACATCCTATACTTTCCACATCTGTCTTTGGCCATACTCTTTTTTCTGCTTTCAGCTTTAAAATTTTTTGTTTAATCAATTTTTCTCCCTCTCCTGTTTATTCACCCTTGCTATTTATATATGAATAGTTATCGTTTGAAGTTCATCACATAACATTCTGCAGTTCTATGCGAAGAAGAATACACTTTGGGCATCATTGATTCAAATTGATGGGAGTGATAGGAATCACAACAATTTCAGGGGCGCATCTAAGGGGGGGGGGTTGTGGGGGTTACAACCCCTGCCCTTTTTGGCAAGGAAGTGAATTTTGCCCTTTTTCCATGGAAATCCAATGTCTTTATGCCCCATTCCCCTTTTATGCCACGAAACCCCTGCTCTTAAAATATCCTAGTTGCGCCCCTGAATTTCCCGCCCCTGAATTTCCCGCCCCTGAATTTCCCGCCCTCGAACATTCCCCTGCTGGTGCAGGAAGACCCACAGCTTACTCTTGGCGCGAGAACGCAATTCAACTCAATAGCCCCTTCTCGTAATGGGCAGTGGTGGTTGTTGTGGAATGCGTACAATTTTGTTTTGATGGACTGAGGTCGTTGCGAAATCTTGCCGAAAACTTCCTTGAGAGGTACGTTACAAGCTCTTAGGTTGTGAAACACGCAGACAAATCTTTAAAATATTTGCCTCCTTGCCTGAGATATTTAATGCTTTTAACCACGCAGAGGTCCGATACAAGGAAATCGCAATCGCGTGGAGGGACCGAATACAATGGTGGAAATCATGTGCACAGTAGCTCGTTGCAGTTCCCAAGGTGACCTCGATAAAGAAAATTAGGTCCGCAATTGTGTTAAGCTTGTTTTTCATCACATAGGCCAGTGTGCCTCTTGCATATGAAAAGAGCAGCAGCTGGCCTTCGTCTCGTGTTTATTTGGAACAACGCCAATATAAAGTTTACAACCACTTTGGCAACGTAACAATATTCGCTTATTTTTAGTTTTATGGCTTCCGTTGCAATTGCTTTATGCTTGATTTAGTTAAACCTTTCTTTTTGAGGTTAGTGCTCGACCTGCAGATGTTATATGACTTCATCCTTTTGCACTTTATTTCAATATTTTTCTGAACACACAGTGGAGGTTTGGTACACATCATGTCCTGATATGGCTAAAGTCTTTAACCTTTAAGTTATTAGTATAATGTTTTATCATTGAAAACTGTTCTGAATTTATGATATCCCTATAAATCTAATCACCAAAAAGTGGCTTGGTTCTTGTTCACAGTTTGGTTCTCCAGTTGGCGAGAATAACATTTGCTGCTTCTCAGTAAAGTTTTTACACTAACTGAATTTTAAATAGATGATGCATTCATACTTTTATCTTTGGGATTAAGAAAGAAAGTTGAAGCAAAATTCCATATCTTCATTGTTCAGTTTTTGTGAATGTTTCACAAATTTGCTGGGTGTCATCAATTCAGGAGATGCTATTGGAAATCTAAAGACTTTTTATTATCTAATGAAGAGTAGAACTAAATCAGAGTTTTTTATTATAGGTTGAGCAAATGGAGGGATGTATTGTTCAAGCAATATACGACTTCCAGCAAGAAGATCCTTCAGATCTAGGGTTTTTTGCTGGTGACATAATCAAAGTTACTAAACATGTCAATGAAGAGTGGTACTTTGGAATGAAAGATGGAGAGACAGGCCAGTTTCCTTCTGCATTTGTAAAAGTTGTTCTCAAGGATGCACCGGAGCAAATATTCATTGCCATTGCAGACTTTAAAGGACAAGAAGAAGGGGATATAGAGTTCAAAAAGGATGATATCATTGGACTCGGAGAGGAGATAGATGAGAATTGGATTGTTGGCTTATCAAAGGAATCAAGTGGATTATGCCCAAAGTCATTTCTTAAAGAATTAAGTTTTCTTAATGAAGAAAACAATGAAGGACAAAGTATAAATGATGTTGAAAAAGTTAGTAAAAATGATTCAGAGACTACACCATTTGGAGAGTCAGTTGATGAGTTTAGTGCTCAAACCAGTGACGAACTATCATTTCCAAAAGGTGCCAGAATAGATCTGGTCAAAGAGATTGATTCCTTTTGGACAGAAGGCGTTTACAATGGAACCAGGGGGAGGTTTCCCAGTATGTTTGTAAAACCTGTCATTCCTTTGCCATCAGAGTTGTTATTTTCAGAAAGTAGGTCATCTGGAGTTGAGCGTACTGTGGATACTGAACCAAAAGCAAAGGCCCTCTTTCTGTATGTAGGTGCAAATGCAGATGAGCTGAGTTTTGATAAGGGTGACACAATTACTTTACTTCACAGAATTGATGCTCAGTGGTACCAGGGGCAGATTGGGAAGTCAGTCGGTCTGTTTCCAGCTAATCATGTAGATATTCTTGTTGATCTGCCGTATGAAGATGCAAGCATAAATACAGAGAAAGCTAAACCTAGTGGGTCTACAGAAAGAAGAGATAAAAGTTTAGGAAACGACAGAAAACCCAACTTAATCGAGAGGAAAGAGAACCATCATGTTGATGATGGTAAAATAAATGAGGCCACCTTGATGCAAAAGCCATCTACCCTTAAACCTAAGCCTTCTAATAAGCCTAAAATTAGCCAACAAAAGCCAGCGGAATCAAAGTTAACCAGCAAAGTAAAACCGACAGTTTTAACATCACTTAAGCAACAGAAGCAGCAAATTACATCTGAAGAGATTTCTTCTTCTAATGAGTTGGGCAGTAATGTAAAGGGAAATGCTTCAGCCATTACAAAACCAAATGAGACTGTAAAGCGACCAGAGGCCCCCATTATAATCAAAGCTAAAAAGAGCAGGCAACCCCCTGCTCCAGGAAGACCTCCAGCTATTAATCTGCCAAATGGGCAAGTACCAAAAGCTGGGGGTCAAAATGCAGATTTGAAGCCTAGACCAAAAGTTGCTGCAAAGCCAAAACCAAATCCTGGAAAGCCACCTTCAAGGGCAACTTCCCTTGATGCAGACATGCCACTGTTTAACACAAGTAAGGTTCCAAGAAGACCTGAATTGACTGCACAGTCATCAGCAGCAACTGTGTCTCCTAATGTGGCCCTCCTGGAGCAGGAGTTGTCCTCATTGACAGTTGATGAGAATGACAATAACAAAGTTAAAGGTCAGCAAGTCAATGGCTTGGTGGGTAAGACAGATACAAAACAAGAAGAAAGAAGAATTAAGCGTCCAGCTCCTACCAGACCAAGCAAAGAACCATTGAAACCTTCAAAAACGCTTCCACCTTCTGCTAATCTTTCAAACGGCAACAGTCCCCTGCAATCCCCCACTCTTCCCAATAAAGGCCTTAAAAATGGTAGTCTAACCATGCCAGTAAGACCTAATAAAGATCGTTCAATGGAGCCTGGAAATAGAAGAAGACCAAAAGGTGGACCCCCTCAACTGCCAAAGCCATTAGCTCCACAGCCTCCCAAGAAGCCACCTGTGTCTCCACGGTATCCAAAATGTGATGCATCAGAAATGGGAGGAGTGAATCTGGGTTTTGAAGATACAGTCAATGAATTACAGGTCAGCCCTTTATCATCATTATATCATGCACATTGAAAGGTCACTTTGCATGCCAATTGTATTTTCCCCTATTTGTGTTCATATGTTGGAGGGTTTTGATTTAAATTTTTAAGCATTTTTGTACTTTTTTCCAGGAGAAGAAAGAGCCAACAATGTCAACATTTTATGTTGATTTTATTGAGCAAGACTCAGGTAGTTTTTTATTTATTTGAGAATGACTTCGAAAATATCTGGAATTGTTTAAACTGACAATCAATTTATATTGACTCTTTAGATATGTTTCTGAGGGGAATAACTTGTTTTTGCTCCTCATATTTTTTGGAAATTTTTCTTGCCTCCTTCTTAAGTTACAATCCATACACTGCTTCTCAGAAAAGGGTATTCAGACATGCTTCCTTTTATAAGACCATTTTGTTTAGTGATTATCCTGAGGCGTTTCTTTGTTTCATAGTTGATGGACAAGGTCAGAATGCTCGAAAGGAAATTGAGATGGTTGAAAAGAGAATTGTTCAGATCAGAGGTCGAATTGAAGTAAGTGACGAAAATCTGGTCAATCCATCATATTAAGCGTTTGAACTTCTACTTTAACTCTGTTCACCTACATCATAATCCTCCGTGCGGTTTTTATTCAGTTTAATGTTTATTTCTAGTTTTTGGTATTTTTGGGATCAATAATCACACTGTGGATGGTTATTTATGTATCTTGAATATGAATACATCAATAAATCTTCAAATATGAATTTGTTATATATCTATAATTAATCACATTCTTTATAATTTTCTATTCCTCCGCACTAATGTTTTCCACACTTGAACACAGTCATATTTGTAGTCGATCATTTTAAGAAATTATAACTTTCTCTAATTTTAGTCAGAATCGAGTATGCTATCAGGCATCGAGAATATGTTGGCAGTAAGTTGATTTCTTTTCCCACATTTCCAATAAACTTCGAGCTTAGCAAAAAATGATGTTATTTTTGAGTAATTTTAGAAAATCGTTTTTAATATTCCGTAATGCCGGTATTTTTGAATAAAGAATTAGCCTTTGCTTCACCACGCAACGACTTGAAATTTATCAACTGGTTTCATAATCAAAATAGGAAGAAGGCCCAAAAAATACCAGTGAAGGTTTCTGTAAATGTGTAAAAACGTTTCTCTCATAAAAAAATTTGCTTCTTCAGTCTTTTTAACACCAATTGAGTATGGCAAAATGTTACGATATTTTTCTTAAAAAAAACGCAATGTAAATGGAGAAACGAAGAAATGCTTAATGATCTTGCAATGAAAAGAGCGAGAAAGATGATTCAACTAGTTGGAGAAGATCTAGAAGAATTTGAACTAGAGAGAGCGGAACTGGAATTCACTATGATTGCACTTTTAAAATATTCTCATACATTATAGCCGATCTGTAGCTTTGTGTCATGTCATATCCTTTGAAAATGATGTGAAATGGTGAAATTTTCGTAGCTGTTGCTAAACTGTCCTTTTTTTGTTTAAGTGTTCTGAAGATGAGGACAAAATGACAGAGTTGCGCTTTCGACAAAGAAGTTTATCCACCAGCTTAATGGACCTCAACGAAGAGCTATTTGCCTATCAAGGTACTTTGCACAAGGTTTCACTTTTAGTTTCATTTTAATCTTTCACTTTCTCCTATTTCAATACAGGATTACACCAATATTCATCGTCGAAAATGTGCGCTCGATTAGGATTTTTTCTCATTCATTAGAAATGAAATGCCCCCATTGCCGTTGGTTCCAAATACTCGTACTGTTAATGTCAAGTTTAGTTCCTTTTTGTAACAGCTTCAGCGCATTCTCTGGACATGTTAGTTTCTAGAGGAACATTTGCAGTTTTGAATAGAGAAATTGTCACACTTGGGAGGCTTGTTGAACTCTATGCCGGCGAAAACGGAATCATTATATAAAATTGATCGTTTGATCAACACGTATAAAACCAAGCTTACCAGAACTTCCAATCCGTTTCTGACGTACAAAACTTAGATTTATAGCGCTAAAGATTCCTTGAATGACCCCTAATCGAGATTCTTTTGTGAATTTCGAACAGAATGGTTTGGGATCAGAAACACATGCATAACTCCCTTAGATTAAGCCTCTTTACGAGAATCCTTGCCTGGCAACGAGATTAGGAGCCATTATGGTTGGGTCAGGCCGTATTGACTCCAGACAGCCAACGCCCTTGGCTCTAGACACGGGCCATCTCGTGTTGTGTCTTTTTATATCCACGGCAAAGCTATTCGTGGTCAGGGTATTCTCAGCAAGGTCAACTCTCATTGATGGCTTTAAAAGCCTTGCTGCTATTGCTCTGTGTAGACACCGAGTGCCACCTACTTTGCCACGTGCTTCCTGGCAACGTGGTTATGGATGCTTGATTGGGTGATCTTGGTTGATTGCAGAAGATCTCCTTATCTCCCTCAAAGGCTTATTAGAAGAGTCCCTGTCGTTTAAGCTCAGCTCCTCTGCGAAGGCACAATGGCTGAGGGTTAACGGATGATCCTAGCAGCTTTCTGAGTGTTCCCCGCTTTTGAACAAATGATACTATGTGGTTTGTGAAACACGAGACTTTCCCAATAACAAGCTGCAAAAAGCATAATTATGAGAACTCCTTTGGCCTATTACTCCTTAATTCTTAGCAATTTAATTAATGAAATCCCACAGTACCAACGATCCAGCGAACAAAGGTCTGAAAAATGACCCACCTTGGGAATAACAAATCAAGCCAATGACGTACATTGTATTGGATTTACTTGGTGTTATCCTTTTAATCTTTGGGGCATCTGAGACATTGTCACTAATTAGCAATAAACTCTATGGCGATTATAAGACTTACGGGAGATGAAGTGGGGACAGCCCTAGAGCTTGATTCGAATGATAACGACACGTTAGGAGTTCAGAAATTAATTAAGGTAATTTTTCTATAAGACATAGGATTTGGAGCGGGATCTGTAAATCACTTGATGACGCCCATTGACTATTTCATGTGATTACTATCTGATCAGCGTAATGGTAAACGTGTGATCACCTTCTGATTTCTATGATGAGAATTTCTATAATAAGAATCAAGTAATCACAACGTGATCACTAGGATTAGAATAAGGTAAACACCACCTGATTACTGTATCAAGAACCATGTAATCACTATCATGGTAATCGTGCAATCTCCTTCTGACCACTATCATGAGAATCATGTAGGCACTATGTGGTAACTATAATGCAGAAAAAGTAAGCATCATTTGATGACTATTATCAAGGTCATGTTTTTGCTCTCTGATCGCTACAACGAAAATCAAATATGTTGGAATATGAATCCCGCATTGCCAACGTGAAATGCTAGTTGACCATAGGGATTTCGTATAGCTTCTGCACATGTCTCCATTAATCCAAACCAAAATTTGGCGCTGTGGGCGTTTCTTGGAAACGAAGGCAATGTTTGTTAGACGGCTTGACACTTTCTATTAAAAATGCAGATTGGAGACCGCAATAGCCCGCGACCAGATGGCCTTAGGCGACCCCAATTGTCACGTGAGTGGACCAAAAGCAAACATGAGAGAGTGCGACAAAAACATTAATCCTTTGTTCGCCCTCTCGTGATGAATCGAAAGCCTCGCTACAACAACTGGACCCGGACATAAATTCAAAGCGCTACGCACTAGGTATTTGATCTTGAAAAGGCGAGTGACAAAAGTAACTTGCAAGCTTTTTGCCGTTTAATGATCCTTTGATGTCAGCAACGGAGCAGTGATCATGACGAGAGCAGGTGAATTTTTTTACTGAATCTTCCTTGTATGAATTTTCTTCCTTGTATGCCTTCTGGATGAAAAGCGAAAGAGTTGTATGGCTAAACAAGTTGTATCTAAGTGCTTCCCATCTGCAAGCATTTGTGAATTGTGCAAGGTTGCTAAAACTGCTCATATAGAAGTCTATGATCGTGCAAAGCTAATTGTGAACTACTTGAATCAATTGAGTTTCGCAAAGATATCTCCCTGCAAGCTTTAGCACTCTAGAGTTATCTATGCATTGCGAGTTTCCGCAATATCAAATCGCAGGCTTCCTCTTATTAAGAGAAAGTATACCATAGATTTGCTGAGCATTTTTTACGAGGTCATGTACCTGGTGCTTGCAATTTTTCTCAATTTTCACCAAACCATCACACCAGAATTAGATTGGCAGGATAATGATTGACTGTTCGCGGTATCCCCAAATCGGGATTCCCTGCAGCTCTACCCAATCAAACTGCTAGAGCTGCCTCGGATGACAAGGCTCTAAGGGATTTCAGTGACGTCAGCTGCATCGAACTAGCAGTATTTCACCGGGTCTTTTTTGGAGTTTTAGATTATGGGAAAAGAGACTTTCCTGCGCGATCGCTCCGCCATTTTATTCGAATCACAAGCGTAAAATAGGCCTTTGGTAAGTTAGGTACAAGTTTCCTGTGCGCTGCTTATCAAAGGTTGTTTTGGCTAGTGTTTCCGCTTTGAGAAAACAAGGGCGCCTGTAATTCAGCAATCAGTCTGTTGTGGGAAATGGTAACCCAAGTGATGACGTCACGATAGTGTGTTTTTCAATTTCCTTACCATGAACCATAGATTTGCAAGAATGTCAGAGTAGTATCCTGGCCGTAAAAATTGAGGTGAAAAATGAACTAGCACATTGCTTTCACTTTGGCTAGCACTTTTGCACAATGTTATGAAAAATGCCATTAGTTTTATGAACTGATGGCTAAAAATGGCTAATGGCTTCATGTAGAAAGAATTGATAAATTGATTTTGTCCAATTTTAATACATTTTTAACACGAAAAAACCAGAGAACACCCTTCTGTTTTCTTCTTGAGTGACATAGGGCGTTTGTTGGCCTATTTCCCATCTTTTCTGTCTGCGATTAGAACTCGATGTTTTCTTTTAACTGATGCAGTTCTCGTGACCTGCGGACATGCAAATCGCTTTTTGTTTGCTATCGCTCCAAAGCAAAACATTCGCAGTGGTTTTTCGAGGCTGTGCTGATGGTGCTAAACATTTGCCTACCTTATTCAAAGACCCATGCTTCTATTTGTTTCTTGTTTGTAAACATTCTAGACTTTTCTACAAGTGCGGAACATTTTATCAATTCTTTGTGCGCACATATGTGAAGTTCTTAGATCACTCAGATAATGTAATTGGCCTTCTATCCTTGACTTTTCACTTCTGTTGTTGTTGTTGTTTTGATACTGTTGTTGTTGTCCTACCTCTCTTTTTATATTTCTTTTACAAGATTATTTTGCATTTCATGAGTAAGTTGCATTGCGTATTAGAACCCTAACCCTAAGCGAATATATGCGAATACCTTCAAATACAAAGCTAATACGAGTCCGCGTGTGGAATCGGCTACAACTCTTCGTTTCCTGTCGTAGATGAAAAGTCGTACTTGCTTGCGTCATCGGGCGACTCCGCAGCCATCAAGAGCAGGATCGACGAACTTGCGCAGCAGATTGTGGTTGGTTGAGCATTATGGGATTGCTCACTAATTATCATATGCCAGATACAAAACCGATTCGTGTTTTTAAAGAATGGATGACCTGGGTGGCTCAAGAGGAGCCGACGACTTTGTTTGCTTGGGCTGATTAGAGACCTGGGATCGAGAAAGGATCTAGACCAGCCAAAGATCTGTTTGTGGATAATAGAGTTATTATTGCATTTCATTTGGTATTCAGAGCGTCTCAAGTACAGGGACCTCTGTGTTTGGTATATAAGTTATCAGTTGTAATATTCGGAAGCATCTTTTTGTAATAAGTGTTCAATAGCTGAAGATATATCAATGATAAGTTAATATTACGTTGACAAAGGAAGTGGAATACATGCACCAATTTTTGACTGTAGTAGATCGTCCCCTTCTAGCAACCTGTTGGCCCTATGCCACAATATACCCCCACATTAGCCAAATTTGATCCCCATCTCATGATTTGCCCTGCTGACCCAAATGTTCCAATTTGTAAGATGTGCCAAGATGAGCTCCAATGCACACTTTCGCCTTTTAGTCATACCGTGACAACTGCGCCAAACTGCATCGAATGAAAAACGTCGCCACTAAAGACGAGGTAGCTGAAATCAAAGATGGCATCGAATTCTGCGAAAACATGGTGGAAGCACTTTCTGAAGAATTGGCCCTTCTGAAGCGTATGTATCAATAATATTACGATCGAGGTCATTCCAAATCCAACTCTTAAATCAAAGTGATGTTTCCTAGCTTTCTAAAAGGAAATGTCAAGCCTTAGCAATTATTTCGCCAAATCTATTGATTTGCATGTTCAGGCAGGTCTCTGATTCCCTGCTGAAAGCGCTCGATTTTGTCCATGCATGTCAGAATTTTAGCCCATTCAAATTTTTTTCTGATCCGAGCTCTGATCCGAGTTCTGATCCTTGCCTAATCTGTCGCTTTTATCAAATCATATAAATATATTAGGAACCTGGTCAGATGCATTTTTTATTGCCTATGCTAAGGGTAGCAGTGTGACCCTTAAGTTACTGCCAAACTTGTTCTTGTTAAATGAAAATGAATAAGGAAAAACATTTGGAATTCTGAATTTGTCCAACTTGATAATTGGTCATTCGCCACAAAGTCCCTGCTGACTCTAACCGCTGTCCAATGTTGACAAATGCACTCGATCCTTCCTACACGTGATAATTCCATTTTTAGTGAATTAAATGATGACGTAGAAGAAGTTGTCTGCCATTAGAAATCGTTGACGTCAATCATATTTGGTGGTTGACCAGAAAGTAACTCATCGGTCACATTTTGGTATTTTCTTTTGGACATATTTTGAAGCCTTAGGAAAGAGGAGACAAAGGGGGCTATACAGGTACATGGGTGTAACAACCTTAGAGAGTTGTCATGACATGCGTAGATTGAGATGGGTGGGGCATTTTTCTTCCGATACAAGAGTAGACAGGGAAGTATATGTGAAGAAATGGCGGATAAATTGACAGGCACCAGCTTAGAATGGAGAGGGCACATGAATGGATATTGAACGCGGCTGTATCTTTAGAGGGACGCAAATGAGAGAGAGTCGATACACACTCAAATAGTAGATGAAAGAGAACGCGAGAAAACAAGAAGGATGGGATGTATATCGTGATTTAGGAGTTTTAATAAAAACATGAGTAGAAAATACGTTTTTCCAGTTTTTAAGGAAAAAGACAATTAGGTAATTTAAAACGTTTTAGCTGCGTATGTTGGCTGTGAAAACCAAGATTAGCTTGTGTGATTTCACCAGGTGCAAATGATGATATAGACAATAACTATCATCTGTAATTAGGTCTGGAAAATGTAATCTTCACTCAGACTAGCTTATTTTGTTTCGATAGCTCCTTATCTGTGTCTGGAGTGCGCTGACGTAAAACCACGAAATTAATTTTCAAGCAAATGAATTGGATCCAAGAAGCTTTAAGGGACCTGTATTTCTTTTTTAGTTTATGACTGCGTAGAGACTTAAGAACGATTTATGGCTTAAGTGGCGCTGCAGCTTTTATCACGACGAAGAAAAGAGCTCTCTTTGTAGGACACTCGCAGGAATTATTTTAACGCCCTGTACTGTTTATAGGGGGTGGGGGGTCACATCTTAATGACTGATGTTGCAATTACTAAAGTTTGGCTAATCACAACTTATATGCTAAGATGTAATGGCTGTCTGTGAATGTCTCGTTAACCCTTTCAAGGCTGAATATAGGTTCAATTGAAATAAAAAATTAATAAGGATATTTTTAAGGTAAATTTATCCTGAATGGTTAAAAGCTAATTGGAAGCTGCGCATTGCTTTTACATCTTTAGCGTGGCTTAAAGTAGCCCAAAATACCAACCGTTCAATACTTGAGAGGCTCCAAGCAAATTACTTCAAATTTCGATCCAATTCTTTAAGTTCGTGCTCCAATCAAGGGGCTTTGGCCTATTAATGATTTCTTTAAAATGTTTCTCGTTTCGAGCCTTTCTTAAGCTTCAAAGACAAGAAACGAATCTTATATGTTTGCTTCAGAGGTTCATGAAATATATGTAGCCTTGTATTGTACCCCCTAAAGATAGAAGACAGCTTGTATTGAATAGTATTGGACCTTCCTGGTTGTGATTTTTTGTGTGTGCCACAGTCTTTGGACATGCTAGGATGTTATTAATTTCTCTGTTCCATGGCTGGTAAAGAGCTTAGCTAACATGTGGGTGTTTAATTTCGCACAAATTTGCATGAAGATATTTAGGCCTTATAGCTAACATTGCTTCTATTGTAGAAAAATTAGAAAAGGATGACCAAGAACGCCAAAAGCAAGACCCAGCTGAGCGACGGAAGAAGCTTCTTTGTCAACGAGAAAAGGCTGTCGAGGAGCTCATCAAGACAGAGCGAGATTATATCCGCGATATTGATGTGTGTGCAACGAAGATTTTTCCAAGGCTTGTGGCGCTCAAGGTGAGGAGAGATTGGCTGTCTCATTAACGCTGCTCATGCATTGCATTAATTAGCTATGATTCTGTAGCTATCTCTATACTCTCATTTTAAATTAATATATGATAATGATTATGTGATTGTTTTGTTGTTACTTTGCCACTTAGTTATCAAAAGCACGCGTATAATTTATCTGGAAATTCAAACGTGCAGGGGAAGTTTAAAGTAGGGTGCTTCTTCAATTTGTTTTGAAATGCTCGCTGTTTTTATAGGTAGTGTCACGATTTGATTCTTATTTCGAGCAAAGTCTACGACTGTTTTTCTAGGGTTTCGATGGTGACAAAATTTTTGGAAATTTGGAAGAAATATGTAAAGTTTCAAAAAGACTGCTTGCTTCTTTAGAAAAGGTTAACATCGCTGATGTCGATAGTATCGGGAAAAAACTTGGTAAGAAACAAAACGTTGTTTCCTCGACATTTAGCCTTAATGTTTCATAACAATTGATGATAATGTTTATTTGTCTTTTTGAAAGTGTTTCTTTGAACCTTTTCTTGATTCTCTCAAATTTTCTTTTGATTTAATCTTCGTAACTTTTATATTTTAATATAATATACAGTCCAATAACTAGAACTCTAAATGTCTGCTAATTTGTGAATTTGTTAAACTTCAGCTTCTTCTCAGTATATTAATTGCTCTGATGACAAAACATGCCATCTTCATTCTTGCTCATGCTATTTGGCTGAAACTGTTCCTATACTGTATTTTTAAAGGCAAATGCTTTGTTGACGTCACCATCGACCTCACGAAGGAGTATTCGAGTTATTGCCGTAGTTACGACGAGTCCCAAATGCTGCTTGAGAAGGTAGGCAAGGAGGGCCTTCTTTTTTCCATAACTTCTTTACACCTGGTCAATTCATGCAAACTTGTTAGTGGGCATGGAAAGTGAGCATTTCCTACGTCAAAATGTCTATATTCATACCAATGCACAGAGACGTAGCGATAAATGAATTATGTAAACAAGTAATTCTAATCGACTCATCTAGAGCGATTTTTTGCTAGCTGTCTTTCATTAGAGAGAGCTGGTGCCTTTTTGATGGTCATTTGTCAATATTTTTATGATGACCTACATCTCAACTCATAGCAATTTTATTAAAGGATGAAAATGACTTGAAACAGTTTGCCTGCGTCAATGTTATTAGCATGTCTTGCTTATTATTAAGCTAACAAATGTTCATAATGATACCTCTCTAATTGACCTTTGACCCTTGACCCTTCAATTAGTTGGAGCAGGACAATGAGATTAAAGACGAGATATTCAATGCAGTGAATGAATCAAGGTTAGTTGCACGTTTTTTAAATGGATCCTTGCAATGCTTAATATACTTATCTCTTACTATGTTTTGTTTATGGGGTCTATTCAGAATTGTATGGGCTTGACATCGAAGGTTTCTGATCAAGGCCGCCTGATGTTTTGGCCTCATTTTAGGGATGAAACTCGACTTTGGGACTTGTCTTCATACCTGATCAAACCTGTTCAGAGGATTCTCAAATATCCACTGCTGCTGAAAGAAATTTACAAGGTTCGTAGTGTGTGCACGCGTTGTTAGCGAGTCATGGTTTGAAGACTTTAAAGATTACATCAATTACCTGCTTCTGAAATGTTTTGTTCTGAGGGAAAAACTTTATTGTCCAAAGTCTATATGATGTATCAAAACTGTTCAAATCTAATGTAGTACATTTGAGTGCAGTGTATGTAATCCAATAATCAATGAACTTTTTATCACAGTTTTCTCCTGAAGACGAGGCTGACAGAGAAAGCATCCAAGAGGCCATCACGGCACTGCTCGATGTTGCCACGGCAATCAACGAGTTTAAAAGACGGAAGGACATAGGTAATCCGCGGACTGTTTGCGATAAGACCTGTGACCTCGTTTAGAGCCGAGCTGTAGTTTGTAATGTACTGTGTCAAGATTGCAGGAGTATTTCAGAAGATATTGACAAAGTTAACACCATTCCTTCTTCTTAAACAGTAAACAATGTATTTGTGGCATATCACTTTTTGGTATTTCCAGAACGAGTTAAGAGGTATCTAGACTAGAACGTTCGAGGCACAATTTCCGTTTTGAAGATTGCCAGTATAAGTGAGTAAACGTCATTTTTTGTTTCAGTGCGAAAATATATCGGAAATGAAAGCATCGGGAATAAAATACAACGACTGAACTGGCATTCTGTGCGAAAGAAGTCGTCAAGAATAAATCAGAAAATTAATCAGCGCACTGGACTGGTCTCTCAGGTATTTCTAGTATTATTATTGGCTAAGTAGTCCTGCTTGTATTGTGTACCAAAAAGTAGTCACTGTCGACCTCCGTCTATCCTATAGCTACTTGTGAAAAGTGCAATCTTCAGTAAAAAGTGATCTGTTAGTATCCACTTTTGTGTCCATGATTTACCAGCGATTTCCTTTTTCAGACCGTAGATGAGCAATTCGTGGAAGAAGAGAGGCGGTTCAGGGCAATCGAGAAAATTATAAAAAATTTCATAAGAAGTTTGGGTTCATATTTGGAATGCTTCCAGGTATAACCTCCAAGTTTAATAAGGAAGATTAAAATGACCCTTTTGTACACTATCTGAGTGTATGAAAACATCTAGCTGATGAAATACTTATGATGTAAAAGATTCCCTGGAAGTGCACATAAAGACACCAATTTATTGAAAATTTTCTGATTTCTTTTTGTGAGCATTCGCCGACCCTAGTTTCCATGCCTTTTGGATTACCCAGATTTTCGTCAGTTCTTCTGTCATTCCGTCGTTCTGCATTTATGCTAACTGGATACCATTGCCATGTTTAATACCCAAATGCATAACATGACGTAAAGGTCTCTTTTTTCTTGTATGCTTCAACTTTTTAATGACGTCATTACGCTTTCAAATATAGGAATCAAACCATTTGCAGAAGATTGTTGCTGAAAACATAAAAAATCTTTGCGAAGAGTCTCCTATGGAAGTCGAAGTGTTGTCCTTTTATAGCGCAGTATTAAAGCTGAAAGATGTCATATGTCCGAAGTTTGTAAGTTAAGTTTTATTCATTTGTCAAAGTAAAGGATTTCAAATAAACCATAATTTCTTAATAACACCCTTTTGGTTGTTCAAAGAGAAAGAGGGTGACCCAAACGAGACAAGAGGGGAGAGAGAAAGGTCCTTTAGGAAAACCTCGAGAAAACTGGGAAAGACCAAAAGAAAAAATGGGGAAGACCGGAGAGAGCGACTTAGGGGAAACCGGAAAAAGGCCCGAGGAAGATTCCTGACAAAAACCTGACAAAAAGGCTGAGGGTATCCAGAAGAGAGACCCGTTAGAGAATCGTGGGAAATTTTCAGGAGATCAAAGAGGAGGACCTGAGGTGAATCAGAGACCCGAGGACTGGATTGGGGGTTAGATTCGAGTGAGACCTAGGGGAGATCCGAACAAGAACAAAAAAAACCTAGCACTTTTACGACAATAACCATCAGTATCTAAATGTGTTTTGCTATCGTAACCAACTCTCTCTCCTCAAAGATGTTTGTTGTCAAGACACGTGTGATGGATCCACTGGAACGCTTGCTTCAGTTGTTTGTCTGCCCACTGAAGTTGATTGAAAAAAGAGAAGACAAATGCCTCGATTACGACAGGATGCTTAACCGAGTGCAGAAGACAAAAGAAGCAGAAAGAAGCAAACAGGTTCGTATTGTGCCTTTGTGGCGTTTATATGGGAGACAATTCACCGATACCTCACTTCCTGGTATAATCTCCTATATAATTTACCTGGTTTTCTGTAATTAAGAGGAGGGCTAGCTCTTATAAATACAGTGAAGGGAGTTGTTCCCGATAATATGGCCAAAAGATTTTAACAAATGTAGTTAAAGGTTGCAGTTTTAGTATTTAAGTTAGGTTTTCTTTAGTAGTATGACGCGTGCATGAAGCATTTAAGGAATCAGTATAATTGGATAAGTAGGAAATATAAAAGGAGGAACATTCAGACTTATGAACCAGAGTTGAATGAGCAAAGAAGAACGATAAGTCGAAAAAGCAACGAAGCCTAAAGAATGTTTTGTAGTTTCCCTTTTTCGCCAAAACTGAAGGCACATTTTAGAAGCCAGCCCTACTCATTTGAACTCGGCGAAGTTTTAGCTTATCAGAGAGGTCCGACCTTCTTAGGAGGGCCACCACCTCTCTTTCACACAAACAGTGCTTTAGTACCTTAGGTCTTGGTCGATGCGAAATCGCTATTTATAAGCCAACCTTTAACTTCGGCTTAAGTAAATAGCACGAGGCTTTAAACAGCTATGGTGTATCAGATTGAATTGTTTATTCCAAAACAAAAGAAAGTATTAATTTAAAGGTTTTAAAAACGCAACTATTTTCCGGGACATTTTTCTGTCTGATTGGATCTCAGTTTCCTCCAAGTTGTATTTTCTGTAAAGGGTCATTGCATCATGTTCATAAATTGAAATTTCATTGCTCAGTGAATTTTGAATTTTCTTTTTGAACTCAGTCTTCTTCCATTCAAGGCCATAGATGAACTGACAATGGCCAAGAAAAATTACGCAGCATTGAATTCTCAGTTGCTGGAAGAACTCCCAAGACTCTCAAAGAAGTGTCTACACTTTTTTCACTTTTGCCTGTCAAACTTCGTCAAGGCACGATACCGATACTTCACTGAAATAACCGATGAACTTACCCTCACTTTTCAGGTACTTACTTCAGCTGTTTGCAGTTTTGTCATTTCATTTAACAACTTCTTCGATTGCCTTGCAGTGCTGACGACCTTTGTTTATAAACATTTATGCTTATTTAAACTCATTCTGTATTCCTTTCTACTCATTTAAACTCACTCTGTATTCCTTTGTACTCATTTATGTTCATTTGCACTCACTTGTGATCACTTCTATTTGTTTGTATTATTTTCTACTACTCTCAACCAGCCTCCCTTAAATTGTAGTAGTGGCTCCTGCAACTCTTCTGATGATTAAACTGTATCATCATGTGTCATTAAAATCTTCCGGTTTCAACCAGGAGTGTATTCAGAAAATCCATAAACAGTGATATTGTTGAAATAGTTTTAAAAGATCAGGTTTCTGTGGGACAACCTGTTTAGCCTGTTTAGCCGGTTGCCGGTTTCGTGTTCTTAGGCCGACAAATACCGCACGATGAATACTTCAACTGACTGTGAAAATATTCAAGCATCATGCTTATAATGATTTCATTTGCCCTAGCTCAACCTAATAGAGCGATGCAATAGCACTGAAATAGTTCAGAGACATGGGGAATCCGTGGTTGCTGTTGCAGAGAGGATCTCGCAGCTGTTATTTTACCCAGACAGAATCGCAAACAACGATGGCTCATCCAAGCTTGAGCCACTCACGTTGTCACGGGAGACCTTTTCTGTGAGTTTTAGGCTTGTTCATCCTTTGAAGCATGAAAACAATCGTGAAGCAAAGAGACATAGCCTTGTTTAACGTTTAGAAGCTTTCTTTCTGCGTATTCTGCTAATTTTTTGCTCTTTTTCTAATTAATTACAGCTTTTTTTCTTTTTTCGCCTGCTCTTTTCGTCCATAACTTACAAAATTCCCGTTTAGAATTTCTACGTAGACATGTTGTTCGACTCAAACGACGGGGATCCCACATCACCAATCAAGCCTGCGGGTAACAAGGGAGGATCGATAGATGCAAGTGAACCGAAGCCAGTACCGTTACCGCGAAGAAAAAGCCTGCGAAGGAGCTCTAGCAGTCGCAGCCCAAGTTGTAGTCCCGTGAAATCGCCAGGATTCTCAATGGAAGGCAATTTTAGCGTATGTATACGAAGCTTTCACTTTAATCATTTCTTTGGACAATTTTGCGGCTCAGGTGCTTCTTGTCTCCTGGAACTCTTAGACTGACGTCCTAATGTCTCCAATGGAAGCATCAGATTGAGAAAGTCTTTCACCTAACATGACATGGAGCCATAGACTGGAACAAACATGACTCATCAATAAAGCTAGCAATTGAGACATCAGAATAGAAGCGCAGCTTAATTATAAATTTTGGATGATAGCCACAGCGAACCACATGACAGATAAATCCGGACAAATAGTCATTTGTTGATCTGCCATTGTTTCATTTCATCGACACATGCGTGAACTTAAGACATAACCGGGTTAGAACGAAATGTCAGGCTCAAGACAACAAAATCAGTTAAGACGACATAATCAGAAAGTTTCGGAACTAGCTTGTCCCATTCTCAGCTGTAAGAGGGGAAAACTTAACATTCTTACAATCATATTAACGCTTTGTTGGGAGATTTAAAATCTTGTTCAAGCCAATTGTAAATCAAGTTTCTTTAGGGTCGTAACCCTATATTTCCTTTGAATGGATAGGTAACGTCTCCACTAGACGTCCCGCAATTTTCAGTTCCGAAGTGGGGAAGCAGGGGAGCCTGTTTTTGCATGCGTGTGCCACGAATTGCTAGTTTGACCATATTTTGACACGAATTTTCATCTTGTCGGTTTTATCATTTAGAGCTCAAAGAAATTCTTGTTTATTTCTAATCCAGCCAACAAGAAGACATCGAGTTTCTTTGTCAGAGGAACAGAATTTCGAGTGGTACCTGGTTGAATATAGTTTCGAAAGGGAGGACGCTGCGGAGATTTCTGTAGACGAGGGAGCAGTGGTTCGGGTGCTAAGAAAACACGACAAAGAGGCTAATCCAGAATGGTGGTTGGTAGAAACATCTCTAGGAAGGGGGTATGTTCCTTCTGCTTACCTCAGCCCTTGGGAAGGCGGAATCAGCAATACGACAACTCAGGAGAAGCAGGCTACATCGCCATCTGCAGTGCAACAGGATAATGAAAACAGAGAATTCGATAACACAGACAAGGCAAGGATGCGTGTGCAAGGCAGCACCGACGTTGTTTCTACTGGTCATCAAGGGCTCCATTCTAAGGATAGAATTATCGAAGAGGGGAATCCCCTTGCAACAGACTGGCTGTCTCAAAGTCATGAACATGACCCACAAAGTAATGCAACACAGGGAAACAATGCGAAGACGCTATACAGAGCTTTGTATGACTTCAAAGCGACTGAAAGAGAAGAACTGTCAATCATCGAAGGGGATGTCGCCAATGTTTTGAAAATTGGCGATGATAATGGCAATTGGGAATGGTCTTACGTCGAATGCAAAGGAAAGCTTGGATATGTGCCCTTTAACTATCTAGAACCCTTGAATGGCTTTGCGTCTTGAGAGATGCTCTCGTTAGCTGCGATCTGCTAGATTTTCGTAATATATAAAACCGTCTGATAGTCATGTAAACATATTCAAAAGTGTTAGAGGTTAATTGGCAACTACAGTCAATGGTATTGAAGGTATGCTTCACTCTAAGTGAATTTCTGCCACAACGATGTTTAGAGTTTTTGTAGAGTATTTTGTTAGCCGATTATAAACGATAAATGGTTTTTGTAATTTTTAATTTGACAACTGATTATTTTTGAGCTAAAATGCAGTAAATGCATGCCAGCCGTCTATGAAAATCAATTGTTCGTCATACTTATCCGTGTCTGGTTGAAGGAGGTCATATTTTCTGTTGTTTTTCTGCTTGTACATTTCATGAGTTCGTTTGTGATTTATTATGCTTTTTAATGCTTGTTCATTTATTGTATATCTACGTCGTGTTGTATTTTAGATTAAGGTCAACTTTATTTATTTTTCTATCCACAATCGTAAACATTAATTTTTTATTATTTGTCATACTCATGCAAGCTAATAACCTGCGAAATTAGATTAATTTAGATTAATTTTGAAATTAGAATCAGATGACCGTCGTCCATAATCTCCGTGAATTAAGGTCAATGACCAATTTTTAAATGGAATAAAAGGTGTTAGCTAAAGGCTAGCAATATTTTTCCGCTGGTGTATGAAACTATTCGAATTGGTGTAAAGTTGCTTATGCTTTTAAAATGTGGTTCTGGGGGTGAACAGTTCCTGTAAACATTCCAAGATTGATTTGATAATTTTCCATTGATAACCCCTTTGTTAGTTACACAATATATTTAGCCTTAATCCTCTCTTTGTTTTTGCTGAGCCCGCTAGTGTTTAGAAATATTAGAAGCTGTTCCTCTTATGATGTGATTTTGCCAATGCTGGAAAGTACTTTACTCTGAGTGCGTTCTGCAGGTTACCTTACTAAAGAAATCCAAAGTATCTACGAATATAAAACTAAGGAACGTAGCGTCTTAACAATAAATTTGTGCATGTGATTAATTGATCTTCGTAAAGTTTGAACTTTTAATAGATGTTATGATGTTTTGTATATTTATTTGCAGATTGATTAGTTAATTGTAAAAAATTCTGCTTCAGTATTTCCACTTCATCGTTGTTAAAACCAATTTGAAGGCAGTGTTTTATTCTTGTTTTTATTTGTTTGGCTATCTTCCCATTTTACTATGATCCTGATCTTCTACAGAAGAAACTCAAGTATTTTTGTGACAAAGGCCTATAACGTGGCCAAGAAATATCTCTTTTTGGCGATTATTTTCATTTTCTAATCTGAAGATTACAGAAATACTTATAATAGAAGATAAACGATTAGTGAAAGATCTTTTGAGGAAAATCTCAATTAAAAAGCCAATACCATTGTGTTTTGAAAAACTTGCTTTTTGTTTGAAGAATGCAACATGAGAGAATTTTTAAAAATTGAAGTCAGAAAACCTTTCTACAGACGTGTATATAATAATAATGACATTATTTCTTTAAGAAAAAAACTTTTGTTTTTCAGCATAAATATGTATGTAATTTTCTTGCAAAGGGAACTCCGGCATCGGGCTAAATTTCACCGAAGCTTTTCTTGATCAACATTAAAGGCCTGGGAACGAAGCAAAAATTTTGACGTCAAATAAGTACGTCATGCATTATAGTTGAAACGCAAAAGAAACACTGGCCGACAGAGAATAGATTGTCATAGAGAAAGGAATTTCAAATAGACTAGAAGTTAAAGAAGAAGAAATGGAGACCTCATTTGTTTCAGTAGAGAGAAAAATTCACGAAAGAGCAAAGCTTAATGTTGCAGGAGTCGTGTATGAAACTCAACTGAAAACCTTACTTAGATATCCACAGACAAGGCTGGGGCGACTCATCAGTGAAATACGGAAAAAGACAGTTGACTGGACATTGGTATGTACTCAACTTTGTTGATAAGATGCAGTTTCATTAAAGTTTTCCACCTGCTTTTTGTTTTTAAGCATTGTAGCACAGTTCAAATCATCTAGGCAGTTTTCCCGCCCACAAACCCTGAAAATTTCGAAGCCGACTTAATTTGGAAACTCGAGCAGCTTTGTAACAGATATTTTTGTCGCCAAGAATAAGGAAAGCAATCTTTAAATCACAGAATTAACAGCAAGAGGAATAGAAAACATCAATTTTAGTTGCCTAGAAAAACAACAAAAGTTTTGTGATAACAATTACGTCTATAGATTGAGAAAACATACCTCTCCATACTTTCAGATTCTCCTAATGCTTTGTAGCAAACGCATCCGTGACATCGTGAAAGAGCAATATTACGCTCTCCTACCCAGACAAAACCTTTTCAAAAATCAATGTAAATATAAATAAAATGAGAACGTTAACTTGACACTAAAATAAACTATCCAATAGTCATCTTAAACTGGTACACTATAGAGCTTTACAAACCTTTTGCCCTAGGTACTCAGCTTGTGCGACGATTATGACATGGCAACGGGTGAAATCTTCTTCGAAAGAGATCCAGTTGCATTCTCTGCCATTCTAAACTACTACAAATCCGGGAATCTACACATTCCCAGAAGTGTTTGCGTGAAATCCTTCGAGGATGAGGCTACATTTTGGGGCATTCCGTTCGACATGGGGCCTTGCTGTGACTCTTACTACTTCGAAGAATGGGCATGCGCGGAAGCAATTAAAAAGTCTGACCAGCTTGAAAACAGTTTGAAGAAGAAGGAAAAGAAATCAGCTGAATAGCAGTCGTAGATGAGATGTCAAAATGGAAGACAATGCAGGGGAAAATTTGGAATTTATTTGAAAACCCAGAAACATCACTGGCTGCAAAGGTATTCATGAATAAATTATTCGACTTTCGTGCAAACACAATTCATTTATTGTTTGTCTTAAATACTTTGTTCTTCCCACAAGACTATTGCATAATGGTAAGAAGAACGTCTACCCCAATTTATTCGTACCCTACAAAACATTCGGTTAGATTTGGGGTCGGGTACTGTCTGAATAAGGGGGTTACTATAGAATGCAAATTAAGCCCTTGGAAGGAAAAACCGAAATGAACAGTAGGCCTCGTGTAGATACGATCCAATACTTGGCAAACTCAAGGCACATAGTGTTCTTTGTGGTGTGATGTGCTAGAGGAAAATTAGCTGGAGTTTCAGACCCTTGTGGAAAATCTCCTGTACCTTTTCTTGGAGGACATGCTTCCTGAGAACCAAGCTCATTCAATGTTTCAATAATTGCTGGGGCATTTTCTGCCAAGGCTGTCAAGCAACGTAGATCTGCAAAAAACAGGCAAAACAGCCACATAATGCTCTTGCTCAGAAGGAAGCTTCAAACGTGAGCAGCATTGATAGAAAGTAAATCCATTTCACGAAAGCGTGGTATCGAGAACGTAGAATTGTCACCACGACAGCATTCTTGAGCATTTTAGAAGCGACCCCTTTGGGATGGGATCTAATCTTGAATCTAGAGGCCCTGAATAGTCGACCGGTGAATCCATATTTCAGGTGGTGTCAGTCATATCCAACTTGGTCGTGGTGCTTTCGACTGTCATCTTGTGCCTCAACACCCACCCTGGCCTGCAAACCATTGCTGCAGATGGGACAAAGGAAGACAACCCCAACCTTGCCACGATCGAGCTAGTTTGCATCATATGGTTCACGGTAGAGTATATTGCCCGCCTGGTTTCCTGCCCGGACAAAAAGAAGTTCCTCACAGGAGGCTTGAATGCAATCGACCTTCTCACAGTTCTGCCATACTATATCGGAAAAATAATTGCTGCAGCAACCGGCGGAATCTCACTCAACTTCAGAAACACACGCAGATTCATCCAGATCCTGAGGACTATACGAATTGTCAGGATATTCAAGCTAGCGCGACATTCCATTGGACTGCAGGTTCTGGGCTACACACTGAAAGAAAGTTGCGAAGAACTCGGCCTTCTTGCCTTGCTGTTGATGATGGGAGTGACGCTGTTTGCAACCTTGGTATACTATGCGGAGGAGCAGGTGCCCGGGACTCCGTTCAAGAGCATCCTAGAAGGCTTCTGGTGGGCGACCATTTCAATCACAACAGTTGGGTATGGCGACATCAACCCAGTGACAACGTTTGGCAAGATAATTGGCTGCCTTTGCTGCGTATCTGGAATCCTGTTCATTGCTCTTCCGATTCCCACTATTGTTGGTAACTTCTCAAAGTTTTACAGCGAGCATCGAAACAAACAGAAGATTGAGCTTCACAAAACAGAGAACAAAGTACAAGAAGGGTTCGAAGACTATCTACCAGAAGCAGTTGACAGGGCGAGAAGGGTATCCTTCTATCGCCACAGGAGGTCTACAATCAAACCCGCAAATACGATAAACCCATTACAAGATCTAGTTTGAGAAAGGATGTCTGTAGTAAACTTTGTTGTAATTAATTTGGAGTTAGGAAAGCATTTGTACGAGAATGGTAACTTCAAAGGAAATATGATTACTTATGAGTACTCTTTGACTGGTTTTTAAAAAGAATGGGGGGATCTAATTTGTCAGCCTTTGAACAGCTTCGGACATTTACATGAAGAGAGTCGGACAAAAAGTGATTTAAGTATGCAAAAATTATGTTCCCGTTTTCCCGTTCTTCTGGTTTCCTTCCGGGCAAGATCGCCTTTGTAATCTGTCCCACTGCAATCTACGATGGCCCACAAGTGACATGCATATACACTCTGTGCTGCAGGTCAAACTTAGTGTATGGTGCAAGTCTTACTTTGTGTGCGCTGCGTTACAGGTTTGTGTGATGCAGTTATATTCTGTGACCATGTAAAGAATTTGTACGCAGCAACCATGCATTTGTGCATGTGAAATTCATTTTATAAATTTTTTTGTGTGCGTGCGAACTTTTTATATGCTGCACGTCCCCTGAGGGCCATCGAAAAATCCTGATAAAGAAATCAAATGCTTTAGGTGGATTAAAGTACATATTTGCAATTAAAGAACAGGTCGCAGAAGAAAAAATAATGGCTTTCGATTGAGTTTAATTTTCAATAGATCATAATATTGCAAAATCTTGAATTTTCACAGCGTCCAAACTAAAAAATTATTCGTTCCAAATCTTTATTGAATACAGAATATATTTGAAATCCTGAGATAGAAATTTCATAACTTTGTGATAAATCTATTTATATAGTTTCATAAACATTTGCCCCATTAAAAACTAGACGAATAGCTATGGATATTTAAAAGCAATGGATTTCTGCAATTTAAACTGCAATGAGCGATCAATAAAACCATAATGGTCCATCTGCAGCAATTCTTTGTACACATATAGGAAAACAATCCAATCTATTTTTATAGCAAAATACTCTAATAATAAGAAATCGCCATAAGTGATATCCTGAAAGAATCTTGAAAACACAACAACAACACTCTAAAGACAATATTTATGTATTTTAGTAGGTATAGCCATGGGCGTGTAACAATCTTTGCTTGACTTTTACTTTGGAAAACCATAGGCACCATTTATAGACAAATGTGAAATGTCACATACATCTGGCAAGCAAGGTCTTGGAAAAGAATTAAGTTTAAAAACCTTAAGCTTGAAATTCTGAGTTGGTGAATAGTTGTAGATCTATTTGTGTTGCATAAGCTTGGCTGTGGTAGATTGACTTCTTGTTATCAGGACGCTTTTGGGCTTACTTCTTTCCAAAGCCTAGTTCATTCTTTTAATATAAATTTATTCTATATATATTTAAAAATTTGATTTGAGTAAATCAAAGTCACTGAAAACTACAACAAAATAGAGAAATACTTCATACCAGTAATTTCTGCCCATTGCAGTCATTTGATGTCTAATTATGGCTGCAACTCTTTAAATTGCCAAGTGCCATCACCTTTTAGCATCAGCAGATGTTCATGGTATGACATCAGACTTTCTCTATGTCCAACACTTATCAATGTTATATTCAACTGTTTGCAGAACAAGTAAAAACACTCCTCTTCTTCTTCCCCAAGGGCACTTGTTGGCTCATCAAGAACTGAAATTGAATTCACTGCTTTGACACAAAACTTACCCAACAACAAACCTACTCTTTCATTAAGTTTAAAACATAATATAAATATATACTTTTAGCAAAACCACATAAATGCCATGAAAGCGTTTGCATCTCAAAATATTCACACCCTAAACAATAAACATCAAAATTTGGAGTATTTAGCTATGTTCTATGTTCAGTAGGGTTGGAAAAATTGCAATGCAATAGTGTGATCTTGCAAGACAAGAATTGTAAAATCAAAAAAAAAGTAGTAAAATTCCTTTAAACAAAAATTAGGCAATTTGCCTAAAAAGCCTGTCCTTACTTGCTAGTTTTGGCTTGTGGAAGAAAATTCTTGCAAATGAAAGCCTTTGCATTTCTCCAGGGGACAACACACTGTACCATTCATTACCAAAATTTGTTTCCAAGCCATTGATTCTATCAACAAGTGACCCAAGGCCAACATCTTTGATACACTGAAGTGCTTGTGCTTTCTGCTTTTCAATGTATACTGTGTCAGAACCTTTATCAACTTCAAGTGGATACATGACCTAAAAAGAAAATAGAAATTGGCTGTTCAAAAGAGTGAAATTACTTGAAAAGGTTGCAGACATCTCTTTGAAATGTGACAATAGAGTGAATTAATCATCATCATCATCATCATCATCATCATCATCATCATCATCATCATCATCATCATCATCATCATCATCATCATCCAGTAAAATAGAGAAAACAACCAAACAAACCAATCAATCAGTCAAAGGAATAAATTATAGGATTCTAAACATAAGCACAGATAATAATCTTAAGATCTTATGATCTATAGAGAAAAGAAAATGTAACCAAAGTAAATAAAGAAACAAAACATGAGACAATATGGCAAAAACTATCCACAATGCATCTCTAGGCTGATCCATTTTCTATTTAACCTGCTCAAGGTAAGTCTTTATTAACATGAAAAAAATAATGCCCCTTCTCAAAAGTAATTGATGTTCATTTGTCTAAAATACTTTAATAACAGAAATGTTGTACAAAGCAGAAACACCGTCCATGAAATCATATTAGTGTAATACCCCATAAGTTAGATATGGTGTCTGAAATATTGAATGATCATATTTAGAGTCCATACCTGATCAAATAATGAGCCTGATGTAAGGAAACATCTCTGAGGTAGGAAATAGATATTCCTTGGGTCGATTCTCAAAAATAAGTTCACCTCTCCAGATTCTGGCTGCCAAAGATTCCTGAGAAGTCGTAGCAAAGAGCTCTTTCCTGTTCCTAAGATAGAAATTACAATGTACTAGGCTTGGTGAATAAAATACATTACATTTTCAGCAGCTAACGCTAATAACTTTGCCTTCAATGCAATTAATTATGGCAGCATGTCAGCACAAAAATAAGGACAAAATTTTTATGCATTTCTAAAAAACAATGTTCATTTAGATCTATTTCATTGAGCAAGTAATTGCAAGGATGTCTCCATTTGAGAATATTAAATGTAAAATAGTCCATGAAGGGATTAGAACAAGAATGATAAGTGCATGCAAGAAAATCTAGGATGATAGTTGCACCCCAATAATTCATTCAGGAGAATATCATTTTGAGAAATGCACTTGACAGATCAGCATCCAACACCCCACCCCCTCCTTTTCAATTCCACCCTGCACAGTCCCACAAAACAGGCAGCAGTTGTTGAAGAAAGCAGACTTACCAGTTGCCCCCATTATGAGGATGCTCTTGCCGCTTATAATGGTCATATTCATATTTTCCATTAAATTCTTGGAGGAGCCAGTTGGTGAGTATGTTACTGATCGCAAGTCATAAAAAATACTTTGTCCATGAGATTCTGCATTGGCTTCACATTTGCGTTCAAAGCAATCATTACTATTCTTGCATTCTTTGCTTTGACTGTCCAGCTGCTCATGAAACTCTCCAATACGATGTGTGTACCCAGCAATATCAGTGATCTTACTAGCTAGGTCCATCAATGTGCTGAAACAGTTTATGAGATACATGGAAACAAATGCATTTTTACTTATCAGTGAACTCAGCTGAACAGAGTTCAGGTCATCGTAGCTTCCAGCAAAAATCGGAATAGCAATCACAAAATAGCTCAGAACAGAGCCAAGGTAATCAAACAAATTAACACTGAGGTTCAACCAGAACTCAAAATTAACTATCGTCTGCTGAATCTTCAAAAGCTGCTGTAGTTTGGTGTTCACTTTTTCCCCCTCAATTTTCGACCCTTGCAAGAAAGCAATGGATTCGGAATTCGTCCTTATATTGACATGCTTGAAACGGAAATCACCCTCATTCTTCTCCTGCTGCACAACCAGTGACACAATTGGTGACATGATGACGCGATTAATGATAGACCCAAGGACAAAATAAACATAAATGCTCACTGGTCCAAAGTAACCAGTGCTCGAAAAACATTGATATGAATAATATGCAATCGTGAACGGCGATATTATAAGCTTGGAGCTAATCTCGCTGAACTGTTGACTAAACTTGTCGACATCTTGTGTCATTCTCTGATCTGCATTGTCGATCCTTTGCTCTTTCGTGTTGATGTGGAAGAAAGTTTCAAGAAAAAAGTATTTCCTGTGCAATCTGGTTGTAATAGCATCTCTCCACTGTACGTATAGCACTCCTGAGATATACTTTACTGTGCTGTTGCCCAAGGCGATAGCGACGATAAAGTAAACAGCTGTAAAGACCAGCGGCCTGAAGCCCTTCTTGTCTTTAGCGCCAAGAACTTTGAAGAATCTGCTTGGAATAAGCCCGACATTGTAAATTATATACTGTTGGAAAACCGATGCAACAAGCAGGAGAATGAATAAAATCGTAGGCTTGCAGATCACCTTAGGGAAAATTATTTTGCTGCAAAGGAAAAACCTTTTGAGGAACAGGCGGTCGAGATTATATTTCTTTGGTTTAGTTGCCTTTGCCTCGCAGCTTCCAGCATTATTGCAATCTTTTCCAACTACGTGTGATTCACAAGTGAATTCGTCGTCGCGAACAAATGCTTCGTTCTCTTGCCCTTCGTCTTTCTCCATCCTTTCTATCGCTAACTCGAAGACACAAGTGTTTGAATTACGACCTTTGTCCTCCATTGCTTTCGGCAATGTTTAAATTGCCTCGTTTGAAACATTATTAGGCCATTCGTGGGCGTGACTAAACCACTCTACTGGCACACTGGTACAAAGTCTCGATGTAACCAAAGAGCCAGATATTTTGAAAAAGTTACCCATAGAATTGAAATTCATCACTTTCTTACCGCAATCTTCAGTATAGTTCGTATCAGGAACTTTTTTTATTGAAATTGGAAACTTTTCTGGAGACGATCGTTGTTTCCAAGCACAGCTGCGGTTCAAGAATAGTGTGAAATCGACCCGCTTCAAATTGCTTGGCTTTCACAGTAGATTCGTTGCGGTGCCATTCTTCTAGTATTGATTTATTCATTCCTCCTTTTAAACAGTTGGCCAAACATGCAATCTCCGTACTTGTGACATGGGAAACCGCATGATGACGACCAGAGGCATGCCGAAGTAGGGGGTGTGCCTGTCGGTAAAAGTTGAAACAACTATAACAGCGGTCAGTAGTTACAAAGAAACCACTATGGTACTAGAGTGTAAAATTTGCACGCTATGATTAACTATCTTTAATCAACCTTCGGCGCGCCAATGCTGACGTGCTTTCAATTGGGAAGCAAAATCAAGCAATCATATTCAGGGATGCTTCAGTATACCATCATTGAGAGGAAATGTCAATTCAATTTTCGCTTCAATGCTCAAAGATTCAAGGTTAGGGGGGTGGGACACTTGGTTGTCACCCTCGGGGATCAACCTCGGAGAACTCCCATCAAGGCCTAACGAGGTTCAGTCACGGTCAAAGAAGGCCAACGCTAAAATGCTAAAACCTGCAACTTAAAATGGTAGCCTTATTTACAATAACCCCCAAATGGTAACACAAGAAACAAAAATATGTCATTAAACAGCATCCAATACTACTCACCCCAGCTCCCTCATCCAACCCCGCAATACAACTCGCTAGAATCACCGAGTGCCTCTCTGGGTAGTATCAAGGACGCGTTTCGTTGTTTCTAATGAATGTGTATCATACATTCATTAGAATATTCAATCATCAACCTACTCTGGTTTGTGGAGATCGTTGAAGGCCATTTAGACCTTTCGTATACCCCAAAATGTGCATAGCTGGCTCTTCTGTCGGTTTGTTGTAATAAGGCCACATCACTTCCTTGTTGCAAGAGTCCAACAGTCTGAATGCAAGTGTATGAAACCTACACAACGCGCTTCTAAACCAGTCAAAATACGGTACAAAATGGTTCAAATGTTGTAAGTGCCAGCCGTACTCCAAATGTGACAACTAAACAGCAATACCTTACCATGGAGTCTCCACAGTTTTATCCATTCCGCATATGAGCCGGAAGCGAATACTTTGAGCTTAGTTTAAGCCCAAGCACAGGTATCGGATTACATATCTTGTATCGGATTACTTTCTGTTGGGAAAACCCGCGCTCAATGGAGTTATTCCGCGAATCGCAATTTGCTTGATGTCGTTGTTGCCTAGCTGTTGCAGTGAATATGTTTACTTGCTGTAGCAATGCTACTTTTGATTTATGGAATGCACGAGGGAATACAAAGATTGATCATTTTTGTGCCCTGTCCAATGATACGAGGAAACTGCTAATCTCACCATCAAAAGCAACAACAACAACAACAACAACAAAGACAACCGCAACAACAACAGATCTGCAAATAAGCACTACAAGGGATTTGTTAATTTAGCGATAATAATTCATTTTGAGGTGATCGGCAGTGTAATTAGGAGAGTCAAAATGAGGCACAGTTGTCAACGTGTTGTTGTTGTTTCCTGTTAGAAATCTGCTCTATGCAGCGTCATATTTCATTTTGGAATTTCATTGCACCCAACGTGGAATGACATGGGTTTTCTGAAACATATTTACTGATCTTGCTAATAACACCGCTAGCACTGAACGTAGAGTAGCAGGAAGTGTAGTCTTGAGTCAGGACTATTGCTGAGCTAGCCCATTCAAAGTTCTGAGAAAACCAGTTTACTTAAAATCACAAGAGGCACACAACTTGAAAGTTTTCATAAGGAGTTCAGGTTGAGGACAGAGCACAAACAAAAGAAGAAGAAAATTAAATTTACACTTTCTAAAACGAAATTAGACTTTTATGTCAGTTAAGTTAAGAAATAACTCAAATAACTAAAATAACTCAAAGCCCTAAAATTCATTAATTTACAGTTTAAGCTCCAACCTAAAACTGAAATTTCCCCTAGCCTTCATTTACGGAGAACATAGGAGGTCGGAGTCAGAGCGAAATAATTATCCAATAACCCATTCCAATAATTATCCAATAACAAAATGGAACGGAAACCCTTAAATGCTTGAACTGATGGTAAGCACTGCGAATCGTACCATCAGACAAACTTTTTCTTGACTATTCAAGACTCCTAATGGGTGTTCAATTGAATTGCGGAGAACTAAGAAGGCGCATTAGATTCCTAAGCATACCATGAGAACTACAAAGTTGAGCGCATCTGCCTAGTGTCCAGTCCACTCTATGTCTTTCTGGCAGGCACCTGGACGGGTTATTGCCGTAACTCTATAACGCTTGCTCGCGCATGCATCCGTTTCTTTACTGTCAATGTCTTTATCCACGAATCTTCCCTGCTGGTCGATGTGGCCAATTCAAGTCACATTACATCTGACCAATTAGTAATTGGACGTTTGGTGTGCGGAGGACTCGCGTTGCTGCCGCAGGGAAGGAGTTCTCGCGTGTTTAAGCACCGGACGATTGGAAGTGTTACCTTGTGTCATTCTGCAAAGAAACAAGCAAATCATTTTGGATGAGTAAAGGATCAGCAAGCAAAGCAGGTTATCTAGCCACGATGGGGCTTCTCTGTGATTCTTGGCTTCAATCAACAATGCATCATATAATCACAAACTAGTATTCAAAGTCCCACAGACACTCTCGGGCAGTGACGATCAACAATAAAAACAAGAAAATACATTATTAGAATATTCCTGAACTTAGACTTCAAGTAGGGTAACTTTTGCTGCACCAACCATTCAAAATGTCGGTGAATTGAAATAAAAGACACCTGATTAGGGCAATTGTTGAATTATTCGGCTCATAAGACAACTCTTATGTTACTCATGCAAAAAGCAAATTATAGCAACGCATAGATCATAGAAACAGCAAGGATCGACGGGTGGCATTTGCCAAAGCAACTTCAGCTCCACGTACCACAATTTGTGAGTCTTCTTCGTACAAAGGATCTGTGTACAGTTCTCTTTCGCCATGCCTCCTTTCTAAGCCACCCTCATATGGAGCTGCTATACGAACGCGTTTCTCTCTGTCTCTGTCATAGCTTGCTTCAACTGGACTAATGTACTGCGCATCCTCCTCTACAATATTTGACCTACCCCTGCTGCTCTGACTCGGCTGATGCTTCACTGAAATACCCCAAGGCCAACCGGGTTGAGGTATTTGAGTCGGATTTTGCCGCGGCTGCGTTCGAAACCTCTCAGTTGTAAGACTGTTTGTTGGTTTCTTCCTTTCCTTCTTCCTTTTCTTCTTATCTTTTGCCTTTTGTTGCATCTTTGCTTTCTCTTTTCTCTTCTTTTCTTGATCCTCTTTTTTCTTCTCTTGCTCTTCTTTCTTTTCTTCTCGTTCCTTCTTTTTCCTTTGCTCTTCCTTTTTCTCTTCTTCTTTTTCCTTTTCTTTCTCCTTCTCCTTTTCTTTCTTTCTCTTTTCCTTTTCTTCCTCTTTATTTTCCTTAATTCTGTCCGCTTTGCTCTTGTCCTCTTTTGTCAAAATACCAGCTCCTAACTTTCGTGAGTTTGAAACCACTTCAACTTCTAAAACACAACGATGTAAAGAAATAATATATGTCATTTTTAAACCTTAGCAATCGAGCACTTGAACAGCTTTATAATATATTATTTCATCTTTTTTCATGGCCATTAGCTGCAGTAAACTCAATACAAACGCAAGGCTACGTGCAAAACTACTTGTGTTGATATTAAATAAAGTGCAAATGAACATTGTTCCCAATCCATATCACAATAAAAATGATTCAATTGAAAGAGAGCGGTATAAATACTGACGTGGGTCTATGAGGGAAATAAAGTATGATCTGAAGGCGTTTCTAAAGTGGCAGAATACTTCCTTAGTAACAAGAAAATGCTAGAGCTTATTCAATGTGCTAACACAAGATTAACAATTGAAATAGAATAATTGCCAAATAGAACGCCAGTTATGGATTCAGATGAACAAACTCCAAAGCCAGTACATGATGAAAACTTTTAAGATGAGCCAATCAACGACTCACTACTTTGGAGCAAATGTCCCTATAGTTTGAATAATGAATGCAATTTTGCAAGCAAGCAACTAGAATAAAAATTTGTATATGGCCATGAAAGAGCATTTCTCTACAGGCAACACAGTGCAGAAAGCATACCTCCTTGCAGCATGCGCTCCAGGAGTGCTGGCATCTGACTCAAGCTTGGGTAGGTCAGGGACAGGACGTGAATCGCGCTGGGACTGGACGCTAGCAGTTTCTGTTGCGTGGCATCGAACATCGGCTTCTTCGAAATGCCAACGCAGTACACCTTGATCCCTTAAGCGAAAACCAGTCTTATTAGAACCCTACACGTGGACATGGTATGATGCAACAGGATGCTTTTTTGGAAATAGACGAGTTACATGGAACTGGATTTCTACTGCCTGTATATTACAATATTACCATAGCGGCCACAAGAAAAGTTGGTTAAATCTCTTTGAATTGATGCTGTCTCCTATAGATTAAATTTGAAGATTTTCCTTCCCTATAGCTCCCCTTCTTTTAGGAGCTTCGCTAATAGAGTTTCGTCGCTCTGGAATTATCAAAAAAGTCGAATTTTGCATTATAGTAGGCTAGGTTTATCTTTTATAAAAGCTACGTTGAAAAAGTAACAAACCTCTCATTTTCATATACCCAATCATTAGACGCACTCTTTCCGTTATTTCATGATCTCCTCCTATCAAAAGTACCAACACTTCTTTTAGATGCTGCCTCTTCCCCAAACCAGTATCAAATAGCTTTTCTCCAGCAAATTCAATAGCTTTTGTTAAGTTGGGTTCTGTACCAGTATATCTGAAAATTGAAGTACTTTGAATGATAAACTAGATAAAGACATTGAATAACTACAAACAGTTTAAGCAACTGTTTGAAAAGGTGGCAAAAGATCTTACTTCATTTTGCATTTATAAAGGTTAGGCTTGAGGGGTCGAACCCAGATGTAACCGCTGCGTTGGCGCGTATGCTCCTTTTCGAATATTTGCATAAGACTTCTAGCATGATTATAAACCATCAAGTATATTAGAAACATATTCCAGTTCAAGCTTCACAATAACAGCAAACCATGACAGCGTTCGTGAAAAATCGTGTATTTTTACCTATCAATAATATTCTCCACATATAATTCGGCATGATGAATGGAAAAGACAATATTGTTAATGAAAATCACATTTTTGCAGAGCCATCAGCTCTACGCTTCCAGGCCACAAAATTTTGACACATAAAATAAAAATAAGCAGAATTTTACAATAAGCAGACTTTGTTTTGAGATTATAGTAAGATGCAATGGGGAATTTCAATTACGTCATGTCTCTTATAGCCTCTTTTATGCTTTCTTCATCTTGCTCGTCTTGAAAACTCAAATCGAGGCTTGGTTCCTTTCCATACGAGATAAGGCCAAGCTTGTGTTTCTTGGGCGACGTGTGCAGTGAAGTAAACAATAGAAGAGAATTTTTGAGTTTCTCGAAAACAGAAGAATTCTTTATGTTGGAGGATGCATCCACGACGATTGCAATTCTTTCATCTAGAAAAAAAGTTTACGATGTTAGATGGCACATGAGAGAGTTACTACAAGCTGTGATGCTTTACGCGACTAAAGAATTGATAACATTTGATCCATTGCGCCAAAAAAATCAGTAACTTCTGTTCAGCCATTTAAATAGTTTATTCAAGGGCAAGTCATGATTATCTTTGGGGACAGAAGTAGCTTTTGCGCTGTTAACCAGATGCAAGTTTGAAGAAAAAATATAAGACACCTGAAAATCCCGCATATGAAGAGCTTAAAGAAAAATAATTAAGAACAATAAAATAAAACATTTGCTGGTCACACCTCACTTACGGACAACTTACTTGCAGTTCAAATGGTAAAATATTTGATATAATTGCAAGCGACAATAATCAGTTGTAAGAAGTTCATAACATTGACAGAGAGCATATGATTATGACACTGACATTGACAGAGAGCATATGATTATGACATTGACATTGATAGAGAGCATATGATTATGACATTGACAGAGAGCATATGATTATGACATTGACATTGATAGAGAGCATATGATTATGACATTGACATTGATAAAGAGCATATGATTATGACATTGACATTGACAGAGAGCATATGATTATGACATTGACATTGATAGAGAGCATATGATTATGACATTGACAGAGAGCATATGATTATGACATTGACGGCAAATATATGATTATGACATTGACATTGACAGAGAGCATATGATTATGACATTGACATTGACAGAGAGCATATGATTATGACATTGACATTGACAGAGAGCATATGATTATGACATTGACAGAGAGCATATGATTATGACATTGACATTGATAGAGAGCATATGATTATGACATTGACATTGACAGAAAACACATGATTATGACATTGACATTGACAGAGAGCATATGATTATGACATTGACATTGACAGAAAACACATGATTATGACATTGACATTGACAGAGAGCATATGATTATGACATTGACAGAGAGCATATGATTATGACATTGGCATTGACAGAGAGCATATGATTATGACATTGACGGCAAATATATGATTATGACATTGACATTGACAGAGAGCATATGATTATGACATTGACATTGACAGAAAACACATGATTATGACATTGACATTGACAGAGAACATAGGATGATGGTATGCCTCTAAAGTGCAAAAAATTTCCACTCTTATATTCAAAGCCAAAAGCCTCTTGCAAAAAATGTTTCAATGGTTATTATTATGACAAGTTCATAATTTCATGCGAGGAACTAAGAAAGTGCTTAACATAGAATAAGTTAAAGCCAGCAATGACTCAAGTCTTTTTCAGTTTGACTACAGATCTTGATACGTGTCATAAGATAAATGGAAGCAGACGTGAGGAGAGAAGTGGTCGTGGCGCCGAAAAGATGGAGGGTTGGATCTAGCAAAGAAGCATTCAGATGCTGAACAAACTCATTTGAAAAGCCAAATGGAGATGGCAGAGGATGGCTGCTTCGAAAGTTGAAAAGGGGCTAAGTCCATGCTCTAAATACCAGGTTCAAATAACACGAGCATTGTCGATTGTATCGTTTGGCAGTGTTGGAAAAGAGTTAGAGAAATGAGGAATATAAATGAGCTAGAATATGAAAAGGGAATTCTAAGTTGGGAAGAGATGAATGGTTCATTGATTCAGCCTTGAAGGATATTCAAAACAACTTAAAGCATTTGTGACTATTTTTTGGTTAGACAACGAAGCATATGATTTCCGGGATATTGTAGAAGTGGCCTTAGTGAAAGCAGATTGCAACAACAGCAACAAGCTGGCCCTGATTACCTGCCACTTTGAAGGCTTCGGCTGTTTTTCTGCTCTTCATTTTGCTCCAAACCATCGCCCCAGTGGTTTGACTACTGCCATTCCTTGACTTATTAACACTGCTTCTTTCGTAATTGCTTGTCACATCTGGAATGCTCCATCTACGTTCTCCTTCCGTTTCAAACTTGTTTGCTCCCACATTCCAGTCGGCTAAATCGTTTGCCTCAATGTTCTTAACTGGGGAGTCATCCAATTCATCTGCCGCAGGTACGATAACAAGATGGTTGCCGTCCTCTTTGAAGCTGTCCAATATATTTCGTTTAGTTGAGTTGTCTCGAGTGTTGCTAACCTTGCTCAGCTCAAGAATCTTGCTCTTCGAATTCAAGATTGAACTTCCTGGGATCACTACTAAATGGGGGTCATCTTCCACGACAAAGCCCCCCTTTTCTGACCCTTGCTCCAGTCTCCTGGACAGAAGACTCGATGCCAATGGCCGCACATTTTCATTTGTTCTCTGTGCAGCAATGAACAATTTTTCGCCCAGCCTATCTTTGCCTAACCTGGACGTAGCTTTTCCCTCACCTGCTTGGCCTCTTTTGCCACTTCCAAAGCTCTTTGAGTTAGATATGCTCTTGTTTTGGGGCCCAGAATCGTATGTCTTCCCCTCTTCTGATGTCCGGCTTTTCAATGCCTTTCGTAGAAGACTTCTTCCCGTGCTGTCCGACTTCTCTTTGCTTTTCTTTCCTTTTCCTGGCCCATTTCGCTTTATTTCCATGGTTTCTTTGAACTTCGATAGCTGTTTTGGTGAAAATCCCCAGTCATATTTCAGCCAGTTCACTGGATAAGTCATTCTTTGTCTGGACTGGACCTCTCCAGGCTCATTCAAATACGCTTCTTTTGCTACTGAAGAAGTCTCATGAAATGTGGAGATTGTTGGAAAGTTGTAGCTCTCTACCGTAGCGTTCAAGGCATCAGTTGCTTTCTCGGCTATCTTAGAACTATTTCTGAGAGACTCGTGGTTTTTCAGAGCCCTACCCTGATCTGATATGATATTCTGATCGCCTCCTTCTTCGTCCACTACCCAGTCCCTTTCGTCTGCAGGTGAGCTCTTGCTGATGATCATAGTTCGCAGAGCTGCCTGCTCCTTCGCGTCCTTCTTCTTGACAGGCTTGACGGTTTCATGTTTCTTGCTCGCCCCAACTCTCTTCACTTTATACATTGACGTTATTGGCTTCGGCTCTTCATGTGCTTTCAACTCATCAAAAAGCTCGGATACCATCTCATCCCCATTGCTCTTGCCTTTCGCCGACTTTTTCTTGCCTGCGTAGTTCCCCGGAAACAGTTGATCAGATATAAGGACTTCATACGGATTAGGGCCTTTGGACGGGGGTGGGGGCTTGAAGTAGCTTGGTGGCAGAGGTGCGGCAGCATCCGGAATCGGCACATTGTACTGCGGGAATCCAGTATTACTGGACTGGCCTGGTTTGCCTGGAGGCTGCGCAGGAGGCTGGCCATTATTGGCCGGCATAGTTGGGGAGGATGAGGCGGACCCGGCAGGCCCACTGCCGCCAGGGGTTGAGGCCGCCGGTCCTGCTTGTGAGACGGGGGACGGTGCCTTCACTATGTCAGGGGGTTTCACTCCATCACCAACAAGATTGTATGACTTGCCTTTATCTGACAGCGTTGAAGATAGAACGTTTGTGGAGGAGCCAACAGGAGATGCGCCCGTCGGAGTGACATACTGGGAGCCTTGCGCAGCATGCAGCTGGCTGTCAGTCTGCGGAGGAGGAACAGGTGGCTTTGCCGGGCCCCCAAGAGGGGGTTTGGTTGGTGGAGGGCTCCCTATGGATGCTGGCGTCAGAGATATGCCTGCGGACCCACTCTTCTCATCATCTGGTTTATTATTGAGAAGGGCGGCTTTCAGCCTCGCCATTAATTGTGGATCGTGCCCTTCCTTGGCTTCAGCTAGCAGTCCAGAGATCATTCCGGGGGAGAGACCAGCCCCCGACTTCTCTCCAGATGCTACTGCGTCGATCATTCCTTGAAGGAAGGTTCCGCTCTCAGGTTTATCTTGGACATTCATCGTCTCTTTCCACACAGGTACGACTCCTTCCCTTGAGTCGCCCTCGGTCGTATTTTTCACTTGTTTCTCTAAGTTCCCTATGGCAGGGGAAGCATCAGATGACCTGTTCCCCGGGCTCCCCTCCATGACTGGCTTTGAAATCAAGTTGCTCGAGACCTTGTTATTAAATGTTGTCTTCCCCGTGTTCATCATTTGTGCCATTGTCTGCAACATATCAAGCATTTGGGGATTAACCTTTTCACTGCCTTTCGTCTCTGAAACCTCTGGCCCTGAAGGTGTGGATACCTTTGACTGTAAAAATTGCAGGAGCTTTGCGGGAAACAGCGAATCAGAAAGCTCTTGAATTGTCGCATAGTCTGGAGTTTCCTGCTTGACAAAATGGTTTTCCGTGGCCCCCTCAGGCCTTCTTCTTTCGTACCCTGAATCAGCAGCCCCCCGAAACCTCTCTGGGACATAAACAATGAAGGGCTTGCAGTTGTGTTGGTAATCTATGTCCCCATAGCCGTTGTCTATATACTGGTGCTTTCTCAAGTAAACATTGCGCTTGAATGGAATACCAGCAAATTTCAAGGCATGACCTTTATCTCTAGTCTTGGCATTCCGAGCGCCAATTACATCCCGTTCAATAAGAATCCTTGCGCGAAAATCTTCAGGCTGATCGAACTGTTGTCCTTGGACGACACGCGGGGCCATAAAATTTTCTGTCACACCTTGCTTGTGCACAAAGTCGTCCACCATCTTGCGCTCGGAGTCATCGAGGTTGCTATGGTCATCGAGGTTGCTATGGTCATCAGAGACGACGTCTACTTCGCTGTCCTTCTCATGGGGGTCGGGAAAGACCTCGTGGCGTGCCCCGTGAGGGCCTTCATTGCCACCGGAAATGTCGTGATTGTGGAACCCGTTGTCATCGTGATTAAAGCCCTGGGGATTGGCTAGCCTGTCAATCAGGTGATGCGTCTCCGCATCCTGGTGCTCACCCTCGTGCGCATCGGCACCCACGTGATAATCATCGCCGCCTCCCATGTCTCCTTCGTGGTGCTCCTCTGCACCTCCAGGTGCTTCCTCTGCGGAATGCCCCGCATTCTGAATGTTATGCCGTCCGTTCCCTTGCTCGTGATTCCACGTGTGATCTCCAAGGTCGTTTATATTTTCTTCAAACATGTGACCAAATGCATTCCCGTAATGGCCGTCTTTTCCACTATCAAACCCGTGTTCAAATGAGGCCACACCATGCCCTTCCATTCCGTGTCCACCTCCTTCGTGGCTCCCTCCGTCTGCTCCTCCGTGCAGTCCGCCAAAAGAGCCTCCATCATGACCACCTTCGTGTCCACCACCAAAGCCATGACCAAAACCACTATTCAGTCCCTCAATTTCATCAGCATGTTCACCCCCGTGTTCTCCAAAGCCCCCATGGCCGGCAAAACCCATCCCACCGGCAAATCCATGCCCTCCGCCATGCCCTCCGCCATGTCCTCCACCATGCCCTCCGCCATGCCCTCCGCCATGCCCTCCGCCATTGCCTTCATCACCATCAAGCAGACCATGACCCCCAAAGGCATGCCCCAGCCCGTGACCTCCAAACCCTTCACCATGTTCTCCACCATGACCAACATTATTGTCTTCGCCATGCCCAAGCAAATTTTGAGCCCCAAATCCAAATGGACCAAACATATTTCCAAAAGCATGAGTACCAGTTCCGCCATGGCCACCTCCATCTCCACCGTGACCGAATACCCTCCAGATGCACCAGTGCCACCAAATCCACCATGGCCGCCAAATTCACCATGGCCGCCAAATCCACCATGACCGTCAAATCCACTATGGCCACCACCATCTCCATGACCGCCACCAAAGCCATCTCCATGGCCGCCACTAAAACCACCACCATGACCGCCACTAAAACCACCTCCATGGCCGCCACCAAAACCACCTCCATGGCCACCACCATCTCCATGGCCGCCACCAAAACCACCTCCATGACCACCACCATCTCCATGGCCGCCACCAAAACCATCTCCATGGCCGCCACCACCTCCATGGCCGCCACCAAAACCACCTCCATGACCGCCACTTAAACCACCTCCATGGCCGCCACCTCCGCCGTGACCTCCTTCATTGTGACCAGAATCTTGCAATCCGTTCTCAAAATCGTGGTACTGGTTACCCCACACATTTCCATAGTCTTGGTGACCAAAGAAATGCTTGTCTCCGTGTGAGGACGCGTGATCCATCCCTCCACCATGTGTCTTCGAATACCACGGCTGGACATGATGGCTGAGAGCCGCATGGGGCCCATAATGTTGCTCCCCTTCATCTGCATGGTCAAACTGACCACCACCACCCTCCTCGTGACCCTCTCTTCTCTCGTCGTTCATATCTCCCCCATGACCCCCACCACCACCCCCATGTCCGTTCCCAAAGAACATGCCTTTGTGCACGCCAGACATTTCGTAAGAGCCCGTCTCTCTAAAAGTTGGGTCCGTGTGTAGAGCATCCAAGAAATCATGGGAATACACTCCCCCACCGTGTCCTGCAAACCCCATTGCCACTACATTTTCTTGCACTGGATTGTATGTGGACATTTTAATGTGACCATTTTCTCCAAGATTATAAACAGCGGGGTTGCCCATGGCGTCAGTCCCGAAAATTTCAGGCGGGCGCGCATGGTCATGTGACAATGTGTCGTGAATGTCTTCGGCAGCATGTGGGTGCGAATGGTGATGAATCGGCATATGGTCTTCCATTGCATCAGCATGTTCATGGTGATCATCTGAATCATGATCATGGTAATCGTCGGAATCGTGACTGTCGTGATCATCAGAGTCATCATCAAACAGGTGATGCGAATCGTGATGATCAAACATGTGATGTGAATCGTGGTGATCATCGTGGTGATGCATCGCCACTGTTGGGATGGCGTGAATCGTTCCTTCGTGCTCCTGATGGCCTCCATGGATTCCATTCTTCGTAGCAAACAGTGACGCTGCGTGAAACGCCGCCTCCGCAGCTTGCCGCGCTGCTGCCTGAGGTGATAGCCCGGCTTTAGCTGCGTTTCCGGCGGCCTCCGATGCAGACGTGGCAATCAGCGCCCCAAGCTCTTCCTTTGTACTTTTACCACTGCCCCCACCCGCACCACCAGCCCCTGCGGCCCCTCCTTGGGCCCCACCACTAGCATCATTATTACCATTGACGCCAGCGTTGCCACTACTACCACCACCATTACTACCCCCACCACTAGCGCCCGCTCCATTTCCGTCATTACCCCCTGCACCTCCGCTTGCACCCTTTCCGGCGTTCGGATTATTAGCAGCAGCGCCTGTATCCCCTAAGCTTCGCAGCCCTGCTACTACAGCATCCAAAACACCTGTCGACTCCATCTGACCCACCAGAGCCTTACCCCCTGACAAAATCCCAGCTGCAATACCAGCAGCCAGACTGGAGGCCATGTCATTCGCATTAACTTGCTGGTTAGCACCTCCTCCGCCACCAGCCCCTCCTACATTGGCACCATTTGCGCCTGGCCCTTTACCTCCTCCTCCAGCACCACCAGCACCAGCCGACCCGCCAGCACCAGCCGACCCGCCAGCACCAGCCGCCCCGCCAGCACCAGCCGCCCCGCCAGCACCAGCCGCCCCGCCAGCACCACCACCTGCCGATCCAGCAGCACCGCCAGTCAATCCGGCACCACCAAATGCGTCCCCTGCAGTGCCACCAAGACCGCCAGCACCACCCAGGCCGCCAGCACCACCAAGGCCATTAGCACCACCCAGGCCGCCAGCACCACCAAGGCCATTAGCACCACCCAGGCCGCCAGCACCACCAACTCCACCTGCACCACCAATGCCGCCAGCTCCGCCCAGGCCGCCATATCCAGGGACAGCTAGTCCACCGGCTGCAAATAAAATGTTAGTATAATGTTAGTAAATTAGTGCAAAACAGCCAGAACCACTCCTAACTATCACTAGTTTTCAACTTGGAATAAATACATAGCACTTGGCTGCATTACAATACCGCTATCTCCATTACAATAAATCTATATGACTCTAATTACAGATTGCAATACGATTTCTTATGACGATTCGCAGGAATTCTCTAATAATAGATTGCCTAGTGAGTCGAAACAATAGCAGAGGGGGGACATTCTGGCGATGCAATTGGGATGCTGCAATACACAGAACACTATTGATGATGCAATTGCAAAAAGAGGAAACAGGCGGCAGAAATTGGAAGACTACCAGCAAGCCTCCTAATTTTCAAAATTTCCTTTTAGAATGAAGTAGATAGGTTCTGCCATTAGTCTAAGGTAGGGAGAAGGATCGAAGGAAAAAATATTTGCTGCATTAAGAATGCAGAATGGGAAAACTGAAAGAAAGTGTAGAGGCAGGTGTAATTGATGATTACTTTGCAGAGACAGTGGGGAAGTTTGCTTACGTCCCACGTAGAAGCACCTGTGTTAAAAAAGCTTGGCTTCATGTTACAGTGGCATAAACTGAGATTGCATGGTATTGAATCATTTCAGTGCAAGGCTATTTACACGTCATTACGGAGAAGCATGATGTATGTACTGGAAAGGCTTGATATGGCCCAACATGTTGAATGACGCCGCATCTAGCCGCATCAAGATCCAGCTGACTGGAATTTTCCAGTTAGAAGTTAGAAAGGCCATACTATTGGAGAAAAGCTGACTCTCGCATGTCGTATATTGCCTTATTTCAGCAGAATAAAGAGGCACAAAAAAGCAGAGTCCCGGCAACTTGCATAAAATCCAATACTCGCGTCTCTGGTATGTGTATGTGATTGCATTAATCAGCTTAAGCATTGATTACCATATTCCGCTTCTGATTGATAAGCATAGACGATATCCTGTAAACCAGATCGTAAGCGTAAGAATGCTTGCCGATTAACAACTCTGTTTAACCTATTACGTCTGTGATCTTACTTTGGAAGCATAGAACATTGCCTCTATGCTACTTCTGCTTGGCGTCAAAATCAAACACAGAAAAGCGCGTTCTATTTAACACACGACACACAATAGACAGACATGGCCGTGTTCTACGACTGGCGCCGTAATACAACTTTACTGACCTGCAGCGGGCAATGATGCGGCTGCCGTGCCTTCTTGCGCCTGCTTGATTGCCTTCTCGCCGGTTAGCGGTCTCTTCTTCCCGGCATCCTCCTTCGGCATGAACTTATTCCCAGAGGTATAGTTGAATGTTGCCCGGTTTCTCCCTCTTGGGACCAGAACTGACACTTTGTGCCTTTTCACAATCGGAATCAACAAACCAGTAATTTCTCCTCCGGTAGGTCGACTGAACAGCACATCTCTTTGCACTGCATTCTCTTTCTTCAAGCTCTGCTTCTTATTTTCCGAATCATCATTATCCGACTTTAAATGATCATCACGCGCCTCTTTAGTCTCTTCACGCTTTGAAGCAATTCCTAGAATGTTATTCATAGTCTTCTGTTGTGACGTCACTTCTGAATCATCAGAGCTGCCACTATCAGCTGTCAGACTGCTCCCTCCCAGTCCTAGCAATGCATTCAAGCCACCACCAGCACCACCGCCAGCACCACCGCCGCCACCTAACCCTAAGCCACCAAGTGCCAATCCAGCACCGCCAGCACCGCCGCCGCCACCTAACCCTAAGCCGCCAAGTGCCAATCCAGCACCGGCATTAGCCAACGCTCCTCCGGGAAGGATACCTGCGATGCCGCCTCCAGCCAATCCTCCCCCAGCAAGACCTCCTCCGCCGCCCGCCATTTTTGCTGCCAGGTTTGCAGAGTTCAGCATCTGAGTTGCTTGAGAGACACCTTCAGCCGCTTTCAGTGCGCTGCCTAGAGCAGTTCCAGCCATTTGCCCGATAAGCGCGTTGGATGCACCACCATCACCGGCTCCTCCGCCCCCTCCTGCGGCGGCACCGCCTCCACCTCCTCCTCCACTTATGCCAGCTGCAGCCAGCATCTTTGAATTGTCCTTCATTGCTTGCACTTCCCCAGCAAGCTTCCCGACAGTTTCACCAAGACTCCCAAGTTGATCGGCCACTTTTTGCTGAGTTGCAGCCATTGCAGGGGCCATGGCACCGCCACCCCCGGCGGCACCACCACCGCCGGCACCTCCTCCAGCACCTCCTCCAGCACCTCCTCCAGCACTTCCTCCAGCACCCCCTCCAGCACCCCCAGCACCTGCTCCTCCCCCAGCACCACCCTTTTCAACCTTCGCCGCAACATTGGCCAGCTGTTCCTGCAAGCTCTTGATCCCATCCTCTAGTCGGTTTTGACCTTTCATCTTTGCTGCCTCTAACATGGCGTCTTCGGGAGTCGTACCTCCCCCACCTCCTCCAAGAGCCTTTCCAGCCTTTTCTTTCGCCATGTCGCTTATTGCTGAGTTCAAGCGATCAAGGGTAGCGCCAAGTAATGCTCCTTGCTTGATCTGAAGGATGTTTTAAAGTCATTTCAGATTGCAACTTCCATTGTAATAATAAAGCAATATACCATAAATTATACCAATGGTTCTTTAAAAGAGCATGAGGTATTTCTTTCACATATAACCTTGTTACAATCTCGAATCAAAATGCTACTTCAAGCATCGTGTTCCAATTTTTCAAATTTTACATTCCAGAACTTTTAATTAGATTACCTGCTGTGCCTGCGCAGTCTGCTGCTGCGCAGCCAGCTGCTGCGCCAATGCCAGTTCTGCTGCGGATGGTCCCTGGGGCCTCGATGCCTGCTCCAGCCGGGAGTTGATTGTGTTAACTGCATTTTCAAGCTTTTGCAGCGAGTTAGTGACATCCTCGTCTAAGAAAAGATGGCCAAATACTGTCAATTAGCCACTGGGCAGTGCAACTTATGCCATGACTTTTACAATTCCGAGGGTAAAGGTCCATAATTGCCAATTGTGCATAAGCCAAACAAATAATTTTGAAAAGTTGAAATGCAGCCAGTCAGTGCAAAGCGAAATCAGCAAAATAATGTATTTAGTTTTGATATTCCTGAGAGAAAAAATGGCGTTTTGTAATAACCTTTACCTTCCAACAAATCAATTCTAAACACCCAACGAGAAAGCATCAAAGATCGTCTCAACTTTAAAAACTGAAAATGACTGATTTTAATCTAGCCTACGATTGATAGCTTATTTGACCTATTTGTAAGATGAATCCAACAAAGCCTAGTTTGAAAAGGGGTCAATCACGACATTAAATTTTAACCGTGTCAATTGTGTTAATGTGAAAGGTCAACAGTCAGAGGTCAATTAGTCGCTGGGCATGATCTATAAAGGTGCTTCTTTACCAAAATGATGACGGTATTCCTCCGTTTCATTATGGTCGTGCTTCGGTGCCTTGTGGTTATACCTATTGCGCTCCCATCGCTTTATCTGTGGACCCAGCGTCTGTCGTACGTTTGGCGTTAGTAAGACAAACCTCTGCGGGGCTATTCTTGAATTGTACGCCATTGCATTGCTGAGCGCTGCAAAGTCCACAACAGATTTCTGCGCTCCCAATGGAAACCGCAATAAATTCATTGGGACGACGTTCAGATCCGACTGCTGTTTGCCTAGCAAATTAGCAAGAGGCAATAACGCACTACTTGTTCCCCGGTCCTGTATATAACCCTGCTCTTGCTGAAGCGAAACCGGGCCACCAAGTGATCCCACAAATCCGGGTGACTTCGATGCACCGCTGGTTTCCCTGTGGCTCTTATATCTTTTCCGTGAGATCTTACGCCTGCCTTCCCCGGTCACTTGATTTTTAACGTGCTTACTCTTTGGTACAATGCTAACATTGTCAGAGGTAATTTTCAAAATGTATCTCTTGTTAGCACCAACTGTCATGGTCGTGTCACGTGACGTCACATGGTCAGTAGGATGTGTTATGTACTTCCTTCCGTGAATTCGTCTTTTCTGCAGTGCAGTTTTCTTATGCTTTTCAATGGTACTTTTAGTCGGTCTGTCGTAGAAGGTTCTTGTATTAGTCAAGTCTTCTCCCGATTCAAGCACCGTTTTCTTGGAACTTGGTACTTCTTCAGGAACAATTGCGGCAACAGAGGGAATGGTATGGGTAGGATGTATTTCTGCGATGTCGATTTGTCTTGTCTTAGGAAGAGCAACGCTCTTGTCCTTCATTTTCACCGTTTTCAGTTTGGAAAGAAGTTTTCCTAGCCAGAAAGAATGGCTCCGTCAGTCGTTGTAAAGTGTATCTCAAACAGAGATTTAAGAACTTTAACAAGAGCCATGCGACCCGCTTCATTGTTCAGATAACATGCCAAAACGAGGCCAGGTGTGAGTAGCGGTGAGGATAGCACTGTCACGTGGTAAGGTGAATACGAATGGGTGGTAAGGTGAATAAGGTTGGGTGCGAGGTAGAGGTGGTGAGGCAAGCACGTTTGTGTGGTAAGATGGATACAATTTGGCCGAAAGGTAAGTACCATTGAGTGGCAAGGTAAGTATGGTTAGTGGTTAAAGGTAAACTTACAGATGTTGGATCTCAATAAAATATGAAAAATAATAGGAACTATGGTACCTCCAAGAGCAGACAATTCGCCATCCTTTCCTCCTTCAATGAGTCCACCTTTCAAACAAGAAGACAATAGAGGGTTAAGGAATTTACAGATATTTCAGAATAAGCATTCAAAATAAAGCAGGAAATCTAGCGAAGTTAGAAAGGAATTGGTGGAATTACCTGCACCAGTGGTGCCGCCGCCCGCAGTGAGAAGGCCAGAGGCACCGCCGGCTAGGGCCGCTGCAGCCCCACCAGTACCTGCACCTCCAAGAGAGCCAGCCCCTCCACCAACATTGCCACCAAGTGCTCCTCCTGTGCCGATTCCCAAGGCTTCAGCCAAGGCTCCGCCAGCACCAATACCCTGCCCTCCGCCGACGCCGCCTGGTCCAGCAATGCCGCCACCGAGTCCTGCTCCGCCGCCGCCGACGCCTAGTGCTCCACCCAAAGCACCTCCAACACCTTTGCGGTTGAAAAATAGTTCAGTAAATACATGCCAGTCATTTGTTTACATACACGCCAATTCAGTCAATATCAAACATATATGAAGTAGTACAATTGAGCAATTCACTGCTATATGGTGATCGTGAGAATAAAGCAATCAAATAATATTTCAATGATGTGAAAGTTAATGACGAACAACATATAAACAAGCTCTCCTTTTTATGGACCCAAAGTGGCTGTACGTACCCTACGAATACATTGATATATCAAGAAGGACTCCTAAATATCCCTGAAGACAATTGAATAAGAACGTCCGCCTCGTCCATTATAAGCAAAAGACTCAACATTCACAACGAGGCAAGCTCATAATGTCTGCAGATGACTATAGCCAGCATCAAAGACCTACACATAGTTTCAGACACCAAGTTTGGTGTATCAGCTGTTTGCCAATGAAATGTTTATTAATTTTAATGTACCTCCGACACCGCCGTCTGCTTTGTTTGTTCCCAGGATGCTGGCCAACAGATCGCCGGACAGTCCGCCAGCGCCAGCAGCCGCATTCAGAGCGACGCCGCCATTGCCAATCCCCAGGGAGGATGAGCCTAGCGCCGATTCAGAATACATTGCTGTCAGTTGTGGCAACTAGTGTAATTACTCGGATGATGATTAAGCATTTGGCAAAGGGTGAGCAGTCATTAGCAAAGAAGCAGTAAAGCCCCGCCAGGGGTAAAACTCCACCTAGGGGAAGGGGATGCGGCGTACGAATGGTGGGATACTCTGCCCAACCGTTAACCGGCAATCAAGAGGATATTTTACACCCGCCTAATCTAAGGCCTTCAAATTAAAAGTATTTCAAGTATTTTAATTGAAAGTATTTCAAGTATTTCAACCGAACCGTCTTCTGAACAAAAGCAGACTTCAAATCAACCCCTTTGCCAAATTATATGTGTTTTTATTTAGAATATTACACCTTAAACATTTTTAACATTGTACCATATATTTATTTTATACTAATTCTTCATATATATATTACTATATTTTCAAATTCGATTAGATCTGCAAGCGACCTGACAGACCAAACCCACCTAGTCCCATCGCACCGACACCTCCTCCGCCACTCAGTCCGCCTATTCCTCCAACTTGACTACCAAGCCCTGCAGCGCCAGCAAGCCCGCCAATACCGGTGTTACCGCCAGTTCCTGCCAAGGCGCCAGTAGCCGCTCCGCCGCCAGCACCCGCCACTCCGAAGCCGCCTCCACCTAAGCCGCCCATGCCACCGCCCATCGCAGTTCCGCCAAGGCCAAGCGCGTTCGCTGTTCCCGTTCCAGATGCGCCGAGGTCTCCCAAATCTCCGCTCAACCCGCCGATAACTGACAAAGCAACAAGAAGCTATCAATTCTTGGAAATCTTTTCCTAGCACCTTTGGTTGGTCCTTTAGAAAGGTTCAAAAATTTGAACTAGCTTGCAGGGCGCTTGATGCAAGTAAGAAAATTCATTACTATATTAATAGAATATTATGCTAATTACTGGAATAAAAAGTATAATGATCTGCAAAGCAGACTCTCTTGCCATAAAAGTACCTACGCTGATTATCTCCATTACATACTTTGATGGGACCTACAATGTGTGTGTTTTCTTTAACTCTTTTGCTATAGCACTATCAAACCTTAGCACTATCAAATCAGAAAACCAGCAGCGCAGCTTCGACAAAAATTAAAGGCAATAAGGCGCATAAGGCACATAAGGCAATGATGGAAGAAACGTACTTCCGGGGACAGTACCGCCTGCCCCACCAGGCCCTCCAAGACCGGGTCTTCCTCCAGTGTTCCCAAGAATTGGTCCAAGATCTCCGGTTTGTGCCGCGGCCAAAGCTGGAACAATACCGCTGCCCCCTCCGGCACTAGCAGCTAGAAAAAAAATGTGAGCAGTGAAATTCACTGAGAGGCTCAATACAGTCTGTCGTGTCATCACTGTAGGACTGGGGACCAGTGTTGCTGGCTGTTTAATGACAGCAATGCATTCATCTCACTCCGAGTATAGCAAGTCTAATCTCATTCTGCTATTCTACAACTATATTCCTATGCTTACCTAGCTTAGTAAAGCTAATGAAACCTGCAGAAATTGGACGGACGAATTTTCCATCTGGCAGCTGCACCCCAACAGACATGCAATCGGCGTTCCCACTCTGGGCGCCAGTCACCTGAATATAGTACGACTTTGCACCAGCAAGGCGAATCGCTATTGATGACTGCTCCTCGGGGTACCTGAAGTGAATTTTTCCAGTTAGGCCACAAATGGTGCAATCTAAACAACATTAGTCAACTTCTACTAGAACAAGCAGTTTTATTTCTATCGGCGATTTCAGAAAAAGGTCAATCATAAAATGATCTTAGTTTTGAGTCATTAATGATATGGCATGCTAGATTTCAGTACAACTCGTGTTTTCCTTGATCAGGCCTTCTCAAAGTAATGTAACTTTACTATACCCCTTGAGTCTTGCTTTCAGGCTTTAAGGCGTAAATTTCAATATATTTTTTAATCAAGTTGTCTTCTACAGTCATAAATTTTATCGGCGTACAATACTTATAGCTTCCATGCTTGGGCAATCATTGAAGCCTTATGGGTACTAGCGCAGCATACACAAAACTAGGCTACATTTTTCAAGAACACAATCAAGTGGCCCTGTAAGCTTGCGATTGCCACTAACGCATCTGAGCAAGTGTTTGATCAATGCTTCCTTGCTACTCACTTGTCCCATTGGTTGTGCCCAGACCACCTCCTTTGCGATATGATCCGCCTTATGTGGTCTTTTCCTTCGTCCGGACTCATGTATACGTCACATGCATCATCACAAGCACTGAAAAACGTGTATTCGCCATCGGATGGTGAAATAAACCAGCCATACATCATGTGGCCGTAATGGAATCCTTGCCCACGTGGCGAGTCCATTCTGTCCAAACGGTCCGAAAACGTGGGTTTATCAGGGTATCTGTGATTTCGGTACAATGCTTCGATTGTAGTTTCGCCTTCTCGTCTGTAGATGTGCTTGTACAGGAGCCAGTTCACCCCTCCCGTGGCTTAAAGAAAAGCATGCGCAAATCAATCAACATGCATAGCCACAAATTGTAACAAAATGTAAGCGGCTCCATAACAACAGCAACAACAGTAGCAACAACCGCAGCGCAAGAATTTTAGAACCTTCTATCCATGCCTGCTTCTATTGAAACCTGAAGCATTTTGTAGATCTACTCGACATTTGAATGTTGCAGAGTGTGTATAAAGACTGAATCTTATTATCAAAAACTCTCAGTATCATTATAGAGGAACGAACAAACAGAAGGTAGCTTACAGATCACTGATCTTTTCGTAGAATTCGCTGGAGTAATGGATTCCATTTGCTGCGGATTCCACAAGGGCTTCACAGATGAGCGTCTTCTTTCCATCCTTGACCCCCTGTTACCATCCACTCCATCAAGCAGACCATTCCCTGAGTGGTACTTGTAAACAACAATCTTCGCATTTTCTTTGCCCTTAGAGAAATCAAGCACTACTCTTCCTTTGCCTTTGAACTTCTTCGCGTAATCCAGCACCTCCGAGTCTTCATATTCGTCTGCGCTTTCAGTGCCGCCCATCTCGTCGCCAATTGGTGGGGTGGGGGTTCTTTCATGCTTAGCTACCTGTTCCATGCCTCCGTCTCTTCGCTTCCCCTCCTCCTCTTCTACTTTCTTCTCAACCTCACTAGAACCTTCTTGTCCTTCCAGACTGCCACCTTTCGCTGCTGGTTCATCTTCCGGTATTTCATACAACCCTTTCCTCATTGCACTGGCAGACGATTCCTTGTCGTCCGCCCCTTTCCTGTCTTCTGTCCCTTCTTCGTTGTCATCAAAATTCTCCGGTACCTCATAGAACCCCTGTTTCTTTATATCTTGCACACTAGGCTTCTTTTCCTCGTTACTTGTCCCCTGATAATCGTACCCCTCGACGTTAGCCCCAGTTTTACCCATGATGAAGGTCTTGCTGTTGCCATTAGAGAGTACCCCATCGTGAGCCCCCTTTTTGTTGTGCCAATTAATGTGGTTTGGCACATTGTCTCTATTCTTTGGTGCAATGGGGAGTTGCTTGCTGCTTAATCCTGGAGCTAAAAGGACAAGAAAATGATCAAGAGGATTGCACCTGTGATAGATTGGTAAAAGATCTGCTAATCAAAAAGCAGTGATTGCAAAACAACTAAACCTGCTGCAAATTAGATGAAAAATAAGGTGTGAAGTACTGCCAGGGACAACAATTGCAAAAAGGAAACTTATTTGTGACTTCAAATGACTGAATTCTGCAATTTCGACGCGCTGCATGCCAAGAAAATAATCACAGAATCTATAATGGGAAAGTTCTTCTGAGACTGTGCGGAGACCAGAGAAGTAGAGTAGTGGAATACAGGCCTAGCTCAACTTACGTAGCCGAAGCATTTCACTTGGAATAGGGAACTTTGATTTTCCATTTGGCAGCTTTACGCCAACTGACAAATGATCGTCCCCAAAACCTTCAAGCATATCGGCTTCGATGTAATAGAAATGATCCTTCGCCAACCAAGTAGCTTCAGACTTTTGTGTATCTTTGTATCTAGAAATGGTCAGGCATTTAAAGTCAATAATCAACGAATTAAACGATAGGTTTTAAAAAACTAGATAAACAAGCTTTTAGATCATGCTCATGGCTTGAGTATTGCCCCCATTAATACAAGACATGTTAGTAAAAAAAATTTTTTAAAATAGTTAAATATAATACAATGTTTAGTGGTACTTTAGAAACTTGGTCACACGTTGTTTATCGCTTTGAAAAAATAGCTTACTCGTCAAAGATGCCTCGTTTCGATGCTTGAACTTGCGAGATCATTCGTCCCTTGTGCCTAGGCTCCTCGTCCACGCTCAAAAACAAATCGCACATTTCGTCACAGGAACTGAAGAACTGGTAAAGACCAGTTTCCGGGGCCTTGAAGTAGCCTCGAATTCGCTGTCCATAGTTGTCAGCAAAGTTGATGGGTGTGTCGAAGTCCTGGATAATGTCAATCAAATCTGGGTTGTTTGGGTATTTCGAAGTGTCGTACAATGCTCGTATTTCGCCTCGAGTCGTTGGTGTGACGTCATAGTACACTTCCCGAAGTAGGCCCGGATATGCACCCTCTAAAAAGCAATACGGCGCTATCAATAGTTACCTCAATGCGTGAATGGTTTAACAGACAGCAATATTTTGTAAAATTGGCTTATTCAGAGCATGGGACTTATAAAGAAAACATTCTTCTTTATAGCATCCTAAGACATTAAAAATACATAAACAACAACAGTTAAGCCAAAATTAACAAAGGAAATGTCGTTCGTAGTGAGAAAGGACACAAGGTCATCGAGTTCCCACTGCGAACGACATTTTATACAACGATAAGTCTAGTACTCAAGAAAACATCAATATGAATATTTGTTAGCTCCAACAAGAATATAGGACGAATTTTATTGAAATGTTTTCTTATGGTTGCCAGGAAAGTGAGACAACTAACCAAGAGATGATGCTGAAACCAAATTGGATGAGAATTTTGAGTGCCTCCCGTGGGTCCCTGATCTCGGAACTTGGACTTTGGCCCCACTTTTAAGAAATGGATCCCTCTTCATTTCCGTGTTGAGAACTGACAACAGAAGCAAATATATTGGATTAAAAGAAAGTGGTAAAATAATTGATGGCAAAGGTAATTGGCAAGTAAATAGAAATACCTAACTATAGAAAAAACAGAATTAGCAAAAGTTACAGCTGTACACAATTGAGCAAAAAGTTTTGACTGCTCAACTTACATTGGAGAAGTGAGTCATACTTCAGTGTTTTTGAAGGAGTCACGTGGCCTTTCTCCGGCTTGACTGAAACAGAAAGTGCCCACTATGATGTATTGCAAGAAATGTCGGAGATATAAAACAGACTTGAGAAGAAGAGCTGTATTTGGAAACAGAGATGAAGGTCAATGGGAAAGAATGTTGGTAACATAGCTTACAGCTGGGGTTTTCGCTTAGAATCTTCTTCAGAACGGAATGGAGAACCATGGCTTGCTTGATCTTCTTCACGTCATTGTCACCAAGATCCCTTCGTGTTCTGGAGCTCACTGGATGCAGAAGGAGATCAAAATCAACATTATGCCATTTAGAGAAATTTTATTCCCTAAGAATCAGAACAAATAAAAGAAAAGCCCATACATAAGAATCTTCAGTTATTAAGAATCTAAAGCCTGAGCTATATATTTGTGCCCAATAAAAAAGAACCATTTCAGCCTGTCATTTTTACCAGTTTCTCAATAAAAGGTAAAAAATTTAATAATTTCATTCACTGGGAAATAAATTCAAACTGTTTGTCAATCAACTTCTTTCATGGAATGACTCCAAAATCATATGTAGAGCTGTAATAGGTAGGGCATGCAAGTGCGAACTGGATTAGCTTGAGGTGAAATGGGCAAGGCCAAGATGTGAAAAAGATTGGCTAAGATTAAAATTCACAGATTCTCTGTGATTGCAACTGTTAGAGCTATCCAGTTTGCCATTCGTGGTCCAAACTACTCATTCTATACCCTGTCTATCCATTTTTTAATGCTAAACCTTTAACTACCCTATGTTTTCTGGCACTTGTTTCGGACGCTATGTTAAGAGCCTATACCCTAATTGCGAAATGTACCTCAAAGCGTAAGAACCCAGACAGGCTGAGTTCAAAATCTTAGGTTCCTATGTGCGGGTTTTTACTGTACCAACATCAGTGATCTCATAGTAGAGTCAAGACAGGGTGCCATGCTGTGAATCACACTCAAATCACGGACAGCAATCGTGAATAATCATGGTTAATCACAAAGAATAATTAGCTTAAGCGTAAATGTTACTGCTTTAGACTAGCTACCTATCTGTAAAGAAATAGCTATCTGCTTTTGACATGAGACATGGAAAAATAACAAATCTCATATCAGAAACTTAATGCAAGTTATTTTGAAAAAAAATTAATCAAATTCATCCCAATTGCTATAATAAAAGCTTTACTAGAGGACGATTCACTACATTTAAACATCAAGTCCTCTACGCGGATTCGATCCCCAACAATGAACACATCTTGAAGCGTGCAAGCAGTTGCGCAGGAAAGATCTACAGAACAAGACCCTTCAGTTAACTTTGAAAGCGTAGCACAACTTGATCTAGTCATTACCATGACATATTGCCTTAGATAATTCACAATTCGACACGGAGAATGCCGATCTATACACCAAGATGTCAAATTCGCATCCAGCTGCTTATCGACTTAAGAAATATCAAATCTGTAACCAATTATTCACGTGTAAACGAAGGTCGAATTTGCAGCTGAAACGTCTCTCTATTTCCAATCATTTTATGAAATATTTAATGTAAGTATTGTTCCTTATACATTGCTCAATATGTTTTGAAGATGACCTTTCATCTGACCTAACTTAGTGTAGGTATTGATAAAACTAAGCACTGATTTTTTTGTCCTTGAGAGATGTAAGACATCTTCAGTTAAACGCTTTTGAAAAATCAATACCAGTAAATTTGAGAAATGAATTCTAAAACCCTATCATGAGACTGTGAATCATGCAGATAAAAACAGTTTCTGTGGATAAACATGTAAACTGTTTTTCTTTTATCATGTTGCTTGTTGCCTATGACCCTGTTTTCATTTTATTAAACAAATTGACAGTGCCCCGATAGTAACCAGAGCTATTTCGATATTTTTCAAGAAAGATATAATCATTCAATTGTCGGTTTTCCTTTAGCCACTAGACAAACATTTTCAAAATATGTCAAAGTTTATTGTTCATGAATTCAGTGGTCAATGCAAAGCAAAAGAGCAGCCAACAAAGCATACAATATGAGATTGTAATTTATAAATCTGGATGAATTGCTAATTATAAAAGCTATGTAAATCTGACATGTATTTACAATGTCATAGTCATTACCAAAGTTTAAAAGATAACTTTATGGCAGGTTAACATTAGATGTAGGGTGCAAGAATAAAGGGTGAAAATTAGCGAATTGCCAGTAAAATTCTTAATTGTTGTCGTTTTTGGTTTTGAATCTTGAGGCGAAGTGCAATAAGCAAAATCGGATTATGTATTGAGGCAACTCTGCCGGTCTATATGCGAAAAAATTAATTTTTTTTTAAATTGTTGATGGAATTGCCTTTATTGAGGGTAATTGAATAAGATAATTCCTTGTTTTCTTTTTCAGATTAAAAAAAAAAATCAAATTGATATAAAAAAATCATAATCTTGAAGTTACGCTGTGAAATAGTTGCTGCTTATGGTGTGCTTCGAAGAAGATCAAAGAATTGTTTTATTGTTGCATTTGATCTCAGTAAATCATCGTATATTTCATTCAAGACGCATCTTTGGTAAGAATATAGATGCTCTTCGTTTATGATATGGCGTGACTTTCTTTGGCCAATAAACAGCTTAGTGGTGATAATTTAAGAAACATGCCAACTATAACACAAAAGTCCTGTCGTACATTTGGACAATGCAGCAACAAGGAATATTGGGACTAATTGCAACTAAATACTTATAGTTTAAGAACGCTTTTGAGATAATAGAGTAGATAAATAAGGGAATATTTTGCTTTTGGCAAATTATAAATTAAAAAGTTGATCCATAAAAGAAATATCGGTCTTATAATGGGCACAATCGCCTTACTACTTACGCAGTCTCAGGTCGAACTATTTCTTGATAAATTATATATGACATGTTTTTACAATATTTAACTTAGTGATATATACACCCGTTGTTAGATAACATTTACTAGACTACTGTCGTGTGAACGGAGAACATTAAGGTAATCACGTTAATCTGAGTTGAACTGGTTACTACTATGCGAATGTTTCAGTGTACATAAGTTGCTAACTCTGTTTTTTTCGAAATTGCAGGAAATTCCGGTCAACACTTTGCGAAATTGACAGCCTTCTCAAAGTCTGGCCAAATCAACTCTTCCCTGCAATTTCGAAAAAAAAACAAAGTTAGCAACTTACAGATGGGGCGTTTCCTAACAGCTTAAAGACCCAGTTTTGGCAGGTAGAAGCTATGTTGCCTAGTTGGCATTTGCCAGGAATTGTGCTAACAAAACGTGCTTTTCGAATGCAGCAGGACCCGGCATCTCAAAAGTTGGCTGCCTTTATAGAAATTGGCTGCCTTTCCATAAAGACCTTTTTCACTCTGCTCTAAGGACTGAAACGACATGGCTATCAATTACATTCATTAATGATGACACTGGAGATCCTGAGTGTTAAAAAGCATTGACTAGCATAACAGATAAGCACTAGGTTACGGACGTGATGTTAGGCAGTCGCTTAACGCAGCTTGGTGTTCATTGTGCCAATGATGATCAATTTTCGTTATGGTTTTATAGGCGGATCCTAAAGGGCCTATTCAAGCAGCCACCGGCTCATCAAACAATACTGGCTGCTCAAATACATCTAATCCAAACTAGAAGCTCAATGGAAAGGAAAACTGCACTGACGATATGAGCAAAGAAATTGATCGTTTTGATACACTTCTTCCCTAAACTAAGTAGCCTTGCTTTGTTCATAAAGAACTCGATGCTTTAGAGGCATTCAGAGGTTGAAGCGAGTCAAATTAGCACTTACTTTTGACTTTATGATTTCTTCTAATGTGGCGTTTGCTCGGGATTCCTCTACTTTCGTATGTTTCTGATCTCTTTGCGCCTATGAATGACAAAAGACAGTTGCAACATATATAAAACACACCTGTATCGATTTCGAAGATTTCAAAGCCAAGCTACTACTAGTTACATTTGTGAATAGGTTATTAATAATAATTAGCAAAATATTAATTTCTGGACATGTTGTGAGTCACGTTATAGTGAAACTATCCGTAAGAAAAATATGGTCACTGTTATGATAAATATAATCTGAAAGAAGATGACGACATTTTGCAAATTACAATGTTTACCTTTCTTATTCACACGCGGCAGAGAATGTTTCTTTGAAACTGTGTTTAGCCTCGTTTGCGTGACGTATGACGCGGGCAACGGCCGGACCATGCGGCCACTTGGGAAGCGAGCCCCGACCGAGAGGTTGTCGCTGCCGTCGCCTCGCTTCACCATTATCGCCTCGAGATAGTACGTTCTCATTGGTTCCAGCTCGATCTCACCAGACGATTGCTCGTCGGGGAATCTGATTGGAAACGAGGATAGAGGAGGTGTTAGGGAGGCTGTTTTATTTGAGCGAGAATTGAGAATGGCAAAGCCTTCCGGGAAAGAAACGATTCGAGGGGTTTTTGTATTGAAGGTTGTTGCAAAGATGGGTAAAATGAATAACCTAAAAAGGTGCTTGTAGAGACAGTGCAAAAACGGCAATGACAAAGGTACTTCGAAATTAGAGATCAACAGAAAATAGTCGATAATAACAGGAAGAAAGCTGTGCCTAGAAATGGGAAATAGGAGTGATATACACAACATTTTTAAAAGAAAAAAAACTATAAGAGTATTGAGGCTCAAAATTGCTGAAATTCAAGAATAATTTAAAACAAATGACAGGCTCAACCTTCATCAAGACAAAAATTTCTCCTTAATCTGAGTTTTCTCCCAAAGCAAAGCAACTGTTGCACTGGAGCTATATTTATATGTGCACTCAGCTGCTCCGTGAGTAATTTATGGTGAAGCAGCAGATCCTTTGATCTTAAAGCGAATTTACACCTTGTGTTGGGAAATTTAAGAATAACCTTAGGCTAAAAATTGACAATTTTTAAGATATTGAGGATCAGCAAAAAATTAGGAACTCATTTTAAAAAAAGGGTGTATAAGCTTCGAAACTGAAAACTCACTTTTCGAAGTCATTATGCCTTGTTGCTTCCATTTGCGAGATTATTCGTCGTTTGTTGGAAGGGTTGTCATCGCTACTCAAATATAGTTCACAGCTATCGGAACAAGAAGTATAGAAGATGTAGTTTCCTTTCTCCGGTGCCTTGAACCAGCCATAAAGTCGCTGGCCGTAGTCCTTTCCGGTATCCTCGGGTGCGTCGAATGTGGTCAGGACGCTTCTAATGTCCGGACTTTCCGGGTACCGATGACTCGTTACCAGTCCGTACAGGTTATCGGCTCCATGGCCTAATCCCTTGTAAACCTCACGGACAATGCCCGAGCGTGCAACTGCAAAAAGAGTCATCATTTAGCATTGAACGTAATGCGTTATATTGCGAAAAGTTTGTTGAATACTAAGGGTAGGACGGCAAGGCGCTTAATGAATTAGGCTATACAGTTAGTTATTACTGTCAAATATTTCTCTCAGACAATATCCATTGTTAATTGGGGAGCTTTCAGAATTCCCTCGAGAGAAGACGAGGTATCCCTTGTTAATAATTTTGCACTGCTTCCGTTTCTGTGGCAGACTCAGGCACTTTTGAACCTGATTCGATGACATTGCGACCGGCAGAAGCTTTTTGCAAGGTATTTCCCATGTGCGTATCGGTGCTGTCATGTCTGTGTGATGACATCGTCATTGTGTACAGCTTCGTCAAGAGGGCTAGGGTCAGGTGGTAGTACATTTTTCAAATCCTGTCAAATTATCAGGTACAGCTGGAGTTTTGGTCTGAGAAAAATGGTAGGGCTCAAGTGTGTTTTTCATGTGAAATTTATGAAATCTGCAGAGATAGGACCATTAGAAAACGAATGTTTCTTGTTTCTTCTTTACACAATACCCTTAAACTTGCCCTTGTGATTTAAAGCGCTTGCTGATGATTACGTCTTACAAGGGAGCAAGTTGCCTGAGTTGAATAATTATTAGGAAATGGCAAGATTAAAAGCGTTTTTCATTTCAGCGAAGAAGTCCCGCGTGATGTCCTTAAACTTCTGTTGACTTTCCTTTGCAAATTTCTTTCCACAGGGAATACCGTTAATTATTGACGGGGGGTAAATTACCAAACTTCAATGACAAGCAACATTGAAACCCCTTTCTCGCTGTCTTCTGCTGTTCACCCCGTTTGGTCTGCGTTACGTCAGTACATCGGTCACAGTGCAAAATTAAACATATTACAGTAGCTGTTATCAACAAAAATTCGTTAGTGTGAAATGTTAGCGTAGAATGTCAAAAATTGGTTTGTTAGTCACGTCGAAACAAAATACCTTGCAAATTAAATGAAGATTTTGAAAGAATCCAAAGCATAAAACACAACAAGGAAATTCAGCTCATGAAACAAATCTTGCTGTATGAAATTGTAGCTATCCTTTTCTCTTCGAATATATTGTTTGTATTACATTTTTTAGTTTTGTTGTTAAAAAATCTTTAAAATCAAAATTATAAATTTTCGGCATGTTTAATTTCTTCAATACGGCTCAAATCGAAAGCGTTATTCCAAATTTTCATTTTTTCCTTAATGATTCCTTTCGATTCTTTCAAAATCTACATTGAAAACTCATCAAAGAATGCCACATTTTGCCTTTCCGAAAATTAGCGAAAAGATTGAGTGATTGAGATTTTTAAGAATTCCCAAGCAGTTTCAACTGTGCATGTTTTGGTGGCATTGTCTGATGAGTCGCTGACTTTCTGCCACTCACAAGCCTTATTTCTCTTCAAGTGTCTCTTCCTTCCGGTTTTGCTATGTCTCTCAACGACGGTCTTCTTCTTGCTTCCAGGATGCCGGTGGAAGCTTCGTTTTCTCGCAAAGCCAAGTCCTCGCTTGATGCCACCTCCAAGTATATTAAAAGCGTTCCCCAACACACCGGTGCCTAGCAACCCGTTAAATGCCGTGTCGACAGCAGCCGCCATTTCCGATCGAGATGCCGCGTTGGCAGCAGTAGCGGCCAGTTTCCCGGCGGTGGTTCCTGCCGCGGCACCGGCGGATGCGCCAGCACTGGCGCCAGCATTGGCACCGGCCGCGGTGGCCCCACCAATAGGTCCGGTCATTGTGGAAACTGAACCAACTGGTCCAGATCCTTTATAAGCTGGATAGGATACGAAAATTTTAAATTGGAAATATTAAGAGTGCCAGGACAAACGGAAAAGTATTCGGTGAGGGCCTTTTTTCCTACAAAGTTTCAAGGACATTGACCAATTTATTCGAAGCTCGTCTCAAGTTGCTTCTGTGCTTGTTGCTTTTCAGAGCGGCTAAACAATACTGAACATATTTGACATATTTCACATATTTTACACAAGAGGAACGTATGTGTCAAAAAGAGGTAACTTACATCCCAGCGGAAGTCCAGCGAGTGCACCACCGCCGCCACCGCCGCCACCGCCACCACCGCCACCTGCACCGCCAGCCAAGGCACTCAAGGCATTCGCAAGGTCACCACCACCGCCAGCTCCACCAGCAGCTCCACCGCCACCGCCAAGAGCTCCACCTCCAAATGCGCCTCCGCTGCCGCCACCGCCGCCACCGCCGCCACCACCACCGGCAGCACCACCGCCACCTTGAAGAATATGATTTTTTTAGAATACATGATATCACTAAAGAGAGGAGACAAATAAACCTGTTGAATAGCGTTAGTCATTGAAGGAAGCAAAAGACTAAAAGAGTTTCAAAACAACAATGGCAATGCAAGACTTGTTTTTAGAGGCGGAAGATTCCCGGAAGTAGGACTAATTCCTGGAAAGAAAAAAATTAACACTTGAACTGAAAAATGAGAACGGATGTTATGACTCCGATTTTGATTTTCTATGAACCCCTATGCTATTAGAAATAGATTTGGTTATTTTTGTTAGACAAGTCCTTGATTTATAGCAGCTGTTTGACTGGCCGAGCAAAGCAGTACAAATATCGATATATTGTTATTACTATCATCTAAAAAGTATGTGACAGGGCCTTACCTGCCGGAAGTGCACCCATGAGTCCAAGGGCAGCTGTAGCCGCATTTGCCGCATCCATGGCAGCCTTATTCAGTGTCTGTTGCGCAGCAGCTTGCTGTGCAGCGGCCATTGCTGCTTGACTTGCCTGTTGTGCCTGTGCAGCGGCTGCGGTCTGCGCCATGGCTTGTTGCGCTGAAATTATGTTAAATACATGATTTTTTTTATTGCAATTAGATATTACAAACTGATTAGTGATAAAAACTGATTACAAACTGATTAGTGGTTACAAACGGAAAAGTGATATTGAAACTACATATGTAATAATGTAATATTGTTAATGTCAAAACCCTTACAAAGAAAGAGAACAAAAAATTGATGTATTTTACATACGGAATGCTTAAACTGGTATAAATATGTGCGGGAAAATTAATAAGATTATGCATTATATAGCACAGACGATTGGCATTTCTTAGGGGTTAGAACACATTATAAACGGATATCAGAAAGCTTGTTGGAAGCAGAAAAGGCTTTCCAATATTTCTATGTCCTTGAGTCCGTTTTTCAATTTGCCTAAACATGATAATGACAATGTTTCTTCCTCCAATTAGCTTTGTGAATGACAATAAAAGTCACTCATTTTTTTTCCCGGGATATAAGGATTTTGAAACGATCTTCGGTTACAAAATCACTAGTCAATTTTGATATGCAGCTATTTTTTGCTTGCCTTTTAATTGGAAATGAAATTTCTAGAACTTTAATGAAAATATTTTTGGGCTTGGAGAATCGACCTTAGCCTAAGTGATGAAGTTGCTTGTCTAATTAAAATAGAATTCTTAGAACTCAAGAAGAATTAGTATGGGGCTTATTAGTTCGGAGGTAATTAATGTTAGTTGGGGGTAATTAATGTTAATTGGGGTTAATTAATTTTAATTGGGGTAATTATTTTGAAACTTTGGTTGTTGCGGTTGCGCTGCGCAGTGAATGTTTAAAGTTGCAAAAAGCTATAGATTTAAGACCAGTGCTCCGTTTCTACAAAAATGCCACATTGGAAAATAGTTCTCCATGTTTATCTCTAAATAAAAACATTTAAAGCTTTATACAAAAAATTTTTAAAGCGACATGCGAGATACAAAAAACGCCTAGAATTAGAGGAATTGTTTCCGGGCCCTGTGGGTACCCAAGCATTCGTAGCTGCTCCCTTGGGGCAGCTGATTACAAAGAATCGTATTTACCTCCCATAAGGATACTGGGGTGCCATCGGAGGCACAATGTGCAAGGGGTATGGGGCAGGAGCATTTGCTGCCAAAGGGGGTATCATGGGGTTCGGAAGAAATGCGGGGTGCAATGGGAGCGGCGGCGGAGGGGGGTATAAAGGAGCAGTCTGCGCAATAGTCTTTATGACTGGAACTACAACGGGCTTGAAATAGATGGGCCGATTTCTCTGTTCTTCTTTCTCCTGGAGAAAGGCCATAGCAGCTGAAAGAAGATGGTTAGTTAGAAGGTTAGAAAATTTGGAAAAGCAGTTAGTCATTTGAGATATAAGCCACTTTTTTAGTTATTAATAAAGAGAGACGTTAGTAACTTCATAGGGATAATTTGGCAATTTCCTACATTCGTTTCATTAGAGAATTTAGCTGTTTTATGTCAAGTTACGTTTTAATTAAAAATGGTATCAATATTTTATATTAAGAAAGATGTTAACAATACTCTTTGAGCATGTAAGCTGCTTGTAAAAATGGTGCTTTGCTGGTTTACATGAAAACAATATCTATTTTATTTCAAGATGTTAACTATAACTTATTTAGAAATAGGCAACAGGACATTATAGACAAAAAATCTAGCAGACTTCTATGCAGATGTTAGCAAATATCCAAAAAAATTCATGAATATTGAATTTTTAGAATTTCACATGAAGATGTTAGCAGAGTCAAATTCAATTAATATGATAAGGTGAATGTTAGCAGGTAGAGCGATTATGAGTTATTTAAGGCCAGGACTCCATTGGCTCTTCATGATTTAATCTAATAAGTAAATAGATAAGAAACATTCAAAGAGAAGGTGTAGCACAAGCCGTTCACATTTAATGTAAATTACAAAAATGGCAATTACAAATAAATGATAAGCTTTAATTACAAATAACCAGGTAATCATAAGCTGACTAAACCCTCTCACAGATTTTACAAGGAAAACATATCAACAGGGACTACAAGTACATATACGGCTAGTGGATGGTCTAGAAGAGTGAGACGTGATGTCAAAGAGAAATGAGGCGTGGATTGCATTTAAGATTGATAGCCGTTGAGGGAGCTTCTAGTGGTGCGTACAGCAATCTCCTCCGGGTGGAGAATCAAGGTTTAGTCACTAATCAGATTGCGCCATTCTTAACTTACCACCTTGTGTGGGCGATATACGAAGATTCACGTTTATATTTGGGCCTAAGGCGACAACCATTGATCTTTTCCCATTAACTTGCAGTCCTGCGCCATTTTGAGCATCCATGGCAACAAAATTAACAGAATGTGTTCCTGCAATAAGACATTACATCAGGTTCATTGTTATTCGAAACAATGTATTGATCTATAGAACACATTTTTGCTAGCTGGATTCAAATGGAAAAAAATTTTAGTTCAAAAGTCAAAAACTTTTATAGTCAGCTCATTGGTAACTACGAATTTCACTGTTTGTGCATTCAAAATTACATCACCATCTGAAACATTACCTTTTGATCTACTTTTATTCCATTCCCAAAAGCCTGACCTATCTGCCAACCCTTTACCAAAAGTTAGCAATGTAAACATGTCATTGAAGGGACTTTCTATTAGCTTATGACGTCATCGAGCGTTAATCAATGAAAGAATGCATCAAAGATCTGGCATCAAGAAGATCGATGTAAACTCACCTACACAGCAGCAAAAGAGCAGTCGAAAAAAGCAGCATTTTTAATACATGGTTTTAGGGTTCAAAAAAAGTTGCAAGCTTTTTGGAACTCTATCAAATCAACATACAGTTTTTGATTCTCTGACAAAAAGGAAAGGTTTTTGGTGAAAATGAGTACAGTTTTTGCATTCATGCAGAAGTTTTTTGCCTTAGAGCAGCCCTTGAGTTAACTTACCGTGCGAACAGAGAACAGTCTGCGAGGTTGATCCAAATGGAGGCAGCATAACGTTGTTAGGGTAACAAGAACTGAGCATCAACCGTGAGGCTCTAGCATAGTCACTGCTCACTCCAATGTGTATTTCGAAGGCTGGAATAGAGTCGTGTTAAAGAAATCGTAATAGTGACGTCATATTTGAGAAACACAACTATTGGCTTAATTCTGGAAAATAAACCTATGTATGGCTCTAGTTTATCTTTAACTCTGTATTTAAAAACTTCCTAACCAACTGTGAAAAAGTTTTTAGAAGTTCTTCAGACATGTAGAAAATTAAAATCATAGTGCCTGTTTGACAAACGTTACATTTCGAATAGTGTCATCTAAATAAATGAATACTGTAGCAATGAAAGTATTGAGTGGCGGTCAATTGAATTCATGTCTAGTCCTTGACTGTAGTGAGCGGGTACGGTCACGTTGCTTCTGTTTAAGGTTTTTTCTTGGAGTGAACGGTTAAGGGTTAATTATATTATAGTAGACAAATAAGAAAAGCGGAATATACAGAAGGACGTTAGTGACAAAGAGCGTGATAGACGATTTAAAAGCAAATCAACGTTATTGACGTAAGTCCGCTTGGTCTACTCCAGTCGTGGTTCTGTTCGAGTTGGTAACTGACAGTTGTTTATGCTGCTTTGTCAATCAAAGCTTGTAGCTTGTTGTCTGTTGTAGGTTAGGCGTGAAATAACCAAGTTAATGGATTAAGTAGTAGATTAAGTAATAGATTAAGTAGATTAGTAGTCAGCTCTACCTCCGTGAAGGCTTTTGGTGGTAGCATTTCCGATACCAAAGAGTCCATCGAATGGGTTAGTCTTCTCCTCTCTCTCTAATGGCTTCTTCTTCTCCTTTTGCACTTTCACCACCACTGTAGGAGCAGGCGGAGGGGTGGGTTTGGGCGTCACTGCTGCTGGAGCCGACTGAGCAAGCGTTGTCACCGATGCTAAGTTTGCTATTAGAAGGTTAGCGAGAAGAGAAACAGGTGTGTTAGTTAGAGTCAATTGTTAGACTGAATAATTTACGTTCCTTGCTGTGGCATTAGATAACTTGTTAAGGTGCATGAATGATTAAGGAGGTGGGATTCTTGAATCCCGCTTACAAAACTGAAAGAGAATCGGTTCTGTTCGATTTCGTGCCTCATGTGGTTTGGACAGGCTTTTTCATGGCCCTGATGCTTAGTGCAAACCATCCCTGGACCAGGACGTTTTGCAGTTCATCTTTGAACCAGACCTGGCCAACACTCTATTCAACAATATCTAAAAAGACAGATGCATGTCGAAAGGACCAGAATTGGCACAGATTCGAATCCGATCATCTTTCTCTTCTGAAAACGGGATCCAGACACTGAAGCACTGGACCAACCCGGTGGCTCACTCGATTTCACACTTCACGACATGTAGGCTAAGAAGAATGTGAAAATACTCCAGTACTTACCACTCGCGAAGTGGCTATTGAAAATCACAGCTCTGCGGTTTTGGCAAGCGATGCTCACGTGTCTCATTGTCTTCTAAATGGAAGCAACTGAGGCGTCCGAAAAGCGCGGTACTGCGCGCGGCGCAAAGCATGTCGGGAAGTTTGAATGCTTGGGTACCCTTGGGAGCACTATTTTTCTAATTTTCAAAAGCTTACAAAACAATATGAATTGGACAAAAACAAGTGAATGATTAGAGGTTAGGTCTGTTTGGCTTGGTAACAGTCTCCGTCAAGACACAAATTGTGTCCAAAACTGTTTGTCACGATTCATTTGTATTCGTTCATGCGTCAAATACGGTTGATAAAAGACATCCATCAAGCGTTGAATCATGCTATGTGAGGCATTAAGGGTTTGGGTATAATTCTTACCAATCGCAGCACCAATATTAGCTGCAGCAGCTGCACCGCCAACATCACCTGTGCCGCCGCCTTTCCCGCCATCACTGCCGCCACCTCCACCACCGCCTTTTCCACCACCACCGCCGCCTTTTCCACCGCCACCTGTTGCAGAAAAATAAATTGAGTTACTTGACTTTGTGTGAACAGGAATGAGGCAGATATAAGAATCAAATAACGAACAAGATTGACAAAGATATTAAGAACCGTACCTCCTCCTCCACTATCATCACCGCCGCCACCACCACCACTATTTCCACCACCGCCGCCGCCACCACCAGCGTTGCCGCCACCTCCACCGGCTGCTCCACCAACTGGAAAAAGAAGAAATTGACTTCAGGGGTTTGCGGAAAAGGAACTCTTTGCGGAGACAATGGAGACAATTACCGTATTTTCTCGTGCATAGTTTTTTTTTGTATTTGGGTACTTCTTTACTGCAATGGGGTAGGTAAACTGGAAAAACTACAAGTAGCATTTCTGAAGGGTAAATTAATTCTCCCAAAAACGTGTTTGGTTAGAAAGCCGCTAAGCTTCTTTGAGGAAGAAAATAGAATGGTTATCAAGCGAAATACGGTAATTTTGTTAGAAAACAAACACTGTTAGAATAAACTTTAGTAGTTATAATGAAGTTAGAAGTTAGTGCTTTCTTGTCGTGAGACAGACAAGAAAGTGAACTCACCAAAACCACCCATGGCGGCGGGAATGACAACTGGTGAAAATGGTAAGTTGAAGGTTAGTAAGTTAATGATATGTAATTAAAAGCAAATGATAGCCAAAAGCGATGTTATTTTAAAAAGCAAGATTAAACAATTTATGATTAATGCAATAAAGGAGTTGACAAAAGTTATATCAAAGAATATGTTTTCTTAGAATTCCTTTTTTTCAGAAACACTGTGTATCAATATAAAGTAAAAAGTAAAGTCAATACCCAATTTTCAAATGCATAAAAAATCAATACCAAGTTTAAAAAAGCTGTGCAATAAAGTTAAAAAAACTACGTTTTAAATATGCATTTACGTTTTTGAAATTTTTGTTGAGTTTCATGGCTTTATTAGCTTTTGGCACATTTCAGCCTTAAACTTTCAATTCTCAACATTTTAGTTGGGAGTTTAGAAAATAATTCGTTGATGAAGCAGTTTACATTATAAACCTTCCTCTTCAATTAAGCCAGTCTTTCATCAAAGACAAGAAAAGAAGCTTAAAAATCATTAGACTTATCAGAGTCACAATTGAAGGGAAATAATTTTTGTATGAAACCGAAGGGAATGCAACCTTATTAATATTATGCTTTCAGCATCTTAACATTCTATTACTTGTTACACTTCTAAAACATTTTTAGTTATCTACCTTGCTTCGCATGATAAACTAAATGATGAAACTTTGCAAATAAGGAGTAGAAAACCAACTTAAAATTTTTCGAATTCTCGGCATCTCAAGGCATTAGTACATAAAAATCACGAAATCTTCATGGTCTAGGGCTTTCAGTTGATGTGCATAATTTCAGAGTTTTTTCAAAAGGGCTACAATCATAATATGTTGCTTTTCCATCGCATTATGCCTCCAATTTTCCACATTAATGATGCATTTTTGTCCTGATTATCACTCTGAGCAGGGTTTGAGATTCGCTTTGGTTTTTGATCCAGCAAATGTAGTTAAATCGTTTTGTCCTAAAGTCCTATTCGTATTAGCAAATCAGCCGAAAGGCCCAGTTGACATTAAGTGCACAATAATATTACAAACGCTCTGCTCTTAATACAAAATGTTCCTACTATCACATGCATACAAAATACGTTAGTTTTAGTCCAATTTTTAGTTCTCAGTCAATAGCTGTGTTTTTAAGTAGAAAATATTTTTTTCTGAAAATAAATGCCCGAAACGACTCCCTACCAGTTCCTCCGCCTCCACTGTTACCGCCGCCAGAATTCTTTCCGCCAAGCAAAGCGCCGAGTGCGATTGCTTCCAGTGTGTTTAGGCCATTGGCATCCTTTCCACCACCGCCGCCGCCGCCGCCACCACCACCGCCGGAATCACCACCAGATGGTGCGGCCGGGGCCGGAGCTGGAGCGGGGTAGGGAATGGGGACGATATTAGGGCCGCCTTGGCCGCCAGCCCCTGCATCACCGCCGGCGCCAGCCCCAAGGAGTTTCATTGTGTCAGGATCGAGTTGGAGTTGCACTTTTATTGGTCCATCTATTAAGATTTAAAACATCAAGAAGGATAAATAGCATAAGGTAAAAGTGTCCATTGTATATGCGTTTCCGTAATTAAAGGAAATCGTGGCTGTGAGGTGTCTATAAATAGGTTAAGGATAGGTCAGTGTTAGGTCGCGATAAATTTTGTTGAACATCCATCCATCCTTTTGACAACTACTTAAGCATGTACCTTCTACGATTGTACCCACGGTCCTTACGGAAGAAGCTCAAGGAGGCTTATGAAAAGATAGTTTTGGATCTTTACTTGATCTTTCTATCTCACGGAAGAACACTTTCAGAGCAAAATACGGAGTTTGGCTCAATTTAAAAGAGTTCACTTGAGGGTCGTGGCTGAATCTTCCGTTGTTTGGTTTTAAGAAGTGTTCATAAGCTTTGGTATGAGTTGAAAAAATATCGGTTTAAGAACTCATTTTAACAAAGAAATATTTACCTCCGCCTCCGCCTCCTGCTGCTCCGCCACCACCTGCTCCACCGCCACCATCACCACCGCCACCTTTTCCACCACCGCCGCCTCCTCCTTTATCACCGCCACCTCCTCCTTTGTCACCGCCGCCACCGCCTTTTCCACCGCCGCCACCTCCTTTGCCGCCGTCATCATCATCGCTGCCGCCGCCACCCTTGCCAGCAGGCACGAGCTTCATTGGTCCATACGGCGTGTTGATGACTTCGCCCGGCACCATGGCTTGCTTGTGTTCGATGTCGACATGGTGGTACTCGTGGTGGACCGGCCCTTGCATGTGAACCTGGCGCAAAGGTGTGTTCAGGTACAACATCAACTTGTACAACAATCAACACTAACTGATTCTTATCAACAAGGTACCGAATGCTTTTAACAAAATGTCCACCCTCAAGATTTTGCAGTTGTTCATCATCATCATCGTTATCATCATCATCAACATTATCATCAAAAAGTACATTTAACAACCCATTGCGAGTCGATATAAATGTCTACGCATTTATCGTTTGCTGAAATGGTTTCTACATAGACTGCGAACGGATTCTGAGTTACACTGATTAACTATGTTATCAGGCAAGCTATTCCAAATGTTATTTTAAAGCCCTTTTGTCGCCTGATGTCTATACAAAGAGGAAGAGCGGAGATATCTGGGTTAAGCTTTGAAAAAGTGGCTCTAACTGTAAAATGAAATTCAACTTGATGTCAACTTCTCTGAGTCCAGTTCCAAGAAAACTAGAAGGAATGAAATCCAATTCTCTCATGCAAATTTCTTGATTAAAAACTAGTTCCAAAGTGTCTATAAAGCATACAATAATGTTTTCCTACCTCTGGGGTCTCGAGATGCATGACTCCGTCGTGAGAAGGCACAAGTCGAAGAGGTCCTAAAGGAGAATCAAGCACTTCAGGCCCATGAGGTCCAAGTGTCATGTCTCCCGAGGGCGTGTGTAGAACCGGGCCGTGTTCGCCATCGCTCGTTGGGCTCCAGTGGCTCGCCGGCTTCAGGTCCATCAGCCCGGCGGGCGTCAACACAGTCTGGTGGCCGTCGTGCCATCCGCCGTTGTGGAAGTCGTCACTGCTGGCGTGATGTCCTGTCACGGCAGATGTCGGCACAAATAAGTACTTGTGTCCGTCATGTCCGGTCATTACAAAGCCTTGGTGGTTACCCTCCGCTAAATTAGCAGCATTACCCCAGTGGTCAACAAGGTAAGGCCCGTTCTTTCCGTTCACAACCATCGTCATTCCACCCCAACGGTTTCCCTCCGACGTGAATTCAGAATAAGGGTGATTCATATCCTGCCACCCACCCAGGGCACCACCGCTGTGGCCGGAAAATCGGATCTTTCCGTCCATGCTTATTTCGAATGGAGTGCCGGGAATTCTGTGACCATCACCCCCGTTAGCATGTCCGCTTAATAGCGAGACAGGGAAACCAGGGAAGCCAACCCAGTGATTGTCATGGCCCCCAAGTGCACTATGTTCACTAAGAGCATGACTTATCAACGACCCAATGTCCTCCCCGTGACTCATGGCATTTAGCAGATTTTTCAGTGTCCACCAGGATGGTCCTTCGGAGTGTCCATTATCTCCCCCAACACCGTTGTGACCGTTGCTACCAAGCCCATCTTCAAGGCCCCCGGCCCCAAAGCCCCCGTGGCCTCCAGCAGCAGAATAACTGTCATGTCCTGATGACTCGACCAGGTTTGATAATATCTTCACCCCGTCATGAAAGTCGCCATGACCGACAACGGTCGCCAGGCGCCCCACAGCCGACGAGTCGAGGCCGACGTGGTGAGAACTCAACAGGCCAGCAAGATGGCCGATCTCAGGGTCCTGGCCATACCCATCATGAGCCGCCTCTTCATTTCCACCATGGTTGCCATACGACACACCATAGCCATTATTAGGGGAGTCGATCAAACTAGAAAGGATTTCAGCACCCTTGTGAGAGTTCCCATGTCCCATTAGCTCTGATAGCTGGTCGACAATACCCTGGTGGTTTGAGCCAAAGATCCCAGACATGTCACCAACAGAGCCGTGGCCTCCATCACCCCCATGACTTCCATCCGACCCGTGTCCCCAGTCAGAGCCGTGTCCCCAGTCAGAGCTGTGTCCCAAGTCAGAGCCGTGTCCCAAGTCAGAGCTGTGTCCCCAGTCAGAGCCGTGTCCCAAATCTGACCCTTGGCCCCAATCGGACCCATGGTTCCCATTGCTTCCACTCAAATGACCATTGACGTCAAACCCTCCATAGCTGTTAACTGGCCCGTAGCTAATGGAGGCCCCTACAGGCTCAGACCCCCTGCTACTACTACCATGGACATGCACCCCAGTAGGAGTCGAAACGACGCCCGCGCCGGTGCCTAACCCGGCGTGGTGACTGCCGCCATGCCCACCCAAGGACTGACCCCCGAAACTTTTTAGCACGTCACCCATTAATCCATGGCCTCCGTCCCCGTGTAAGCCGCCCAACGTTGCGTCGTCTAAGGGTGCAATACTGTTGTCCAGTTGAGAATGGAGACCGTGGCCCGCCAGCATGGACTGCTCCCCCGGCCGCTGAAATGCAGTGGCACCAGCATGCTGAACTACACTACCTCCTGAATCCAAGTACTGTGAGTGTCCATCGCCAGCCGCACTTAGCGAGCCCCCCGTAAAGCCCTGTCCGTCAAGTCCCGTTCCGTACAGTTCGTCATGTCCTGTCAGGGGGTCTACAAAGAGAATGCCCACCCGTCAATAGGAAAAGTTTAGTTCTAAAGAACGGTGAATAGCCTAGAAAGGGGTAAATGCTGCAGCTCTGTTATCATTCTATGTCAATTTTCAATTCAAAATTTATCGTCCTTTAAGGTTGTTAGCATCGTGTATGTCGTTTTAAGTAGCATCAATAAATATCATTGCTCAGCTAAAGTAAAACGGAAAATAAAACCGCTGATTGACAGTAATGTAGCTTACCGTGTCCGCCGAATCCACCACCATGTCCGCCGAATCCGCCACCACCAAACCCACCACCATGACCGCCAATTCCACCATCTCCAAACCCGCCACCATGACCACCAAATCCGCCACCATGACCGCCAATTCCGCCATCTCCAAACCCGCCACCATGACCGCCAATTCCGCCACCACCAAACCCGCCACCATGACCGCCAATTCCGCCACCACCAAACCCACCAGCATGACCGCCAATTCCGCCATCACCAAACCCACCGCCATGGCCGCCAAATCCGCCACCATGTCCTCCAAAGAGACCGCCATGCCCATCAAACCCTCCCCCATGACCACCGAAGCCATGGCCATCTAAGCTTCCTACCAACCCAACATCATGGCCCCCCATTCCTCCGTGGCCAAAGGCAGCCGCCAGCCCGTGACCGAAGCCGTGACCTTCAACCCCGTGCGCCCCGTCGAGGCCTCCTACTAAGCCTATGCCGTTTCCGTAGTCACCATGCATTGAGGATCCAAAGTCGTGGCCTGAAAAGCCTGCTCCTAAGTTTCCTGTCATCCCAATGTCATGGCCGCCCAGGCTGTGCATTCCAAAGGCTGAAGAGAATCCGCCTCCATCACCATGCCCGTCTCCTCCCCCGAAATCGTGCATACCTCCACCGCCATAGCCTCCGCCAAAGCCATGACTCCCGTAAGAATCTCCTCCAGCGCCATGGAACCCCAAGTCAATGCCGCCATGCCCGTGGCCTTCGACGCCATGGATGTCAGAGCCAATGCGCTCAAAGCCTGGGCCAAAGTCACTGTGGCCCGCCCAGCCGTAGCTGTGGCCCCCGGCGTAGTTAGAAATCAAAGAATCTCCTCCGTAGTGCCCACCGATGCCACCGTGCATTGTGCTATGGTAGCTGATGGGTTCATCAGCACCAACACCTAGAAGGGAATCGTGAAATCGTAATGACGGGGGATTTCAGTGAGTACTTAGCAAATCCTAACAGAAGATAGGCAAGTCTAGAAAGATAGTTTAGTGAAGAAATGAATGTAAATCGTATAAGAGAGGTTTTGGGAGAGTTTTTTGAACGTTTGCTGGGACTATTAGATTAGCTATACAACAGATGAAGGTTAAACATTCAGAAATGTCAACATACTAAACAGTATAATGTGACGCCGTGGTAAAGACGTTTCTGTTGCCTAAGTTGTTGTTGTTGCAGAAAATGTTGCTTATGGGAAACTAAAAAAGGGTCCAAAAATCCCCTTGAACATGATAAATGACGTGGTTAGTATTAAGGTCTCTCTACCTGAATCAACATCTCCACCACCATGAAAACCTTAGGCAAAGTGATTAGGCATCGTTAGTATTGTCAATATCAGCATAATTGACAATCAATTCATTATTCAAAGTTCAGTTTTCATGCAACTTCTAAGAGTGAACAGATCAGGGAGTTCAGTTAAATAAATGCTAGCTATTTACAGGTTCCGGTAGAAAATCACAAGAGGAAATAAGTCAGAAAGTCGTTTATGTAAGCTATGAGATTTGAGAAAAGAAATCTACGGAATGAAAGTTTTGAATTGTTTGACATCCATAATCCATTGAGCAAATGACAGACAAGTGTACTAAAGCCAAAAAATGACAAGCTCATGGTGGCTTGCTTTCCTTACCATCTCCGCAGAAGCATGATCTTTTAACAGTTCCTGAAGGAGAAATGGAGCAAAAATTTAAAAAGACTAGCATAACTCTCAAATATAGTCTTCATAAATTGATGATAAAAATGAAAAGTTAAAAATTATACGTATTACTTTTTATTTAGAGTTAATTAGAATTACTAAGAGTAAAAATGATAAAAACTATCGATGATCACAACAGTGTTAATGTCAATGTACAAGTAACACATCAATCTTCTTTTTCTCAAATATAAAAGGAATAATTTCTTAAACAACACTGCTTACTTCCATTTCGAGCCTTGATATGGAACTTGTAATGCCGCTTTGTGTGTACTTCTGCAATAAATAAGTAACTTTAAATAATGCATTGAAAAGTTCCCCTTAAACAAAATGTTTAATAAACATCTCCCTCACCAAAAATCAAAAGATGCACATCAGCATCTGTCAATCCAGAATAAAGAAAAAAATCAATATATTCACATTTTCGCATTACCTTTGTAATACATCAACAAAATCTATTAGACTTACTTCCTTTACTGTCTCTGAACCGAACTTTTCTTCCTCGTTTTACTTTGTACACATGGCTTCTTTTGATTGGGTTTCCGGAGTCTACGATATTCAGTAATTGGCTATAAAACCTGGACACATTAGACAATAGACTTTGCAAAAGTGAAGTCTTAAAGCGAACCAGACTTGACTATTCATACTGCTTAGAAAGTAGCTTAGCTTGATGAGATGAAAGTGCTCCTTGGAATAAAGCATAACGGAGAGAGACTATAACGGAGAGAGAATCAAAGTTTCTTTTCTTCAATTCAAAACGAAAATATAGCTCTAGTTATACTTACGTGCATCGTTGTTACTTCCTGGAAAAAGAAAGCAGAAGTCATTTAAAATTGCGCTAAATGGTAAATAAAGTTTTAAGATGAAATAAGAATCAACATTAACTGATCGAAAATAACATTATAAACGTGGATTCTGGTTTTCCTTTTCTACTACTCGGTAGGCAAACAAAATCGATCAAGTAAAATGCTATGCGACTTTAGCATATGTTCACCTTGACAAATGCAGTCCTTTGGCAAAACTTCTTTCTTCGTAGAGTTCTTCTGTCCTTTTAGTCTCCAATGTGAAGGAACAGCTGTTCTCTCTGAAATTTAAGGTGATATGTTAGAGGCAAACAAGCTGAAAATAGTCCATGTTACTTTTTAAATCTTAATGTCAAACTCATCATGGTCGCTTAAGAGCTTGTCATTTGTTTACCACACAAAACATATCAAAATACTTGCAAAACATAGATCAATAATTTTCAATAAAGCAGTTAAAAAGCATATGAAAAATTAAAAAGAAATGCTATCAGTATTTATTGATGTTATCAATTTTAGATTATCAAATTTTTTGAAGTATGTCACTTACTTTGTGCCAAATGGTTATTTCTATCAATCGTGGATTGATCAACAATGTCCAGTGGAATTAAAAAGCCAGTGATCTGCACATCTAAAAAGACCAAAAGACATTTCAGATTTCTTATCTTACGCTGAAGTAAACCACAAACGTTGGCTATTTACCTGTTGGCACAAAAAGGATCATAAATAAATTTCCTTCTGTTCTTGTGGAGATATCGTTGAGATTCATCTTTCCTCATACTAGTCAAAATTAAATACTTTTTGCATACTTCTGCAAATACAATGCGCAAGAAACATCCTTCCTCTTCCACTTGCGATTGTGGAGAATTGTACCACGAGATATTTGTTGACATAAATTTCATTCTCTTTTGAAAGAAATATCTTGCTGATATGACCTTGAATTTGTCTATTATGATCATGGTTTAGTCCTAAACATCTGACGAAAGAAACCTAGCTAAAATACATATGTTTTGACAAAGAAGAGATTATTATACTGCCAATTGTTGGTGATAGCGCGACACTTTATTACACATTAGTTGCCTGGAAAGGCCTTGAAAACATTGCCCTGAAAACTGCCTCCTACCTGAGACATTATCTACAGGAATGGCTTTCATTTCGAATTCTTTTCTAACATCAACTGGCTTATCTGTGATGGGAAATTAAATTTATAAATTTGACGCAAATATCTAGATTGAACGCAAGAAAGCAGACAAGAAAGCAACTAAAGAAAGCTGGAAAGAAAGTAAGCGGATAGCAATCCAGGAAGCTACATCGTTGATTAGGTCTTCAACTTCGCTTTATCGTAACTTTAAATACATATAGTACATCTCAAGGAAACAGAAGAAGGTATTGTAGGAGCCTTGTGAAAAATGAAGCGAATATCAAATTTGCAAGCACACGATGAACATGACTGTACAAAAGGTAAATGAATGATAGTTTAATTTCCGAATTTTAAGTTATACGCCAAAAACAGTTACCATCAACATAAAATAGGCATTTTGGAAGTCATTAATAACAGTTTAACTGGGAGTCACTCGCACCATCGTCTGACAAAAGTACACAGTCAATTTCTCTAATAATACTGAACAACGTGTGCTGCGTTTTGAAATACGAGCTTCATAAGAAAAATCTTTAAGCAGTGTACGTCAAACCAGTTCTTAACAGTTTAAAGCACGCATAACATTTTATAGATAAGACTTATTCATTATTCTAGCCATAAGGATTTACCATGAATTCGTAGCATTCGCCTCGTTCCTTCGTCCACGACCTTCGGTGAGAGATGCAATAATTCCTCGTCACTTTTCGTCAGTGGGTCATGTTTAGCATCTGCAAAAATGAACAAGGCAAATGATCATCCGAACAACTGGCGAAACAATCAAGTGCTTCGATCAATCAGTGATCAATCAATCAGTGATCAATCAATTTAATCCTCAGTGAGCAAATGAACCAATCAAATCAATTTCATCCCATGCCATACTGAAATTTCATGCAGTTTTTTTGTTCTGCCTGAAAAGCATGTGACATAACTTTGAAGAAGCTTTCTCTTAGGACATATATTTTTGACAGTTCCTAGAAATACCAAGAGAATATTCCTTGAGAAAATTCTGCTGGTACAATAAATGCCTAAATGTACAAGCCAAAAAGCTGTAAAATAATGATTTTTTAAAGGTACCAAACATCAATAGAACGGGTGAATGAGAATTGCAGTGAGAGAGACCAGCTTAATGGCGAAAATGTCGGCTACAGACCTGGCGTTTTTGACTTCTCGGTCGGCTTCGCTTCTCTAACTAGTGACAAGCCTCCCTTGTCATCCTCCTCACTCTTTATTTCAACAGGCAAAGGGTTCCTTTTCGCCTTGTCTAAATAGAGACGTCAACAATCATTTTCATGATCTAAAGCTTTGCACTATTAAAATCGTATCAGCTTCGTAATTAATGCAAATTTAGCGATCAAAAATGTGAGTTAAATGGAGAATAACAATTGACAATAAGGTTGAGAAATTTTGAAAGGTGAGCACAAGTTATATCATAGTATAGTCAAATTTTTATTCAGGTTGGGGGCTTTGGTGTAAAACGTGGTGCAAACCGCGTGTCCACAACATTCCAGGTCGAAGAACACTGAGATGTATGAGCACATTTTCCAAGTTCCTTGAGTGCTAACATCACGTTCCAACCAATATTAGTAAGTGGCTAAATTATTTTGAATAAGTTCAATGTTCTGTATAGACAATGTGATTAATTTTTGAAACTATTGATCCTTATGCTGAAAAATTGCCTTCCAACATCATTCTGGCAGTGCTCCTTAATAATTTGTAGGGTGTGGCTATGCGTTCCATTTTCCTCCTCTATTTTGAGCAGGCTTTCGTTGCCGTAGTGATTCTATATATATATTTCTATTCTTGGATAAGACCACTCCTTATTCCTCTAGCTTGAGTATTCTCAATCGCAATGTAGCTCTCTATTCTTTAAACCAGTCGGCAGTACTGACATTAACTAACGATGAATGTACTATTGCAGATGTATCTTCTATAACAACAGCCTTAGCCTATCTAACAAATAATCGACATCTCCTTGCATTAGCATCGCGGGTGATCTTAAAGATACAGCTCAAGGCTCAGAAGGCAAAGTCAAATAGCTAGAAATAGATTTACTTGGCACCAAATAGGTCAAGACACCAATTTACTTTCCGTTGTTATGATCTCGTGTGAAATCTAAGATCTGCATATTAAAAAGGTACAGTTAAAAGAATGTCTAATATGAAAATAGCATTACTCGGCATAAGAGTTTGCTAATAACTTATTTACTAGACATCATACCTTTCTTGTATTTAACCACAAACTTTACATTATCATTGACTTTTGAAAGTGCGATCTTCTCTTCTACAATCTTCGGAGTGCTCTCCTCTTTTTTTTCTAAAAAGGGTGCAGGGAATCTAAAAGCAGGCAACATTCCAGAGCATTCTCACTAAATAACCTGCGTTTCATCTTGACTATACAAACCTAAGTCCTAATAAACAGCCAACAATAGAGGCTTTGAGGTGTTAATTTATTGCGATAAAATTGCGTGATACCATTTCATTTCATAAATGGGTCAAATTTCATTAATGGCTTTGTTTAATATAAGGCAATTTATTCATGTCGCTTGCATCTCTATGTACATGCACAACAAGCTTAGAGATGTATCATTTTCAACCTTTGGAAATATTTCGGTCATTAAACAGGGTTATTTACCTTTCGGTGCAAATTTCTTTGCGATTGCATCATTAGTAAAGCTCGTCAACCCTATTTCTAAAATGTAAAAAGGACACTTTATCTTATCACGACTAAACAAATGAGTATTTCATCTGCAGCACTTGTTAAGAGGTCACTGCCTTCCATTCTACACAACTGATTATCACTAAGCACTTTGCAAGATAAGACAAACACATGTTTGCAATCATGTTCTGTAAACTTGCAGGCAACTGACAGAAGTTCGGTGACAAAAAAACAAACTGACAAACGGATACATATATCAATTAGGACTGCATGTTTAAAAGGTTCATAAACAAGCAACATAATAACACTAGCATATTAACCACTTCAAACCACTAGCATATTAACAGATATGAGAATGGCAGTTCTCAAACTAGCGCTCATGGTTTATTTAGTATAAAGATGTCTAGAAAATGGCCTTCTATTGAAGTAAACAATGAAGAGATATCAGAAAAGTGATTACCTTGATGATCGTCTGCATGATTCGTTGATATTTGTAAAGCAAAAAATAGTAGTAAATTAAGACTATACCACAGCTGCATCACTCAGTTGAGCTTGTCGAGGTTTCTACGAGGACATAAAAAACTGAGCTATAATGTTAGGCAAAGCTTGAATGATCAACTGAGAACAGAAGAAAGAGCTGGGTACGACATTTAGGAGTTTGTGTTATGTATTTGCTTTTTAACAACATTGTGATTTTTGTGTGGGAGTTGTCTTTAAGTCATTGAAGTCTAAGATCTGCAGTTTTGGATCAAAGTGGCTAGCTGGACTTCCAATTATGGGGAGCAAAGAACCGAAGGAATAAAAGGCATGATTATCTGATGCAACATCGATGGTCAATCTGTTGTTGAACTCTGGCAGCTAAAAAGTCTATGATTTAGGCTTACCAATGTATTTTAAAATCCCAGTCTTAATAAATACTTCATCTTGAGCATGAGAAAGAGCTTGGTTGGGTATCAAATGTTCAATTTTCTATATTTTTCACAGCATTTTGGGCTTTAATATAGTCATCTGAAAACTAACTCCAGCCGAAAGTTTTCTGGAGTAAGTAGCCTCGTGTCTGGCCTATTAACAGTTGGGACATTGCAGTCGAAGAGTTTCAACTCTCGACTTTTTTAACATTGTAACATTGTAACTACGCGCCAATTTGAAAAGCACTTAGCTTGATTATGTATGTAAATGTGAAGATTTGGCAAACAAGCATTCAAGAAGAGACCAGAACAAGTGAAACTCAAATTGCTCAAACAAGACTGCAGTGTCCTTCTAAAATCACTTTTGACTACAAACTTACGAATTTTGACTACTTACGAAGTAGTAACGATTCACAAACTTAAAAGCGGCAGAAAGTTCCTTTTGTAAAGCAGGCTTCGCTGTTACAGCAGTAACTCGCATGATAAACGGTTTAAAGAGGAGCAAAAAATAACAAAACACAAGAGCGAAGCTCAATACTTCAGCTCATAGGTCGAGATGACAAGTATTGCAGCAAATGGTAATTGAAAAAGATGCCCTTCAGTGCGTTGTCGACATGAAGAAGCAATCAACTTTCCGATAAGATTCACCATTCAAAGGTTTATTTAGACAATAGTATGAATAGTCACAATTGCATGAACCATCTTGGAACAACAAAGAGTAACTTTTGACTGCTAGAGCCAAGAAGCATTGATTAAACCCCAAAACTGCAACGAACAAAAGTGTTTGTATAAAAAGGCAGTATCTAGCTAATCGAGATGTTTAATACCATCAGAAAAGTTTATATAACAAAGGCTATCAATTACCTGAACAATATCGATCATTGGTGCCAAGTTGCACGATAACTACATGTCTTCAGAAACGAAAACAAATATCCACATACAATGCAAGATCTGCTGCAAAATCCGACTTTTTCTTTATATAAAAATAGGAGTTAAATTCTCGATTTTTCAAAGTACACGGATCGACTGCGTTCATACGTAAGACTCGGGACATGCCAGTACATTAGCAAGGTTCAATGTGGCCACTGGGCAAGGAATGACCCGTGACGAGACCAGGGCGGGTCAAAATCAAAACCATCGATCATACGCAGCTTGCTTGCCTTAAAAAAGTGCACAGCCAGAAGAAACCTCTCCTTGTTTCAGGCGCCGCGAGCAGGAACAACTCAGTGATCAGTCCAAAATGCCACACGGTCGATGCCAGATCGAATTAGGCACCGATGCCTTGTGTTTTGTTATTCTTGACAGGTTGCCTATCGTCTGCACTGTTTTTAAAAGGAAAGCTCACTAGACGTAAACATTGATTGACAATCACTGGTTTCAATGTCGTAATATCTGAGATACGTAAACCAGGTATAAACATATTGGACTATACAGCTTTCTGTTTTGGTTCGGCCTTCGTTTGTGCAGCCACCGGAGCAGGGACAGGGTGCTCTTTACAAAACGGAAAACCAAATCCCTTCAATAACCCCTTGCTATTTCTAATAGTTTCTCTTGACATGGAGAGTAAGGTAGAAAATTGACTTGCGTAATGTAGCGAAGAGGATGCATTGGGTGTCAATACATAAAATGAATTGGTACCTCACAATATTACGAATGTTGGGTGAGAAAAGAGGGGAATGAGTTGCAATAGAGACAGAGAAGATATACAGGCAATATATATGCTGGAAGACTTTCTGCATTGGCAGAAATGACTACATGTGTATCGAAGCAATACAATAAAGCAAATAACTGAAAAAGAAAGTTCTTCGCAAAGCTTCATGCAAACCATAATTCCATTGCAAAAAATAAACTCATTGTAAAAGCAATCAATGTTGAATGGCTGTGAAAGGAAGAATTACCTTAGATGGATTTCTTTATTTATGCTTAGAGAAAGCCGCGAAACGCAAAACTCGATAGGTGATTACGAATCTAAACTTGAGACGCAAATTAATTAATAGAAAAACCTGCAGCCGACTGGTACTGAAAGTCACTCTGATTCTTCTCCTCCTTATTAAGAGATTCTTTTTCCTTCCCCTGCTTGTTTTTTAAAGAAAATGATGCATACAAACTGAACATTTTTGTCACTAAACTTTTCACTGCGATGTTACAGGCTTTGCAAGTATATTAAGCCTTTGGCTGGGCAACTTTATCAATATTTAACTTTATCTTTACTAATTCAATCAAAACATTGAGGTGTAACAAAAACAGATATCAGTACAATTTAGTTACGTTTGTATGATAAGTTATCAAGCAAGGACAAGTATAAGATCAAACTGAAGTAGACTTCATTGTTTGCTCTTTGCATATACCCTGCAAATAGATCAGGTTACGCAAAGGCAATTTAACTCTCTTTTATAAACAAGGCTGAACTAGCGTACTTCTTTAAAGCTTGGCATAACAATCTCCGGGAATGGTAGGGGCTACACCAAAGAAGGAACAACCCATCTTGGGTGTGCATGACAGCCTTTAGTAGCTAACTGGACATCAGTTGGTAAAGGGGGTCAACATACCCCACCCCCATCAGCGACAAAACCCACTCCAATTCTTCATTTCGAAACTCTGTAATATTCAAATGGAAAGTTGGTCATTTTATGTTCAAAGCTATTGACATTTCTCCTTGCCCGAACAGTGTCTAGCTTAATGTTAAACAAACACCCCCCTTGCTATAGAATTATCAAAAAGGGTAAGTCGGCTCTCAAGCGCTTCGACTTCCTGAATACCAGGGAGATAATTTCCTAGAAGCTGCCCATTGTATTGGGCAGGGGTAGGACTGCCGAGTGAGCATGTTTGTGCTTTGCGATCAAGCAGTGCATCAAATAGTAATTAGCGCAGCATTGAAGGACAAACTTCTCTGTGCAGCAGAAAGCAAACGATAAACTGGTATTGATATCGTTAAGCCCCGGTGGTTTTGTGCTGCCATTGTAGAGTCAAGAGTCGACGCATTACATCCACCTTCGAATCATGAATAATTGATTGAGTGATCACCATTTCCGAAAGATCAACTCTTTCTTCAAGCAAAAGCAGTATATGAAATAGCAAGCATTGCATTGAACTGAGTGATTAATCGCAAATCGCTGCTGGATTTTCAACTTTACGTGCTCTTCTGAGATATGGTCGAACGTCAGTAGCGGAATGTAAAAGCCAGACCAGCCGCAATGAAGTTTGTGTTAGTGTTCCATTTCCTGGTAGCAGCTTTGTTAACTTGTAATGCGTTGACCAAAGTAACAAGGAACAAGGTTCAGCAAATTAGTCAAGTAGCTAAACGAGTCATCAAGGGAATTCCGGTGAAAGGCAAGGCAGTACCGCTGCAAAAAACTCAGTGGAAAGGCGTTAGGCCTAAACAAATCAAAGCATCAAATGCAAAAAGATGGGTGCCAGCCAAAAAGAACAGCGTGAAATACGTGCCGAAAATTGCAAATAACAAAAAGAGATGGATGCCTGGTTTTGCAGAAATGGGCCAGAATGAAATGGAGAGCAGTATGATGTTTGATACCGGGTTTGTGAGCAGCGATCCCCCGTCAAGCTTCCAGGGGGGACAACAGTCGCATGCCGGTCCCTTTGGCCTACCGCAGCCCGAAACGTCACAACAGGCACTGCCCCCGGAGCAAAGCTTCCTTACCCCCGGCACCAACGACCAAGTTGCTAGCCTACCAGGGCAAGCAGCTGGCCATGGGCAATACAACCAGTACCAGTCGTACGGAAATGAAATCGAGTCTTTCACTAAAGAAGGGCTAGACGGGGTTACAAATTCGTTATACAATAACTTCGACGGCTTTCAAGATAATTCGTTCAATAATCCTAAATTTCAAGAGGGTGATTTCATAGGAGTGCCAATGTCTGATTCGCAAGAGGGAAAACAAGCGAATCTTTATGACGCCTTCAATTTGGAGCCGGGAATGGCAGAAAACTTTGTCAATCCAGGAAAGGATATCAGTGGGACCGGACAGGAAAAGAAAGAAGAAAGTAAAGATGAAAAAGAAAAGGAAGATCAAAAAGAAGAGAATGAAAAGGAAGAAGACAAAGCTAAGGAAAAGAATAAACCAAAGGAAGGAAAGAAGGGTGACAACAAGGAAGGAGGCAAGGCCACCAAAGTGACGTCAGGAAATCAAAAAGAGGCTGTCGAGAGTAAAGATGAGAAAGAGGTCCAAAATAACAAAGATTCCGAGAAGGAAACCAAAGGAAAAGGAAACAAGTCAGGGAAATCTGAGAAAAGCGGGAAAAGTGGCAAAGTTTCTGCAAAGGAAGAAAAGAACATCAAAGCCTCTGGAAAGGAAGAAAAAGGCGCGAAGGCTTTTAGCAAAGAAGAAACAGATGACAAAGCTGCTGAAAAGGAAGAAAAAGATGTCCAAGTTTCTGGGAAGGAAGAAAAAGATGTCCAAGTTTCTGGGAAGGAAGAAAAAGGTGCGAAGGCGTTTAACAAGGAAGAAACAGATGATAAGGCTTCTGGAAAGGAAGAAAAGTTGGAAAGTACTGACGTAAAGGAGAAGAATGTAAATGAGAAAGAAAGTAACGAGGAAACTGAAAAAGTTGAAGCAAAGGCCAAAGAAGTAGAAGTTGCTGCAGTAGAACCAGAGAAGAACGTAGATGAAGAGACTGGGAAAGAAAGCCTTGGAGGCAATGAGAAAGGTGTAGGACCTAAAGAGAAAGAGGCAAGCAAGGCAAAGGCAGGAACAAATCAGAAAGAAGAAAAAGAAGATGATAAGAAACAAAAAGATAATAAAAGTCGTAAGGTTGCAAAGAAAATAAAGAAAGTGCAAAAGGAAGCAAAGAATATTGAGAAAGACGCTCAAGAGGAAAAGGCAGAACAACGAGATACAAAGGCAAATAAACAACTGCAAAACGAAGAAAATGATAATGAACAACAACCAAGAATTGCTAACAGCAATGATAATCAGGAAGTGGCAAATGCACAAGAACCAGAGCAAAAGGAGGCTAGCAGCACAAATCTGCAGGAAGGGCAAGCTTCTGAAAGCAAGGAAGAAGATACAAAGGTAGCTAATGCAAAAGAGGAGGGGAAAAGCACTTCTAGCGTGGAAGAAGAGAAGCGAATAAAGAAGCTAAAGCAAAGGATTAATTCGCAGAAATCGAGAACACATGCCCGTCTACAGCAGGACGCTGCGGAGCGACAAAAGATAATTGAGGGAGGCGTAATGGCAGATAACTCCCTTATCAGTAATGTGGGTCCCGCCAATAAACGGCTAGGCCTCGCAGCGGAGGGCCTGCGAAAGCAGTTAGTGAGCAATTTGAGGCACGCATTGATGAGGAATGTCGCAGCCGCAATAGCGAAAGGGACGACTGCAAACATAAAAGAGGAAAACAAAGCCGGGCAGGGCCAAGGGCTGGTGCAGAATATGGGCGGGCAGGAAGCCGAGAGAGCGGATGCAGCCTTGAAGCAGGAGTCAGAGCCAGCCGGTGGAAAGCCAAGCAGGAGCGATGAGCAAAGTAACTTTCAAAATGGCGGCCAAGCAAATGCGCAGGAGAATGAGGCAGGAGCAAAGGATGACGGGAATCAGGCCAGCGGTAACAAAGGAGGAAACGGGGGGTCGGATCAGACACTCGTCCCAACCTTAATGAAAATGGACAAACCGATGCTGGTTGATACAATTCTGAAGCTGCTTAACAAAAAGCAAGGCAATACTAATAATAAGAATGATGAGAAGCAAGCAACGGAGGCGAATGAAATGGAGGAGAAAGTGAACAAAAACGGGGGTACTATCAACCAGTCTTTTTCTAACCAGGGAGAGACCCCCTCGGACGCGGTAGCAACGGTGGGAATGACGGGCCATGCAACGGATCAAGAAGCAGGCGGCGAACAAAAGCCGGGGGAGGGTGAAGCAACTGACGTCACTGAAGCAAAAGGAGAGGAGAGTAGCGCAAAGGCTACATCAGGAGCAAAAGAAGAGAGCGGTCATGCCGAGTATGCAGCCGTGCCAGTGAAATCTACGGGCGACACGAAATTCTATAAGTTCAAGAAGGTACGCGGACTGGGGCAAATAAAGGGGAAATTGGGGCACCAGCAAGATGACCCATACTCACAAATCGGGCTAGTAGATCCTGCGAACAACGACAAGATGCCAGCACACCACAAAGCATCGAACTTGAAGGAAGACCTAGACAAACAGCAAGAAAAGGTGTCGAAGTTTGCGAAAAATGGCAATGATGGAGGAAGCGAAGTGACAGACAGCAATGGAGAAGGCGGCGGAGTGAGCAAAGAGACGCCGGATCAAAGCCAGGAGAATGCCGAACCAGTGAATCAGGAATCAAATCAGTCGAGCCAGAAATCAGAGACAAATGGTGATCAAGAGGCCGATCAACAGCAGCAGCAATCGGGAGGTAATCAGGCGCAAGGAAAAGCCAATCAGGAGCAGCAATCAGGCAATGATAACAGTGATCAAGTGAGCAATAAAGAATCATCGAGCAATCACAAAACAGATCAAGACGCCCCCATACAGCAGACGCAGGTGCAGCAGCAACCGGACGGGGGGACCACGGTAACGAACATCAACGCCGACTCGCCCAAGATGGTGGCGCAGCTGTTGAAGATATCGCAACGCCTGCACGAGATTAACGACAAAAAGGAACAGAGCCAGCAGAAAGTGAGTGATGACCAGCCAAAGACAATAACGAACGCATTCACCTTCGAGGACATGCCGTCGAACACTCGCGATGATGCATACGCGACGATTGGTTCGCTGGACCCCAACGTGAAGAAGAAGGCAGCCATTGGCAAGAAGAAGACAGTGATTAGCAAAGAAGTGCCCAACAAACAGAGTAGCGACAATATCACAGTCAAGCAGAGAACGGGAAGGGGGCTTTCTGTATAGTAAATGCCGCGAGTGAAACCTAAGTAGGGTATAACCAGCGAAAACAACACTTGTTATTTGATGTTATGTCAATACAATGACCATGATGTGAGATTTGATGGTTTCAGAGGATGTACGCAAAGAGCTTTTATTGAGATTGAAAAGAGATATTTATATGAACCGTTAGGAATTTGACAATCTGTTTTGTTGAGGACGAGGAATAATACAAGAATAACATTATCACTCATCCGCATGCTTAGTTGATAAAGTTGAGTATAAACAAAATAGAAGAATCGGCAGCAATCTTAATATTCCACTAGAACTTACAGTGACAATATCAAACTTTAATTTGCTTTCTAAATTTTAATAGGAAAAGTAATGTTTTTTACAATGACTCTAACTTCAAGAAAACCCTTTATAATACAAGTCAATGTATAAAAATGTTCGTTTCTTCTTCTCACCACCTGCGAATATACATTTGGAGCATGGAAGTAGATTGCGATGGCCCGAGTGTTTAAATGCGTGAGATAATTCTTAGCATGCTCTGGCATGTTGCGATTAACTTTTAAGTCAAGGCCACTACAAATCTTTGATTGGCTGAGCGACCAAAATTCTGCAAACCCCATTATCCAATCAGAATTGAAGAATATGACAACAAACGTAGATTTAGGCCTATTTTGGACGCTTTTACCACTACCCACAAAAAAATAAACGTGTAAAATGTGCTGATAGATAATTTTAATTTTCTTTTAAAAATTTTTCTTTGATAAATTTGCAAAAACAACTGTCGTTGTACTCAGTACTCAGTGGAATTAAGCGATTTTTTCCGTCAGTAATACAATCATCAATGCCGACAAGAAAAGATTTTAACATTGGCTTGTAAAGGTGAGTACTATATAAAACAACTTTTAAGGTGTAAAAACTGTAATTTCTATGTTTTCCTTCCCCCCCCCCCTAAAGGTTTAAAAAGGTCAGTTTCAAGCCTTCGTATCTAGCGCTCGCGGAAAATTTCTACTGAGTACAACGGCAGTTTTTTGCAAATTTAGCAAAGATTAAATTTTTAAAAGAAAATTAGGATTATCTTTCAGCACATTTTACACGTTTACTTCTTAGGGTATTGGTAAAAACGTCCACAATAGGCCTAAATTTACGTTTGTTGTCATATTCTTCAATTCTGATTTGCTAATGGGGTTTGCAGGATTTTGGTCGCTCAGTTAATCAAAGATTTGGAACCTATGCTAGGTCACTAGGTTTTGTATCAAGGCGATTAGGGCTTGTCTCAAAGCGATAAGGTTTTGTCGCAATTACTTAAATAAACAACCTCGCAGGCATCATGTCATAAAAAGGAGATAATTTTACACATGTGCATGCAACACGGTAGCGCAAGGCTATGAATTCTAACAGCAAAGCAATTTGGTATAATTCATAATCAGCACCATAAAATATATCTATGTTGTTAATCACAATATTATCATAGTGTTAATCGCAAGTTGTAATCATAATAATTCACGATATTGATTAGAGTACCAATTATAAATTATAAGTCATAATTTTTATGCAAACTTTTCATTTTAAATTCAACTCAACTACAATTACAAATCTCATTATTACATTATCAATTTGTAATTGGCTAGCCTGGGTTTACAAAGAAATAAACTATAACAATCGTGGTGAAAAAATGTTAATAAAAAACTAGCTCTGGGCTATACAAAGCTTTATTTCTCCAGTCGAATACATATGATGTTGCACGAAAAGGGATAGCTGAAAGCTTTGAGATGAGATTGAGATTCATAAAAAGGGAGTCACACATGTCGATGAAAGAGCTGCTGAATTTTCCAACAGAGCCAATGAACCGGTAATCAAAACATTGGTTGTAATTACAATATCATTAAAAGCCGCAGGGAGAAAAGAGCCAAGAATATTTTGCATAAGCCAGAACAAGTTTCAAGACCTTTACCATTTGGAGTAACAATCAAAGTAAGCTTTGAAGATGTGAAACCCACATTAGCGTCTGGCTTGAACACTGATCTCGCAAAACTACAGGCGAAGAGGTTCTTGCACGGCAAGCAGTGGCGGCCTGGCAGGGGGGCAGGGGGCCAGGGAGGCCAGGGCCCCCCAGCGGAGTTTTTGAAGAGGCGCTGAAGTTTAAGAGGGGCGCCAAAATCCTTATGACATTTGTAGCGATTCCACTGTTGTTTTCATTTTCCATTTATTCATCCACTGTGTGATTCATTGGGTGTATACTTTTTAGGTGTATGTTGTATATAGATTCAGCAGGTGCATCTATCCAAGTTATCATATTGTTCAATAACCTCGAGAAGTGGTATAATCTCTTCCAAAAGTCACAGAAAATCCACGACCTTTTCGAATTGAATGTAATTTCATTCAAAAGTGTCAAACTGCGAGATGGAGTTCCCGGTAGTTCAGTTTGAAGGCATTTCTCCAGCGTTATGACCGCATAATGCATGTGATGCGTGTCAGCAGTGATGATGATGATGATGCCAATGGAAAAGCCTCTTGGTCCCTGTTAGCTCCACTACCGCAGAGGTCATTTTCAGCATTAAAGAGTATCAAAACACGGATACGATCAAGCAAGGTTAGAATCCCTGCTTGCAATGACCATCGAAAAGGAAATTTTGCTTTCCCTTGATGTGGAACATATTATTGACTGTTTTGAAGAAAAATGCAACTGTACAGTGATAAATGTTTTCAATGGCTTATTACACAGGCTCGGCCTTCAGTTTAATATAAAATATCCTTCTCTTATCATGATTATTGCCAGAAATTATCGGCCATTTTTTTCTGTCTTCCTTATTTTCTTTCTTGTTAAAAATATTGCAAATGCGCTCACTCAGGCTTCAGTTTTTCTTTTCTCAATAGTGTTGAATTTAAAAGTTGTAAGAAAACTGCCAAACTGCCAATTTCGTCAAAAATGGGACAACTTTGTTTGTTATGAGGGAGCGCAATTTTGCTGCTGGCCTCCCCAGACGAAAAAAGCCAAGCCGCCACTGACGGCAAGTGAGCCAAAATAAGATCAAAATCGTGTAAAAAAGTGCACGTGGTTAAGGTACAAATATAAGCAACATTTATATGAATAGAGACAGAAAATGGATAAGCCAACAAAAAACAGAACAAAAAGTCGCATAATTGAAAATGTTTTTCCAATTTATAATAAAAGGGCCGTTGAGAAATTAACAATCAATCTTTAAAACCTAGAAATAAACCTATTCTTAGGAAGCGTCTTTTTTCGTTTCATTGCTTATATTTAGGTTACTTTTAACTACAGTATGGTAGCCAATCTCCGCAACATAAATAGCTTGTAATACTCCCATGTAGCATTTGACCCCTTGCGACCCTCGTTTACAAACAATGCTTACGTTTCAAGAAATCGGTGGGCATCTTTAAGAATACCAAAAGTTGCGGAGAAACTTTAAGAAAAGGCGGGCCAAATTTGCCAAAGATCTAGGATGTGAAACATTTTCAACTTCACTTGCCAATCAAATTATAAAGTCTGTGAGTCATAGATTCAAGAGTACGTTATTGGCTAGGAATATATTATCAGCACCAAAGGTCGTTAATGATTTTTAATTCTGAAGAACTGATTTGCAGCGGGCGCGAGTGGCTAGTAATTGATAAAAGCAAACATCATGTAGCAGGTCATTGGCCAGCGGGTCAGTGGAGCGGGCTGTGATTGGCTCGTTGATGACCTATTGTTAATCACATGCATGAGTTACTTGCTGAGCCAGGGTCATGGTTTCACGTCTGGATTTCGACGTATAGAGTAAAAAAATACAAATTAAAGTAATGAAATTTTGTTGATTTCAAAGAGATACTTATGTTAATAAGAATGCTGGTTTGAAATATAACGGAGAAAAGCAATTCAAGAGAATGAGGTGAGTGAGATTTTATCTGAAGCGTTAATGAGCGCTAGTGGTTTTAGTAATAAACAAAAAAGCTCAATCAATAACTTATTCGAGATTTTAAATTTATAGTTAAGGGTGCATATTGGAGCTTTATCATTCTAAAATCTAAGCTCCGGTTTTAACGCTACACTCAAAAGAGTGGTTGTTGAATGAGATTTTAGGCCTTTTAATGCCTGCTTATTTGACAGGAAGGGAAGTTTACGTTTGTGCTTGAATGGTATCGCTGCCAGGAAAGAACTATTCTCAAATTTAGAGCGAGCCTACAATGCTGGGTTAGTAAGCTGGGGGTCCTTTAAAAAAAAAACGACAATACCTACCGACATCGAAGATTTGCAAGGGTGCTACAATATACAGGTCTGTAGGCAGTGACTACAGGGTCATGCTCCACAGAAAATCTTCGGGACGAATAACTGGATATTTCTTGATTCAACACTAATAACATAGCTTCTTATGGATACACACAATCAACGCTCCTTCGCCTTTCCTGCGCCACTTTCTTCTTAGTTTCGACACCCAGACAAAGTCGCATGTGTTGAAAATGTATTCATGCAGCTTAAAGTACCATTGATTGTTCAATGTTCAATGTTCAATATAATAATCTCATGAACTAGGCCTGACTTTTCTAAATGTTGATAGTTCAAAAAGGTGCACAGTTGCAAGAGCTTACATTACTTCACCAAATATTCATGAAACAATCAAAGTCTCTAGGCCAGACAGAGCTCTGAATTATATACCAGCTCTGTCTGGGCCTAATCAACTTCAGTCAATAAATACTATGAAGGTAATAGATAATTGTTGAAGGTGAAGGAAGGTAAATATATAATTGCCATGATGAGAAACATGGAGGCCTACCAAACTCACATACGTACTTCTTCAGCATAGTCGTAAACTATCAAAGTTGGCGATCACTTTTCGGGGAGTGGGGATTCAGAAAGTTGCCGAAGAGAAGAGGACCATTTAGAAAAGACATACTACATTGACAATATAGAGAGAAATAGCGGAACATAATTTTCGCATACTTATGAAGAAACAGTGTGCAAAAATAGTGTATTCGCTGCCTTACAGAATGGCGAGGTTTTATACCACGAAGCATTCGTAGGCTATCCTTTGCATTATTTCAATTTAAGTCCGTGGGGGGGGGGGGTAAAGGAATTTTTTTATTGGAGGAAAAAAATGTAAAAGAAACAGAATGTTATAACTCGCATAGCTGATGATTAGGTGTAAAATCGTTGAATTTCCAATTAAGAAGTAGATCCTGAGTTGTTTTAACAAACGAGTAGCTCAATTTCTGAGTTTTGGGTCGATTCATTCAACAGGGCTCATTGGGCAATAGCGGCATCCTTGGCCTGCTTCATTGCAGTGTTGTGCGCAGGCGCGAGTACCTCAGCAACGAGACTAGGAATACCAAAAGTAGCGCCTACGCATGGCTATCAGTACGATGCGAGGCCTCAAAGGGCACATATTGCGCCGGGAAACAAGACAGAGTCAAGATTCAGCAAAAAGACTCTTATCGATATAACGGGATCCGAATTCCCAGAAACAAACTATCAACAGCCGGAGTTCTTCTTCGACACCAACCACGACTTTGGTGACTACGACAATGAAGAGATACTGAAACAAAGCGAAGTGAAGCTAGATAAGTATGGCGACAGTACAGTTTCTGGGAGCAGTAGAAGCGACATGGTGAGCAGCAAGGCCAACGAGCTGTCCAGCTTCGCAGCCATTACGCAGGAGAACTTTGACAATGATGAGCTGGAGGCGATTGACAATGCGAATGAGCAGGCGATGGAAAACCGCGGGAACGACGAGGAGACGTATCGTTATGATGATGATGTTAGCTCGTTTTATCCAACCACACCAGGTACGTTGAAATTCAACTTGATTAGATACTTTAGGTTGAAGAAACCAACATAGTATGAAAAGTAGTATGAAAATCTACAAACTAAATATTGAGACAAACGTAAATTTTGGAGTGGCTTGGTTATGATACAAGATCACAAAGACTTGATTAGTAGCGAATTCTTAGAAAAGGGACAAGATCAGAACGTAGTCTTAGAAATGGGATTATATCAGAATGCTGTCTTATAAACGGAACTAGATCGGAATGAAGTCTTATAGATAGGGACTAGATTGGAATGAAGTCTTATAGAAGGGACTAGATTGGAATGAAGTCTTATAGAAGGGACTAGATCGGAATGTAGTCTTATAAAAGGAACTAGATCGGAATGAAGTCTTATAGATAGGGACTAGATTGGAATGAAGTCTTATAGAAGGGACTAGATTGGAATGAAGTCTTATAGAAGGGACTAGATCGGAATGTAGTCTTATAAAAGGAACTAGATCGGAATGAAGTCTTATAGATAGGGACTAGATTGGAATGAAGTCTTATAGAAGGGACTAGATTGGAATGAAGTCTTATAGAAGGGACTAGATTGGAATGAAGTCTTATAGATAGGGACTAGATCGGAATGTAGTCTTATAAAAGGAACTAGATTGGAATGAAGTCTTATAGAAAGGACTAGATTGGAATGAAGTCTTATAGAAGGGACTAGATCGGAATGTAGTCTTATAAAAGGAACTAGATCGGAATGAAGCTTTATAGATAGGGACTAGATTGGAATGAAGTCTTATAGAAGGGACTAGATTGGAATGAAGTCTTATAGAAGGGACTAGATCGGAATGTAGTCTTATAAAAGGGACTAAATCAAAATGTAGTCTTAGATAATAGACGAGGTCAGAATCTAGTCTTGTAAAAGAGACTAGATCAGAATTCTTAGAAAAGGGATTAGAACAGGACAAACCGATAACTGATCACTACCTCACTTTTACGAGCAGCGAAACAATGATTTTGGTAATCTTTTTTCTAGCAAACTCGGGAGCTGGTCTGATCTTTTTACCTGGCCAAGCTGACATAGCGAAGCGTGGCTGGAAGGTGATTGCCATGAAAAGATTTGACGGGACCGGAGGAACATGGACTATGAAGCTCCAAGTATGGGACTGGAGGAGCTACGTCACTGGATTCAAGTATGAATGTAAGTGAAACCCCTGTGACGTCACAGAGAGTTAAATTGGAAACCGGAGACATGGCGTTGGATATCGAAAGCATTGCGTTAGAAAGCAGAAGGGGGTAGTGATGGGTAATGGCACCCCAGTAAAAACCAAAATGAATCTCTTGCAAATGGTAATATCTTTCAGAACGCCCCCATCAATCATTTCTGATTCAAATTTTCTGGTTAGCAACCTCAAATACTCATGTCCAAACCGGAACTTTTAAAGGCAATCGTTCCTTGTACATTGTCCTTTCGAGGCTTTAAAAGAAACGTTTTCGAGGCATTGCAAAATTTACCGGATCCAAAACAAAGTGCAACATTTTCACAACCCATTGAAAGTTGAAACTTAAAGGAAATTCCACATTAAAAATAATGTATTAACTTCACTTGAACGGTTAGACTGTGATGCATTACTTGATGATGAATAACCCATTTTGATGAAAGTACATACACACAAAGACTATGTTATGATCACGTTTGATCGCAGCTGTAGAATGGGGAAATGTTGGTGTTCTGGTTGACGGGACTATCACGAAGCACATGTGGATGGTTCAGAGAATGGTGTACAACATCTTGTTGATGTTCCGCAAAGGATCAATGCTGAGCGTGGCCTCGTTTGGTGCCAGCCTCAAAATGGTACGCCTACTTCTTTTATGGGCTCCAGGCTATAAACTAACAGTAGTTGTATGAATCAATCACAAGCAGCACAGTGCATAAGCAATCTAAGTGAATCGAAAGCTGTGGAACTTTCCGTATTTCTCTTGCAGCGGTTTCTTAAAAACTGGTGCAAAATTGTCACAAGCAAAACATATGACATTCTGTCAATGCTCCGCATAGAAGAATATAAAAAAGAACTGTAGGGAATAATTCGTGTATTTTCGCATGTTCAGGAATCATATTGTCCACATTTGCCTTAGGGAGATATTCACTTTATACAATTCACCCTTTCTTATACTCCCTATAAAACGGTCAATCGAGTTTTTCAACCATAGGCAGCATTAAAAATTGCATAGAAAAAGTGCTCTGAGTCACGTGGAAAAAATTGCATATTGAAAGAAGATGAAACCGTGAAACGGTAGCAGAAGAGCATATGAGCAGGAGTAAACAATTCTAGTAGTTAAGATCCTACAAAATCTGGTCCAGAACATTTTCCAGGCCGTAGCAGCTTTAAATTTGGGCACGTATCTCTATTATAGGCAACAGAGTTTAAAGCATTCTCAGCTGCTTCAGAGCTGAAAACAGTTTGTCAAGGTATCACCTCGGTGGAGGGACGAAAGATAGGGGAAGCACTTGAAGCCTACTATAAAAACTTCCAAGGAGTGAAAACTCAAAAGGCAGACTACAAAATGGCGTTGTTCCTCGTTGTGAAAGGAGCCACAATAGGCAGCGTGGACCTTCTGAAGAAGTATGGCGAGATGTACAAAAAGCTTGGTGTGACGATTTACGTCATTGGGATTGGCAGCATCAACATGGAGCAAATGCAGATGATAACTCAATCGGGAATGATTTACCAGGCGAAGAATTATGCTGCGGTTATGACCGGAGCCGGTTTGACAGTTGGCGGATCGCCAGCCGGAAAGTCATTGCTCCTAGGGCTGCAGGCAGCATGCGGCTCGTGTAAGCTCTTTGTTATCCCATCGCACTGTTACCAGATGAAGACCTCCAGCGCATGTTGTATCTGAAAACACCAGAGCGTCTCGTGTTCACTTTGACTTTATTTTGTTGTAATTCAGGAGCTCAAGAGGGAAGACAGGCGTCTACCGGGCAGTTCTGTTGTTATATTGACAACCCTTACCCTAATGCCTTAAAATCCGGGGGCTCTGGTGGTGCAATACCAATTCCATTATTGACCTGCCTCACTGACCTTGCACATATGGTTGACCTATGACCTTTTGCTGCTAACAACCACAAGCACACTCAAAGTAATGCCATACTTTTTCGGCCTCTGTTAACTGCATATACTCTTAACATTGAGGCTATGCGATACATTCTATCTACATGCTTCACCGTGCTGTAAATCGAAGTTTCTTGCTAAAAATAAAAAGAGCAAGTCCCTTTTAGACTTTGGTGCCAGAGCTGGCATTGCTGCTGGAGGTGGCAAAGGTGGCAGTGGTGGCAGTGGCGGTGCAGGCGCAGGAGCGGGTGGAAAGGGAGTAGCTGGTGCCTCAGGTTCTGGCGGGGCAGAAGGAGGTATGAGAATTCAGGAGAAATTATGAGGATTAAGGTGTATGTATGAGAATTAAGGAGAAAGTATGAGATTCAAAATGTGTGTATGAAAATTAAGGGGGAAATATGAGATTCAAGGTGGATGTGATGAAATTAAGGAGAAAATACGAGATTTAAGGTGGATGTATGAGAATTAAGGAGCAACTATGGGATTCGAGGATCAAGCATGATCATTAAGGAGAAAGTATGAGATTTAAGGTGGATCTATGAGAATTAAGGAGGGGGCATTAAAATTAGGGTAGAATATGAGAATTAATAAATTGGAATTAACTTATAGTTGCAATGCTCCAATGCAATGCTCAAATTAGTAGAAGTGACAAAAATTAAAGCATTTGTGACAATAACCTAAGTGTAACAAAGCAAAGATTTAATAATTAGTTAATTCAATTAAAGATCTCAATCAATTTTAATTTTTTGTTTTGCCAAGGTTGGTGGACATCTTCATGGACATGGACAAGCAAAATTGCAGGAATCCAATATGGAAGTTAGTGTTTGAAAATGTCTGATTTGCATTCAACAAAAAGAAAAACACAAGAAGCATTTTTGCAGTTTCTAACAGAAACACTCCAGCTAGCAACTTATTTTATCCTGTTTTAAAAAAAATCGACTTCAATATAACTGGAATTGATTAAATCAATTTTGCATATAGCTTGTTCATCAAAAGTCCAATAAACTTGTCCATGAAAAAGTGAGCATACAAATGCAGTATATGACCTGCTGCTTCTAATGTCAAGTACTTCAACCACTTGATTGCTTTCCATTCACACTTCACTTACCTTGCACAATCTGCAACTGCTTGGTTTCTTGTTTCTGGTTTCTTGGACAGATCTGCTCCTGAACATCTTCTATCCAGGCATATCCTTTTAGCCTTACAAATCCCTCTCAACGAATTTTAAAATTTTTCATGACCCTTTTTTCCGTTTTTTCCACAAACACAAATCCTTCTAGCTTGCTGTTCCTCAATCTGCAGTTTCTCCCATCTCATTTTAAAGTGCCACCTTTGGATTTAAGAACATTATTCATTATTATTTTACTTCAATTATTTAGCATCATACTCATTTTTCCAATAGGCATCAAGAAAGCAAATATTGGCTTTGTGATTGATGGATCAAATGCAGATATGATAACATTTTTACAAAGATTTGTCTTCAACATGATCATGATGTTCCAGCAACAAGGAACGTATGTTACCATAATGGTTTATGGAAGGGACCAGTACCGTGTTGGGAACTGGAAGTCTTTCTCAGATTCAGCACAAGTTCAGGTAGGATTGGCTCCAAATAGAATAAACTTACTTTGAAATTGTGAAACTATTTGTAGTTGGTGAAAAATTAGTAAATGCTAGATTAGAAACACTCTTTGGTAAACTTTCTAGAGAGTAAGAAAATCTAAGCAACTAAAGTTGCTGCTGTACTTATCTTTTAATTTACATCAATCTTCATCTCTAGTGGCTCTGCAAACAAGAAAACTTAAGTTAACAAAATTATTTGACAAAGCCCAAATTAAGCTTTCAATGAATTCTGAATTTATAAACATCTTCCTACACAGCAAGTTTGCACATCGATCCCATACGTCGAGACATCAGTGAGAAACACAGCTAAAGCATTAACGGAGATTAAGAAACTGTTCACTCAGCAAAAGTCAAAGGAGGCTGATAATGCAAATGTTTTGTTTCTGATGATTACTGGAAGCGCAACAGACAAGGCACACTTGAAAGCCGTCGGTGGGGAACTGAAGAGCCTTGGTGTCAAAGTCATTGGCATCGGTGCTGGCGCACAGACAGCTGGCATCAAATCCGAGCTTAGTATGGTTGCAACTGGCGAACAGTACATCAGAGCTGGAGCGCTCAGTACCATTGTGGGTGGCAGCAGCTTTAGTGGTCTCGTTAAGTCTCTTGTATCAGGTATGACATTGTTTTCCTGGTTTGGTAAAACAGGTAAAGTAAAGTTTGCAAATAATGCCTGGAAGGCACCAGCTGTTCCTTCTTAACTTGACATGGTCGATAATGAAAACAGAGATCTTATGTTGCGACAACGCCATACAATTCACTGGTATCGAGAGCAACTTAAAGCAAAAGAAATATTAAGGATAATCGGTCTCAGAATAGTACTTACAACAACTGCTGGTCAATTGGTGCCTAGGCATTCCCTTTTGCAATAACCAATTGCCTTGGAAAGTTCTGGTACAATGGCGATAACGTTCACTTTCCCGCCATCCGACTTTTCGGAAACGAGGTTGACTTTGTGACTAGCAAGATAGAATTCACTTTACGAACACCATAGCTGTCTCAGAGTTTATTGATATCTTTTCATAAAAAACATTTTAATGCTTAATCCATAAATCGATATTCAAATTACAATTTCCAGCACGTTAAACTGATGTAGAAGACACGGCTGTCTCTAATCCTACGCCATTTTTGTAACGTTTCAAATTTTCCTTTTTTAGATGTTGGACAAGGAAGTTCAGTAAATGTCGATTCCGGTATGTCTGAGATCCCCAAAAAGCTCATTCTCAACCAACATTCTCTCTCTCTCTCTTTCTCTCTCTCTTTCAGGCTATTTTTAATTTTACTAGTAGTTAATTTTACGTGTAGTAGAAATCCATAACATTTCATTCATGTTATTGCAGGAAGTTCTGAAATGAATTCGATACAGAAAGAGTGGTCGTGGGCAACTAAATACAGAAAACTGAAATATGGATGTAAGTCTTTCATTCTTTGAATCCAATCACACCTAAAAAGAGCCAAATCTTAGCTTACAAGAAACATTAACTTTTTCAATGAAGCAACAATTAGTTCAACAACTTCTCATCGCCTTAACTATTTGCTACTGCTATATATCACTCCCCCTGAACTCATGTTCAGAAGTTGGGTGTTTGAGACAAATTTCGACAAAGGGCAGGGGTGGTAAAAATAGCAAATTTTTAGACGTCGTAGATTTATGGTCCCTTAGCGTAATTTTAAAAGCTAGGAACGTCTCAAAAAGCAGTCAGGCTTCAAAACAAAACAGAGCATGTAATTTTGTAGTTAAAATCGTCCAAGATTGTGATGCAGGATCTTGGTTCTTGCCATTCCTTAGAAGAAGCCTCAAAATTTCGCTTCTTAATTGAATAGAAATTTAGAATTAAGTGCCTTTTTCTTATAAATCTAGCCACTAAAATATAAAATTGTAAGAACAATTTTTGTTTTTTGACTCAAGTTATGCAAAAGTTGTGTATTCTTTAAGACCAATTTTAAGTCAGTAGAATTCTACGAGTGGAAAATGTTGGTATCATGGGTAATGATAGCTGAGGCACTATTTCACTGATATTGGCTTTTGTTTAGTGCGACATCCATTGTGACTTTCATTTTGTTTCAGTCCTGGCCAGGGCCAATGTGGGTATTCTCATTGAGTCGGTTGCCCTCGTCGACTTCGGTTTTATTCGCCGACTTGTCTACAACATCGTCAGAATGTTCGCGCTGTCTGGCAGCTATTTTTCTGTCATCTCATACGGCACAAGTGTCTACCGAGTGTGTAACTTTGTACAGTTCAAATCGGCAGCCGAAGTACAGGCAATGGCAATGAAAATACCAAAGGGATCATCAGGACAGGTATTTAATAGTTTGTGAAATCATACATGGAATTTCCCGTTACTTTCCCGCCATTTATACGTAGCACTCATTTAATTGTGGTGCTTTTAACGTGCATCGGTACATTTAAGATGAAGTAAATCACAATGATGCAAGCAACAAATTCACCAAATTGCCATAAATATCTATCGCTAGATGGGTAAATACTTATGGGTTTACTATGTATTAAATGTTTCATTTGGTTAAACAGAATTGTCATATTCTCGCGGCAACGTTTTCAAGTTTTAGTTTTTGTTTTAGGCCCTTACTGGGAAAGCAATGAAATTTATGGACGAAGCATTCAAACAGGCACCGCCTGGCAATCCCAACATGCTTTTCGTCGTAACACAGTCTGGCTCCTCCGATGATACAGCAGGCCCTGCTGTGCAGCTACGAAAAGATGGAATCAAAGTTATCAGTTTCGGAATAGGGGAGAAGGTAGACGCCAAACAGCTTACCCTGATGTCCTTTTCCTCCAGCCTGTTGTTCATGGCGAAGAAAGAAGCGTTAGTGACGTCACTTGCATCTTGTCAGAGTACGGCTGCAAGAGGTGAGCATAGTAGTGGATAGTGTAGAAATTGTCATCACGGTACTTTGGAAATCGACCGCCACCACTTTGGTACACAATTCCCATGTCAAATGTTTAAGAAGAAGAAATCTTAACGAGAAGTTTAAGAATAACAACAACAACTACAACAACAACAACTACAACAACAAAAACTATAACACCAGCAACAACAACTATAACACCAGCAACAAAGTAATAGCAGTAGAGACAAATCTGGTGGATGTCAAATAGAATGATTTTCTGCAGCTTAATTTGCAATATATTGTTATATAATCCAATGTTTTCGGTTCTAATAACTTTTTGGGTTTTTAGTTTGTGGAACTGTTGCTGGTGGTGCAGATTTCGGAGCTTCAGAAACTTCTAGTATTGCAGGGGGAATTCTTTCAGGTGAGACGAACAGCATAGGATATTTAGTGGCTTGTAAAAACCTTGCTTCTAGAATTAAATATCAGTGCGCAACTTCAATACGTTTCATACACGGCTGATGTATTTACAAAAGAATAAAACAACTGAATTTAGAAACTTTAGGTTTGACGCTTACAGCCAACTGTATTGCTCCATAAGACACGAAATCCACGTTCCCTGATTTCTCACTGAATGCATCACCTCTCTTCCTTCCAATTTATTGTTGTCCTTTCTACTTCTCCGTGCATTTATCGAAAACGAGACGCCAAGCGCAAACAGTTTCCATTTCATCATCTACCACAATTTTTGCAGCAAGCAGCTCCGACATTGTCAAAAACTGGGAGTGGAAGGCACAAAGCGTGGCCTTTGCTTATGGAGGTGAGAAAATACGACGCTGGAATGTTGTATGTAAGATAATGATCAAAGGTAAAATGTTGGAAGGAAAGCATATTTTAACAACAGTGAGTCTGAAACGATAGAGGCGGCATTAAGCAATCCAGATTTAAATGCTATTCGATATTTCCGTATATTGATTAGAGCAATTTCCCAACAAAAACTTTAAAAACTTTACCACCGAAATATTAGATACATTTTGTGAACATTACAAATTGTCATATTTTCAGGATTATTTACCAAACATTATTTTATCGCGTTATTAATGTTATTTTGCATTATCGTTTCCCAGCTTGCAAGAAGGCAAAGATTGCATTCCTCGTTGATTCCACCAATCTCCACCACTTCGATGTTATTCAGAAACTCGTTTACAATATGTACCGACTATTCGAAATGGGAGCCTCGGTTTCCATGATAACGTACGGGGGGTCAACTGATGATTCGCTGATGTCGTTCCGCGTGTACCAAGACTTGACGGTGCTGCAGATGGCCTGCCAGTCGATGAGTTATCGTGGAGCGAAGGGGAGAAAGACGGGCGCTGCATTGACCAAAATGGCAAGCGTATTTTCAGGATCGACGGGGGGAGAGAAACAGTTGCTGTTCCTTTTGATCACAGGGAAATCGGACGATGACGTTGTTGCACCAGCCAGAAGCCTGGTACAGAAGGGCATCTCCATCTTTGCTCTCGGCATTGGTGGAAGCGTGGACCAAAACGAGCTAAAAACCATCTCCCGGTACTACCTGACAACAAAATGGCGGGAGTTGGTGACGTCCCTCGTCAAAGTACAGAACACTGTCATCAAAGGTACTGCCATAAAAACACCAGTGTTTCTATTGCTTGTGTTCGGTTTCCCTTTCAGCCAGCGCACTTTGCTGAAAGCCATTGCATTCTAGGTAGCGTAGCATTCGATTTGCTCGGTGGGAATTTACTCGTTCAAAAGGACTCGCTCTAGTCCAGGCCTTAACGAGGCTGGCGCGATAAATTCTTTCTCAACTGCCTGGAATACTAGTTCCAGGAATGTCTTATAAGATCAGTATAGATTAAGAGAAATTTTGGCTTGGTGCTCTAAATTAGCAAATATGCTTTTTTCTTTAGAGCGGCAAAAGTTCGATGGCTGAAAGTGATACAGGGGTCCAAGCTGATATCCCCGCAGGAAGCGAAGGCAGAGTAGCATCATTGCCACCTCCTTCGCTTGGCTACACGGCCTGCTCCGCAACACAGCCAATCGGTTCTCTGTCCACCAAATGGGACTGGTCCGGACTGATATCCGGGATGAAAGCCGGTGCGATAGAAGCTGCCAATGTGATCATGTTGATTGATATCTCTCAAGAGGAAAACTTCGATGCTCAAATCCGGTTCTGTTTTAACACCCTGAGGTTATTCAAAGCGTCCGGAAGCAAGTTCTCGGTGATAGCCTACGGTTCGAGCCCGACTGTAATCGCGACGGCAAAGACCGTATCAAGCGACGAAGAGCTGAAGACGATGCTTGCTGCTATCAAAGCCAAGCAGGAGAAAACTGTCAACTGCGGCCAAGCCTTGAAGATGGCTCGCACGAGTTTTTTCGCCAAGTTGAAAAGGAAAATGCGAACGGCCATGTTTGTTGTATCGCGAATGAAGAGCAGTGATGACGTATATAAGGCGGTCGAGCAGCTCAAAGGCGCGCAACTGACCATCTGCGGAGTGGGTAAGTCATGGCTCACCAGTGCTTGTTATTCCTGAACAACTGCTACTGCCAAGGACGTAGAAAGCGTCTAGAAAGTGGGGAGGGGCAGACCAAAAAGGGAACGAGAGTGGCTAGAAAGTGAATTTGAAAGAGGCACCTTTGGATCTCGCAAGGGCACTTTTTGGTTTGGACTGGGCACTTTGGCATTAATGCCCAAAAAGTTGGGGGCAATGGCCCCTCTACCCCCGATCCCTACTTCACTGGCTATTTCTCCCTACAATATCCGTCCATAATGTAGTTCGTAGCACAGGAACAAAAATAAGCATAAGATGACCAGGTCTTTGAACATGGAAAGAACGACGTAGCTTTTAAATCATATCAAAAATAGCCACGATGTTAAAGTCGTCTTTCAAATTTGACTTATTTGACAGTTAAGTAAGTTATGATAGAATTTCGAAGAAAAGTGAAATAGAGGGCTGACACCCCATGCAATTGAGAATTATTTTCTTCAGGATTATTTCGTTGCAATTGGCAAAGTGTTTCAGTCTCTAGTGGCACAGAAGAACTAACAAAAGGCTTGCATGAACGAAAGAGAAAGTTACCGTAAATGAATGGCAGTCTAGACATAAACATCAATAATTTCTGAATAGATACGTTATTGTTCTGTTTAGTTCTTCACTATCTGATGTCATACCGTTCCAGGTCTTGGTGATGGTTACAGTCAAGAGGAAATATCTGTAATGTCCTCCATCGGTCAGCTGGCATTTTCAGGAATGTTGTCTCAATCAGCTGGCTTTGTGATTCGGATACAAACGATGATGTCATTCGGTAAGTTTAGACTAGATGTCTGTGCACTGCTTCGTTCTTTTCTTTTCGAAATTAGCATGATAGGCGGACTAATACTTTTGTGCTTGCTGGATGAACTATACATTTATTTAATAAACGTAGACGGAGGTAAGGCTGGATAGTTACAGGTACAGATTAAGATTGGGGATTGAAGAGTAGAGATTGAGTTTCAGAGGGTTGATTTTGTGATGCAAGTTACATCATGAGTTAAGTGACAAGGGTAGGATGAAGTGTTCATTATAAAGATCAAAATCATTCAATATCGAAAATACGCATCGAAAATACATTTATTGCAAAATTCTCCTTTTAGTGATGAATGGCGTGCCAAAAGCTGACACGATGACGAGAGATGCAATCAAGCAAGCAGCAGGCGATGCCGCCTACGGAGGCGCAATGAACACCGTACAAACCGGAAGTGCACCATCTGAACAGGCAGGCAAGCCAGGCTGTCCAAATACCGACTTTTCAGGGGCATCTGGAGCTGGCGCTGGTGCCGGAGCAGCTACGGGAGGTGGTCCAAGTGGCGGTGCAGGTGGCGGTGCAGGCGGTGGTGCAGGCGGTGGTGCAGGCGGTGGTGCGGTGGTGCTGGTGGCGGCGCAGGCGGTGGTGCAGGTAGTGGTGCTGCAGGCGGCGGTGCTGCGGGCGGTGGTGCGGCAGGCGGTGGTGCTGCTGGCGGTGGTGCTGCAGGCGGTGGTGCGGCAGGCGGTGGTGCTGCAGGCGGTGGTGCTGCAGGCGGTGGTGCGGCAGGCGGTGGTGCGGCAGGCGGTGGTGCGGCAGGCGGTGGTGCGGCAGGTGGTGGTGCTGCAGGCGGTGGTGCGGCAGGTGGTGGTGCTGCAGGCGGTGGTGCGGCAGGCGGTGGTGCTGCTGGCGGTGGTGCTGCTGGCGGTGGTGCTGCAGGCGGTGGTGCTGCTGGCGGTGGTGCTGCTGGTGGTGGTGCGGCAGGCGGTGGTGCCTCAGGCGGTGGTGCTGCGGCGGTGGTGCTTCAGGCGGTGGCACATTAGCAGGCGCAGTTGCTACTATTTTGAATGCGGCAGCTGGAGGGGTTGCAGGTTTAGGACAGGCAGGTGCAGGTGGCCTCAATGCAGCCGGCGCCAGTCAGGAATTAGCGGCTGCGGCCGGCGATGCCAGTACAGGAGCAGGAGCTTCAAACGTTGCTGTTGGAGGCGGTGTGGCTGGGGGCACTGATGTAGCATCGAAAGCTGGAAGTGGGCCTACAGCCGGGGCTATCGGTCAAGCTGGTGGAAGTGTTCCCGGTGGCTCTAACGGCGGCTGCCCGGCAGGCTGCAAGCCCTGTAACCAATGCAAAAAAAGACGACGAAGTTATTTACTTGATGACGTCAGCTGCCCGAAGTCGTGCGAGCCGTGTCAAGATAAATCATGCAGTGAAGCGAAATCGAAGTCGGCGGTTGATCCACTGTTGTTAAAGATCGACAATGACAAAGGGGAAGCTGAGTCAAATGACATAGATTTGAATGGTGAGTTTGCTGATCAACTTCAATATATCAGGCATACCAGGAACTAAAAGACTTTTTATGCTGCTTTTAATTGTGATGGCGCTGCTCTAATTGTTGGAACATCTGGTCACTACGTTAGATTCTAACTTTATAGGAGATGACGATTTGAAGCTAAATTCAACAAGTGCTAAACCAGGGGTCGAAGTGTTTTAGCAAATATGCGATCTCTTCGTCTCCATTGATAAAAATTATACGACGATTTGCTTTTCATTTTGAAGCTATTCAAACACTGCTAGAAGACTTCTATGGTGAAAATACAAATGGAAAACGGACAATTAGGCCCAGATCATCAAAACATAGGTACGCAGCCTACTTTTAGAGAGAAGCTATTCTTCATTTCTTTAGATCTAAATCAAGACTTCGTACCTTCATTGCCTTCTCAAACACCGATGTTATAAAAATAACAGGAGCTTTTTTCTTTCAGACTAAGAAAATTGCGAGAAAAAGTGAAATAAGGCAAGTTCGAATGAAAACGTACTCACAATTGGATGATGAGCAAGAAATGCTGTTGCCAATGTTGGGCTTCTTAGCAATACAGGCCTACGAATTCGTGTGCAGATTCGACTGGGCACTAGGCCACTTCGAAGATTAATTGTGAAAACGCAATGCAGCTCGAAGCTTAAAATGTTAATATGTAATGTTTCTTAATGCGGTGCTCCGTTAATGTATATTGTTTATGAAAGAACGCGCCAAAATGGTTCCAAGCGACACAAGTTTCAAGTGCTTAAAATTTACCATGACCAATAGAATGTTTCCATGCATTTCCATGTCCATGTTAAAACACAGCACACTCAATGCAGACCTTTCAACCAGCAAGAGCCTGGCAACAAACCATGATATCCACACTTGTTAGGGGGTATCATTCTAATTGCTATTGTCTGCAATCACCTCCATATGGGCGGTGGGAATAAGAGCCATGCTTACTTGGCTAATAATAGCAGCCTCGTTCTGATTTAATCTTGGCAAGTGAATATGAGGATTACAACCAGATACAAAATGTCATAGCACTCGGGCAGACTGAAATATCAATTGCAGTCATTCGATATTCACGTTAAATATTACTTCAAATGACAGCAGATCAATCTGTGATCCAAGATTAGTTTTTTGCTGTAAATAAAATTTTGCAATGACAACATAGTAACTTATATTTCAATAATGAATTAAACGAATGCGATAAATTTCATTTCTTTTTCTTTGAATTTCTTCCTTCAAAACCTCACCTGAAGGCTACAGATGCGTGGAAAAGGTTGCTAGCCTAATCACTCAGGATCTACAAAGACACAAAGTAGTGTTACGCATCCGGCAAATCTGAACTTGCGCAACAGTAGCTGCTAGAACCACTTTGCTTTCAATAAAACCTTCCAACGTTTTAACAAAGGGCTGACGCAACCCATGTTCTCAAAAGCACTTCAGGCGAAGAAAAGCCCTACCATTAAGCCAAGATTCTAAATGTTAATCAAGTGAATGCGATTTGATTTGGGTACATCATTTGCACAAGATGCATTATAAAACGGAATCACAGAATCACAGTCTATCATCGATAAAAGGAAATCATTATGCGTCCAATATCTAAACTGAAATGGATCCTTCTCTGAAGTCAGTCTTCCCGATCAATGCATTGATGAGAACAGGTTTGCCTTGCTTCTGCAGTTCCTGTGCCTTCTTGAAAACCTCCTCGATATCATCATCGGAGCCCTTCTCTATCTTCAGGCCTTTTCCGCCATACCCCTCAGCGACAACGTCATAATCGGTATGCTACAAATTAAAATCGCTTTTTTTAATCAGGCGTTGAATCATTTGCATGATACACGGTAGCTATCACGAAGCTTTATAGTCTTACACCGTGTGGAGAAATCTTGGGCAATTGGTAGCTATTTATCTCAGTTGTGGCTCATTTTGGAAAATGCAAACACCAACTGAATCAGGCATACAGCAACACACTGCCTTGCTTAAAAGGATCACCTCATCATGATCACTTAATCAAGATCACTACATCGTGATCACCGCATCATGATCACCTCGTCGTGATCAATACATCATGATCAACTCATCATCATCACTTGATCAAAATCACCTCATCAAGGTCACCTCATGAAAATCAGTTTATCAAGATCACCACGTCATGATCATCACACTAAGATTACATCAACAAGTTTACCTCATCACGATTTATCCTTTTCTAGTTGTTTCAAGAAATTTTTGAAAAGATATTTTAGTGAGTCAAAACTAGCACGCGAGGATGAATCACGTAGCAAAAAGCGCCGGGGCGAAAAGAACGAGAATGAGAGAGTAAGAAAGGAGATTATATACATATATATATATACTAACAGCCAACTGGCATCCAACAGCTGTTCCAAACATAGGCACCTGCTCCCGGGCGATCTGTGACCAACATGCATCGTTGCCGACAAGGGCAATGACTGGCACCTGCAAGCAAGAAACATGCGCGTGATAAGTCACGTTATACTCATTAGCAAGGGAAAGACGTTGCAAAGGGGGGGGGGGGGTACATGTGTGGAAAACGAAAAACTTTGAGGGTTTAGGCCAGCAGAAACTTGAAGCTAGTATTTGTGGTCAAAGCGGACCTGTCGATCAAAAGATACCTAACTGGACGATAATACATGGTTTGAGCGCATCATTTTCATTTTGAGGTGGTTAAGAAGATGTAAACACAAAAGCATTGACTTATAATCTGGGCCAAGTGAAAACAAACGCAGCCAACCTTGTGTCTGGCAAACGTGTCGAACTCTGCAACACTGTAGGCGCAAGAGCCATCGCCGTAAATGATCCAAACTTCAGATTCAGGCCGGCATAACTTGGCACCAAGGGCGAACCCTCCACCGACGCCAAGTGTGCCAAACGCACCAGGATCGAGCCAGCGCATGGGCCCACGTGGTCTGAGAATGAAAACAAAGCAAAGTTGTGTGAATACACTGCTACTGAACATGATTTGCAGGAATGAAGAGCTGCTAGCGTAAAATGCATACTTGGAAGACTATTGCTACTCGATAAAATACCCTCGAAGCTAACTCTAAACAGTCCGCTATCTACTTTAGGACCCATTGCTAATGTTTGCTATACGTTTGTTCCACGCGGGTTCGATCATCTCTACGCTTCCATCAAGAGCCTCGCATCGAGAGCAAAAATGACGTAATGCACAGCTACGCAAAAATCGAAACACGGTAGGAGCGGACACTTGAAACGAAAGTTGTCAACGAAAAAATGACTCGCCATCCTTCGTGTGCATCACTCGCACTCATGTGACAATCGCTAGGACGGGGGAGCCTCAACCCTTTATCTTTTGATGCACGCGTCATTTTTGCTCTCGATGCGAGGCTCTTGTCTTGCCTAGGCTAATCTGCCTAATTTGTTTTGGGATAGTTTTAAGGGGCAATTCTATTTCCACAGAGGGGGTTTTAAGCCCGCTCAGCGGGGTTTTGGGGGCTAGTTACCATAACTACAAAAACAATATTGTTGTTGATGTTCTTAACGTCATTACTTTCCGTCCACAATTCGAAAAGCTTGCTTGCATTAGTCTTATTTCTAACGGTGCATGTTTATTTTTTACGGTTCAAACTTCAAAAATCTACTGGATGACGTCATCACTTTGAAATTCCTTTGTCTCCGCCGCAATCGTAGCGACATCAGCAACTATTGGTGCTGAATGCGATGCTTGAATCCGATGCAAGGATTGCCTGCTGATGAGTCTCACCTGAGGATGTAAGCTGCAGATCCGACAAAATCGCCTCCGTCAGCGACAATAATCGAATCATCGGCCATTGTCTCTTCCAATCGGTGCAGAACTTTGATTGGATTCAAAAATTTATCTGTCGACTCATTTGCCTTGTCGCTAGAGGAAGAAAAATGAAAAGGTCGGATGATAAATGAACAAGAGAGAGATGGATAGTACGGAGTGTGATAGCACGTTGGCCTAATTAATTGAGATTGCAATCGAAAGTGAAGCAAAGAAAGATGGAGATCCTCAAATTCGACGCAATTAAGAATTCTCCAATGGCTAGTTCTGAAACACGCTCTTTAGGCTACTAATTTATTTTAGTGAAAGGTAGTCGATACTTCCTTTGAGATGTTTCCATTAAAACTAAATGCTTTCGTCAAATCTCTAGACATTTTCATTATGAGGCCGCCACGTCGAGCAAGAATCGACATGTAAGTGGTAGAAAATAATGACATCGGCGTGCACGACGCCATGAAGATAATTCAAATCAATTGTATGATTAAAGGTAACAAACAGGCACAAAAATAAATAGAGTATTACGTGGGATAATAACTTATAAATCGATTACTCAGTTGGCGGAAAAGAACGCGTGACATGTTCAAAATAAATTCAGCTTAAATTCGTATGTCAAGGGTAACAGCTCCTTAGAGAAAGAGTTGAATAGAAAAGACTGAACTGACGAAACTAACTTGTGAATTGCTTGTAGATATTATGGAATTCAGAAAAACAGAGATTTCAAATAAGAATACATCGAAGCTCAATTGTCAAGCTCAATTTTGATTACCTATTGCTTTTCTCCTTAGCATTATCTCTTTCCTTCAGCATGGTGGTCCAATCGGCATCAACTTTGAAATCTCCTATTTTCTGTTGAATCGAAACCAACAGACTAGCTGGATCAGCTTAAAATTGAGAAAAGGTTCATGAAAAACAGCTGACAATCAACATATTGCTCTGTTAATAGTGTTGCAATGTGGTGACAGTAAATAATAATAATAAAAATTGATGTTTGTTAACAGAAACATACCTTGCACGGCTAGCGTTGGTTTCCAAAATACATTTGCATTCTGAAATAACAGAGAAGCGTATTCATACAACAGAAAAAATCGAGTGATTAAAATGTTAGCAGACTCTAGGTATCTTACCAGAACTGTAGATACTTGGATTCTGCCCGCAGGCCATAAAATGTCGGATAATAATAATATCCCATTTTTTATACAGGGTCATTCAGTCAGCTGCAACATCTTAGCTGCTATCGATTGAGGCCCTGTTTTTGAAAGCTAAAAATGTCAAGCCTTAAAGTTTACAATTAAATAGTTACCATGAAATTGCGATAGATACATAAAAATGCTACTTAAAAAGTAAATCAACCCACAAAATGTTCTTTAGAGTCCTTTTTTGAAAGGAAGGTAAAATGTCTCAGTCTTTAAGTGCATTGGAAGAACTTTCTATACACTTCTAAAGGGGTCTTTTCATTCTTATTCCCAACAAAAGTGCTAGATGACTCCCAAACAACTTATGATTCTGGCCGACTGATTGTGACGAACGAGAAGGCCACAACATTAATCTGTGTTGCAGGAGTCTCAAACCTCCGAGTTCGAAACGTTATGATTCTAGCCCACACCTTACATTGCTAGGGCCATGACAGTGACCTTAAATGATAAATGTCCTCTCACAAAGATTGTAGGGACATGAAGGCTTGAGAGAATGTAGCCCCATCACTCTCAATTTGTCACTGATTGCAAGTCATGCACCCATTTAAGTCTACTAGATGTAGGCCCCACCAACGTGTCCCTCTCCTCAGCACGCGCCCTACGTCTTACATGCCCCTACATCTGTACTAAGGTGATCAAAGCTGAGATGCACAGCAACAACCCACCTTCATCAGCTGTGTTTTGTCCCTATTGACAGCAATGATCTTGGACTTTCTATTCAGAACTCGTCCGTAGGACAAGCGGAAATCGCAAACAGTACCTGAGAATGAGGAGCAAAAGTTCTTTGAGCTTTCCGGTAGACTAACGTGAATCGGATGTTACTGGACCAAATATTTCGCTTCATTCTGTTGTAATCAATCCGTACAAAAATAGTTAATCAGAACTCACCAGCTAAGATGACGGCATCCGCCTCCTTCAAAGCGTCCCGTCGTCTTTGTCTTATGTGCAGCGGGCTATTTCTACCCAGAAGACCCCGCGACATGCCGCCAAGGAAACAGGGAATTCCTAAGGCCTAAGGTAAAACGCTGCACTACACACCAACTAGACTTCAAATAACAAGATCAAAATACACCATCAAAGGGTCAACACAATGAAAGCAGAATATCGAAACTCCAATTCGTCGTTTGCTCCCCAATAAACTTCAACTACAGCTGCCGCATAAATCGTCGTTTAAAAATTATTTGATACTGTCATATTATTTGATACTGTCATTTTCTTGTAAATAGGTTCCACATTTTTAACGGAGCAGTTATCAAAAAAGCTCATTGAGTATAAGGATGCTGTTCACTACATGTTCAACAAGAAACAGTGAAATCAAATTTTTGCATACTTGGAGCATTCTTATCCATAGTTTGAAGAGTGTTGGACTAAAACGTGTATTAAGTATGCAAAAAATATGCTTCCACCTTTTCTTGAAATTGTCAAGTTCTGTACACATTTTTTCATATAATATACTTATACTGCCAATTTTGTGTTGTGTTTGAGAAGTTGTGTTTTCTCCTGTGTTAGCTTCAAAGAGCACGTTATACACGTATTCACGGTATTACGAAGTCTTTTACCCTGCTCTACACAAATTAAAAATAATCTGGAAACAAACAAACCTCGATGGATTTTTGTAGTTTGTCAGCGCTGATTGGAGGAAGAGTTGCCTGGCTCCCAAGTAAAATCAACGGCTTTTTGGCATTCTTGATTATCGACACTGCCTCCGAGACTACAAAAAGAGCCATGTTAAACAGACATCTGATTTTCACCGACCAAAAGCTTTGAATCAATAAGCTCAAAATGCTATTTTTCAACCCCACTGAAGCAAAAATATAATTTTTGTACCAGTGACTGTCGATTTAACAGTGAAGAGTGTAATGGCATCTATGATTTATAATCATTGACTGATCATCTGTGATCATTTATAATCATCTGTGTTGAGTGAGTGTATACAAAATACACGTAAATCGCCAGCCATACGTGTGCACAACCACATAAGGACGGATGCACTAGCAAGTTTTTCTTTTTTCTGTGGCTTTGCCAGCCGTTTCAAACTTCCTCAAAATATCTTAAAAACGATTGTCAAAAAACGTTCAAACAATATAAGTTTTATTAAAAAAATGTTATGAAAGGATGCAGTTACCTTGGCTTTCTGATGGCATTGGTATGTCAACGGGAAGTGGAGAGCTATCTCGTTTCTCCCAAGCACCAGCAAATAGTTTCTGGACATGCCTTTTAATGTACCTGAGCAGAAACAATTGCAAATGAGCTTCAATGACAAATGTGAAAAACAAGAGCAGCAAGACAGCCACTTGGCAATAAAACTAAACATGAAGGTATAAAGGCATACAGTAATCTAGTACTTCAGTCAGTTCTTAAATGAGTGTTAACAAAAGAGTAGTTGGATAATAAATACAGAGCTTTGACTAAGTGATACGCAGAAATCAGATTATTTAAGTGTGAAATTTCAAAAAGGAATAACTAAGGAGCTCACCAATTAACAATTTTTGGGAACAAACCAACTGGATTTTCCTATAAAAGATGGTGGTAAAAATAACATAGAGATAACTAAGAAAATATGTATAATTTTTCTGCACAACTGAGAAAATTATTGGGCATAAATTTGGCTACATTTTGAAGCATGTCAAATTCTGGATATACAAACGGACAAATGTGCTTTTAAAAAAGTGAACCTTTATTCCAGCTTCCCTTTTCACCAGGTGGTATGGGTAGAGAACATCAATCGGGAACTCCACAAAGACAGGGCCTAAGAACAAGGCAATGTCTCAGAATAAATATTCACTCCAAGAGTACAAAGACTTTGAGAAATAAATACATAAAAACACATCATATAGATTTTATTAATAATATTTCAAATAAACCAGGCAGGAAACTTTTTGCCCCCTCCAAACTGAAATTTTTAAGCTAATTCAAAGGCACTATACGGGAAAAAAGGCTCAACTTTACAAATTACTGTGAATAAACAAATACTGTGAATAAACAATTTTCAAAAAAGTGACTAAATATTTTAATGGCTTATAATGATATTGTTGATAATTATGATACTAGTGATTTTCATTTTCAAGACCTGGGGTTCCAGATTGAGCTGCCTGTAATGCCTTCTTGAGCGTGGGTATGATGTCTGCAACCCTGACAGCCACAAAAACAGGTATTTGGGTAATGTCCATATCCATTGCAAGACAGACAAAAGTAGACAAAGATAGACAAAAAAACGTTTTTTGCCAAAAAAATGTAATATAAAAAAATTCAGACTATTCAGACAGGGCTACAGACTACGACAGGGCTGTGGTAGGGCCACGGACTGTGCTACCAGTGGTGGAGCCAGGCAGGGAATAGGGGGCAAGCTCTCCCCCACTTTTTCAGAAAGTTGGTCCTTGAGATTCTTGCAAATCAGATGAAAGAACAACAGGGGTGGGGACCTGCAGCATAAAACTATTCTTTGAGCCTGCAAGCAGACCTTGTTGACAAATGACTGTTCGTCTTCTTTTCAATTTGTAAACACAGTCTGCATGCTTATACTTACATTGACTCTTAGGAATGCTATCAATAATTATCAATTTGATCATGTGATCATAGGTATAGCATGTAAGGAAATATGATAACACTCCTCTAATAGCACTTTAGGCAATAAATATCTAAGTTCAAACCATAAATCAAAGTATATTTCTTGGGAAACAAGGGCTGCTTCTACTGGAGAAAATGCTTCTTACTGCAAAAAAATGCCTGGGCCAAGAATTTTCCTGGGGGCTACTCTCTTCTTGCCCCTCCCCCCCCCTTTCCGCAGGCTAGAGCTACCACTGTCTGCTACCATTGCTAGGTGTATAATTATAGAGAATAAAAATCATAAGAATGAATAGTGCAAACCTTTTGATTGTTGCTGTATATTTGCACAATGGTTTGAATAGACACATTTGGTCAATATCTTGCAAAGCCCCTCTACCCTGTTGAAAGACAAAATGCTGTAAAAATCGTACTTGGCACTTTTCAAAGGGATCTTTGAATACTAGGCTTTGTGCTTTTTAAGTGTTAGTTAGATGACTCTAAAACCAACAATTTGCTTACTTACATACCTTTAAGAGTGTTGCAGCAGCCCCACCCATCAGCAGCAATGGCGACTCAGCCATCTGAGCATTCTTCACAGCTGTCACAGTATTTGTCAAACCTTTTGCAGTGAGTAATTAATATACATATAAATATATATTTAAAAAAACTAAAAGGAAATATAAAAACTAGATTGGTAGATTCATTATCAGCTGTAATTGAAACTCATCATCTTGTTCACTTAGCTAGCACATTATCTTGTCAGAAGAAAATATATTAATATAAACCATGCAAAAATATATAAATATGTTATGTTGGGTATGTAAGAAATAAATGTAAAACAGGAGATGCATAGTTTACAAATATATAAAAAGAGATATGCAAAATACAAATATGAGTATATATTACACATGATATAAATAAATGTATAAAATGTGATATGCCACATATCAATGTATCTGATATCATACCTGGTCCAGCAGTTACTGCAGCGACACCAACTGTCCCAGAAAGCCTTGCAACAGCATCAGCAGCAAAAACTGCATTCACCTTACAAAAATATGTCAAGGTCCTGTTAGACTTCTATTCAAATACAGTTTCATATATTCACAGTGTTAACAAATGATTCATATATTTAAAAAAATATTATTACATTGAAAAAATTATATATAAAGCCATAATTTAATTCTCTGCTGATGTCTAGAAAGAGGTATAGTTTGATAAAGAGCATAGGAATTTGTGGTTCCAGTCCAATAACATATTTCTAATAGAAGCTTCAACATTACGAACTAAAAGATTCAGCCAACTTAAAGTTAGGTAACCATCCACCATCAAGTTTGCTTACCTCATGCCTTGTATCAATGACTTTGATTCCTCTTTCCTCACAAGAAACAAGGATGGGCGAAATGTGACCACCACAGAGTGTGAAGACATTTTTCACACCATGGGACTAAAAAGTATATATACATGCATTGATGAAAAATACATACTTATATGAGTTAAATCTTTCAGGAACTTCTTATTTAAAAAATACAAGAGCGTGATTCTGTTTGCTTACTTATCTATTTTTTTAACATCCATTGACCAAATACAATTTTTTTGCTAGCTCCATTCTGCATTTATAGCTCAGTTACTGAAACCCAACTTTAAATCAATTATCTTTACTCCATAATTTTTTTAATCTATTTTAATAGGCTTCCATTGATAACAGTATTCCGTCTAAACAATGTTAGCATTGTCCAAGGTACATCACATTTCAATAAAAATTGGGCAAATTATTTTAAAAATTTGTAAATTGCATTACTCAATTTAAACTAGCATGGCTAGAGGTTCTACCAAGAACTAAATATGGTGACTGGAAAAATCATTAACTTTTTAGGTTTTATTACCTGGAGTACCTCAGCTACAAGTTCTCCACCATGTCGCTCTGAGCTCTCATCTACCTAGAAAAGGAGGAACAAGATCTGTTAATTGTAGATGCCTCTATTTCAAAATTAAAGACCCTTTATCAGAAATTAAATAACTCTTCAACATTCCTCTCTGTACATTCAGATACATCAAGGAAGAAACTTTCTTTCTCTAACTTGCACAAAGAAGGTAAAGTAAAAAATTCTTTGAAATAAACTGAAGCTATTGCCTGTTTGGCAGAGATGCCAAATTTTGTGGCATATTCTTAAATGTGGGTTGAATGCATCCAAGAGTGTCTTCATGAGAACAAATTCAAACAAGGACTTACAACAAAACATATGGGGTAAACATTATGGCTAAGAACAAAAATTCTGAATGTATACCTGAGCAGTTTTTAGCCCTCTTTGATGAATAAAACACTTAATTCCACAATCACTTGCTTTCAATAAATCACTTGTATTTCTTTGAAAAATTGCTAGCAAGCATCCCCCTCTTCTTGGGACACGAAATGCCATTAATGCTGCCATCTACTCAGATTTTTAAAGATATCAATGACAGACTGGGCTCAACTGGATTAACAGGAACTTTTTCTAGGAAAAATGAGATTGAAAACCATTGAAAAGTTGACACCCCTTTTCCAAATGACATTGTCTGCTTTTCACTGAAAGTTCCAATTCTTTCGATTAATACGCATATCTGAATTCAAGTGCAATTGGGTAACATCACTTGGTCAAAGAATTCTAAAAACTGCTTAGGAAACATTAATTTTCATCTACTAGTGTCACATCATAGTTTTTCTTCACATTAGAGAATGCTGCAAGAGCCTCTTCTCCGAATCTCTGCCAAAGTAGATAAAGACAAATGGAAAAGTGATCTAATTGATAAAAACCTTCGAGCTGTCCACCCTCAGGAAGTTATATAGCAACCAAACTAGTGTTATGGCTGTGGCAAATACAGCAGTGCAAACTACTGGGCACAATTCACTGCAAATCATTTCTTGTCCTGTATTGCATTCCACTGGGAGCCATAACACCATCCAAAGGACCCTCACATGATCACCAGGTAGAGATTGGACTTTGAAACACAGCCTCGCCTGCATGCACGAAGGTTGGCGCAAGTAGCAAGTCCCAAACGCCTTTTAAATTTGGCGGGAAAACTAGCATTGCTGAAGCCACTGAGATCAGTGGCTGAAGCCCATTTCAAACAGGGGTCTTAGGCGATGGTGAGGAAGATGTGAAAGCCATGGCCCCAATCTTTTGTAGATTTTACCCCTAAGAAATTCATGTTTTCTTATTTCATTTTATTGTATTCATTTATATTAATTTTGCTCCCTCCACTTCTTTGCCTCATTGGGGCCTTGGTAAACCCACAATCTGCCTTCCTACAATACCTCCCGGGTCAAATTTCCAAATTTAGTGTGCTCTGGTACTCTTGACATAAATCATAGCGAAATATCCAGAAAACAATCGTCATATTCAAATAAATTTTCATTGACGCCAGAAAAAAGGCTCTTGGTCATAGAAGATAAAAGTGGAACTGATAAAGACTTACAGAATAAATTGCAATGTTAAGAGAGAGAAGTTAAATGAGATAAAACGCAGGCCGTAATAAATACTACTTAATTTGAAGACATAATGAATAGTGAAAACCGAAAACACGCAAAAGAACTAATATTACAATTTCTAGTTGTCAAGAACTCTTAAGGCAAAGTGCACTGTCTGTTAAAAACGTAAAACAAATGACATTTGGTGACAGATTGGTGATGCATAAAACTCAACGATAACTAAAAAGAAAACACCAGCGTGGTAATTAATGGAAAGGAGTGTCTGACCAGCAAAACCCCAAATAAAGATTCAACTGAACATTAAAAGTTACGATTATCACAAAAGTGCATTAACTTGGTCTTGAAATAGTTTTACCAGATTGAAAGGAATTGTTTGAAAAGAAAATTTCATCAAGGATTTGAATTGTCTGAAATGGCGCGGAAAGCTGTCTCACATTTAGTTGACACAACCCAGAGTGTATGTGAAATAAAGGGTTTGGGTTGATAATTGAGTGAAAGGCAAAGATTGGGTTGGATTAAATCCAATCTTATGCATGCAAACTACACGATTCAGAATGAAGTAAGGAAGTAGTAATAACGGGAACCAAAAACCATGACAATGAATATTATCAGAGAAAGTACGACGAATTTATGCGTCTTTGAATGAGGAAATGCTAGTTCCTGGTGCCTTCACAGTAAAAAAGACAGATTTCGTATTGATTACTAAATCGGAACGCTCTGCATTTCAATGAGCAGCAAAGCCAAGCCTTTAAATCTAAAATCAACCAAATACAACTATATTTCTACAAAGTAATGCTTTTACTTGTGATAACAACCATAGCCTTTATTAAACTAGATTTGACAATAAATCTCGATAATTGTCGTTGTATGAATTTAAAACAGTAATTTTATCTACATAAAATCGATTATACGAAAAATACAAGAAATCACTAACAAATCTGAATTGATATAAATTTTCCTGAAATTCAAGAAGAATTCATTCCATCTTTAGTTAGTTGGTTACGCTGTACAGCCATTCCTGAAAGATTTACAACATTTTTACTTCAAAATGTTTTTTTTTGTAGTGATTGAATATAGACGCACCACAGGTTCCAATTAGGAGTGTCTTGAATGGGGTACATATGGCTTAATATGTAATGCGTGTACGGGTACTGATTGTATAAACATGCAGGGAAGCAATCAAATTTCAAGCGTGCGACTTGGTCGTCTAATCGACATGAGCCCATAAGAATGCTGGGAGATTTCTCCAAATAAGGGCATACCGGAAATCAACTGCCAGCTCTATACAACTCGTTCTGGTGCGTCCAATTCAGGACCAGTTCATTTCAACCTACAACTGTTTAGCCATGTATTTTGGCAACTGACCTACATCACCCCGACCTTCAAATAGAAAATGTCAATCAAACTAGAAATCATGCGCAATTTGAGTGGGCCAATTGTTCTAATGGTGAACCGCGCGCAGATAGCTTTCCCTCATCTTCCTTCGTGTCATTGGACTCGGCTCATTCGACCTTTCTATGTCATTCATCGAGCTGCTGCGCAGTGGCCGATTGGAGGGAGCTTCTTCGGTGCGAGGCTCTCGACTTGAGAGGAGGAAATCCAGCCTCTGTTTCAGGCGTTGGAGAGTCAGGACTTTGCCGTATGCAGAGAAGCGTTTGTACTGAAATTGGATGATAGTTTTGTCAAAATGCGTCACTTTTACAGAAACCTCTAAGAAGAGGGGAAGAGAAGGCCAAATTCTACGCCAAAAAATACCCGCTGAATCCGTGGAGCGATGGAGATATTACTTCCATAAATAAAAATCTTGAATGCCAATGGACGTATTTCTTAAGTGTAGACTCAAAGAATCTTGGGGTAGTGGAGTCCACCAATGACGTCATCAACAAATTTATCATCAAGTGCAGTGAAAAACAAGAGATTAAAAACTGCTAGCATAGTTCAAGCTGTACGTTACATTCGACTGTTTTGAAATAAATCAGTTTGAGTCGATGCCTGGATGATTTAGGATTATTGCTTATAAATGTTAGTAGGAAAACAATTTAAGCAAATAGAAACATTCAACATGAGCGACCAATTAGGAAATGAGAGAACTCATTCGCAGTCGCACAGCTTGAAAACCTAGCATTTTGCAGCTGCAGTTTTTACTGGCCGACCAGACCTGAAACCACAGGAGGTGCATGACCCGGTGTTACTTTCCAGAATGCTTAACATAAACCACGCACAATCTTTTTCAGCTTTATTTTCCGAAATAAATAAACTACTGGCGGTATAAGAAAATCGCGGCTCAAACGTGCCTCATTTCAGCTTGCTTTGGATTCAGTATTGTAAACAAAACAATAACCTTAATCGACTTGCATATATTATAAAACAATTAGCTTGCAGAATGAAGGGAAAACCAACAGGTTTCTATTCAAACGGAATCAAAATTTATTGCCAACCAAAACCAACAACATTTAACTCTTCGAGCGAACAAGCAAGCGAGCTTTCTTATGGTGATATTATTTTAGGGATAATCTTATTTTCATAAATTAAAAAACAGTGTACTGCAAATCGAAATTGATATGAGCCGAGACAGAATCTTTTGGAAATGCCCAACCACATTGCAGATGGTATGTTTATTTATCTCTGAGTGCAAACATTGGTCTTCAGCGTTTGAATTAACGTAGGTGTCTTCAAACAAGCGAATCAAAAAGAATTCGTTCGACTTTGTATGTACTAACCTCGAATTCCAAGTAGTCCATTTTGTCTATCCAATCCTAGAATAGAAAAATTTCATCTAAAAAACCCCTCAATCTGACTGGATGTTAGCATGCCAAATCTTTATTTAGTACCTCATGAACATGCAACAAGCTAGGTCATCAGAATATTTTTCTATGATCTTAAGGAAAATTTACATCTTTTGTTGGGCAAGAATAATTTAACAATAATCTTGGGCTCAAAATCGAAACATTTAGAATACTGAGGCTTGGAACATTGAGGCCTTATAAAAAAGTGTATATTTAAACACTGAGGCCCGTGATAACGAACTTGGAATTTTATAAAGCAACATGCTTGGCTTTTGCCAACATGCTTTAAAAGTTATTTGACAAGGTAGCGTGCGGCTTCAAAGCCTTCTCAGCTTTACTACGTCTTTCACAACCTGGCCTGGTGACGTGAAAAACTTTGAGAGAGCAATTAAATACAATTTTGCTTGGGTTGCTGTCGAGCGCTGCTCAGTCTACATGGCTACCATAACGGTAGGGGGAAGTGTTGGGTGAAATGTAAAGCTGGTTTGACCACTCTAGTGCTGAACAACAATGGCAAACATTGCTAAACACATTTGGCAAAATTGTACCTTGAAATCTTTTGAACTTTCACTCGGCTGCATTTCTCTGTGATTCTGCATATCTTTGTCAACAGATTCCGCCTGAAATTATGCCAAAGATCTTTTCAGGCATGAACATAGAGACTAATAAAAACACTCCTCTCAGAAGTTCTAAACTCAAAATTTCTACCAAAGAGACGATTAGTACACGATACACGACAATCAAAAGTTGCTTCCTGGCACCAATGAAATGCAAAAGCTATTTGTCAATTAGCGACAACGGGTTACTAGCTTCCTGATGAATCTAATAAGTAGCTGGCATATAAGTGTCAAATAGATTGAGAAAAGCCACTTTTAGATAACAGGCTACTTCAGATCATCTCATTGTCTAGGAGAACCTATTGCAGTCAATAAAACTTTTGAACATATAAGCTACTTACTCTTTCCTGGTGCCGTTTAATCTGCTCTTCCTGCGGCAAAACAAGAGGGATGTCATTTCAAAATCAGCCATAGAGGTCGATAAAAAAGAACTTTGATTTAAGAGAAACATATTATTTACCAAAAAATGTATTCATTTTTTGTACATCGAATGACGTTTTAAGCAAAATTAATTACTAGAAATCTTCTTCCTGAAATGCAAAATATACTCACCAAATGGTGTCTTGTTACAGAGACTGGCATCACAGGACGGGTAAACTGTTTGCTACAAAAAAGGTTTGGCATTTGACTGCTTAAATTTCACACTTCAAATTACGCATAGCATTCTGTTGAGTCATATATGCCCATTATCGAAACCCGAAAGAAGTTCGAGGTATATCTTAAAACAAAAGCAGTTGATAATTGCCTTGGTACAATCCTTAGATTTTGAGCGATAGCAATGGAAGAGCCGTGGCTGCAAAGTATGATTCTAGAAATTTTGTCAAAGGATCTGAGAAATTACTCTAAGGAAATGCAGTATCATTGTCAGCAGTGTGGAGGAAAACAAAGAGCAGAATACAGTCTGTGACGAACAGATACCTCGAAGAGCAAGGAGCAGGCAACGGGGGTGATGAGAGCGCAGCGGCAGTTAGATTAACAGCATCCACCCAGCTTTGCACATCAGCCTTACTCCTGTTAGTAGAGAGTTGAAAGAGAACAATTTAGACCCGTTGTCGATCTACCTCTGCATACAGTGGATAAGAAGAGTGGAACCTTCAACGCCGTTATTTCGGATTTAGTCTATGAAGTATGATTGACTTACCTCAAAACATTGGTTACGTAGCTTCGGTGAAGAAAATTTCTTTAGAGAAGAATTATTTTCCCAAAATATGACAAGGAAGCAATTACCGAATTTGACAGCGCTTGACTTATGACCTATGGACTATGACCTATGACATAGTAATAAGACTTTAATTGCTAGCAGGGACATACTTTGCCTCGAACAGGAACACCCTCCAATCTGCAGTGATGAGTTTGAAAACAAAGTTCCGCTTCCTGTAGTCTTTTGCGGGGCCTGCGAGTGAGTGGTGTATACCGATTGATTGATCAATCTGGTCTCGATCGTGCTGCGAAACAGGAACAACAAAGGTTGGTTTATCAGAAACCAAGCAATAACAAAACTTAAAGAAAAAGGAAGAAAGCAAAGGTATAGGCTGTTAAAGTCGATGAACAATACAAACATAAATGAACCAAAATCAAAATACCTTATTCACCATTTTCTCACTATAAAGTTAAACTATCAAAGTTTTCTAATTTTAGTCATTAAAACTTGGCGGGGTTTAGCATACCTTTCGAAGAAAAAGTATTAGGCCTTTCAAGACGCAGTAATAAGTTTTCCATCGACGTTTATGTGGCGGGCCTATGAACATAAAAGTTAAAAACTTTGATCTAAGAAAATTCAAGAAAAGGTCAATGACAAGCACGTGAACTTCTCGTGACGGTTCTTGAAAGAGAAGAGCTTTGGAAATCACAACTAGCAATGTCAATATATTCACCGGCTCTTAACAAAGAGTAAAGAAATTGCGCTACAATAAATTTACATTCAATTTCCGCAAACGCTTGACGTTCTCTAAGCAAAGCGACTAGTTCTTTTCGGGAACAGAGGTAGCCCTAATTTCTTGAGAGCGGTATTACAGAATATGAACTGTATTTCTATAAAAGATTTGAAGAAAAACCCACAACGTCTTCCGTCAGAGTCCATAATGCATTTCCTGTTCAGCATCCCATTCTGAATCACGATGGCATCGTCGTCTGCTTTTAACTGTCAACATAAATTTGCAACCAGCTGAACGACGCATAACTATGTATTACAAAAACACGAAGAAAGATACACAGGACTGCGACGGAGTAGAATTTACAGCTGTACAGGGATTAGGTTCGATCCTAGTGATGAGCTAGCAGAAATGAAACATCTCAAAGATGGGTCGATTGGTGACATTTCAAAGGAAAAAAGTCGGACATTAAAAAGGAAATTGTACAATCATCTTGCTAAGTGAACAAGTAGGAAAAATAAACAATGGTGTATTTTTAGAAGCGAACCTACCTCAATAAAAGGATTGCCATTGGAGGACGGCTAAAACGAAATCAACTCGAATGTCACTATTAATAAGCTAGGCGAAAATCGAAGGGGGAGTGAAAATCTGTCATTATAAAAGACTACAATTCAGGATTACTGTATCAGAATTCACACTAAAGCTTCCTTAAAATCGAAATATACTAAAGAGGTTAGAAATAATATGAGTTACAAAGGTGACAACGCTTATTGATAAATTACAACAAAAGCACAGAGGTTATCTGATCAAGGACGTTTAAGGAAACATTAAATAACACTTTTTATTAGTTTCATGATTAAGTCTATCATCCTTTCATTTTAAAAAGGATGCATATTTATAGCAATGCGCGTAGCAGTAAAAGTAAGGTATTAGATTCAAAAAAATATTCTGTTAGAAAGCAATTCACAAAATCCTCTAACAGAAGCCTGTCTTGAACGAAAACTCTCAACTTTTTTCAAATTGACCTTGCAAAACTACGAGTACACATTAATTTTTAAAGAGAAATTCAAGCTGCATCAAACAAGAGAAACCTTAGAATGACCTTATCTGAAGTCTCGACACATAAATAATGAACGATTATTTTCAAGCGTCTTCGTACACATTAGTTCAATTCGAAAAAACGCCATTGTGGTAATACCGCAATTGGAAATTTCAAATCATCAAACCTTTCTCGACTTTGGAGAAGGCTTTATTTCTCTTGGAGTTTCATTGCTTGAAAAAATTTAGAGATGTGTTAAGGCTTAAGTTTAGCAATAAATTATTGTACTATTTCATCATATATTATGAAAAAGCAAGTTTGGAAAGCGAGCAAAAAGGATCACATCAACAGGTTTAAAATATGGTACTTTGTATAAATGTTACAGGGGCTTAATGATATGTGTAACCCTTAAAAATGCATAAAACTAAATAACAATACACGCTGCACAACATATTACATCAAACTGCATTTCTAAAATCAGGTAGCACTCATAAGCCAGTACTATTAGTGATGTGATGTACCATTAGCAAGACATGTCTTTTTGAAACGCTTTAAATCCAGTGACGGGGCCTTAAAGTATCATGACGTCATTGGTTGGAGTTATTCGTGGAAAAGATAACTGCGTCTTGTAGATACTTACAATGCATATAGGATTTCCTTATTCTTGATAGACTGGTAAAGTGTCTATAAAGAAAAAAATTATGACTGTACAATTGTAACGCGGTTTTGGAAATTGAGATATAGGACTATTTTCAACAAAAAAACACAATTCATTTAGCATGTAAATTTTTGGATTACACTTTAAAATCATCAAGAAAAGTTAAACATGAAGAGAGGCATCGAGTAACCTTAAACGAAGCCCAATGCGCGTCCGAATGAAGTACCATGAGTTGAAAGAGCTCCAGTTACAAGAGCTCCAGTTACAAGAGCACCACCTGGAGGTTTGATGCAAAAAAGATGAAATTAAGCGTCGCTATTAGTAAACTGGTTTGGATTGATTACCTTGAGGAGCTCCTTTGAAAAGTCTTCACCGTCGTAAAGCCCACTGAGGTTGTTTATAAACTCATTCAATGTCATTTTGTTCCCGATGTTCTGACAACGAAATACACGCAAAGTGGGTTTTTACATAATATAAATAGCAGATGACATAATTGGTAAAGTATAATGAGTTATGGTAATGAACTATTATGAATATTTTTGTATGTCATTTCAAAATTACACATTAAAGTGTCTCAACAGGACACTGCAAGAAAAGAAGCACGGAAAGCAATATAAAGCAGACACGTAGGAAATAAATGAAATTCATCACAATAATGCTGTGACCATTCTGAGCAATATTCAATACAGTAAGGCAGCGACGAGCGCTTAATATTTTTAGTCTTATAATCGATTGATCTTAATCTTTGTAACAATCAAGAAGTATTTTCCAATAATTTAATATTTTATATAATTGATCAAACGTGCTGTTTTAAAAGGTAAAGAGCTAGTACCTGTCCGTGAAGATCTGTGTTCAGAAGCATTAACGCGCACGTTAAGGTGTGTACCGCATCTAAGAGCAAGCACATGCATCAGAGGTTAGCTCAACGAGCGAAACCGAGGCCGGGGACTAGTGGAAAATCTACAATATTAAAGTCTAGTACAAGCACCAAACTTAGAGTACTTATTAAGGGACCCCTTCTAAATACTATCAGACTTACATTGATAAGAGAAGATGTTATTAAAAGAAAGTAAAATTTCCATTACGACATTCACAAAATATCTCTCCAAGCGGTATATCACTCTCTTCATACTCCTTAGAACCTTCCAATAGATGCATTATTCGCTGGCCAATTCAGCGAGCAAACATTTAATTACCTTCGGAACCATACAATTGCTTGTTACATTCGTGATATCGCTTCGAGAACTGAAGCAGTATTCTTTCGCGCTCTTGGGTTTCACCCGTCAGAGGGAACTTTTGTAGAAGTATCCTAGAAGTAGAAGTTAGTACTTTTGTAGAAGTAAGGAAAATGGAAAAAAACCTTGAATCCGATTGAGGTACTAAAATCAAACAGCCAGCTAATATTCACGACTGAATATTGTGAGCTAATTTTCACGACTGAATATTGTGAGCTAATATTCACGACTGGATATTGTGAGCTAATATTCACGACTGAATATTGTGAGCTAATACTCACGACTGAATATTGTAAGCTAATATTCACGACTGAATATTGTAAGCTAATATTAATGACTGAATATTTTAAGCTAATATTTATGACTGAATATTTTAAGCTAATATTCATGACTGGATATTTTAAGCTAATATTCATGACTGAATATTGTAAGCTAATATTCACGAAATAAGACGGCCGGACATTTCTATCAGGTCTTAGAGCGGTGAATGTTTAACATACGTAGCATAACAAAACGAACAAAATGCATTGGACACGGCGAAATAGCCTAAAGGCATCGCCTTCCCTCCGCAGGCCAACTGTAAACCAGCCATCTGATCGACGCACAAACAAGGGCAAATGCGTTAAAATCAAAGGACAACGAATCAACTTTTACAGATAAATAAAAAACAAACCTTGTAGCTTCATCGATAGAATAGCCCTCGAAGTTCATGAATTTCATGTATTCGCTGCAAACAAGCTGACTAAACTCTGTGCTGCGGAAAAATGATAATGAATATAAGCATCAATTAAACAATGTCAACAACAACAAAATGGTTTATCCCTGTTGTGCATAGATCTATAAATGCGTAATAAATTAAACATTATTTGAGATTGTGTAACGCTCCGTATTGACTAGATATAGACAAATGAGCTGGAAGTATCGGAAGATAAAGGTGAAAGGACTTACTTCTTTCCAAGAAGAGGTGCAATGTCGCTAGAGGAGAAACCATCAAGAGTGAATAGTTTAGTGGCAAGATCTGTAGCATCAATAGTCTTAAGCTCATTCGGGACTTTCAAGGGAGAAATCATATCAGGTTGGCTTGCTTCCGAGATCCTTGAGCCAACTGACATCCTAGACGGAAGAGAGGCTCTGTTTCTATTTTGGGAGCCCATGCCGTCTCCAGAGGACGCAAGGTAGTCCTCCCCAAATGGCTGGGTGGGGACGATGAGGGATTTCCCTTGCTCGTAGCGACTGTGCACGACCCCGTCTTCTTCGTCTCGCATCGGAACACCGTTGCACATGCTGAAATGCTCGTTATATTTCGGGCCCGGGTTCGCGTTATACATTTGACTGCTTGAAAATATTGGACCCGGGGCTGCATTGTCCATCCGGATGTCTGAAACTTGTTGAGGCTGGTCGTAACCAGCGCCATTTCTTTTTGGCACTCCAACCGCCTGCGGGCTGTTGGCGTAACTGACCGGACTCGACAAGGTAACATTCATCAACCTTTGCTGCAAAGCAGGCGATAACCGGGGTATTGAAGTCGGTTGCTTAACCTCATTATTCTGAGCATAGCCTACATCTTTGTATTGACTGACGTGCGTCCGGTCTGTAAAATAGAAGTCCTGGTTCCGGAAATATCTTTGATACATGTCCGCACGGCCTAGCGAGTTGGTCCGTTTGAATCCCGCACCATAACCACTTTTTTGCATGTCGTCATCATCTTCGTCTTCATACTCAAAGTTACCGGCCGGCTTTGTACCGAGTTCCTTTCCTGCCGCCAATCCTCTGGTATTTGGCACCTGGCTGTGTTGGTACAGGAACTGATTCAAATGGTCCTGACTCGGTAGCTCTTCGCTACTGTTATACCGCCGTTGTGAAAATCCGGCCAGTTTCTGGTTCCGCAGAGCAACCTGATGCTTGATGAAGGCATTCCTTAGATCCTGCGCATTATTGGTCGGTTTGCTGCTGCCATAGGGGGCATTTGGGGTATTTCCATTAGCCAATGGGGCACCCCCTCTTCGATCCTTCGGTTGACAGGATGACCAAGATTGATTAGCTCGCTTCTGATTGGTCGCATCTTCAAACCTGACTGTTGGGCCGGTTCGCATCCCGCGCGGAACACTCGAGAAATTAGCGTCCGTATTATAGACCGGCCTCCGGAAATCTGTTTGCCTTTGGAGGTGGCTCCAAGTTTGTTCGTCGTGTGAAGCGCTTCGGCGATGCAGCGATGGCCTAACAATGACATTTGGCACGTTGCGGGGGCCATGGTTCTGCTTCATGTTTCTGTCACGTGATTGAGAACTGATTCGCGGGGCTGAGCCGAAAAGTGGCTTACTCAACCGGTTCTCTTGTTTAATATCACCTGCGATGTACAAATCGTCGAGCGAAAAGAAGCGATTGACATCGGCAAGCTTAACGATAGAAGTACCATTCGAAGACTCGTGTCTGCTTCTAGAAGATTCTTCTCCGCTGCTCGTTTGCAAGGCAATTGCGTGCGGCGAAGATTCCTCTTTGCCCGTCGATAAATTCGCTGGCTGCAAAGACAGTTGTTTGGGATCTGATTCCGGCACCTCAGGTTCCAGCCTCACACTGGATTCCTTCCCTTCGAATTCAAAATGAGCCGGTGTCCTAGCTAGAGAACCGGCCTTAGTGAACCGCCCGTCCGCTCCAAATATTTCGTAATCCGGACTTCCAACTGTCCGGTTATAACATGGTGATGCGCTTTTACTAACTACCTTCCCTGCACTATCTGACGGAGTTTGTGCGAAAACCTTTGAACTGCTGCCAGAAGCAAACGTTTTATTCCCTAGGCTCCTCCCAGGCGACGCAGTGCATAAGTCATGGCTCTCTGTTTGCGGTTGTTGTGTTGTGTTAAATGTAAGGAATCGTCTTGCGGAAGCTTTCGTCTCGGGATCTAGAAGGAAGACAAAGCCAAATGCCATAAAATATTAAACACATGTATTATCAAATAGATTTATCTGCTTTTACATATTTTATGTCTTGAAAGAATGGATCGAAAAGTAAACATTTTCAGTGAGATCAAGTTGGAGATACGTGATTCACAGCATCTACAACATGAAATTATATTATTCTCAACTGCCTAAAAAATGCTTCTATAAAGGAATAAAAAAGGAAAAGAGCTTCGAACAATCCAGGTAGCAATAAAAATTACTGCCTGCGCTACCTTTTACTTTCATCTAAAAAGCGCTGAAATAGTAAACCACGAAGTTATGCAAGTACTTCAACAACAAAGGAACACAAATTTGTCCCTAATTTTGATTTTGTTCAATAAGCATAAATACTTACAGAAAAAACTAGATTGCTTTCAAATAGCCAAGCTCAGTTTGAATATGACCTACAAACTTCACATGAAAACTTGCACAAATAGTTTCTCAAGAAAGTCTGATACATACATATGCACTTCAGTTCTTCTTAAAAAGGAGGACTAACCAAAAGTGCCTACCTTCAGAAAGGACGAGTATAACTTTGTCTTTGGATCTGCGAACAATTTCTACAACTGAACAGAAAGCAAATCAAGTGGAAACCGCTCCCAGCCAACAAATAAACCTTTGCCAAACCTCAGAAACTTTAATAAGAGGAACTCATAAATAAGTAATGATCAAACGAAGCATATTTTATAACAAAGTAATTCAATTAGAGGAATGTCTGAAAACGGCAAAGGAAGAGCCATGCTTAAAGTATCTGGTTCTAAAGCATGGGACTATGGCTTGGATCAGCGACTTCTCGGTGTATACGACCAGCTTCTAATAAACTCTGTTGATTGCCTATAGTGGCGGATCAACCTCAAGTGACCTACTCAACTCTCTCTCACCCATCTGCGTCAAGTTAGTGGATGGATTTCCGAGGGCAACTAAAGAGCAACGAGTTCCGCTTCCAATCATGGCTCCGATTCAGTAGCCAACAACAGCTGTGATTACGCCACTGAACTTCCTCCTCGCCTCTTTTCCAGATTCCCTTCCCAATCCTAAGCCCCAGTGCCCCGTCTCGGGCCTCCCCACCCCAGCAAATTGCTCGATCTTTGCCAAACAACCGACCTAGGCCCGTTCCGATTCCCTGCACTAGCTAGAGCCCTTCGTTGTTAATCCCTGTGGGAAAACTAAGGATAATTCTTTACTATTCAATAAGCCCAAGTACAAGATCCCTAGGCGCCAAATCAATCGTGCCTCGTTACAACCGACAGCCTCGCTTCCGCAATTTCCAAGAACTGCTACAAATAAAGAAAGGGGGTTGTTGCGAGTCCTCGCGAGCATGCTGTATTAATCAAAACTTTGTGTCATATATCTACCCGCGTAAGTAGCATTGAATTTGAGATTAAAGCATACTTAGATCACGTTACTTTGTTGCCTTCTGTTTAATCCTGTTTGATAAATCTATTCGAATATGCTGTTAACAAAAACATCACGGGATGAAGACACGCAAAAGCCTCCTCCACAGTCGGGAAGATTAGTTCAAGCCCCGTAGATCTGCTGAGAAGGAAAAGAAAGACCCGAAGAATAAATGTGCCTTTTTAACAGGAATCAGAATCCATCGTTTATAGAACCAAAACAATCTGAAAGGGACCATGAACTAGAACTGCATTGGACAAATACGGGTTTATCCAAATCACGTGGTTTGGTCGTTAGCTAAGTAAAAAATGCCTTTGGAGTTAGATCTGAGCAAAAACTTTTGCTTCATGCCAGAATCCAAAAATTGCTGACCCTTTGAGGTGGAAGTTCACAGAGCAAGAACAGGGCTAGTAAATAATGATGCGATGCTACAGGTTGCACTGGGGGACAGAGGAACAGGGAGGGTGAGAGTTGAAGGGCCATGCGATTCTGAACACGTTGTCAAATAATAAATGCCATTTTCAGTTACAATCGATTTACGTTTCTTGATGGAGGTTAGCACGGCAGGGACAGCTAAGACATGGTAGCATCTAGACTCACTTGATCGGGTGGGCAGCTCTCTTGCGTTGATTCCGTTAACCTTCTCGACGATGTCCCCAATTCCAACCTGAAAAACATTTCAAAGTAGCTTATAATAAGCGTGATGAAAAATTAGCCATATGGCTTTGAATTCTAACAACATGACGTCAACAACTTTGTAAGCCTCATTTCAATCTTCAGCCTCTTTTTGATGGTACTTTCCTAATAGACCTTGTTGTGTTCCGCCCTAGCTACGCGCCGGAGCATATTTGCCTTTTATCCTTTTATTCTGTTCTTCCTCTCACCAGATTTTTCGAATCTAGCTGTTCTTACATTTACATAAAAATCCACTGAAAGTACCCCGAGCATAATTGATCAGCCTCGTTAGAGTTTTCAAGATTTGTCTCTATGGCGACGAATAGGCTCACAAACCAAATGCAGTAATATTGCTCAACATAGTTAATCCTCGAAAAGGTTTGGCATGCTGGCAGGAACATGCTGGGTTTCGCTTGGTGAAGGTGCAATAATTTCAGCAAAAATTGTTTTAATTATTCATTGAACCAGTGACCGCTGATAAATTTTTGCCGTGTAAAAACTTTGCTGCGAACGACGTAAGCTTGTTTGGACGCATGGGGTGGAATTGGTTTTAGGCACGCCACGTCTTGTAAGAAATGTGATGTGAAACGTGATTCTAGGCATAAAAGTTCCAAAGCAGGTGAGTCGGATAACGATTACCAACATACATACATACACACATACATTTATACATTCATAAAAACATTCATACATACATACATTCATACATACATACATTCATACATACATTCATACATTCATACATACATTCATACATACATACATTCATACATGCATACATAACGACGTGCTGAACGACTTCTGTTTGTTAGTGCAAGCAGATCAAGGTCAATCGCTGAGTTTAACTTTGCTATGACTGACTTCATTCCCAGACAAACAACTCGCTTGTAACAGACATCGTAGCTGGGCATTTAGCAAACTTGACTTTTTCTTCCTTGGACATAAATGATTAACAAGTTAAAGTGGAACACCAGCAGAGCTTTCGTAACATCGGCCATTCTACTCACATCTATTTCTTGTAAACACTGAGCCTAATGTTCAACTTCTAACGCAGGTCTGCGTTTGTTGACGCAGTAGATTTTTGTCCATCCGGCAAGGTATGGACATCAGCAATCAGCAATGAATGTTTGCAGTTGATTGGCAACGCATTACGTGCATGTGCCTTGCTGAGTCGATGCTGTGACAACAGACCGTCGCTAGGCACAAGCCACCTTTGGCTTATGCTGCTTCAGAGCCCTGCGAGGCAGCAAAAGCAGAATCGAAGCATCCCCCACATGTAAAGCACCAGAGAGAGTCAAGACAGCAAATAACTGTTTAGAAATACCAATTCACTATTTGTTATGGATCAGAGGCAAGAGGCTTGCAATTGTGACTTGAGGCACACAGAACGTTTCTCCATGCGTCATCAAAACATAACATGATCTAGCTGCATAAAGTGAATAGCGATTTTATTGCAGCGGAAGTCTTACTTCTGCTACCACCCACCCCTTTAATGACATCCTATTGAAGACAATAGCTGGATCTACTGGCTTGAGACTGCCAAAGCTAGATAAAGCAGAGAGAAACTAACGTTCTAGCTGCATTTACAAATCCCGAACATCAAATGTACACAGAAAATACCAGTGTATTCAAAATTACTATTGAAAATGTGAGATCAATTAGTCCTGGATTCCTTTGTGACAAAAAACACTCATTACAAATAACAAAAGCTTTTCAAAAAACATCATCAGGTCGGTATCATGCCTCTTTAAATTTCATTACGTATGTTCACCACAAAGTAACAAAATCGAAAATGACTCCATCTTATTCATTCACAAATTTCCCAACTGGCATCGAAGGACAGGAGCGTTCATTGCTATTTTGCTGTTATATGAAAAGAAGCTCAACTCACAATGCAAAGAACAATCCGAATTAGCTGTCTGCCACAGTCCTGGACAATGACATCCAAGTGTGCGTTTGCAACTTCTTGAAAGCACCTTCATCGCGTTCAACGTCTATTATCAGTGCTAGAAAGCCTGGCAGGTGTGCGGAGGAATGCAGGTGGGTGAAAATGCGCAGGTGCTCAGAGAAGCCGGCGAAACAAAACAAGTTGATTCTTAGAGTAGATGTTTTAACTTCGTTATTCTTAATTGCATTCAGAATTTACTTAAACACTCCAAGTCATCAACACAAAGCTCAATGTTGTAATATAATAGTCGAGACTTGGTATAAACAAAACGACTTCTGTCATTCAAACAAAGTCGAGTGAAATTACAGCCGCCATTACTTAGCCATACGAGAAAGCCTGAGTTAGGCCTAAACCGTTATTGCATTAAATATTTTGCATTTTGACATTTTCTTTAATAGACACCACTACTTACTATTTTCGCGTGTTATAAGGGCTTTCTACGTTTATATCTATAAACAAGCAAAAATAGAATCAATTCCACTTCAAAACATTGGATCAAGAAATTTCAAAACACGTATTCCTGATAACAGTTCCTAGTGGAGCCCTTATAAAGGACAATGATGTCAACAGTCGTTCTAAAAGATGGGAAAGAGGTTCTAGCTGGCGACAAACTATAGCATTCGAATACTTAACGGCGATTGATGACGTACAGGACACATAAAGGTATGTGAGAAGGAGCATATGTAATAGGGGTCGAAATATAGTGAAATGGAATTTAAAGACATCATTCGAAGCTGTTCTAATTGCCCACTCGCACCGGTCAACCGGGAAAATATTAAAAATGCGACGCGGTCAGACAGTATAAGTTGTTTCAGTTGGTATAGATAGGAGTTCGTCATTTGAAGCCAGCAAACCGCCAATGAGAGCAACTAGATAGTGACTGAATGAATTGCAAACAAGGCCGCATCAGTGCAACGCTCGTGCGTTTGGTAGGATTATCCGAATCTGAATCAATCTTCATGGAGAAATTTGTAATCGGAAATTAATCTTATCTAATCTAGAGCAATCTGAAGACTCGTCATCTTCATCCTCCAACAGATTAATCCGTCTTAACAAAAGCAGCTGTGCTCAGATTCTTCACGCTTGCCATATGGGAGGCATGGCTAGGTGACCTTGTGCAATATCTTTAAGCAGGATAAATGCAGGCCAAAGGTTATTGGGACCGAAATATTTTCTCTTACTTCTGCCTCTTTTACTTATCTGACGCGTCCATAGTTGCCAGCCTTCTGGCCTTAGACCATAAGACAAAGTTGGTTACAAGGTGAAACTGTAGTCAATCTGGAGGAAATGGTTGGACGCAAGTGTTTCATTTCGTTTTGAAACAGCATGCTTGCAGGCAAGAGTGGGTTAGATGGATGCGAGTCGAAGAAATTAGGTTAGCAACTCCAATCATTTTGACAGGCATTGTAGCTTGTTAAAGTTGTAAAAGACATCAGCAACAACAGGCGCAAGACACCTGTCAATTTACTTGGAACACTGGCTGCACTTTCAAATCAACACAGGCTGTCTCCTTGAAACAGTGTCCATTTACATCAGCTCGATATTTTAGAATACACGGTAATTTTGAAAACTAGAACTATAAGTGAAGTGCCCAACATTGTCCTTCGAGGGAGGGGGTTGAAGCATATTTTTCTATAGAGGCGAGTTAAAAGAAGACAAGCAGTGACCTGGTAAAAAAGTCTGCTCTTGACACATGTTTACAGCCGACAACAACACAGGAGGCGTGTTACGGCTCTCTTGTAGTAGACCTACTAGGCTTCTAAACTGGAACGCGTCAAATGCATTTTCCCGCCCAAACCAATCTTCACAAGTTGCAGCTAGCGTTTTGTTCGAATCACAAAACACGAATCAGAGAACACCACTTCTTATAATTATTTACATTTGTATGCACGAGAGAATTACGAAAGGACCAGTAAAGAAATGTTTCTAGAATATAAGTAGATTGTCTTTCTATGCCAAGTGGTTACAATCTCTGGCAAAAGTCTTGGAACACTTGCCCTAATTCACGCATCACGAAAATTGCCAAATCCCCTCGCCCCGCAAACAATGTTGTGTAGCGCAAAAGTGAATAATCCTAAAAACAAAAGTGAAGTATTCCCATGTACCTATGGTCTTCCTCTAAAGATGCAACATTGTTTAAGGGGGCAAGGGGGTTGCAGCTACCAAGGAGAGACGGAAATAGAACGGGGGTCGCAAAATAAAAAAAATCTCACGGTGTTCCAACTACTTTTGGCAGAGATTGTAGGTGCAGCTACAAAACAACTGACATATTCTTCTCAAGTAAACAAAATCAAACGAATACAAAGAGAGTGTCTACAGATCGAAATAATAAGAACGAAATGTGAAACTTCTCACAGGCGCTGCAGGATATTCAACATAGCCTTTTTGAGATGGTATACCTCCGAACGCTCTGCTTCAGTTAAAGTGCTTTGATCGCCGTACAACACGTCTGACCCACCGCAGGGCGAACGTTATGTGGGATTTGCGTTAGGCCATAATAGGCCTAGCGAAAACCAAACACTTGCGCATTCTTATTGCAAAATTCAAGGTTGCATACAACGTTATTGAAAACAGACATGTGTAAATTCAACACTGACCAAAGCCAAATCATAAATAAAAGATGAAACCAGTAGAAAGAGTTCTTTTGGTTTCACAAAAGGGACATTAACACTCGATACAATGCCTGTAGAAAATTGTTTTAGACCGGCTAATTAGAGTTCGTGCAGTGCAGACACAGTGAAGTGCAGGTATTAAAATGGATTATTACAGCTGTACGGTGTAAACATACAAATGCAAGAACCTTAAAGTATGGTAGAAACATTGCCTTGTGGTTTCCAAACAAAAATACAATAAAATCTTCCTTGTTCCTCTTTCCTTGTGTTCATGGTAGGCAACGTATTGTAGAAACATGCAGCCTACATTCAAAACAATACTCAAGTTCCCAAAACATTTTGGCTGCACCAAATGTAAATATCAGCACCAAGTATAAATATTCAACTCGCTGCAAATAATTAGACATTCAGTGACTGCACCTTCAGATATAATGAGTTTTAATATCAAGCGATACCATTTAAGAAGTTTACATTCATTATGTTAACGAAAACTTTACATTGTACAAAATATTTTACAAAAACAAGAAAGTTGCCGACTTTTAGCAAACCAAAACAAATTGACAAACAGAGAGTTAACATGATCTGAAGGTCTAGCCTCAGAGAAAGTTTCCTGAATAAAACCAAAACAGCTATAACCAGCTCTGCACAACCAGTTAGCCTTCATACTATTCCTTAACAAATTTAAAAACCATGTCCTTGAAGTTTGAGCTCTTGCAGGAATGTGGAATTTCATCACATCCTGTTTAAAACCTCAGTGGTCAAAAAAGCCCCACCCTTTAGAAAAAACATTTTTAGACAATTTTGTGAAAAATAGCTTCAGTACCAATAGCTTCAAGGTTGTTAATATTGTTGATTTTAACCTAATTTCATTGTCAACAATACTTCTACAGAAAGGCAGTATATTAGCAAAGTCATCCTAGTCTTGATCTTCATTTAATATTTCTAAATATTTCATTTAATTTTAAATATGTTTAATATTACCTAAGCCATTTTTTAAGAGGAACATCTCAAAGGGCCCATTGTTAGGTTTTTTATTTGTTCCATCTATTTCTTACTTTTTTAAAAACCTACAGTCATTAGCAAAGAAGAATTATAGCGATATAAACAATATAAATATTGATTCAATTTTCAAAGCAAATGATACTTTCCATGTAGCCCAATTGACAAAGGGTTGAAGAGGTCATGTTTGTCAAGAGATCAAACATTGCTAGAATTTTAATAAGAATACAACTTTACTGTGTTAGTGAATCATATGTTTAATGCTTTTAGATGAATGAGAAACTCTGTAAATACTAATAACACTTATATTAATTCTGCTTCCCTTACTTTTTTACCTTTATGAACATTTTTATACAACATTTAAAAAAGGGAAAAAATAGTAGCATGAGAAAGCTGATGGCTTTTTATAAATCATATACACTTGGAAAATGGATTTTCATAAATTAATTCCTTTGAATGTGTTTGCTTATTGCTGGAATTTTCACTTGATAGTCATCAACAGTCTACCAAAGACATAAAGAGCCCTATTAATGATGATAGATTTAATAAGAATGTGTTGTAATTTAGGCACATAAGTTAACAAAGAATGTTAGAGAACTATGTTCCACTCAATAGTTCTTCAATTTCAAAGACTTTGCTAAGATAGCAAATGTGAAGATAAAGGATGGTAAAATAAAGTTCTTAATCTGTAATAGAAAACTGGGATGAAATGTGGCTTTTAGTAGGGGAAAGGTAGTACAAAAACCAGGTAGTACACAAAACTAGATCATAAATCATCTTTAAAATTTTTGCTTTGGGTTCTTTGGTAGTAATGTTGTTCTTTTCAAGATCACCAACAACTTTCTATGAATGGCCTTTATCAAGCTGCTCAGGAATTAAAAACAGGACACATTCAATGAATTGAATAAAAGTTTTCCAGAGTTCTTACATATTGGTTTTTCTTTCTGTCCTTCATAGTTCAATTAATTAACAGTGTGACTAGCTCAAAGACAGATGTGGCTTGTCAACTTCAAGTAGGTGTTGACACAACTTCCAGCTTTTTTAACCATTCCAAACAGTACTCCAGGCCAACTCAAGTACGTAGAGGTTAATTAAAGGCCGACCAGGGGCAGTTAACAAAATTGAAGCTTTGACAAGCGGTTATCATAATGACCAGCAAAATACGTGTTCTAAAGAAAAAAGTTTTGTTATTGACCATCCTTTTTTGTAGCTGTTAATGTATATTTCTTCTGTAGTAAGTTATTTCTTAAAGAGGGATACTCCACAGTTTGATACTGGCATATTTCTGAGCACCAGAGTAAACTTGAATACCGCTTATGTTTCATCAGCTAATGTGTCAATTGAAAGGTATCATCAGTTAATCCCTGAAGTTAATAAGATGCGAATAATTCGCTAATCCATACGTTGGCGGCTCTGCTGAATGTTTATTTTAATAAAGTATTAAAACTTATTATGTAAAAGGGGTTGAAAAATTACTTGCTTTGTTTAAACACAACCTACATAATCATGGAATGTGTGGCCTAGCCAAGTACAATTATAGTAATGTAGCCCTTCTTGAAAAAAAATTGTACCAACCTATAATGTTTGTCATAGCGCTTGCTTCCCGACATACTCTTGACATACAAAGGCGTTCAGCATAGATCAATAGGTCTAACCGGCCCCCTTCAACATGTGAAACCCAATTCAGACCTGCTCGGGGCCATAAACATTAGCTTGTCTGCTCTGAAGGATTATTTTTTGCGACGTTAGCTCATCCCGTCAAGCCAGCTTATAAATTATTCAGTGCTAAATATCATGTGTCTGTATACACTGTTTTCTTCCGTGCTCATAATCAGTCTCAAACAGTTAGATAACGCGCGGGTAAATTAAAAAACAATTTTGAAATACGAGAGACCTACCTTCCCTGAACTTGCTGCTGGACCTTCGCTAACCAAAGCACAAATCATGGGTGGAAGGTGGGTATTTGAGCCACCTATTATACTGAACCCAAATCCTTTGGTGGGCGACCTATGAATTTCGACCGATTTAATTTCAGGCATGCTGGAAACATGAATTCCTTCATCAGACAGGAAGCAAATATTCTAGAGATGACATTTTGATGACCTCCTGTAAACAGAACTCTTAGGCCATTTATGAGATTGGGACGAGTGTTGTGCAACCTTAGATGACGTTGCCAATCAAGTTTGCGATAAAAGATGAAGCTTTCTCCGTTTTCCCGGCAAAGATACTTGGGATGATTCTTGAGAAGATTGCTAATGGCACAATTAAAACATTTTGTTACAAACTCAAAGAGCGTCATTCCCCGCAGCCACCCTCTCCAGAGCTTTCGAATATCAGGGGCTACACATTGAAGCCCTAATGGACTTAATTGACACTTGGGGTAAGCTTGGGGTAAGTAAGGTTGCTGAGCATGGATAAGAAGTCTCTTTTGAATAAGAAGACATTTTTCTTCTACAAAGAAACAGCAGTCCCATGCCAAGTTTGTTCGATGCTATTAAACAGAGAATCAAAATCATTCCAAATACACTAAGTGACCCTAAGTTAAAATAATTATAATATGCTTAAAATGTTTACATTCCACTTTAAATTTCTTTCATATGTACCTGGCTTGCAATATTTTCTATTGTAATAATGGTCGTTCTATCACTAAAAGGCAATTTTATTTTACATCATTCTTGGTTGTTCTACAGTTATGTTTATTCCCTTTTGGTTACTTTCTGAAGTGAAAACTATCAGCATCAGAATTCGAAATATTTTCCAGCTTGTACTTGCAACATAGCTTAATTCAATCGTCAATCCAACGTGTGTGAAAAAGCAAATTCACATGTGTGAAAAAACCAGTTGTGTTTCCCACTTTTTCCTTGCTTCCCCGTTAAAGTACCATTGCAACGCATTCCTTGTGACATTTCAAAGTAATTAGAGTCTAAATCCGACAAATCGTAACCTTTGTGAATGGAATTTTCTCTTGTTTACCTTGAAAGCAAATCTTACTACCAAATTACCCTATGCAAACAAAAAGGAAGGTTACACAGATGGATGAATGCGAGGTTTTTGATCCTACAACATGCAGACCTTCTTGTCTCAGATGTAAGGTGGCAAAAACTCGATAAGGATACATTAAACGCATTCACAGCATAAAGATTTTTCCAAACTCCAACTCAAAATTAAAGATGATTTGCTTGAAACTGCCAGTCAAGTATTGCATCATATTCGTCTTTCATAATGGCAAATGACTATGACAAGCGGCTTCTCTTCACCTGCCTTGCCCATCTTGGTTTAGGTAAATCCTGGTGCACGTCTTATGACCAAGACGGCTAAGGAGAAAAAAAACATAACAAAGAATGTCGTATCATTTGGCAGCATAATACCGGATTGGTTCACCTTGCAGCTGAATTTGTTTCTCTAATTCAAAGTCCAGAAAAAGCTTCAACCTTCCTTTGCCTGCAATCTTCATCATTCGATCTTTCATCTTCCCAACTCTTAACTAAAATTTTTTTACAGTCACTTTCTTTGTTTGTGATTAAAATTACTACAAGACCTTACTCGAAGTTGACATAAACAGGCAAGACCTTCCTCAATTCTCCACGACTCTGCTCTGATTTCCCTCCCTCTGACAAGCCCGTTATGGTACATCTGACACTTTGAGCCACAAATGTCCCATGAAGATAAAATGAACTTATGTTTATGCTGTTCTTCTTGCTTCCGTTTTCACAGTCTTTCAAAGAAAGGCCACCATCCAGAGGCGATTTTAGCCTGAGAAAACTAGGGGGGCCATCACAGAAAATCTTGGGATAGAAGTTTACGGACACAATATATTGACAAAATGACGCCTTTCTTTAGGGTGATATTAATTTTTTTCAAAAAAATTTGTAGTTGAATTGAAAATATGAATTAATGCATGCAGCATTTTAGCGAGAATGCCTGAGCAATTCATACCAAAAGTACATGGGCGGAAACAGTAGCCAATACCCAGTAAGTTTCTGAGAAAAGTGGGGGAGACAAATGAAGGATCCAAGGCCCCCCTAACCCCCATGGGAACGCCACTGCCTCCTTTAAGGCGAGACAAGTGATAGGATGATTCCAATCAATCCAATCGCTTGATTGGCAAAGGCTGCCAAATAATAGAGGATGTTACGGCGGTGTCTGATCATGGTATCAGCTTCCTACAAGGTTAAGGAGTTAGCACAATCATGCGCAGCGTAAAACCATCTACAGTGGTTATCTTCCCTATTCCAAACAAGAATAAGAAAATGAAAAGTCTCTTAGTGATCTTTCATTAACCAGTGCAAGTTTCTTAAATTCTTCGTCCTTTTATCAGTGAATTTCGTATTAAGCGATTTCTATAAAAAGAAAGTGTGTACTGTTTTCTGATTTCGCCCCAGAGAGAGAGGGACACTCCCAACTGTATACAAATTGCAAAAAGAAGCCTCGTCTGGGAAGCGTTTTTGTCTGAATTCAGTTTCGATTTGGATTGATTTACAGTTCCTAGGACTGGCCTCGAATTGGTAGCATGACATCAACACCTTAAAATAAGTAGCTTTCCTCCATTGCCGGGCGAAGCGCAGATGAACAAGAACTTTTCATCAACTATTTTCCTGAGAGTCATAGGATTTGAACGATTCGTATTTATTCAAAGTTGAAGTCAGTGAGTTAGGAAGGTAGATAAATCCTTGTTAATGACCTCATCTTATTTATAATCGTCGTCGGTGTCCCACTTCGTTGAGTTTCGTTATGGCGCTTGCCCCCCCTTTTCGTTCGTAAGGGGAATTCCATTTTTCCGGCAGCCATATTTTCATTATTTCGAGAACACAAACCTTTGGGGGAAAGTACAGAAGTCTAGGCGACTCTTTATTAAAACTCGTATGCTCGTAAATTTAGCTGAGAGAGAAGGAGAGAGAACAAGGCAGCGGTAGGTCAAATGGTGCCTAGCTAGGCTACGATGTCTTATTTATAGGCACCTATCTCATTACAGTTGTAAATAATGTTAGGTACTTGCTCCTAGCACATTTATGTCTATCATGCATTTTTCATCAACTTGTTTTCGATAATTTAGTCCATCTCCCGTTGTATGAGCAGAGCATCCTCTCCAACATAAATAGTAGTTTGTTGTTGGGGTGTGTAATTGAGTAATGGGGGCGTCGCGTGGTTTATACCCGGAACGTCGAGAGGAAATTTCAATCTCCTCTATATAAGCCGACTAATCTTACCTCCATTAAACGAAGAGAAATAATATGATTGCTTAGTCGAAGGCCATACATCTTTATGCAGTGTTTTGGCGAACTAATACACTTGTTGGTACTTGTTCTAAACCCGGCTTGTGTATGGGTTAATTTCGAAATGGGTCAAAGAATAGGAATAGTTTTATGCTCGTGTCAAATCTAAACAATAAATCCAAATAGATATTAGTAGCTTTTCAACGATCATTGTTGACTGCCTTTCAGGTTTTTTAAGAAAACTTGGGAGCAAAAATGGAGGACATGGTTCAAATCGATGAAGACTTTTTGCAGCAAATTTTGAATAATCCTTATGAGTACAAAACGCAGTGTAAGCATCATTATTAGTAAATTTGCTGATTACCAAAAGAATAGATTTGTTACTGACATTTTTAATCAAGCTCTGTTTTGCCTAATAGACTGTCATGGGTTTTGTTTGCATTATTTTCCCTATATCCAACAACACTTGATGATAATAACTGTTTGCCTGCCTGATAATAACTGAGCATCAAGCACTGTTTGCCACATCAGTGCTTGATGCTCAATTGACAGGACTGTTTTTAGAGTTATGTCTTGGGAATCTTTGCCTTAAAGCCAACTCATTTAGTTCACTTTGCGTTTTAGGTGAACCTTATCTTGAAATTTTAAAGCAACCAAGACAGGTATTTACAGTCAATTTGTTTGTCATTTTTACTATTTTCAGTGAATTGTAGTTGTTGATTAGCAATTTTTTGCCCATTCAAGGGTACAGAACTGCAAATAAAATGAGCAATGCCAGGGAGAAGAAGATCCTTGGGAAGCATACATTGGATCTATTTTTAAGATATATACTTTATTAGATTTGAAATACATTTTGTGCAGAAAAAAAAGCTGTATTCAAACGTAGCGTCTTTTTTAAGTGCTGAAAAGAAGTGTTTTTCAAAAATGTTCTTGTTTTTATTTACCTGTTTTTGTTGCTGTGTTAAGTCCTGGAGATTGACATGTTTCTTGCTTTACAGAGAGGATATAGATTCAGGTATCATTCTGAAGGCCAAACTCATGGAGGGATAACTGCAGAATCTTCTGATAAAGGAAATAAACAATATCCAACTATACATGTAAGTTTATCTTCTCTTGAGGTAGGCATTTGAGATTCAAGTTGCTATTCCTATTCAAGTTGAGTTTTAGAGCACTTGAATTGAAATGATCATCATCATTACAGAGAAAGTGTTCTATAGTGTGACTTAATTAAATGCAAGGTTATGTTGGAAATTAAAAGTGATTTTAAGGAATGGACAATCAAGCATTATATCATATTGGCCTTTCATAACAACAATGGTATACCACTTTAATCGCCAATCTTGGTTCAAGTAAGTCCTGACACACATCTTGAAGCAAAAAAACTGAGGTAGAGAAAAATGCAAACCAAAGTGAATATCACCATGTGAATGTCAAATAAATATTTTGTAATGTATCATTTAAGAATACAAGAATAAACTTTCAAGCACCTGAGTTTGTTGTTCTGATGGTTAATTTTCCTGCCCCTAAATGGTGCAACTAAAACCTTGCAGAGCTCTAAAACAAGACTTGAAATGAAATGACAGCTTCTTGATAAAATACTTAAAGCAGTCTTTGTAATATGAGGGGTGCTAATCAATGCACGCGCAAAACAAAAATTTGTCGCAAATTTTTTTTAAATTGCTTATGTTATGAAGATTTTCAATGCAGCTGTAACTCAAAGTCGCCAAAGGCAGTTCTGTCTTTTTCCAAGGTGTTGTTAAATTATTCCCATACAGGATTTAACAACAGCCTCAAAAAGATAGCTTAACAGTTGATACAACAGATCGCTCAATGTTCCTCAATTCCAAAAAAAGTAATGCTCAAATGGTAAGATATTTTTATGAATACCTGCTAAGATATCCGCTACATTTGCCATCACACACGCAAAGTAATCAAGGCTATTTTCATATTACAAAGACTGTTTAAGCTTGAGTGTTCAGAAGAAAATGGTTAATGGTATACCTCACTTAAATGCAAGATAAAGTTCACATTTGAGGTCACATTACCTGCCTCAATTGTGGCTATGTTAATTATTATATTTACTCACTTTTCTAATTGGTCTGAATGGTGAATTTTTTTTGTTCAAAGATTGCAAATTATAGCGGAAGAGCTTCAGTGTGCATAACCCTAGTGACAGCTGATGACCCTGTGAAAGTGCATCCTCATAATCTAGTAGGAAAAGATGTTAAAAATGGAATGTTTTATTGTGATGAAAAGAAAAATGAATGGATCCGAAGGTAGTTTTGTCATACCTTTCAACATATTATTGTACATTAAAATTTGTAGGACTGGACTTTTTATTGTTTTTTGTTTAGGACATGACAATGAAGGTATCATCTTTCATAACTTCATTCAATATTGTCAAAGCTATGAAGAATACATTTTTGGAAGATTTCTTGGTGGACAATAAATTCAAGTTTTTAATGCATACAGGTTACACTCAATTGAACCCGTTTTTGAAAAGAAGTTTGATCTGATAGAATGTATAGTAAAATGTGTGGGATCTAATGATCTATCACTGAAACTCATCAATTGATGCTTTTTTCTACTTGGGCAGCTTTCAGAATATTGGAATACAACATGTGACTAAAAAGGATCTGGTGAGAGTTTTGCATGAAAAACTATGCCAACAGTATCAACTGAACCTGCTATCAACCTCAAATGATGTCGAAGCAACACAGTCTTTTGACATTTCACATCTTGTGGAGAGTTTTGAAGGCAATGATGGTGTTGTTCTGGATGAATCGTTGGCCTTGGCCATTGCTGGTAATTAATCATTTGCTTAACATTTATTTGTTTTACTTTTGTTCACATGCAACATGACTAGTCAGTCAGCATTTGTATTATTTCAATCTTTGTGTTCCCCTTTTAGATAGATCTTTTTTACTTTGTTTTCCTTACATGTTGCCAACTAGTATTTTTATCTACTTAAAATCATTTTATTTTCATGTTTTTTACAGAAGAAGAAAAGAAAAAACTTCACGAGGAGGCAGTAGCACTAGCTAAGACAATAAACCTTAGTGCTGTGCGCTTGTGTTTTCAGGCATTTTTGCTTGACGATAAAGGGATAATAACAAAAACACTCCCTGCAGTTTTGTCTGAACCAATATATGACCAAAGTAAGTGTATTTTATTGCATTTTATATCCATTAATAATAATCTTATGAAAGTTAACAAAGCTCAAACTGAAAAATTTTGTCAGTAGCTTTAATCATTGTCAAGTAGCAATCAAAGCTAATTGAACAATAATTTAATTTTTTCCACAACTTAAGCTATAAATATTGTTATACAGCTTCACTATTACAAGTTAACAAGTTTCTTAACTACATTTTACCCAAATAAAAAATCTCAGACACAAATTATATACTGTGTTTTGTATAAGTGTTTGGCACCTCAAAAGTTTCTGGACATGTCTCAAGTTTAGTCTGAGCATACAAAGAATTGTGCACTGTAGAATAAGGATATTCAAATGAATTATTTAGTTTGACAACCAGCACTCCCATAGAACATTCAAACTGAGTTCTTGCATTCCAACCTGTAGAAGCTGCGCATGCAGGCCAGTTAAAGATATGTCGTGTTAGCCGATCATCAAGCTCTGTAAATGGTGGTGAAGAAGTTTTTTTGCTGTGTGATAAAGTTCAGAAAGGTAAAGGTCTACACATTTTTAGTTCTGTGTTGTTTAAAATCTGCATTCTTGTCATGCAGCTTAAATGGAAGCTATCAATAATTTGCCAAAGAGATTGCATCCTTGATATTAGTAAGCCTAAGCTTGAAATTCTTTGCTGTGTTGTAGAACATATACAAGTCCGGTTCTTTCAAGAAGACAAGTCTGGTAAGTAAACTGTTTATCTTTGCTGGTATTTATTTTTTTAAATCTTCTTCCTGTTTTTGAATTAGCTATAAAATGGTTTTTTCAAAAGCAACCTGTGGTAGTTTTTCAGTTCATGAAAAGCTCATCAAAAGTGCTCTTTAATTTTTAGCAGATATCGTAAATTTTTTCCTTGCCATTTTAACCAAAAATTGCATTTTCTATTTACTTTTGTTCATGCTTCTGCATTGCTCCTGTTTTCTCTATTTTCTCATCTTGAGGAAATTTTAATCTCTTTGACTATTGCATGTGAGTCAGTAATAACATCAGCAAGCACATGCCAAACTGCCCAGAGTTATGTGTGCCAAAGTCTGTCCATTTTGCTCCAATTAAATCTAACTAGCACCCTAAAGTACACCACATCCCACTTGCCACAATTCTTTACCTTATTAGCTTGCAAATTTCCTGCATCAAGTGTTACCACTTTATTTTCACTTACTTTTGCTTTTGTAGGAAAAGTTGTTTGGGAGGCATTTGGTAAATTCATGCCATCAGATGTGCATAAGCAGGTTTGTTTGACTATTGCCATTGTTGCTTTTGATTGCGTTCCTTTGACATTGTTTCATTTACGTTAAATTTTTTACTGTCTCAGAAAAATTTATGCCATAGAACAAATCAAGTTGCGATTGTTCCTTCGTTATATTTTAACGTTTAATTTTTATGCTATAACGTTTTTAAGTCTTTAACCTTTAATTTAAATATAATTTCTAACCAACAAACCTCTCATAATAAATGCATGCCCGATGGATGAAGTTATTCAATGATGAGCAACTGAATCGGTTGTTGAAGAATACGTTAAACACTAAAAATCTTGGAAGTCAGCAGATTATTTCATCATAGACAATATTAGACAACGAAATAATTTTTTCCATGGGGTGTGCTGCCTCCGGTGCTGTTTGCTCGCCAAGGACAGACAACGCATTGCTTTTTGTCTTCTAGTGTGCCATCGTTCTCCAAACGCCACCGTATGTTGATCGAGCAATCCAAAAGCCAATCGAGGTGAAGCTCCAATTGCAAAGATTGCAGGAAAAGGAAGGAAGTGATCCGATTCCATTCACTTACCAACCTATGGAATATGGTAAGTCTTTCATTAATCCCTTTTTTCATCCTTGACTTAAAGCTTCTAGCTATGCCTATTCTAGGTAATTGAAGCCAACTAATGGTACAGGAGTTATGGTTCTATTGTTACAGAGTAGTGCTTCTTTATTGCATTTTTATTCACGGTGCTCACTTCTTGATAATACATCATTATCGGTGTTTATCATTGCCTTTTTGGACATTGCTGTTTGTTCTACCTATCTTTAAAAACAAATTTGAAGTTAGAATGACAATTCACTTTGTGCGTGCGTTTTTGTCTGCTCATGTCTTTAAAATCTTGACTTGACAGCTATTCATATAATCGAACATGCTATTTGAAGTTCAGCAAATACAAAACAGTGTTCCAGATTGATTTAACAAAGTAAAAAGCGTTAAAAGGAAATTCCTGCCCTGTCGGGGTAGCTGGAATGAAGGTTAGTGGGAGAAACTAAGATTGAGCACTGTTGAGTAAACACCTAAACAACCGCCAGCTCTCCCTAAATCTACCCAAAAAGGTCCGTCTATTCCTCCCTGTTTGTCCATGGATATCGGTTTTACCCTATCTAAATCTCTACGCAGTTTTGCTAATGGAACAAGAGGTGACTAATGAATGGTACACATACTTGTGGTACATCATTACTTTAAGTGAACTTTTTTTCCTGAAGTCAAGAGCCTTTAGGATACTCCGCTGTTACCTTTCAGATAAGCACAAAATTGGGGAGAAAAGAAGGAAAGGTTTACCCGACAACATTGACGAAATCATCAGGTCGGCTCCAAAACAACCGAAAACAAGCATGCCATCATCTTCCACAGTTTCACAATCAGGAATAGGCACATTCCTACAAGGAGATTCTGCAAGCCAAAGTGGAATACGTTTCTTCAAGGCTGACCAGCACAAATGATAGTTAGCAGAAAATGCTCTTCGCCCGCCATGTTGACTATTTGAAAGAGACTGTTAACTATAAAAAAGAAACCCTCTGCTCTATTTCCTGTGGAAAATGCTACTGCGATAATGCTGTGAGAGACTATTTGTCACCTTCACACTGATGAATTGCTTGATTGCGATCATATGAGCTGAAAATGATTAATCATTAATTAAAATCGAATTGTTTGGTGATAGGCGGGAGAATTTTAATTCAATGCGTAAGGAATATCTTTCCATATTGCGGGGGTGAACTCTCCCATACTCGTGCAAACTCCTCTTTGCGAAAAATATCCGGTCTTATACTACTCAATTATACAACATTTTCCAGAGATCAAGCAGCAGTAACAACCTTCTACTAGCTAGAGTTGTAAGTTTTATTTTTTATGATCCCTGCATTCCTTATGTAGCAGAGGCTTACCCGCAGACTCCCGCAGAAATCCCAGCTTGGAATCTACTGGGCATTTTCGAATTTGTTTGGAGACGTCCCCCAGGAATTAGTGAACTGTCGTTGAGGAAATGGTATTTTAATAGCACTTAAAAAGCCTTAGATTCATATGTATTTGTTGTGTAAATTAGAATATAAATTTAAAAGAGTTATACATATGCTTTTCGAATATATGGTGATCTGTTATTCAGAATCGATTTCCTCTTTATTTGGTTACGGATGCTCAAATACGGCACAAAGTAAGAACAGACAGCGAAACTCGACGTTGTTTTGAGAGGAGGTACTTACCCTGGACATTGACTAGCTAATGTTGTGAACGAGTTTAAAGAAGGAACAAATCAGACTATTTCTACGGAGCAGACTATTCACTCACAACTGGAATATAATGGATCTGAGAAGTGAAGCCAGTGCACTAGATCCCGCATACGCAAGCAAAACAACTGCTGATGGCAATAGCATACCACGAGGAGGCATTTTAAATAGGGCGAGCACGAAACCTTGAAAATCTTTAAATTGTCGAAGGTAATACTAGGAGAGAAAACTTGAGGTTTCGTAAAAGAGGAAAAGTAGAGTATTCAAGTGGTGGCGTCACCAAAAAACCAATTATAGAACTTTTCAACTTAGACCATATATCATAAAAAAGTATTGTGGAATAGCTCTGATCGTGGAATAGCTCCATGTGCCACGAATACGTTGAGCGACAAGGCACATATAACGGCTCTTTCGCCGCACTGCGCAGTGAACTTCGCGTGCGGAGGAGGTTTTTACCAACCTCATGTGGGCCTAAGTTTCTTTTCAAATTCTGTACGAAGGCTGTGCATCTTGAAATTGGTCGGGTCCATAAAACGACTCATCCACACAGTCATCGAAGAATAATCTGCTAAAATCAACTTACAAGAATGCCTCCAAAATTCGATCCAACTGCAGTTGTTGTTGGTATGGTATCCAATGACTTATATTTACAAATTTTGTTATGTCCGTTGGTCTTGAAGAACTTTTTTTTTCTCAAGTTATTATTTTTATCATAATGTATATTTGTTGTACCGGATCTCTAAAAGACAAAAATCCTTGAAGATGTTTTATTGATGTATTTCCCACTTCGTAATTTGTTGTAAAGCAAAGCACGTTCGTATTTGATAGAAGCACTCGTGTCTAAAAGATTCGACATAGTGGTTCATGTTGTCTAAGGAGATGCTGATTTCGAGGAATGTTAAAAATAATTCCTTTTTCATTTTCCATAGTATACCTTAGGGTAGTCGGTGGGGAAGTTGGTGCAACTTCATCGCTTGCCCCAAAGATTGGTCCATTGGGTTTGTCACCCAAAAAGGTCGGTGATGACATTGCCAAAGGAACTACTGCATGGAAGGGATTGAAAATTACGGTGAAGCTTACAATCCAGAACAGACAAGCAACAATAAGTGTTGTTCCAAGTGCAGCCTCGTTGATCATCAAGGCATTGAAAGAACCACCAAGAGACAGAAAGAAGGTTAAGCATGGTAAAGTAACCTTTCCAATCATACAGTAAACAATTTTAGATTAAAATTGGCTCATATAGACCCAAAGATAATTTACAGGTGTATGTGTCATGCAAATATTGTATTGTGTATGTGATATTGTCAGGAATTCATGGCAAGAAAGTGAAATCTATGCATCTATGTTACATGCTTTTTTTATAAGGAACCTACCACAAGGCCTAGTTCCAAAAGTTCCTTATTCGTAGACCTCAAGTCATCAGATTTTAGTACCAAAAGTTCCTTAATTTTCACTGCACATAAATAAGCCTTAACACTTAATAGAGAGAGGGGCAAGAGAGAGGGGCAAGAGAGGGGCAAGATAGACTATGCGGAAACTACTCGAAAAAGCACTTGACACACAAATAGCAAACAATCTATCACGTATTGGCTGCAAATGAATGGAACCGGCTTTTTTGTTCTTGATGTTTGCAGTTATAAAAAATTTTTCTAAACAAAAAGTTCCTTAGGGATTTTGTTTTTAGTAGTATAAGTTCTTTATATATTTCGGCCTTCTACATGTAGGTTCCTTATAAAGTGCTTCCTTAAAAAAAGTGTGTGCTGTGATATTGCTTTTTTTTGTAAATTATTTTTCTAGCTCTTGTACTTTTTGTTGTGAAAATGTGCATAAAGCCATGGTATTGAATAATATAAAATGATAGCAAATGTTTTTGTATGTTGAACAGGATAGTTCCAGGCTCCTACACTAGTATCTCCATAAAATAAATTGCCAGAAACTAACAGGTTCAAAACCAGTATAACCAAACATAAACACTATTCTTCTAAAGAAAGCAAAGTATTGCCATACCCTCTTAGCACACTAGCTTACTTCCAAGTGAGACTCTCCTCTAAAATGAGGCTGCTGCAAGTCAGCATTTAAATACTTCAATTGCCATGCTCTAGAAATTGAAATAAAATCTGACGTTTGAAAATGGTGGTTTTTCCTTAGTAAAACACGATGGCAATATCTCAATGGATGATTTATACAGTATTGCAAGAGAAATGAGGGAAAGGTCAATTTCAAGAAAATTCTCAGGAACTGTAAAGGAGGTTCTTGGTACTGCACAGTCAGTCGGCTGCACAGTAGATGGAAAAGCTCCACATGATCTGATTGAGATGATAAATGATGGCAAACTAGAAGTCCCAGTAAGTAACAATGATGAGGAATCATTGCAGGCTCTATAATATATTTTGTTGTAGTATTTAACTGATGCTTAAGGAATGGTTGGCCAGTAAGACTTTCAATTCCAAAAATTATTTAGCCTGAAAGTTCAACAAATATTTGGCAGGCAACATTTTGCTAATCTCAAACACTTGTAGCTAATATTAATTCTACAATAATTTAAAAGAGGAGTTTTGATGACATCCACATTTCATACTCCAGTTTATTGTTACATTTAAACATTTTACAAAATTTTGCAATATTTTACTATTTTTGTTCATATACCAGGCCTTGTCATGAGCAATTTTGCTGATGACTGAATGCTGAATGTATGAAGCAGCCAAACCTGATAATCTATGATCTAGTGCAATCTAAAAATATCCCCTCGTTTTTAAGGGTTAAAGATCTTTCCACTGCTTTTCTATCCGTTAGAAATACTGAAAACTAGTTGTAATAAACTGTAATTTTCTTTTTCAGGAGGAATAAAGACATTTGTATGCAAATCATAAATTAAATTGAAGAAATAATGTTGATTGTTTTTCTTCTTGTCACCTACCTTAGGCACCATTTCCTCTGTATGTAGGCAACACTCTCTCAAAACCTTGATCAATCAAAGTCGAACAAGCGAAAATTGTGAATAGAATGTTTGGGAAATCAAAGCCAAATCATATTTGGAGCGAGACCAAAATTAAAATGAGGCTACTAAACACTAGAATAATGAAAATGAAGCCAGTGTGTTTTGTATGAGCAGAACTCAACCATAGACAGTCAAATTGTTTACTTACACCATGTTTAATAACAAGCATCTGTGATAGTTGGGTACAGAAAGATCACCAAGTTTTTTCATCCAAAAATTCGTTTTTTCAATCAAGAGAAATCATACAATTTTATTGATAAATATTTGAAACTAGGCCAAAATGAAGCAACTTTTCTGACCACTGAAACAGCATCTGTGAAGTTGATATGCCAGTTGTTTTTCTTGCTTCAGAAAAATTCACTTCTGATTACGAAAATATCGTTGAGTAATAGAGCCTTCCCAAATTTGGACGAGCTAGCCGTGGTCTCAAAAACTATTGCTAACTAGTGTTTCTGTTAGGATCGGTTTCTTTTTCCTCCACTGTACAAGCTTTTGTTCTGATTCCAGCATTTCGCTGCTGCAGTTTCTCACACCAGAATTTCTTCCATTCCAAATACGATGCTCCAAGTCCTGGTGGTGGATCTGAGAACACCAACTTCCTTTCAGAATGCTGTGTGCTATTGCTCTGAAGACGTTCTGGCGGGGATACTTCTAGCTTCGCCTCACACATCCCAGCTTTTGGCGATTTTTCCTGTGATTTGTCACCATTGCCTCCCTCCTCTTTTTTGTCTCTGCTTTCCTTGGGGAAATAGAATTCGTATTTACCACGTGATTCCTCAGGCCAAAAGCGTTTACTCGTCGCGTTTTTCTCTGGTACATCTTTGTCATCGGTTCGCCTTTTCCTGCATTTGTCTTTATATATTGGCAATTATCAAGCCATTTGTCTCCGCTCACAATTGGTGTTGCAACATTTGGTATTCTTCCTTTACCATCGGAATGCTTATCTGAAAGAGTCTCTGACAAATCTTGGCTCCTTTCCGTTTTCCCTGCTTTAGGGGGAGGAATTGGCGCGTAATTACTAACAATGCTTCTCATAAGACTTTTCAGGTCTAACTCTGCCTTTTCTTGGACATACTTCATCCTTACTTCGTGCTCCACCAGTTGTCTGTGATACTTGTTGTGAACTTCGCTGATGATACTGCGAATCTCTTGTTTAATATCCGACCTGTCAATAAAATCGATCCCTGTTCCCATATTGTTAGGTATTCTTGCCTTTTGCTTCTCAAACGGTGTTTCTCGGCATTCAACCTTTGCATTCAGTTTTTCAAGCTTCACTTCTATATCCTGAATTTTTTCATGTGTTTTTTTCCGTTCCTCGCGAAATTCAATTATATCTTTGTTCAAATCTCGGAAGTATTCAATCAGCAAATTGATCAATCTGTTTTCCCCCGAAGGTCCCCCTCCCCGATTTACCGATGAAAGACTGGCGTCTAACAAATCTTTTTTAAGTGAATCCCTATTTATGTCACGTAACTCTTTCCTATCTAGCCCACTGTTGTCAGCATGCCGTCCGGAATGGCACTTTTTTTCTTCCGTCTTTTCCGCTTCATCAAGACCCAATCGAAAACTCACGCGCGCTCTCTCCGCAATGTTCGCTGGGCCTCGTTCGCAGGTATTGCCGTTTCTACTCTTTCGCGCGTGTTTTGCCTTCGACTCTCTTTCCTTCCCTATCGACTCAAGCTCAGAGTCTGAATGCCACCCTCTTGCTACCGCCGAATCATGAAAACTCGAAGCTCGTCTTTGTACAAACCTAGTATGTTTAATTCTTGTCTGCGGGGTCTTCGTACCTTTTCTTTGCAGCGCTTTCCATTTGTCTGCAAGAGCGCGCTCTCCTTTCCTGCCATGTCGTTCATCGTTTTTTACAGCAACATTTTTTATCTCATTGACAGGTCTCGCTGCGTTTCCTCCGTCAGATACCCCGAATCTCTTTAAATCCTCGTTTTCAAGGGCTCGAAAGAAGCTGCTCTCTGTTTCCGTACAATCATCCTTATTCGCTACTTCAATTTTAATCGCTTGGCTCCTACGGTTGTTTCCGGCCATTTCTGGTCAGCGTTTTCCTGCAATCGACATTGTGGATCATCACATATGAGGCCTGTTAGACAAGAAGCAACAAAGAAGGGAAATGCTCACACGATGCGATCTTCTAGACTGATAATTCATCTCTGCAAGACCCTAAATGAACATGCAAGCTTTACTTACTCACCAGCAAAATCTTGTTCTGTCAAGTGCCAGTTTTGTTATTGTTAAGCTGTCAGAAGTTATGAATGTTCTGTTCATTGCACGTGCAACATAGACAGGCGTGTTTAATTCAGTGAATAGTCAACTCAAAGAGGCATACAAATCGTACTTTGCACCGTGGCTTTGTCAGAGTATTTATAGTAGTAAGAAACTTCTGGAAATAAAGGTGACTCTTTGTTTAGTGAAAGACAAAATACAACTATAAAATCATAAGAAGATCTTCATATTGACAATCAAAAGGTGTTTTGTAAAATGATTAAATACCTACTCAGTTCATTGTGGCAACCTCAAAAAGTTTTGTCGTATTGAAATCTGTTTTGGCAATATCGGTAGCCTAAGCGGTTCACGAGGCAATGAGCGGACACCAGAAGTAAGACGCTGATCTGCATTCACTCATGCATGACAGATTGGGCAACGACGCGGCTGCGAAACAAGCTTTTATTCAAAATGGCAGCAGCCGGTCAGGTTAAGCTTCGCAGCCTGATATTCTCAATAAACGCTCTCAACATATTCTCACCTTGGATAGCTGAACTACCAATTCTTTTTGCCCACGCCAAGATGATAAGGGCAGCAAATGAATCAAGTTTCTCAACAGCGCCATCTTTACAAGATTTGTTAACTTTCAGCTACCTTCTGTGTTCTCAATTTTCAAGCATGCTTTCAAAACATTTAAAAAATTTGCGTTGTCTTGCGAATAAACGAGATACCAACCTGTTTTACTATTTTTCAGATTAAAGCCATGCTTGATGTAATCATGGTAAATTTACAAGCAGAGGTCATTCTTCAAGATGTTTGATTGGCGAATCTAGAAATACTCTAGGACCAGGCAAGCATGATGAAATGTGAAAGCAAGCTGCCATTAATGTCACTGAAACAAAGTATATGCATCGATATGCACCACCCTTAAACAAAAACTCCTTCGTTGCGATGTTACTGTTGGGCAAGTGGAAAGTTTAATATGATCGAGAAGCAATTGGTACGGTGTCACTTCATCATCAATATCCAGGGCTTCTCGGATTTGTTTCTTTCTCAACTCAAGCTTCTTTTGAAATGTTGACTTTGTCATTCGTATCATTTTTTCTTCTAATTGGGATGGTACAGGATAATTAATTCAAATATTACAAAAGAAATCTAATTTGAGTTTGAAGTGTCGCCTGGTGACCGACAAATATTTTGAACATGCCTTCCACTTGTCGGCCTTTGTTTTCAAACAACAATGAAGAAATGGTGGCAATCTTCAATACAGAAAAATATAGAAAAAAGAACGGGATATTTTTTTGAGCAAATTTCGATCCAGTGAAATGCCAATCTGTGGCAAAACTGGCCTTGACACCATTACTGCTTTTTCTTACACGTTTCAAAGAGAACAAAAAAATTAACGGGCGTGCATAGGAACCTGGTTGCGTGCTACTTATTCAGAACAATTTTTTGTCTATTAATTTTGTGACTTGCAGATATAGGACAAGGGTCTTTAAATAAAAAAAATTATTCACTGAAGGCCTTATTGGCTATAGTAATTCAAGGACCCACACAAAAATGTTACGCTTTCTAGCAGCTTATCTCAAATTAATTTGAAGATAACACTGTTCCCCTTTTTCTAACCTTCTAAAATGATTGTCGCCCAAACCTATGTGCCTGAACAAGGATCTGTTCTTATTTTAAGGGAGAAATGTAGTCATGCTTTCTTTGAATGAGTTTAGTGCCCGCTTGCCTCGTGAAAAGGCTGACGATGCATCCAACATTTGTTGGTCATGTGATCTCATGTGACTCCAAAATCAGTCCGAAGAATTTGGAATTTCGTTCAGGTGCTGCGGAAAGCGATGGCGGTAGAAATGGCAACCGAAGCTTTTGGAAATGCCTGGGAAGGCTTTCTTAACACTGTAGAGCCCCATCTCCCAGAGTATCTTCACTGGAACGAAATATGCGTAAGTTTCTTTCTTCTTAAGTAGCATTTATGCAACGCAACCGAGTTGGCCTAGGACTTTTTGTTTATTTATTTTGTGACTTGCAGGTATAGGACCTGGTTCTCCAAATAATAAACAATTTTATTAATTTTTTCAATTCAAAGAGCTCGGTTTAACTTGATTTGCTTCTGTTTAACAAAATGTATTGTGAAATAACTAGAGAACTTTGTGATGATCAAGGTAATGGACTTTGGAATCACAATTTCACCGTTCTCTTTGTACAATTATTTTTGCTGCTGATTTCTGTATAGTTGAAATTGAATAAATTATAAGTTATAGTGAGGGTTATTGTCATCGTATGAGCAGGGCTAGTGTTACTTAATAGTTTGGGAATTGACCCATATAAAGTTTTGTAGCTCTTTGGGTCTTGCTCCCACCGGTTGCTCACGCGACTTCCAGCTGTGAGTGGCTGGACTGAAGTTATGCAATGTACAACGCTGGAGGTATATAGTCAAACCAATTCGAATAATTTCAAAGATGGACACTGGAATGCAAATATTTTTTCTGATCCAATATTTTGAGATATTCAATAAATGGGATAAATTCCTTTGATAACTTTGCACTTTGATAGCCATCCAGATGTGATGCTGACGTTTAGAAAGCAGGACAGTTTTAAGACTTGCTGTGGTAGAAGAAGTGACACAGTTCCTCTTTTCCTTCCATTTATTTTGATTTGGGCTGTTTCATTTCCTTTCACATTTCATGACTCGTTTGCACAGTATCTACCTTATAACCACCATATGATATATATTTCTCAATTGAGCATTAACAATATTAACAAAAAGTCCCTTTATTCTGATATTGAACTTTTTTAATATAACTTGAAATAAAGAATAATCAATAAGAGTCACTTTGATGTAGAATATCCTTTATATTGTGATTTAGTTTGTCCAAACCTTGGACACAATAGACAATAGTGCCAGAGTGCAAAGTTTTTTTTGTGAGCCAGGAATTATGTTCTGTTGCTAACGCTTGCGCAAAGACAAATCATGTAGGAAATGGCAGGTTAAAAGATCCGTGCTCCAACAGCGCGGATTAACCTAAATTTGCAAATATGCGCAGAGGGGACTTGAGCAAAGAATTATAGCCAAACTTTGTAGCCTGGCACTAGTGAGACATTTAAAGATTGTGGAATTAAGTATAAAATATGAAAATACATGGGAAGCATCTTAATCAAATTTTGGTGTAAGTGTGCTATAATCATTTTGCTCAATTGTGTTTTAGTGGACATTTGTCCTCTACTTGGCAGAGGTACGACTGTTCATTCACAGAAACACAAGAGGAATGGAGCATTGGGAGGTTGGTAGATCATAGCCCTTGTAATCAATTTCAATGGAGAAGATCTTTTGCAAGCAGTTGCATTTTTAGGAAAACACTTGAATAATGTCATCAACATCGACCCGATACTGAGTCTCTTCTATGACTAGACTATAAACAGAAACATGATGAAATGTTTGTTATGAACATTTCATGAAAAATAATTTGGTCATCCATGAAGCTCAGTGGACAAAATATTTACATCAATTAACTCTTTTTCAGATTGTCACAAACACTGCCATGTATAGTTTTGCTGTGTTTATTGGACTTCTTGTTTTGAAATCATTCATAGGATGGCTGTTCTTTAATGATAAAAGTGAGTTGTTTCCAGCATATGACTTGCAGCGAATGCAATTTCTATGCTTTTTATATAAGTATTGCTAGCATATTGATGCTACCCAATTAAAAACATGTTTGTCATTGCTCATCAGACATTTGTGTAGAACACCTTCTGGAAATGTGGCCTGTTGCTTAAATTTATTGCAATGACAAGTGCCAGAACAGTATGCAACATCCAGATGGCTAGGCCAGAAAACCCGTTTTTGAAATGATTCTCTTCCAAATTTTTTTCTTTTATGTTTTTTTATTCTTTATTATCCGTTCAGAGGAGCTAAGTGACCTTTAATTTATAGACATTGTCTAACATCATTTGCTTGATATTTGATATTCCATTTCATGGTTGAATGAATGTTTTTTTTTTGATAAAAGGTTTGAAGGCCAGAATTTTAGAAACCTTCTTTGCTGTTTTGAAGAAAATCCTAATCATCAAGGATAAGGTAAATAATTGAGTATGCATAATTTTGCATTAATATTAATCTGTTTTCAAATGTTGATAAGTTTTTTTGATGAAGGGTGAAGCCTTTCCCAACATGCAGTTCCTCTTTTCAAGTAGTTTCTGCTGTTTATGTCCGTTGTATATTCTTCTGTATTCTCAAAGTTTCAAATAATTGAAAAGTTAATTAAAGCACTCACTGCAAAGGCAAAATGCATTAAAATGATTAAATGCAAAGGAGCATATATAACTAGCAAGACAGCTATATCTACCAAACCAGCTTTTGATTACTTTTTAGATACAAAAAGAGGTGAACAAGTCTCTTGATGAGATGACCCAGACAGCGTTTCCATTACCTGATGATCTGGACTATAGAAAGAAGGTATGCAGATGATTCAAGTAGCAAGACACTTTATTAGGCCTTAATGTTCATCAGTCTTATTTTAGTATTATATCATCATTTTAGTACCTTATTTTATGCTAAATTTCTTCCGTAGTCATGTATGAATTCTAGTGTCATTCTGTTGTCATTTGTCTTCTCAGTTTCATTTCGTTTCTGTTTGTCATCAGTTTCTTTTGATAGTGCTCTCAATTTTCTTTCATAGCTCCCATCAAAGCCCCTCTCAGAGGTTTGTGCAACATAAACATGTTTCTTGCTTACAAGTAATCTTTGCTTTTTTATGCCTATTGTAAGTTCTTATTTTAGTAGCACATTATTTTTCTCCAAAACCATAAATTGATATCTTCTTTAATTGAGTTAAAATATTCATCATCTCTCCAAATGAAATCCAACATTGAGTTGAAATTCCCTCGCTTCCCAATGTGTTTTGTTTAGTGGGATTGTTCGGTTAATAGACCCTAAGTGTTAAAAATTGATAATTTTAGGATCTGTCAAAAAAGAACATTTTATACAAAGTGATAGCGTTGTTCAGTTGTATGAATGCATATTGAATGTTTTTGAGTAAATGGCAACTAATGGCATTTAAGAGAAGCTAATTTGAAAATGTATGTTTTCTTTTTAGGAAGAAATGGATGCAGAGATGGACAGAATGAGTTCATTGAGTATGTCTGAATCAGCTGCCCAATACAAACTTTTTTGTCATTTCTTTGAGAATGAAATAATCTTCACAATTGCTAGAAAAAGCGGAACTATTTTTCGCATACTTAAAAGTACTTTTTTCGTCCGACACTCCTCAGAGTATGCAAACGTCGGAAGATAACCAAAACTGACCGAATAAATAGCCAGATGCGGATCGAAAACACTAGAGGGTGATAAGCAGAACGCGTGATTGGTTGTAATTGACCAATCTGCGTTACTTAACACCTCACTTTAGAAGAGCCCAAGGGAAAAGACGAACTCTTTCTGTCTACAAAGAATGGGATTTTCCATTGAAATATAGACAGACTCCAAAACACCTAGGTGAAAGGACGACCTAGCTTGCCCAATTATACGAAAATTGTCGTCACTGTATGTTTTGGCGCAATCTGGATTCTCTAAAAGATGTTGTCCTATAGCCGAATCGCAATTAATTTGGGCATTGCGTCTTTTACAATTTCGACGCGGCTGCTCTCTTTCTGCAGACGTTTTGGTCCTTATGCTCGTGGGAACATGCTGCTTTATTCTATCCTCCAATCTTTGAGTAGTGCGTCCTACATACCGAGCTTCACATCGGCAACAAAATTCATAAACGACTAAACTTTTTTTGTGGGCAGGAACGCAATCCTTTTGGGTGGAGGGAAACATGTTCTTAGCACTGTAGACCACACGAGGATTCACAGCTGAATAGCAGAAATTGATGGCCTTTTTTATCTGATTTTCAAATTTTAGCGAAACATCACCAATCCAAGGTAATTTGAGATAAACAGGGCACTTTTCAGGTCCAAAATGCTTGTCAGAGATGAAACTGGCAATTTTTTGTTTGAAACACTTCGAGATGATATCGTCGGGGTAGCCATTTTCAATAAGGATACGTTTTATTGTATCAAGTTCGGAAGTGAGCTTAGTTTTGGAGCAAATCATTAGCGCCCTGTGAACTAAGGTTTTGATGAGACCAATTTTCCGTTCTTTAGGGCTAAAGGAATTCCAGCGAATATATTGACCAGTGAATGTTGGTTTCCTATAGACACTGGTGAAAAAGGAATCGCCCTCCTTTTGAACCGAAACATCCAGAAAATTCAAGGAGTTGTTTTGCTCCTTCTCTATAGTAAATTTTAGTGCTGGATGTAACGAGTTGAGTTTTCCATGAAAATAGTCACACTCCAGCTCCGAATCAAAAATGACGTACGTATCGTCAACATAGCGAAAATAGACCGCGGGCTCTTTGGTTTGTTCAAAAAGCTTGTTTTCATAAAAGCCGACAAAGATGTTAGCTAGTGCCGGTCCCAAAGGGCTACCCATTGCTACTCCATCAGTTTGTCTATACATTATGTTGTCGAAACTAAATTCCACTCCACGAGTGGCAATTTGCATGAGCTCTTTGAAAACTTCCTCTGGGAAAACCCCTCCACCCAAAAGGATTGCGTTCCTGCCCACAAAAAAAGTTTAGTCGTTTATGAATTTTGTTGCCGATGTGAAGCTCGGTATGTAGGACGCACTACTCAAAGATTGGAGGATAGAATAAAGCAGCATGTTCCCACGAGCATAAGGACCAAAACGTCTGCAGAAAGAGAGCAGCCGCGTCGAAATTGTAAAAGACGCAATGCCCAAATTAATTGCGATTCGGCTATAGGACAACATCTTTTAGAGAATCCAGATTGCGCCAAAACATACAGTGACGACAATTTTCGTATAATTGGGCAAGCTAGGTCGTCCTTTCACCTAGGTGTTTTGGAGTCTGTCTATATTTCAATGGAAAATCCCATTCTTTGTAGACAGAAAGAGTTCGTCTTTTCCCTTGGGCTCTTCTAAAGTGAGGTGTTAAGTAACGCAGATTGGTCAATTACAACCAATCACGCGTTCTGCTTATCACCCTCTAGTGTTTTCGATCCGCATCTGGCTATTTATTCGGTCAGTTTTGGTTATCTTCCGACGTTTGCATACTCTGAGGAGTGTCGGACGAAAAAAGTACTTTTAAGTATGCGAAAAATAGTTCCGCTTTTTCTAGCAATTGTGAAGTTTTGTACCACAAAGCACTTGTTCACAATGAAATAATCAAGAGAGTGAATTTTCTTTATGCTTTCTGTTTTGTGGCTTGTGATCTTTGTGATCCAGTTAAAACTAGATGAATGTGCACTTTAACTTGCTACTTAGCTGTATTTCTAGGGACTCCTGCTGATGGATATCTTGAGAAGACCCATATCCATACGTTTTTGTAATATTGATGGGGTAGAAACAGCCTTTTACGATAAATTTTTGTTTACTTGCTAACTCAAGGTCTTGTTCCATTTGTATACAGCAGTCTTTCTTAAATCATGAGCATTCATTAGAAAGTGCTGAGTAATCTTTGTATAATCATTTTTATTTGTCTTCCATAGGTAAGTACAAGTGGGATGATGGCCATGTTTCAGGAACAGTATATCATGGTGGAAAAGATTTGACTAGAGTTTTGACCAAGGTAATGCCTATAGAACTGGACATATTCTTTTTTGGATAAAACATCAAGTTTGAAGAGATATATGCATATGAAGTATCAAATATGTTCCCAAACAATGTCCTGCTTTAAAAGATCTGATTATTTTTCTGGAAATCATGAATAAGTCAGTTGCTGTTTCCTGTAGAAGCATTTGTGCTAGCGTTTTCATTAAGCAGCTGTAAAAAATGTTTTAGACTTGGTGGAATATTGTAAAACAGAGTTATATAGAATATATTGTCCCTTTGCACCTTATCAACTGATTATACAAGTCTTCTTGTTCCTGTTTCTAAATTTGAATAGCCAGTTGCTGCAAGGGGGGCACAGTATGTTTTTGTGGATTGAGAAATTGTTTCTGTTTGTATTTCAATGGCTACCATTTTGTTTTAAGGTTTATGGAAAATTTGCCTGGTCAAACCCCCTGCATGCTGATATTTTCCCAGATGGTATGACCACATTTTTTTATTTGGTTGATGCAAACAACATTTCTTGTGGTGACAGAGCTAACCAATACTTTGTTCGACTGTTGTATGAACAATGCTACAAGATCAACTTAACATATTTGGAGTTTTTACCGTGATCTATTATATGCATAATTGCTGGAATTACACTATAAACGCAATCACAAATCATTATAATGTCTTTGAGGAAAAACTTTTCTATTCTTTACAAAATTCTAAAATACACGATTTTATTATATTTACAATACTATTTTCAGTGCGCAAGATGGAAGCAGAGGTTGTGCGCATGTGTGTCAATATGTTTAATGGCAATGAAAATTGCTGTGGAACGGTAAGATTTGTATTTTCCCTGCTAATTTGTAGTTCTATACTGTAGTTCAAGACATCTCTTTCTTTACCATCAATTCACTTATCTTCGCCTCGAGTCTTGGTTTCAATCCAGTTCAATTTTACTTTCGAGTTTATGGATTGGTCAAATACAGTTGACACCAATATTGAGAATGTCATAATTCAAGAGGTGCAATAAATTTTGTGATAAAAAGTTGTACGCGCAAGCTTATATAGTAGTAGGGCTTCTGAAGGTGCTTATACCCCAGGGTTTGTGTATTTAAATTGTGTCCTTCTAAAAGCATTTATCTCACATTTTTTCACTGTGCTGGTCCCTGAAGCAGACAAAATAGTGCAATGTTCGGCATGAACTGGATAATTGCTGGACAGATGTATTTATTAATTAATGAACCAAGAGAAAAAAGACCTTTTATGATAATAAATCTTTGAATTTTGAATATATAAGTTGTATATCGGTTGCAAAAAGTTGGATCGTAGTGAATAATTTGGAAAATCTTCAGGTTCACTTTCTCAGAATGTATGTCTTGCAAAACGATCCCTTTAAAAATTTAAAGTAGCGTTTTCTACGCATTCCTGTCATTCTCACGCAATGCAACTTGAAATGGAGTGGCTTGCTTTGAAACCTCCCTCCATTTTGTAGATGACAATCGGTGGTACGGAGAGTATCTTGCTGGCTTGTAAGGCTTACCGCGATTGGGGATACGCCAGAGGAATTTCGAAACCAGAAATGTGAGTTGCCTCATAGTCGCAGCAGTCTCATTTTGGCTACCGACAGCAACAGTGAACCATTTAGGCCTGGATGTGTTTTGCGTTTGTGCTAAATCAATATAGCGCAGTCACCATGAAAGTGTGGAATATCAAATGAACAATTACGTTTACAGCGTTCATGCTAAGTAAAGAGTTCCTATGGACAACGTTAAATAATTGTTTAGTTATATATATTATTTATATTTATTCAAAAACCTTGCTGCAATATGTTTGTTTGATCGCAATTTTGTTGAAATGGCGCGATAGTGTGTTTTATCCAGTTTCAATAATATCCCCTTACTGTCCTGTGCTTAAAAAATTATTAAAACTGAAAAAATTTATTTTGCAGGGTCTGTGCGAATACTGCCCACGCAGCCTTCGACAAGGTAGCCATCTTGCTGTCGCTTTTAACAACCACGCTATTCAGTGATATCTTTTAAGTGAATGTTATTTCAACTTGTGTAAGCTTTTTATATACTATTGATCCATGATCAGTGAAGAAGGACCTGATAAACGCGTTCTTTGCAGAATCCAACCAAGCATGGCCTTGTTTAAACCCTATGGCACTCTTTTCATGTCAATACTGCAAATAAAATCTATTTCTTCTCAATCATGTCAAAGATTATTTTGTAATTTTGTCGTAAATTTTGTGATGACGTAAATTTTGTGATGACGTCAGAGTGTACCTCTGGTCATTCCAGTTGATTTATGTCATAACACAAAGGGTGTCTCTGTTTCTCGCCGCGTTAGCTGTTTTACTTACATGAAGAGGCTGTTTTCTTTTTGTTACGCTAATTGATTATTGATTTCCCTCCCAGGCTGCTCACTATTTCAAGATCAAGCTGGTTCAGATACCAGTTGAAAAAAATTCCTATCAGTTGGACATGAGAGTAAGTCAATGACTATTGCTGACAGTCATTAAATCTAGTTTAAATATATTTCATTAAGCACAGCGCCAGACACACAAACCCACCCTCACCATTAACAGTTGGTACGCTTTTGATGCACCTCCATTGAAGGTATTATGTCAGTAGCTGTCTTATTGCTTTTTATCAAGAATGGTTTGGATTCAATGGTGGCACAAGCGAAAGTAATTAGTCCTGCTAACAAAAATGCCAAAGTTAAATGCTTGGGTATTAGCCAGGGTCGCCTTGTATTATAATTGATGAAAGCCAGGAGATAGGTTAATTTCTTTATCCTTAACATCTTATTTTAATTGATGTGCGTTTGCTTATCAAAATATAACAACGATTTTTACTTCGGTGTTTCAGGCGCTCAAGAAAGCGATTAACAGAAATACTGTTCTCGTAAGTTCACTATCTGAATTTTCTACACCCTGGACCTACATCCAATTTGGTCAATTTCACCTAGGTGTGACAATGCGATCTAGCCTTCTCTGGCAATAGCTGCATTCGAATATGAACACGTATATATGTATATTGCGCATTTCAAGAAATAATGGCAACCCGATACGCTAATGTCCAACATACGTTGTCCAGATGAAAGGCAACGTAGGCGAGTTTGGGTGAACTTTGTGGAGAAAGCCTTGACAGTGTTTTATAGTTCCTAAGTAATGTTTCATGTGGTTCTGCTTACTGCATAGATAAGTTACAGATTAAGATAAGAAAGACTAAATCTTCCCTTTTTCTCTCAGAACTTTGCTTAGTTTTGGCAACCTTCTAAATTGCATACCATGTAGAGTGTCGTACAAATAAATGGGCAAAGTGTGCGAAAATTATTGTTCCGCTGTTCCTTTTTACCTTAAAGTTCTGCAGTAAGAATTATTTGTTCATGTTCTGTTTAATGTTCGCCCTGGGCTTACGCTCGTTTGCCTACTCTTTTGTTTGAAATGATATTGTCATAAGGAGACAAGGCTAGAATCAAGACGGTTTTGGCAAGGAAAGAGTTATCTTATGCTGAAATTTCCTCTTTCTTGATATAGATAGTCGGATCGTGCCCGCAGTACCCTCATGGAATTATTGATCCCATCGAGGAAATGTCAAAGGTGGGCAACTTTTCGTTTCATTAGAGAGAGACACTGTGGATTCACTATCTTGCATTTAGGATTTGTTTATATTCTCGTCAATATCGAATATATGATATGATATAACACCGAAAATTAGTGTTTACATAGTATATTTTTTAAGGGCTCTGAACTATCTTTGAATTTCCGTACTTTATTGCCAGATTTATTTGGTGTGTCGGGGGAAATAGACTCCTCCGATATTTGGTTGGGTATTTATTTGAAGCAGGAATGGGCTAGTTCCTGCATGTAATTAAGCTTATAAGCAGTTGCACTAGTGGACGTTTGAAGGATGGAGAGGGACCTTTCCTTAGCGAATTGTTTTGTATTATCATAGACTATGGTATTATTTTCTTACAAGATCCTCTCGGTTATTTCTTTCCGGGGTTCAATGCTTTGGGGATCACAAATAGCAAAATTAGAACGCCTTGTTTCAAGATGGCATGAAAACCGAAGTGGTTTAAGTGCCCAGAAGCAAAGAGTTTATTGTAAAAGGGACGGCCCCATTTTCTTGCATTTTTGCCTAATGTCACCCTCCCTCCGCTTTAGATTGCCGTCAGTTACAACATCGGCCTCCATGTTGACAGTTGTCTTGGAGGATTTCTGGTTCCATTCATGAAGAAGGCAGGGTGAGTCTCCTACTCCTATTCAAGATTTCCTTTGATTCAAGGATAGTTATCTTCTGTGGCATTAACCAGGGAAAGTCATTAAGTAAAAGTCTACTTCGCTGTTCAAGACAACTTACAGAATCAAAATTCTTAGTTAGTATCCTTTTAAGTTAGGATCCTTTTAAGTTAGGATCCTTTTAAGTTAGGATCCTTTTAAGTTAGGACCCTTTTAAGTTAGGATCCTTTTTTTTACTAAGGAAGCAGCATAACCACTGTTAATGATCTTCTTTAAATAATCACGTTTTTCTTGTATTGACATCAAGATTATTTTTTCAGGTATGACCTCTCACCCTTCGACTTCCGGCTGCCTGGTGTTACCAGTATATCTGCTGATACCCACAAGGTGAAATGATATACTTCAACACGAATTTATGCTTCCTTGTTTTCGACCATCTCTCTGTGCTTTAATGTTAATAGTAATTTCATAGTAAAACTGAAAGATGAAGAAGTATTTTGCCACACCTCTCATGCTTCCATTTAAAAAAATCAGTAGTTGTTTTAGCATTTTTATTCATTGCAAACCAGTTTTTTCTAAGCGTTGATTTGCTTTTATAACAGTACGGCTATGCACCAAAGGGCTCTTCCGTGATCATGTACAACAGCAAAGATCTGAGGCATTACCAGGTAAGTGAAAGCAGCTCTCCATGACCTGCCTTATTTCTCATGAGTCCTGCAGCAATTTTATCCACAGTGATCTAAGCGTCAATGCTTTTCAAGCTCAAGCTTTCCAGAGACTTATGGTTCTTGCGCCGCGTGTTTCACTTCTTCGTTAGTGTCATAGTGTCCTTGTAGTTGCCCAAGCATCAGTCAGCAACAAGTGGCACTGCTGAAGCCAGTATTCCCACCTTATCCACCCTATAGTCCAGACATATATTGTGAAATTTCGCATGAACCCAGCTTTATCTTCCCTTGATTGACCGAATTTTCGTGCTTTTGTTGCGTAATGCAGTGAGGTTTTTTCCTAGTATCACTGTGCACCCAATTGGACTGGTGGCATTTACGCTTCGGCAACGATCCCCGGGAGTCGACCAGGAGGTATTATGGCTGCCACGTGGGCTGCTATGATGCTGCAAGGAGAAGAAGGTTTGCATTCTGCTTCAATACTCTCTAGCAGATCCCTTTCTACTTTAGAAAGCATTTTTTGCCGTGGCATTTTTGGTAAGAGTTCTGAAAGAGACTCAACAATTTGACCCAGAGAATCTATATTTCATAAATTTTCTTCTGCTTATTTCATTCTTACCTGAACAAGTTGACTGGCTGCGATTGTAGTTGTCATCGTCATTTTTGTTGTTGTTCGTGTTGTTGTTGTTCGTGTTGTTGTAGTAGTACTCAAACACTACTCTGTTCGGTGACCCCAAAATAACTCTTTCTTTCAATCGTTTGTTTGTGACCGTTCTAGGTTATGTTGAATGTACAAGAAAGATCATCAAAACGCGACAGTTCATTGAAAGAGAGTAAGTTCCTTTCTTTTCGCCCGTTGTCTTTTTGCCCGTTGTCTTTTTGCCCGTTGTCTTTTTGCTCCGTTCGTTTGCATCAGTCTAGGTTCCAAGACCAACACTACCTGCTTTCTACCCATTGTTATTTCGATCCTTGAACACCATTCCATAGTCTAAAATCTTGATGCCAAGTGGTATTTCTTTGAAGCAAATACGCCTACAAGCTTGTTCTTCTCTCCAACCAGGCTTCGTAAGATCAATGGTCTCATAGTTTACGGCAAGCCAGAAGTGTCAGTTGTTGCCTTCTCATCAGACAAGTTCGACATTTTCCGCTTATCAACTGCTCTGGTGGCAAGAGGATGGAATCTCAACCCTCTTCAATTTCCAGCTGGGTTTGTACATGTTTGGGTGTTCAGTTAGCTAGGCCTCCTCCTAACGATGGAGCACATGGCGAAAGCTCTTTAAAGTCTCATACTTTTATATCCGTCATCAGAAGCTACATCTATGAAATCGCTTTTTCGTTTTTATTGTACTACCTATTTTAGTTTATCCAGCTGTTGGAATTTAAAGTATTTTTTCTTGTGAAGCATGCATATTTGCTGCACCATGCAACACACACAACCCGGAGTAGCCGAGAAGTTTGTGAAGGATGTGTCGGACGAAGTTGCTGAGCTGATGAAAGACCCAACTGGACCGACCACTGGAGTTGTAAGCAATTTACCTAAACTTTCACATGTACCAAGGGGGCGATTAACAGATTATTTCTTCTCAAATTACGCAGAGGAACTTCAGCGAAGGCAAAGATTTGAGAACCATGCCCCCCCCCCTAGCAATTTTCATATGACCTTGAAACAATTTGGTGATTTCCCCAAAGCTGTTGTTGTTTCACAGGATCGTTTCTTTTTCGCAAATTACCATAAAACTAGCGAGCACATGGGAATCGCGTCGAGGAAAACTGTTTCGCTCTTAAGTATACTATTGATTTCTGCGACCATGGAGAAGTTTTTGATCAGAAATGAAAACAAATTTTGGTTCGCTAAACCCTTTGGCGATTTTTCTGATGGCTGTCTGTCTGATTGATTGATTGATTGATTGATTGATTGTAATGATTGATTGACTGACTGACTGACTGTAATGATTGATTGATTGATTGATTGTAATCCATTTCAATCCTCAATGGCTGCAAGTCTCCAAGCCCTCGTTTTAAAAAATAATTGCAATTAAGGCCAGAGCTACGACCTTGCAATAGATAATTCCAGATATTTATTTGTTTGCTTATCTTCTTTTATTTGCTCTTCCTATTTGAATCTTAGTCGTTCAGGCTCCTAGATTAACAAGTTTCTGAACCAGCAAAGTTTAAGGATGACGAAATTATAAGTAAAGGTATCCTAAACCGAACCCGATACGTTATTTTATCATTTGGAAGTATAGAAACTTGTACTGCCGAATGTCTTGAGAAACTTGCGAATTTCGCTGATCAAATTCTCTATTCTGTATTTAGGGTGCATTGTATGGCATGGCACAAAGTATCCCAGATAGATCTATAATCAACGAATTGGCATTTGGTTATCTTGATGCATACTATTCAACTGACAAGCTCCAAGCACCTAAAGAGAAGCAAGGCGAAATGGCAAATGGAGCAGCGAAAATGTCTGATAGCAAAAGCGAAGCCAAAGATCGAAGTCCTAAGAAGCGTGCGGCTAAAAATGGCGGATTGAAGCACTGATGATCTGCAACAAACTTTGTTGTATTGACAAATATTTGTGATGTTACTTAATGACGCTTTTATAGGATTTATTTTTATTGCATGTAACAAAGTAATTTGATGCAGACACGCTTAAAAATTTATTTACAAAGTAGCTTTTTCAGTAACCTTTTGACCCCGATGCTCTCTTTGACGCAAATGCTGAATCAATAAAGTTCGCCCTGAAATTTCATTTGTTTTGGTTCGAAATGAATTGAATCAAGAGAAGGATCTGAAGTAGAAAATTTGCCATTTCATATCCACGCCAGTCACATTACAAATTAAAAAGCTCTACGTTAATTCAAATTTGATGAATAATAATAATAGGAGAAAGCGGCGGTAGAGTGTGGGTTGGATTGCTTATCTGTAAAATGGTATGAATGTGATTGGTTTTTATTAATCTGTATTAATTTGTTTTGCAAACCAGCGTTGCTCTGTCTAATAACAAGTTTTAATCTAATAGACCTATAATATATTAAAAAAATTTAAAGACGGAACAGTTTCAACTGTATTATCGTCTTTCACTTCCACTTGAAAAATAGGCTAGTTAGGCCCTCAACATTAAGTTTATTATGTAACCGTCGATAGGCTACCGGTAACGAGCGTAGATCCGAAAGCCTTGTATCCCGTGTCTGTAACAAATAACTAAAGGGGGACTCGTACGTTGCGTTGGGTAAAACGTTGTATTATGTTTGGGTAGACGGGAGTTACCCTCTCTGAACTTGGGAAAACACCGGGGTTTAGGGGTACTTGAGAATATTTCTGACAAAATTTTTGAGTGGTCTACCTCGAGGGTCCTTGAAAATATTCCAAGAGAAGCAAGGTGCTTGTAGCGATAAATTCTGTCTCGAGGCCGTGTTTGTTGAAGATCATCTACCGCAAAAAGTTTCCTACAAGTTCTCAGATTTTCTCAGTTTTGAAAGTTGTTTTGATATCAAAGGTGGTTTGACCAAAAGGAGTTAGTGAGAGTGGAGGAAGAAGCGAAGAGGGGCTACAAAATTGAATATTTCAAAGTATAATTTTTGTATGATAACATGATAACTTGAACTTTTCTTGATGGTAGAATCGTATCACCAAAAAAATGACGATAAGGGATCTTGATGTGCTTTAGCGCTCTTGATGCCAATTTCATTCCTTCTCATTCAGTACACCGTTGCAGAGGAAATAAACTGCAGTTTGGCAATTATTGGGAGGGGCTGTAGCAACCCCAGCCCCCCTCGGTTCCAACGGGTCTGAGAAGGGCATAGCTTAAGCGTGACAAGGGTCAGTTTATCAAATGCATTCTGCAATCACTAAAAGAAAGTTTCAATACAATCGTTCTTTGAACATTACCTGAAGAAAGGTGTCGAGTACTCCAGTTTCTTAAAGCACCTTGTAAGCAGCTAGTTTTTCAAGAGTTACTCACAATTTTTTTCGGATTTTTCTCAAATGCATCACTTGAACAAAATGATTTTTTGCTAGGGGATCCTGTTGGCCAAATTGTAACATTTTAACTGGAGTTCACACCTCGTGGAATTGCACACTTGAAATTTTAGGTTGCACACCTGAGGCATCAGTGAAAAGTGCACTAAACTCTACAGGCTTCTCCAGGAACATAACAGTAAATAAATGACCCCTATTCTAGGTTGTTACGATGACTTTCAGATTAAACCGAAAAAATCTTTCCCCTCCTTGAGGTTAAACGACAATGGTTGACTGTAAGAAAAAACTTTTAGCTCTTATCATTCTAGGGATTCTCTTACAAGTCACCAAAATATGTTAGAGAATGAATTAGAGAACAAACAAATTTGACTTTATTTCATTCTAATTATAAGCCTCTTTCTATTTCATTATACGATGCCTTCAAAGTGTATCTTCAAAGAGCCCCCGAGTTTCGCTGGCCTCATTTCCCTCGTGCCTGTATGGTTGCTCAAAGGTTTTCACTAGATAAAAGCTGCGGATTTAACCAAATTCTTTACGTAGTTCGTAGAATTCACATTCTTATTATACTTCGGCCGCTCGTAAAATGCACAGTGCAATGAAAGCACCCTTGCCTGCCAGTTTCCTCCTTTATTTATATTGATAAAGGAATGGGCATGTGGTAAGGGGCCTTGAAATTGGCGGGAAATTAGATTTTCAGGAATACAGAGCTGGAAGCTCCAAGTTATTTTGTCGCTGGTAATGACAAGACGGGAGAAAATACTTTTTGATCACTGATGGCTTACAATTAAGGCTACCCTTTTATGTAATGGGATCGTTTTTCATAAAGATATTTCTTCTTTTGACATTCTTCAGTATATTCATTACCTTCTTGAAAACTATCTTTTGATTTTACTTACACCTAAGATCCAGCAATATGATCTTTATTGCAAATTTGGTTTTGCATTCTCATATGTGTATTTGGTAAGTACAGACTTAAAGTTGCAACAACATTAGAGGAGGAGGATTGTTCAGTGGCTGGCTACTGGAGGGTCAAGATGGAGGACCCAGAAGTGAACGTTTCTCTTCAAAACACGAGCTTTTTCAATGGTATGAGAGAAACAAACTTTGGTTCTGGTAAAGAGTCGGAAAAATTTCAAGGAAATACAAGTTGTGGGCCAATCAAGAGTACGGATGCTGTTTCAAGGACGGAGCGCGGTTTCAGAGAAGAGAGAATCATGAAGAGTGTCACTGTGGAAGATTTTCTGCCTGTCCTGGTTGGTGTTTGGATGAAGATGAGCCCAGAAATTCGCCATGCTTACAAGATTCTTAGAGAAATAGTAACTGACAAAACAAAATCAGTCATTGAACCATTTTTGAGTGCCGTAAACTCAGAGGAGTATCCTGACTATTACGATGTGATCAAAGAACCAATGGACCTGTTTAAAAGTAAGTTCGAAATATCATGACAGGTCAGATGTAGCTATTGTTGCTGCATCGTGATTGGACAGTTTTGTTTTGTAAAGAGAACCAACCAATCAGATTTTCAGAGAACTTAGTAGACGTCAGGATGTTGCATTGTATTTTGTGTCGAAAACAGACATTTTCCCCCTTAACTCTTGGAAAAGGATAAAAAACTAGCCCAATTTCACTATTTTAATTAAGATATGGCACTTAAAGTACTAAAACGTACGTATTTCTTACAATGCCCTGCCAGTTCAGATCTGTTTTCTTATAATGTGATATGCAGACTTCAGGTGTACACCTGGCCTAGCCCAATCTTGGAGAAATATTTGGATTCAGGACTCCTTAAAGTTTTAAAGTTATAGGATCTCACTTTATGGAATATCTCAAAACGAGAAAGTTTATTCCATTCAGCAAGTCTAGCCCTCGTCTTACAAATTTTTCCAGAGTCTCTCATAAACCTTGTGTTTCACTCTTTTGTACTGTTTGGGTAATCCCTGCCGGCCAGTGCCCTTACAGGCATAGGCACGCAAAAGATGCAAGGATTCCATACACTTAAGTTTAACTTTTGAAACATTATATTCAAATATACGGGGTTCTAACTACCTATTTTAACTTCAACTGCATATTTCACAACAGGGATTGATAAATAAGACGTTCAGTATAATGATTGGGTTGAGGTGGTCCATGCAATGGGGAGGGGGGCGAAGTAGGCATCTGTGCTTGGAAAATTTCCTTGTAACAACCGTACAACTAGTAGGTTAAACATGATTAATCGTACGAGATTGATAATTGTGCCTTAATTCTGTGTTCAAATTACGTTAATGGAGGACATACAGGCAGCTAGAGAAATAAAGAAGTCTCTTTGTGAAGGTTGGATCATTATTCTTTATTTTGCACCTTACATATCACTTGTCTCAATTTCAAAGAAAAGTAGGTTTATCCTTGTGTTTAGCTGAACTGTTCGAATACAAATTGAATTTTGCTAATTTTCTTTATTTCAATTTTTCCAGTTTCTGAAAAGTTTCATGACATGGAGTATGCTTCAATAACAGAAGTGGTTGCAGATATTAGACAGATAATTGAGAACTGTTACAAATACAATGGAGTGGACTCTTTTATTTCAAAACAAGCACACAAGCTTGAAGTGATTCTTGAGCAAAAACTAAACTTGCTGTCAAGGTACTCATTATAATTGCTTCAAATGGGTGCTCTTTTGTTTATTGCTTTGAGAAATTGACTAGAGCTTAAATCCTAAACTGGAACAAAAAGGAAAGCATTTACTGGACAATTCAGGCTAGGCAACTTAATTTGTGCACATTTAACTCAGCTGGTCCAAATGTTTTCATATGGAGCTCATTATCAAAGCTTCAGGACAAATCTACTTTGAAAGATACTCTCAATTTCTACTTGAAGTGGCTGAAGTTGCTTTGGAATAAAAACATTTAGTTGAAGCTTTCTTTCACTGAATAAAGTTAGATGGTTTGTCAATAACTTCAATTTTCATTATGTCTTGAATTTATTACAATCTTTTCTAATAAGATTAGATTTTTCAATAGGATACACACCATAAAGGGTTTTTCTAGCAAGTTCTTTCTAAAAGTGCATAATTATTTTATTTCAGAGAGCTTCGAAGCAAAACAACTCTAGCTGCAACAAATGAAGTAAGAAATAAGGAATATTTGAATAGCCTCCTATTTACATCAGGTAAGAATTGCACTCTAGCCCCAATGGCATTGAACTTTATCATTTAACCTTAAACCAAATGAATATTTTCCCCTATGTTACCCGTCAGGAAGCTATCCATAACTTCTTGGGTCCTTAATGGTTGATAGACTGAAGCACTTTGGCTCTCTCCTTAGATGAATCCAGATTTGGCTCATGTATAAAAAAGCATCAATTTAAAACTTAAGCTGTCAGCTATTGATGACCAAATGTTCATAGGCTCTAAGTTTCTAAACTTTTTGGTGTATAGTTGAAGTATTAATAAACTATTGCGGCAAAAGTTATCCAAAAACCTGCCTCCTGGAATAAACAAAGTAGAATCCTTGCCTGCCAAGTATCTTAACTGACCTTTTGAGACCGTATGTAAATAATTTAATTTGTTTTGATAATCAAAAACCTTAAACTGCAATCACTGTATGTCTAGTGATGGCACTTAATGGCTTGAGCCTTCATGACTTTGGCTTGCACTGACAACTCCAATCTGTTTTGTTTCTCTTGAAGTAAACATTACTTTTTCATTTACGCTTTAACAGTTTAAATAACCTTGTTACTAACCAAAATGCATCCTATAGGCAGCAGAAGAGTTAGCCTGAAGCCAACAAATGGAGAAAGGTCACTCATTGCCATGCAAATGCACCTTCAAGACGAACTTGAAGAAAAAGAAAGAAGAAGAATGAAAGAAAAAGAGAAAAAAGAAATAAATGATGCCTTGGAGGAAGAATGTGAAAATTGGACAAAGGAGGTTCTCAATGACGAGTTCATGAACCAGATAGCAAGTACCTGGGAGGTATTGCTATATCATATTTTGATGTCTTGTGCAAGAGATTAGCCGCTGTTGATAGATGTATTCAATATGTACAATCCATTTTTACAAGATTTTTTATATTTTAAATCCTTTGTCATTTCTTTATCTACCTGGTCACAAAAATATTTTGGATTTCTTATCAATCTCTTGTTTGCAATGAATATTCAGTAACTGTAGACAGAATATTTAACTTTTTGTTAAGCATAGTGATAAGCACCTTCTTTCAACATCTCTTTTGTAGCTTCCAGCAGTTGGAATATTTATCTACATTCTGAAAGACTTTTTGAATATCCAGGACTTGAATTACTCCGAGTTTGAGTTGGGAATGCTCTTTCCATCAAAAAGTTCTCTGGTTGCTAAGATATTCACTTCTCTACTTGTTACCCCTTTTCAAAGAAGAAAGTAAGTGATTTACAGTGACTTTAAGTTTTTAAATTTGTTTTACACTGAAGCTTGAATTCTTTCAAAGCACTTATCTCAAGCTTGACCCATGAGGATGCATATGTTTGGAACAGGACATTTACTGGTGTTTGTTTATGTTTTCAAGTGATTACACAAGGTTGCAATTGACCCTTATATATAACTGTTAAGCCACCTAACACTAGCACCAGTTTGTAGATTTGCCTTGCAGTTAACATGGACATATTTTAACCAGCTTTTTGGGAAAACTTGTTTGGAGGATTGTACTAGTTTCTTAGCTAAACCTAGTGAGTCATTTCCAATAAGAGTTTTCAGCATTTGGTGAATAATTTTACAGTTAGGTCATTCTTTGTGAAACCATCACAGAAGCAAGCTGTTTTTTACCTGAAAGTCTTGAATTATCTTAATCAGCATTTCCTTATTTGAACCCCTTCAGATTAAATAGCAAAGAGCCAATGGAGTACTCAATGTGGTCAGAAAAGGTTCAAACAAAAGTCCTTTCATGGTACAAAGTGGCAAGCACTAATGGACCTGAATATGTAAGTACCAATTTGCCCAACATGAAACATAGAAACATAAGTGATGCAAGGAAAGATACTTAAATTCATTTTTGATATTAAGTATATGATCAACTTTTCTTTGAGATATATGATGTAAGAAGATTGAATTTCTAGAAGCATGAATAGTTAAACATGGCGAAGAAACTTGACTTTTCAAGACTGAACAAAGGGTGAAAAGACATGGGTGAGGGGTAAGGGGGTGAGGGGGAATTCTGTGCATAACATGAAAAAGACTGTGCAAGGAGACCCAATGTCATATCACAAAGCCATACTCTGATCATCATCTTTCATCCTTGTAGACTGCATCTCTTTTTGGTTTTGATGTTGTGCTTTTTGAGGTTCTTGGTAAGTATTCAACATAGAGACAGTCTTTTTGGCATTTTGTATTACTTAGAAGTTTTATTTGAAAATTGTTGCACATATTTTCAAAGTTTGTTAAGATAGAATGGTCAAAGAAGCAAACATTTTCCTTTAAATTGTTTGCTTTGAACCCCTTAGATTCCTCTATCGTTTTTATAGAATTGTAAAATGCTTCTAGATAATGAAGAGCAATACAATGTATATATTTCTTTCATTTTTTCCTTAATTTTGCTTTTATTGTCTCCTTGCAAGTTTGCTAATTTTGAGTTTTTCGAATTTTGACTTGCTGATGCGGATTTTGACTTGCTGATTCTAACAATATTTCTTTTCCCCTTGTCCCAGGCTATGTCAATCCGTTTTTTGAATGTGAATTTAAAGATCTGCCTTTGAAGTCAAGGATGTGGATTTTAAAAGCACTCTGTGAAGCTGCCTTGGTAAACACGACTTTTCTAGTCTGTTTTGTCTTTGCAGTTCTAGATTTAGCTAACTCTAGTATACAGGGCAGTTTGTTTCATATAAATGTCATCTTGCTTAAAGTCGTGATTAGGGAAGAAGTGAACAGTGTCGCAGGTAGTGAAGGAGTGGAATCTTTGCTTATTCTTCAAGCAAGATGATCCAACTGCTTGGGACAGGATTTAAAGACATTCTAGACCAAATCCAAATTTACAGAATATAATAGAGAGATCGATATTAGATACTTTCTTTCTTTATTTTGAGGATTTGGTCATTAGGTTGAAATTTGAATTGTAAAGACACTTTCAAGAAACCGAACATTAGCTAGTCTTTATTCCAATGGGAAACTCTGAATCACGTAACTGAGTAACAAGTAATGTTTATGCAAAGAATTTGCATTGTTTACTAATAACTTTTCGACTTCAATGTCATTTGTTGGGACTAGCTTTTGTCCCTTGGGGCGCTATTTAGGAGATGTTGTGTGAAACCACCTCGGTTGATTATGAATGAGATTATCCCTTCTTACAGGAGCAAGACTCGACCATGCGTGACCACTTTGCTGATTTGAGCTTCATCGATCGCCAGGATCTTTGTCTGGGAAGCGATTCCGAGGGATTTTCATACCACTACATCTCCCAGTTTGGAACGACTGATATTCGTATTTACCGGCAGAAAACAACTGGCGAGCCGAATATGCCAAAAATCAAATTCAAGGTAAGGCATCATGCGACCACATGATAATCATTTTACAAAAAGCAATTACCCCGATTGTATGTCACTAGTGTTAAGGGGACGGTCTCACCCAAGTACTAAACGAACCATAAACTTTGCTTGAAACCGAAGTGAAACAATTTTATACATTGTAAATGTCAGTGCGTTAAGACAATCACTCATTTCTTCTCCACGTTACATACGACAAAAGTGAAAAAAAACACAGTCAAATAGGAGTGTAAGAAAAGTCGCAAACATCACTGATAAGCTCAATGACTTTGAGATCAGAGTGACTTAGGATATTTCACTTCCTAGTGTTTCTTGTTTTGCACACCCAACAAATTTCCACCAGCTACTGTCTTTATAGCATCTTTTAGACAGGATCGTTTACTGGCATCGTTGGGTTTCTTTTGGCTATGCCTGTACAGATATCGTTATAACTGCCAACGTTGTAGACGTATCACGCTGTAATCGTTTTAGCCCATAATCATGGAAAAGGAGGAACCACCCCAGAAAGAAGTGAAACCAAAAGTGGAAGTGAAAGAAGATCTGAAAACGAACGAAGAAGCCATTGAAGACAAGCAAGCAGAAGACAACACCGAAATGCCCCCTGTTCGATCTTCGAAAAGGGTTAGTTGAACAATTTTACGGTTTTTGGTATCGCCCTATTTGATATCGTGCTTCCATTTTACTTAAGCTACGAGAATTGTGGTCTGGAGGAATGTGCAATCACTTATAATTAGAGAAGAGGTGATAATTAAAGTTGATAAACATTTTATTTTGAGAAAGCATTAGTTGGCAAGACTTGAAAAGGTTAAATGTCGAAAAATTAATGCTACCTTGCTCAAAGCAAGTTTATATTGGAGTTACTTTTCCAAAGTGCAACAGATTCGTTCGTTACCTTTTGTTTGCCTCTTTTGTAGTAAATAAAAGATGTTTAAAGATGTTCTGTTTGTCTTTTTCATCCAACTAGATCAGAAGAAAAAGAAGTTTATCACCTCCACCTGTGAAGCCTGCACTTCCGAAAAAGGAAAAGAAAGCCAGAAAGGAAGCTTGCAAAGATTTTCAGATGATTGTAAATGACATCAACTCATTGAAGAAGCTTTTTGACAAGTTAGACCATCAAGTGAAGACGAAGCCAAGTAAACGCTGGCCTGAAAAGGATCTTCACCAGATGCTGGATGCTCTTTTCGTGGAACTGAAGAAGAGAGAGGCGAATTTCGTAAAGTGCAACCTCAAGGCCCGGACCAAGGTGATGCTGGAGTGTAGGGTTCCCGATGAAGAGGCGAATCAGCCAGAGGGTAATGTTTCTCTAAAATGCTCCGTATAGTTAGTCCTTAGTGATTTGCAGGGTCGTTCCTTTCTTTGTGCAGCAGATGCGTGTGAAGAAAGCATCCTTTTTTCTATAGGTCTTCAAAATAACGTGAGCTGGTTTAGATTAGAAGTCGCACAAAGTTCGCGTTTTTCGATTTTCTATATATTGACGACCGAGAAAGCAGGTCATAGGCTACTTCCAACAAAATCAACGTGTTTTAAGAAAAAGAAAGTCCCTATAAAGTCGATATAAATTGGTCTGTTAACGTATTGTTACAGTTTTGAAGAAGTCATTTTACCAATCTTTGCAGTCACTGAGTTTATCAAGTTCCTTTTTGTCATCTTCCTACCTTCTTAGTTTCCAAAGGGGTAGCCCATGTGATCAATGCCAAATTATTTATTTTTCTAGACAAGCAAAAGAAAGAGTCCGGTTGGGAGAGTGGAAACGATGAAGAATATGAGACAGAAAGTATAAAGAACGACGATACCGCATCCTTGGCTAAAGGTACCGAGGAGGAAATGCCACCGGCAGTGGAGTATATAGAGAATGCCGTAGTTACAACACCCAGCGAAGTGTCAACCGAGCTTAGCAAACAGGGTCGTAGGTTGAGGAGCAAGCGCTTTGACGTGAAGCAGCTATTCGGGGAGATGGATCAGCCATCGCGAAAGCGGCCTAAGGCCCATAATGAGAGGCAGACGAAACAGGCAGTGGATAATGGTCGTTGGACTAGACTGGGACTTGATCAAAGAGTTCAGGACGAAGGCAGTCAGAGGAAAGATGGGTGGGAAGGCCAGCATGGAAAGAAACAAAGTGGCGCAGCTTATGGGACTCGGCGACAGTCCAAGGTGATGAGTTGTGGTGATATTAGCGAACGAGATATTGAAATGCTGAGGAATAGAAGGCTGGAGAAAATGAAAAATGACCTGCGGGAAGGAAAGTTGTTAAAGCCGGAAGATGAGCGGAATCTCGCAAATCTAGGCCTATCTGTAGAAGACTTGAAAGCGCTGAAGACTAATCAGTTGGCAATGGAAAATGGCAATGCCAAGGATGACGGGGGAGACAAACAAAGTGCTGGTACACCTTTTGGCACTTATGATGGGCTTAAGGCCCTAGCCAATATTGCCAGTCTGGCACAAAAGCAACCCCCGTCTGCAGGAGGCGATGGAAAGAAGGAGGTAAGCGTCAAGCTCATTGTGAAGCGAGGCAACCAGATGGAGACCAAGGCTGTAGACTGTTCTGGTTTAAGTAGCGTGGCAAGTTTGAAATCGAACTCATCGGGTGCGGAGTCGCCAGCTGTCTCGGTTGCAAGTTGTAATGATGTCCATCAAAAAGAGGTTATTGTTGTCAAAAAGGAGGATGGTAGATTCAATTTAGAGCAGACACTTCTAAGAGGTGGCGAGGGGAAAGTTAATCGAGGCAGCCAAGTTATAGTAGTCACAAAGGACAAACAGTTGACGCCAGGTTCTAATTTAGATGGAAGAGCTGATGTGTCACCAAGGGGAAGTCAAGATACTAATTCTACGCATAATGAACAGAAAAGCCTTAAAACCGAACCGGCTTCACCAACTTTGGCACAAAAGATGTCACTGACGTTTACCGGGTCGTCAGAAAATTCGCCGGGAAAAGGAAAGCCGCTTGTCTTGCAAAGGCGAAGGCCAAACATTTTGAGAAAACCAACTGTAGTCGTAGCTTCAGCGACGCCTGGAAGTGAAGATAATGGGTTAGTCGCTTCTAGTCAAAATGCAAAGCAGGCAAACGTCATTGTTGTTAGAACCAAGCAAAATCGCGTCGGGCTGTTGTCCGCGGGGCCTGGGTCTAGGGTAGCCGTTCCGTCCGCTTCAAACTCTCTGGAATCCTGTAGCAATGTTTTATCGGCCGCTCCTGATACCTGCACTGTCATATCTTCTTCGTTGGCAGTTGCGGATCCAACGACGCCTACACTTGGGAAGGAGGCCATTCCCAATTCGAGGGTCAACCAACCGACAAAGCTGCAAGTAAGTACTATGCTGACGTCACAAGCAAGTGGGAGCAGCCCTTTGCTTAACAGTAAGGCAGGAGTGACGGGTGGTGCCGGGTCAGTGCTTGTGGTTTCCCAGGGGGCACAGCTACTGAAACCGACTGGCATTCCCCTGGTGCTTGGTGACGCATCGGGTGGGGAGACCCAGCCCGTTCTGATTCTGACGGCCCCGCAACCCAGGGTGAACCCGGGAAATCTCCAACACAGTCTTCAGCAGGGAAACATGCAGCAACGCGTCGTTCTCCAACCCAATGGGGATTCCTGTATCTTAGCAATTCAACAGCAACAACCTTTGAAATCGGACAGTAAAGCGTCTGTAGGCAACAACGGAAGTGTTGTTATGGAGACAGGTAGATGCCCGGTTACAACGCTGAAGAGCAAACTGCATGCGGCGGCTTTGAAGAGAAAGCTTCACGGGAAATCGCGCCTCGAAGGGCCGCAGAACTACCTTTCCATTGCGTCAAAGGTCAACTCACCCCTACCTTTATTGGTGGAGAATGGATCGATCAAAGATGGCCTAGCGACATTGCAAGGAAACATTGTTTACAAGTTTCCAAGCGCAGGAAGCCCGCGACAAAAGGTTGCCATTGCTCGAACGCCCAAGTCTCACGCCGCAACGAAAACTGACAAAATTGCAAACATTGCGCCAAAATTGGTACAGGCAGTAGGTGTGACGTATGCAGCTGGCACAAAATCGACTCTGAGCTTATCGGAGGCTCTTGCAGCTGGGGGCGTGCGTAAGAATAATGTATTATCTGCAGTTGCGCCTTCACCAGCTCTGATGCAAACAAACATCCACGGTTCGTCGCACGCGGTAAGTAGTAATGCTGACTCAGCAGTCAATGCGACGAAGCCAAAATATTGCGTGCCTATTGTTGCCAGTTCAGTTGCCAGTCCGGTTATAAGCATATGCGGAGGAGCAACGGGTCTTGGCACTGTGATGGTAACCAGTAGAAACACTTCCGTCACAACACACGCCAGCACGAGTTTGCAGCCTACTATCAGCGTGTCTCCAGCTGCCAACAACAACAGCAACTACAGCGCTGGAAATGGCGATAGCATGATCACTGCGCCAATGATGCTGTCTCCCGCGCTGATGAAAGTGCAACAACAACAACCAATAAAACCTGCCATCAAACCCGCGCCAACTACGACGTTTGGATCCCCAACGGACCTCATCTCCCAAGTAGCGCCACCGATCATTGTAGCCCCAGGGGGCTTTGCCCTTCAACCGCAGTACCAAGCGACCTTGCCTGTTCGGTCATTGCACGCGCAAATCGTGCAGCTGCCCGCGCAAATACCCGCGAAACAGGTCGTGAAAGGCCCCATGGAATCCAATCGGGGTGTCGCTACGGCGGCGCAACTTGTTATCGTGCCCCAGTCGCGGACCGTAAAAGAGATTCGCCCAGCCAATGATTCGACCACTGCTGTGAAGGCGCTGCAATCTCTAGACCAGGTATCGAAGCCAGGCGCAATAGCGAGCTCGCCCATCGGAATAATAGCAACAACAACACTTGAAACCAAAGCGTCCTCTAGCTCAGGCGACCTTGCTAATGCGAAGGCGCACAGTATTACGGCTGCCAAAATAGACTCGGTAAACCAGAATGCTACAGGGACCCTTTTAGTTGGGCCTAAGTTGGAAGCAGATGGAGGAATGGACGTGGACCTCTCAATGGCTGAGTCTGTACTTGACAGCCCCGATGTACAAACTTTGGCTGCAATAAAGGACAGGTCAAGCGTAACCTATAGCATAGTCTCGCCTATTCCCTCAGTGGAAATACAGGGATCCGAGGCGAAAGAAAGCGTCGATTGTGAGCCTGGGTGTACCTAATCCGAACTGCAAGTCCTATTGCTGTTTAACCAAGTCTAGTTTCCTAAGGAATTTCTGAATTTCAACGACCGTAGCTACTAAAAGTGCAATTCCTTTATCCACAACCTGGATTGTGCGTAATACGTGTAGCACCTTTAGATACGCGATCTCGAGTCTTGATGCGAAAAGAAATATCCTCATAGACATTGATAAGGAACATGTTTTGGCTTTATGGCTTACGATGTCAAGTTGAGACTTTCACCAGTCTCATTTATTCTCCTTGGCTTCTTTTTGTTCAATATTCTTGTCATTAGGATTGTGCAGGCGGAGCAACATAAACGCAAAAGATTGGTGACAGGGGTGCCTAGGGTTTCGACTTTCAGTCATTGATCTTTCCCCTGTTTTACTCCTTTCCCCCGTCCCCAAAGTGACACCAATAGCAGTGTTGGAGAAAACAAGGTTATAGTTCTTCGGTCGGTGGAAACTTAGAAATATTGACAATTAGCACATCTTGAATGAATTCTGCCGGGAATAGCAACTACCAAAGCACGTTGCCTAATTCGTCCAAATTCGTCCAAATTCAGAACTTCGAAGCTCGAGAGTTTTTTAAATGTTTTGTTCGTCTGTAAATACTTTAGAAACAGAGGCAGTACTTTGTCGTTTTTTAATAGATTTATTAGCTCGGTACAATTACGTTTGGTTTGACATTTGTAAAATTATTGCATTACACAAAAATGTCCATATTTTTTATTGACCTCGCTCGAACTGTCTGTTTTCTTTGCTGTCGACTTCGTCATTGCCACCTCTTTGTCGAATTAACCAAGGACGTGTTCTCACTTGCCCAGTGGAAGCAGAAGCGGAGCCAAAATTGTGTTTTTGTACAGCGCCCTTGCATGCTTTTGAATGGATCAGAATTTTCAATGGGCAACGTAGAACTCTAGGGGGTATTGGTGAGTGTGACCAGAAAAGAATAAGGGTGTGGCCAGGTGAACATTTTGCTATCACAGATCGAATCTTTACAAACATAACATGCAAAGCACCAAATACCTATCTTTCACAAATGAGCACTGAAATGAAACATAGAAAGGAAAGCCCCACATTTTGCAAGAGGGGGCCCTTTTGTAGGGCTTGCATTTGTAAAATCCATGGCATGTTTTCTTTAAAATCATTCGCAGGCCATCTTTCACAGCTTTGTTTCCTCATTGGCCTGCGAGTATTTAGTATGAAACATAGTGCATGAAACGCTCCACAAAGTGTAGTGTAAGTCACTCTTTTTTTGTGGCAAAACAGTCATTCATGAATGAAACTAAACTTAGTGACAGGCCGACCCCCTAAATCTTGCAAAGGGCCCTACTTTTTGATGAGAAGGGCCCCTTTTACAAAGCACGAGGCTTCTCATTTATCAATGGAATAAAGGAGTAACAATCAGTGAAGGTTTCATAATACACATACTCCATTTTAGAATATCTAAAACATGAATTCTTGCAAATGTAATAAAGGTTTGCCTATATTAATCACATCCAGAAAGTTGGTATGGGTGAGGAAATCATTTGAAGATGTCTTTAACAACAACAACAACAACAAAAGGTAATTGTGAATCATTGATGCTAGGATCATTGATGATGTTGGAATCAAAGCAGGGAAAATTCAAAAAATCAAATTTCACAAAAATAAATGTACATGTTTAACAGTTAGGATATATTGGTAAAAGTCTCCCCTCTTGTTGCAATGGCTAACTTTACCATGGTTACTATGATGTATTATGCACTAAGAAACCTCAACAGGTATTTGGTGGCATTTGCTGTTTCTTGTTCAATTGACAAGGAACAAGTGTTTTATTCTCTTAGCCTCTTAGCAAACAGTTCATCATTAGCTCCTTTTTTGAAAAGAAAATGTTGCTCAAAAAGATTGTAGCTGCAGTGTACTAATTTAAAGATAAATTCATAATCAACTGAATTCTAAATAAGAATTTCACAATTTAACCTAGAAACTATATTCTTCAATGTTCTTTACTTGAATCATGAAATTATTACTGTCCCTCAGATTTAGTGCTTTCAATTTTCCCATGGACTTTTGTCATGTCAAACTCGCAGTTGGTGGCCCTCTTGTAGATGTCTTTGATGTCCTTCACGGTTGTCTCAAAGTGAGTGGTTGGATCATAGGACTTTGAAATCATGATCTGTAAAGACAAAATCAAACAATCTAGCACCATCATAAACATTGCTAAACAAAATAGCTAGATGCAATATAGTTTTACTTTATTTAATAAGGGTTTAGTAAGGATATCTTTGTGCCCACTTACTACAACATAAACTCACTATATAGGTAATGTGAGAGGAAATATATAAAGTGATGTCAACAAACTTACTAGTATGAAGAATCTTGAAAAAATGGATCTCAAAAATTTAATTTGCTTAGTATCAACACCAAAGTATAAAATTTGGCTAACTTATATAATTATGGCACCTAGTTATATATTCAGCAGGTTTCTAGATACTTTGGCAAAAGAGATTCCTTTTGAAGCTTTGACTATTCACCTTGTCAATACAACTGGCAAAATGAAATGGGTCATAACTGTAGTTTGACACAATAATTACCTTGGATGCGGTGCCATCATCAATTGGATGATACATGTCACTAACTGTAACAAATTTTTCTTCTATCGGTCCCAGAAGTTTCAATCCAGGAGCAAGTTCCTCCTCCGGGTTGGATGTTTCCACTGTTGTACTAACCATTGCAATATAGTAGCCCTGACTTGCAACATTGTGGGTGTACGACACCAGACAAACATAGATATCTACAATAAAAGAGCACTTATGTCACTTATATATATAACATTTATATATAGAAATTTGTCTTTTGATACTTCCGTAGCACAGTGCTCAATACGTTAGCACGTAGAGCGTGATATATCATAGATTGAAGAAAATAAGACTACATGGTTTATCTCTACAAGCTTGTTTCGTGAGTAACTCACTCTTCAGGAGATTTATATATATATATATATATATATGTAACACATTTATATAACAATTAGTCTCTTGATCTTATCACTTGAGAAATACTGAACAATTGGGTTATTGAAGTGTAGTTGCTTGTTGACTATCTTCTTAGCTTCTTTGACTGTAAACTTCAAAGCTTTTTTTACAAAACAACAGTATATTAAAGATTTTAGAAAGGTGAAATGAATTGCAGTGAAGCCATTGTTTTTTTGACAAAACATCTGCCTCCATTAATACTGATGCCTCCTTTGTCTGAGGCTGAGAAAGAATGATAGCAGGTGTTGTTTCATTTTGAATGAATTAAGTAACAAAATATTTGCATAAAAGTTTATATATAATCATGTATATATGAAATTGCATTTAAAATAATTTAATAAAATACCAGATTTCCTGCCGACTTGATTTTGGGGGATGATAAGCTGGCAGGCAGAGGCATCCTTGGTGTTTGGAATTGGATGCTTCAGAATGCAAATTGCTCTGACAACTTGGCCAACTTTCTTTACACGATCACTGAAGTAGGAAGGATCGCCAATCACCATTTTCGCCCTAGCTATCTCTTCCTCTCCGCTATCTGATACCGATTTGACACCAACGAAAACTCCATTTTCATCAGTGACGATTTCTTTTGATGGCTTGTTCAACATGTAGGTGCCCCCATATACAGCACTGAGTCGCGCAAATCCTTGAGGCAGCTCGCCTAGGCCATAAAGAGGATAAATGTATGGAGAACTTCCGTACATGCTCAGGGACGTGTAGTACAATTGAATTCTTTTGACCGTCTCCAGGTAGGGCTGCGATTTGTACGAATCCTCTAAGTAGAGGGCGATGGCGTGGCCTGTAAAGTCAGCTGTGTTGGAATCTAGTCCATATTTCTTGTAGACCTCCTCCATCGAGACTTTGTGGGGATCCATCCCATTCCAAGTTTTCTCGTTGTTTTCGTCGAAATTTGTTACCCAAAATAAAAACTTCTGAAACCTTCTTTTCTCAAAAATTCCCATCAGACTAGAGGCGAGAGCTTCTCTTTCGTTCGCAGGAACCTTGTAAACCTGCCCACCTTTGTAAACATAGCTTCCTTCAACCTGTTTGAACTCAAGATACTTCGTCACGTCGGTGAAGATTAAAAATTTTGTGAGCTCTCCGCCAGCCATTATAAACTTTGGGACAAGATCCACATTCCAGTCACGTCCTCGTCCAAACTTCCCTTCCTGTGGATCCTTTTTAAAGTGCTTATAGAGGTCTTCAAGTGGGCACAAAGATGCACTTTCTCCCCCATAGTACGAGTTCTTGTCCATGTGCAAAACCTTCTTTCCTTCGACTGACAGAATCCCACTCAGAATACATTCTGTAAGGCCAGTGCCAAGAACAATAACATCGTACTCTTCATCCATCTTTATATCAAGTGTTACGACGATAGTATGGTAAGTAGTTTCTCGCTAGTTTATCACTGACTTCTCCTATCACCAACCCTAAATATCTTGATTCGAAGAGGCCAGTCTTTCAAAGGCGTGTGATATTCATCCGGGATGTTGCCTGGTTGCCTCATTCCCGGGAAGAGGCTACTTTAACTTCCTTGAAATGTCAATGATTCACTCACTCATCCGTGTAGATCTAACTCTTTTTATCCACCTATTTATCAGAGGGCATTCCGTGTTCATAGAATATTTGCACGCTATAAAAGACACATATTCACGGTGGTCTTCGATTAGCATTTCATGTTAATTGGCATGGAAGACTGGAAACGTCACAATCATTGCTTCAAGCACCACTACTAGGTCACAACTATTAGGGGGCAGCAGCCTCTCCGGTTCTGACGGGCCTGAATGGAGAGAATTTCCAAAAAGAAGGGGGGCGTAGCATCTCACAGTGAGTGGCTACCCCTTCCGATGGTAGGCCCTTGGATGGTCAGCTGCTGCCCTGGGTACCAGAGGGGTAGTCAGCTGCCTAATATTGGGAATACTAAAGAGTTCCTGGAACTTTCAAGACTGAAAACCTTCATTCTGAAGTGGTTACCTGGGGCGCAGTGTCTTATAAATAAGAGGAACTAGTTGTACACCCATAAAACAAACCCAACTCTATAAGTGCCACTTGTCAAGAATCAAAATATATTGAAGTCAGCAGATTATTTCCCCTGGGTATCTATCTAGACCAAAGCACAAAATGATCGCCATATAGTATCCAAGTTGACAACTTAGCAGTCAATATTTCTAAAATGGTTAAAAGGGAATCTTGCGCCCGCATAAAAAATCTGAACATGTCACATGAAATCATACCCGTGAAATTTCAAACGGGCATTCTTCTTTGGCAATGACTTATAATTACCCAAATAAGAGAGGACATGTTGTTGTACTCTAGTTAAATCAGTACGCCACCTCTATGTGATATTTGGATAGGAGATTTCAAAACATCACAGGTTTTATATAAAGGCTGGTCTTAAGGTGTGTTTTGAACAATGAAGGTCAGTTAATGGCACAAAAAATGTTATTCCGAATTTTCGCAGCATTTAATGGTGCATTGCTGTCGATTTTGGTTAAGAAACATCCCCAAGAGAAATATACACCAAGGTATTAATGGCTTTTTGGTGGGTAATGGCCCTGTTCACTGCATCGAATAACAAAGGACAAAACTGGATAAAAATTGACAAAAATTGACAAAAGTGACTGGATCAAAATTGGCCAAACTGGACAAAGTTACAAAACTGGACCAAAAAGACAAAACTGGACAAAAAGTGGCAAAATATGACCAAAAGTGACACAACTTGATCAAAAGTGAGAAAGCTGGACCAAACGTGACAAAACTTGACCAAAAGTGACAAAATTTGGCCTTAACGGACAAATCGTGTCCAAAAGTGATGCTAAAGGCATCTAAAGAAGAATCTTGTTTGTTTGGTTGTTGCATTCAAAGCGTCTGAAGTCTTCATTAGAATTGGACTCAAGAGCACAAATTTTGGACGACGGATATTCTGAACTATTTCTTCAAAAAGCGCTCATACTATGGCCAACAATCATGCCAGATAGCTATTGGAGGGTGTACTTACTGTCTGTTTTTGATGCTTAAAGAATCTGCAGGGGAAGCCTTTATAAGGACCTTTTGTTATAAAACACGAATTTTGAATGAGAATTGCCGTGCTTTCTGCCGGAAAATTACAGTAAAAGCAAGTAAAGTCACTAGGTTGAAATCAATCTATTTGGATTTTGAATAATTTTGGAAGAAGAATTAGATGCTGGTAACCTTTTCTTTTTGAAGGTTTTAGTTTTCTAATTTTGAAAAAAGGATGGGCTTTGAACAAGACTTGAAGCTCTGTCCTTTCACTACCAATAATCAAACTAGTCTGATCATCCAGTTAGAATGATTCTCTTTTATTAATTTCATATTCTTTGACAACCTTTGAGGAAATCTTTTTTGTACAAAAGGTGTTTTCAGTGTTACCGATATCTTGAACCTCTAGGGTGCCCTTTGAAGGGAGCTCACTCCCTCTCTATCGTCTAAGGCGAACTTGTTATTAAAACATTTGTTTATGCCAAAACTAGGACAAAATTATTCAGATAAAAGGCTGTCATACATACCAAAGATGTGAAACGAGAGAATAAGACACAATCGCTCGAAGTTTCTAATTACGAACCAACAGAGAATCGCCTACAATAATTTTTGAAAAGCGACTAAAATGTTTAATACATGCCCAAAAAGGTCTTTCGCGGAGCTGATTGTGTCTGAATGACCTCGATTTCAAGAGGCGAAAACGGGAACGAAGGTCTACTTTTTGACGTCATCTTCGTCGTATTCCGGATTCTTCTTCAAAATGACAAAACCTTCCATAACCGGAGACAGTGAAATATCTTCATAAAAAGTTAAAGAATTTTCGATTGAAATAGCAAAGAAATGACAAAGAGTTTCAATATAGCTTGCAAAAAGATGGCCACCAGTCCATGACCAATCCAGGGTGCAAATGGGCAAGGGTGCAAGATGCAAAATGCTTCAGAGCACTCATTCAACGTGTTTGTTGGTAATCTGCACAATCCAATCGAAGTCGAATAGAACAAACAAAACATGTGCAGCAACACACACATGTGTCCTAATGGAGGGGGAGGGGGAGGGGGAGGCTTGGGGCGAGTGAGATGTTCTTAAAATAATGTCAGTTTGAAGTTATCAGAACAGTGCAAAAAATATGAAAAGATACATTCTTCTGTAACTAACTCTGCCCTTTCACCGTGAGCCAATAAAACTGGTGTTGTGTGCGTTTGAAAACCCGTGATTGTTTTAGGCTTTCCCGCTTGTCCTACAACATCCACAGCCTGTTTAAAAAGGTTAGAGCAACGTTAGAGCAAAACAGGTTCCTTTAGATGCAAACAACATTTGTTTGGCAACCTTCTACTTTTTACTTTAACAAAAAAGACTGTTCAAAGAATGTAGAGGACTGTTTGAGAAAGCGAAAGACTGTTTGAGAATGCGGAAGACTGTTCGTGAAAGCGAAACAATGTTTGAGAATTAGAGGATTTTTTTGAGAACGCGAAAGAATTCTTAAAAATTTGGAGGGTGGTTTAAGAATGCGGAGGAATGTTTGAGAATGCGAAGGAAAGTTTGAGAATGCGGAGGACTGTTTCAGAATGTAGTTAACATAAATACAGGTAAAACAATGTCGGCTGTGGGTTGATGAAACATAATATAAAACGCAGCTGCAGATGACTTTTCTTGCTTATCAAGGCATGCTCTTCTTAAAACATTTAGGTATTGCATGCCAGGGTACGGAGAACACTTTAATGGAGACAAACAACATAATTTTGAAAACAAGTTTTACCTGTCCAACCCGGACAGAAACTGTGATGGGCTTCCGTTCTTCGTTGAAGGTTACTAACATTCGCGGTTGCATGGCGGCCACCATGAAGTATAAAAGATAATGCGACTTTCCAAGGATGGCTGGAAAGGAGAAAGAACCATAATGAAAAAAAATTCATAAAAGACAAAGAAGCAACTATTATAACAAAGAGTTCATAAAAGACACGAGAAACAACCATAATAAGAAAGAGCTCTTGAAAATACATTACAAATATGTCAGGATTCGCTGCTAGCAGAGAATAAAAACAACAGTGGATTTGATAGTAAAGGAAAGTGACATGCTAAAGTGTATTAAGGTAGAATCATACTTTGTTTGACGTCTAGAAATGAAACAAGAGTGGCGAGCAAGCCTCCGACAGCCACAGGGGACATGTATGCTCTATCGTATTGGTATGGGCTGACTGTCAGCGTGCCTTTGCCAAGATGAACTAATCCCTGAAAAATGTAGAAAAATAAATAACAATTCTAAATTCCAAATATTAAAGTTTGATTTAAAAAACAAATATGGCAGCAGTTGGTTATATTTTCTTGCTAAAAGTTTACCAACCAAGCCAAATAACTAATGAACAAACAGGCAAGCATAAAAATTAACTGACTTTTTAAACGAACTAACCAACTTATTAACTAACTAACTAACTAACTAACTAACTAACTAACTAACTAACTAACTAACTAACTAACTAACTAACTAACTAACTAACTAACTTTCCTTAGTCCAGTCAATAAATTCATCCTTTGTCTTCCTTTTTTCTAACTTGATTGATTTTGCCTTTATGATATCATTCTCAATTCCATTTTCCTCCCTCAGAATATGTCCAACAAATCTTCACTGTCTTTCTCTTGTGCCATTCAACAACTAACTGTCTTACTTTCTGTAAAACCCCTTTTTTAACTAACTAAATTAACTGACTAAATAACTAGCATATTAGCAAGGAGACATACATATTTCGGCAAGAGAAACTGTCTACAAGACTTCAAGCCGAGCATCTGGCGTCCAAATACTTTCAACTGTATGTGAAACAAGTATTCAGACACGAAACCAGAGTACAGGAGTAACAACTCACTTGAGCAAGGCGAACCATAAACAAGTTGCTGGCATCCTTGTGATAATACGAAGCCAACTGCCTGAGCATTCCAGCCAACCTGGCATTGTTCGAACCTAAAAACAAACGATTTAGCCAGAACGTAACAATGCTCTATAGATGACTAACATACAAAATGTACTCTCTTACATCGCTTTCATTAGGCCTACCTGATATTCCATGAACCAGGGATACGAAACCAGCAAAAGGAATGGGAAAAACACTTCCCTTCTTTTACAAAATAATTATGGTACTCACCAGCTCCGACTACGCCCATGGCGAAAATTGAATTATGGGCAACCTCGACATCATGATCGTGAGATAGCTTGCTCAGTGTATCAATAATGCTTAGCCGTGGATTCGAGGCTGATAGAAGTCCTAGAGCTAATGGGACAGCTCTGCGTATGACCGGCTCCCCGTATTGCAGCTGACAAAAGAGACAACCAGATTTACAAAAGAGACAACCAGATTTACAAAAGAAACATGCAAACAATATCATGGGAAATAATTTAAAAGCAAGTGCTACGCAGCAGCTTCAATCTGATGCGCCAGTACACTTTTACAGACTCTCATTTAGAGTCTGAAGCCCTAATATGACTTCTCTGCCATCTCCAATTGTCATCAAATGACCACATTTTATCCTTATCAAAGTCCTTAAAACTGGACAAGGAGGTGGCGGCACACATCGATGTAACCAGAAACAGTTACCAAACCTCACCAGTTTTCAGTTAAACCTTTATAGAAAATTGTTAGGCATGCATATTGTTTCTTCAGTTGATGCAAGATTCTAGATATCCTGCATTACTCCATTCTTAAAATAGGATTGCAAGAACAACGAGTGACGTCACATTTTGTTTACATTATGTATTAACAGCTTCTTCTTCTTCTTCTTCTTCTTCTTCTTCTTCTTCTTCTTCTTCTAAGCAAAGTTGCTGTCTAAGTATTTGACTTGCGAAAACAGTTGTCTATAAACATCACATCTGGCAAACTGGCAACATCGGGTCCCAATGAGTATGCTACACGAACTAAAAATATAGTCTTGCAAGCTTCAAGTGCTTGAAAACTCTCCTGTCGAAAGTATCAAGTACCCCTGCAGCCAGCATTCGTGCATAAAAAAGTACACAAACAAACAGCTTACTAAATGGTTAAAACTTCTAAGGGACATCTCCATGCCAATATCTTCTCCCATTGCAATTGCAGCCAATCCGAGAGTGGCGATTCCCTGGTGACTTCCGTCCACTTCCGCTTGTTCGTTCTTTTTGTCCTTTTTATCATCCTTTTTGTCTTTGCTGTCCTTTTCATCCTTCGCTTTGTCCGTATCGAAGTGCTCGCTGCATATGTGTAATAGGTTTTGAATCTTGAGAACATTTCCAGTTCCTGGGCAAAACAATAAAAAACAAGATGGTCATTGCTGCAGTCACAAAATACAAAATGCTTGACCGGATTTGCGAATTACCAAAAAATAAATCAAAATACTCTGGAATTGCTGGATGACTTTAATATCTCCTTGCAGCATTTGCTTTTGGAATTAAAAAGGAATATCCGAAAAAGGTGGATGTCTTATTCAGCAAACCGGAACAGTATTAAAGCCATCTGCTGAGCTTATTTGACCGTGTAGAATTATCTAAATGTAATAAAAGTGAGATATCTCACAAAGCAAATGTGTTTTTTAATATTGGCGTTGAAATAGAAATGGAAAGGAAAAAATGCCATGTTGGTTTCATCAAATGGCTTTGGAAATGGCCACTTTCAGCAAAATTTCCAGGTTCTTAGCAAAAGAAGGATGCTTCGGAAAATAAATTCTCATGAACGAAAAGAAATGAATTGGTGGCCAGGATCCAAGCCAATTACCGATGCATTTTACAGCAAAGGTAAAACATGAACAAAAGTCTTAGTAGATGGTAAGGAACAGCTCTTTATTCAGAATGACAATGAAACTTGTAGCAGCTTGCGAACAGAAAGGAGGCCAACCGACCTGCGTAGGCGCACACATCGACGAGGACGGAGGCCCACTTGCCAAACGGCTCGTCGACTACTTTCAGCGTCTCCAAAGTCGCGTCTACGGCTTCCTGTTTACCTAATGGAAACGAGATATTGCTATCAAATAGAGGCGGGTTGGTAGTCAACGGAACATTAAAGGGTGACATATATCAGAAACTAAACGCAAAGGACGCTCAGTATTTAGTTAGTTTTGAGGAGTTACGAGCGACAATGCCTTGCAACACAACTCAAAGAAAATACGGTCCATTCGCTACAAGTGTTGGCTTTTTCACTAGGCCACAATAAGTTGGATATGTCGAAGAAATTTTTCGGGCATATTTATTTAATGCGGATATTATTTGTCGTGATCTCATGCTTTTTGACCTTGAAATAAAAATTATTACGTCGGTTCCGTAAAAACTTTAATTGACCAGGAGATTTAAAAAATTACCTATAGTTACTAAAAATTAGAAAATTGCTATCATTTTTGCTAGGTGCTACAAAAACAATTTGTAGCCCCCCTTTCTCCTACGAACAAGAAGTGTCTCGTTGGCAATCCTCATTAGAGACTTCCGTCTTATCTCACCATCTTGGTAATCATAAAAGTGCAATAACAACAAACAAAGAACGCAGAGATCTTGAGCGAGGATGTGACAGGTGCAGCAACCAATCAAATGCAGCCAATTATATGCAACCAATCAAATGCAGCCAATCAAATGCAACCAATCAAATGCAACCAATCAAATGCAACTAATCAAATGCAGCCAATCAAATGCAGCCAATCGAATGCATGCTGTTACCTAAGTAGGCCAGGCCAAGTCCGAGGGCCAGGAATCGAGCGTAGCTCTCCTTAAGCTCACTCGCTGAACGCTCCATCATGGTTTGAAGCAAAACGGAGGTGACGTCTCCATTGCATGTGCCGATTGAAATTAGACCGCAGGCCAGGGCTGCGACTCCGATTACCTAAGAGGGAAGGTGAACGAATAAGGACCCATTCTTGGAAAACTAACCAAAACGAGGCCATTTCTCAGAAATGTACAATTGAACAATGAGAAGCTTTTCTTGGAAAAGCATGACAAACGGAAGAAGTTTACGTCATTGAAACGTAGTAAAAAAGAATCAGGGCAACAATGACTACCTCCATGCTTGATTTTGAATCTGATAAAACCGGGAAAATGAAACTCAGAACATCTTCTCTGTTCGAGCCAGCGTAAGCCAATCCCAATCTGAAAAGATTAAAAGTCTTAACTGTAAGAAACTGGTTCAAAGAGTATGTGCTGATCATGTCAATATTACAGCACAATTCGAATAAGGCCAACATGTGAGTAGAGAAGATTGCAAGGGGGCTCTTTGAATTTTCTAATGATCGTGCTATTTGGTGCTCGGATAAAATGGCTTTAGCACGGATGTTATCAAAACACTTTTAAGAGGAATTGAAAGCAGCATTACCCAAAAATATAATAAAGTGTAGCTCATGTTCATTTCATTTGAAACATATTTGTATTAAACACATTAGTGTATGTAGCAAGCGATAGCATCGTACGCATATTGAAAACATACCCCGTTATGGATCCTAGCCTCATGTTGTTGTTGCTATGCATGACGTAATCTGAGAGCAGAGCAAGTGCCGGGTCGCATTCGTTCTTGACTCCTGAATTCACGATTCCACAGGCAAGCAAAGCACCAGCCTAGAAGAAGCAGCATTGGACCAGTTCGGAGTGAAGTAACGATGCGGTGTAGCCTGTTTTGCAATTTATGCAACTTGGGCAGAATGCTAACATATATGATGGGCGCCGTTGATAAATTTATATTGGATAGTTAGGCTACATTCTACCTGCCTAAAACAGGGATCTTTTGCATGAACTGTCCCTAGTGCATTCTGTTGGGTTCTAGGGTTAGTAACTAATAAAACATTCTATTTGCCTGATTTCATTGAATCCAAATTAGCCAACAGAAGTTCTTGGTGATTATTTGCTTATGGTATGACATTGTATGGTGTTTTTCTTGATGTTACAAGGAGACTGATTACTGTAAACGCGACAAGCGGGAATGTATGGAAATTGGAATGCTGGCACGTGCGTTGTAAGCGATCACCGACAATAAGCAGTCACTTCAGATACTTGGCACGTACCTTGATGTGATCCTCTGGTGAATAGAGATACTTGTCAATTTGAGTCAGACCCCCGTCGACATCCCATAGAAGAATCAAACCAAGGGAAGCTGCTGCACTCATCATGCCTGAATGGTTATCAATAAGAATGGATATCAGTTTTATAAACGGGGGTGGTAGCAATCTCAAATACCATTCCATGCGAAATTAATTAAAGAAGTCTGCTTTATCAATAATAAAGATTAGAAGCTAACAGAAACCGTCACCCAAATAAGACTTTTACTGAAATAAAAAAGTACCTGTGATTACACCGATATTGAAGATATAACACACAAAAATCTGAGACTTCTTCTAAATATTTAAAGAGAAGCCATTTTGCCGGCTAAAGATGAGATAGATATGATTAATTGAAAGGAGTTAATGATTCCTGGGGTGAACGATGCAAGGTGTAATGACGTGCAATGGTTGTCTGTCAAATAAGGTCAGTTTGATAGTACTTCGCAAAGGATTGATTAAAAGCACGACAGTGGTTTAATTTCTACAGATGATTTCTTAAACATCTCGCTGAACATTTTCCAGAAAAACCTGGAAATGGATCCTCCGTTGGCGGAGTAGGCTTAACGGTAGCAGCCAAAATAAATGGAAAAAACCAGGTCATACGAATAAGATTAACAATGACTTATATTTGCTTCTCAATTTGTTGACCGCATTAAGAGCAAGATAATGCTTACCATGGTCGTTGTGTTTGTAAATCCATTTATTTCCATCTTCAGTAAGAAGCTTGTCTTTCCCGAATGCTGCGTTGACGAAGCCGTTGACAAAGGACGAAGCCAAATTCTGCTTGGCGCTGTCCATTTTCACACTTGATGTACTGAAGGGGCCTAGGGGCCGTGAAATAAAACATGACAGACAAGCTATTCACAGACGGTTTGAAGCTAGGGCTCCAAATTCATCTCAAACAGAGCAGCGCAAATTGACATTTCAAAAATTCAAACAAAAAATTACGTTGTTTGCAAGAAGTGAAGAACAAGCATTTCTGATGGTTAAACGCAAAGTATAGTAGCTTATTGTTCAAAAACTGAATCAAAGCATTTACTGACTTTTCACGTCTACATAGCTCATAAAATGCATGTACAACATGCACTTATAATTCACAAACTAGACCTTGATTGAAATAAAAACATTAAACTATCCGTCTCTTACGAGCATCCAAATGGCTTTTGTAAACATCTTCTGGTACTTTTGCTTCCATGATATCAAGCTTAGAAGAAAAACGGGAAATCTGAGTATCTAGATTATTCATACCGTGAAAAATGCAACTTAAAGCTATAAGGAAAATTCATTACAAGAAATTTGACCAAATAAATTTACATGTAAAGAAGAAGTTTGAGTAAAAGATCTACAGACGTCGTCCTGAGGTCTTTACCTGTCTTTAACAATGCGAAGATAAAGCATTAAATAGGTTATAATGAGTGCTATTCAGTTTGAAGATGTTAAACGTACACATAAAGGAAGCTAAACAATGTACAACGGCCTTGGATAACTTGATATCTAATGCTGAGAAATGTCAATACAAAGTCCGTAAGAAGGAAGTCTGCAGTATGATAGCCAATAATCTACGTGAAATCGTACCTCGCGGACCAAAGCTAGAAAGTTGTTATTCAGGTGGGAGTTGGATATGATTTCAGTAAGGTCTTCCGCATCATCAATCTCATCATCAACTTCCAAGAAAATCTTTAGCCTTCCAAGAATATAAGCTAATTGCTTTTGAACAAGCTTCTTTTCATCGCTGCAAAAGAAGGAACTAAAATCAGGAATTTAAAATCAAAACGTGAAGGAGAAAGTACCATAAAACTATAAGTTGGTATCCAGGTGCACCGATCTGCCCTAGGGCTGGAGTCTCTTAAGGGCTGGAGTTGGAAACGGAGCTTGACTCTTTGAGGCTTAAGTCTTGAGGCTTAAGTCAAGGGCCCAACTTAAGTACCATGATGTTCTTTAATCAAGAAGTTCAAAGTTAAAATATTGATAACAAATTGACAGTATTTTCAAGTCCTCTTTCTATCATATAGAACTACACCCCTTGTCCATGACATCGCAAAAGCAGCATACCCCCTGTTACGAATGACGAATGCTCTGTCCTCTAAAACCAAGCTCGACTCTCTTCGCAAGAAGGCTAATGGATGTTTCAGAAAGAGGCTGTAGATTGAATGCAACTCACCATCCCGCGCTGTTCAAGAATATTTCCTTAACTTTATCCATATCGTTGAGTCTGACAGCCAACATGGCGGCATCCGGATATCGATCGAATCTCAAGAATATCCTGATTGCCGAGTTTAACAGGGCAGAATCTTCGGGTTCGGGCACGTAATTGACACAACTAGAATGGAAGGATGCAAAATGAAGATCAGAAACACGGCACAAACAGAAATATGGACCACATTTTGCCACTGGAGGCTCATTTATTTCAAAAGGGTTCTATAGGAGCTGATTTACAGAAATAATTAACAGAAAGCTCACATTGCAAACTGTTTATAGTCCTTTGCGTTACATGGACTTTGGCTCAAAGTAAATAAGTACATTTTATTGTAATTATTCCTTAAGTAAATTTTATTGCATCTATTCCTTAAGTGGGCTTATTCTAAGTCCACAATCAAAAGACACTTTTCAAATTAGTTCTATATCAAAAACTGGCCATATATCTAAACAAAACATAATCATTCCTTTTTTGTGTGTCAATGTTGTAAACATCTTGAAAACATCTTGAAAACAATTTGAATTTGATACAAAGCTAACTTTTATTGCATAAATTTCAGTCAGCTCTCTGATGGGAAAACGTAGTCAAGACTATGGTGATCTAATTGATACCAACATACCTTGTTAAATAAAGACAGACTCTGTTGTATGTATTTTTGTCAACATATTCCTCCAACAAATCAAGTCTTTCAATCTCCATTGCCAGGTCACAAGCATCAATTTCTGCATTGTGCTGCATGTCATATGGGATAATCACTTTTGCTAGGCCAATCAAATCATCTACAGACTTTTCTGAACCAATACGTTCACTGTATTCTTGTCTAATTGCTTCTGCTAGATGCCTAAAAAGAAAAACTATCTCAATGAAATTTCGATTGACTACAGGGATAGCTTCCCCTTACTCCTTCCTTGCTCTCATTTGATCTAGTGGGGTCAGAATCAAACAAACATCTTGGGAAAAACAGGGTACAATCACTCACAGGCATCAATCTGTAAATCAATATTAAACTGCTTTATTGAAAATATTATTGGTGGCTTACTTGACAACCAATGAAAACCTAATAAAATTAACCAGTCATTTCATAATGTTAAGAGTGATGCCCTGAGCTCATTTTTACCCAAGATGTTTCACAAAGAGTTCAATTTTGTATATTTCATTCACTGTTTCATGTTTTTAACTCAACAAACAAGATGACTACTCAAACATGCGAACATACATAAAACAAGTCATTGATAAGAAATCAACTATTCAATTACTGACAAGATGAATTCACACTTTGTGTGAAAGAGCATTGTTTGCTCATTGTATTACAGTGTTCAAGATTGTTTCTCAACCCAAAACATGAAATTAGTTGTGGGTAGCATTCTCATTATTACCCCTTTCTCTGTGTTAGTGTTCCCAGATAGCTAGCTCCTACCCCATTAAAAGGCTGAGCAAAGTTGTGACTTGAATCGACATCAGGAAGAATTGCTAATAAAATCACACAAAGCTACTAAAATCACACAGTTTGCTACACTGTTTTAAAAAAATTGTCCAAAATGCTTTACATTTTACACAATAAAGATCTTGGTCAGCTGGAAAAAACCTTGCATGAAAATGGTTTACAATGTGGGGCAGAGTTACCTGACATATTCATGTCCCCAAGATGTGAACAGGTCAGATGACCCAAGCAGGCGATATTTTAGACAGTCATTTGTTCCTGTATATGTCATTGCAAGCACAGAAATGATGTCAGACAGAAACTCCTGTTGGGATTTTAATAGATAAACCAATTAGTAAATAAAGGGCACAGAAAGAACATAATTTTTGAATCTTACAGGAAACTTTCAAATAAATAAATAACAAACATTAATAGCTATGTAAAGTAACAAAGCAACAAATATTATGGAAAACAATATTTTAGGTAATTGACACAATATTTCTAAGATAATAAAGTACATACAAAGAAAGAAGTAGATAAAATATTGGCAGACTAGTGCCTTTCTTTATTTAGAAGTAATGCACTTTGAGCCTAGTGGCAAAAATGAATTTACTTCAAAAAGTATTCAGCCCTAAACTCTCTCTTCAACTTATGCAAAAATCAACTTATAAAAGTTATCAAATTAGTACATGAGAAAAAATATGAGTGAACATGACCACATTGAAGTAGTGCAAGAAAACAAAATTGAACAAAGGTAGAAGGAATGAGGTGAATATATTCTTAAAAATGCTCAGAACGAATGATAGATAATGGCACGATAAAAAGGTACCCACTTTGTTGGATTGCTCTGTCCAGTTCTCATACAAAGTTTTCAAGGTATTTAGATGGACCCTGAGGAATTTGAGAGGCTTTGGGACAGATGTCATCGAGCTGGTGCTGGCTTTGATTTGATTTCTTAGAGCTTCCAGAGCAGGTTTGTGAAGAGAAACATCTTGCTCCTGCAAATTAATATAAAACATGAGTACTGCTGGTGCACTATCTGCAATACCCTATTACTATGAGTTGTTGGTATTTGGAGGGAAATACAGCATAATAAGGGACAGCTTAAAAGGGGCAGTTGAAAAAACTGAGGATAAATCAGACACTCTAGCATGGGAAGTCAATCTTGTATCATATTCAAAAAACAGCGAGAAAATCTGATACAGTTCAACATGTTCTAAATTACAATATAGAATAAAAACTCTGGAACACAGGAAAATACTTGCAAAAACCAGAGCTTAAAAGTCCTTAAGAAATTATACCTTTGTCAAAGCAGAACAAAATGAATGATTTTCACTTTCTAATACCAAGGGATGGAAATTACAAAAAAAGTCAATAGCAAAGACTCACAGACAATCGGTCGACTAGCATATGTAGCTCATCTTGAAGTTGCTTATCCTCTTCACTCTGCAAAAAATATTTGTGTACATTTCTTTGGCTACTTGTCATTTGATGTGCATAATTGCATAATGGAATTAACAAATTTGAAAGGCAAATTTACCCTCACCATGTTCAAATTTGTGAATTCTTCAAGAACTTGATAACCACGAGAAGAAAAGACTATATACCAAATTTTATCAACCTTTTTCATTATTATCACTTCCCTGTCAATAAGTACCTCTTCCCCCTGAGGCAAAAGCTTTTGTACCAAAAGCTTCCTTAATATATAAAGAAACATAATGCAAATTTATACTATAAGCCCTCTATGCCCAGGCAAATATTGGCATTCACATGGAGCCAAAAAGTTGTGACTGTGCACTATTGGTGTGTATCTATCATACCTACTGTCAATGACATGGTAGAATGCTTATTGAAATAGATTTTCATGAAATAACAACACATGCTAACATGTTTTTTAACATCACAACCATAACCACAGTGGTTTTAAGAGCTTCATGGTCTCATGTCACTTCACACAATTAGGCTACGCGACAATGCTATTATTGGAAGTATTGAAATTACCTAGAATTGCTACAAATGTACTCTCATCTAACTCAAAATTGTTGCAAGCAAAGGAAAAGATTATAATTTAAGACTTCAACAAGCCTTTCCCTAGCATGATAATAGTTATGGTTTCATGTTTGAAACTGAAATTACCGCTCTATAAAGGACATCATTTTCAGAAGATTCATTTGGAAAATTTGTTGGACATAAATCATCAAGAAAATTATTCAGTTGTGTTCTCAAAAACAAATCATGACTCATACCAATGTATAGAAAGGACACAATTTTGTTGAAAGCAAACCTCTCAGGAGCATACTGATTCAATAGTTAAGTTTTAACTGCAATATTAATCTATATCACATTAACATCTGAGATGGTTACAAATGGCATCAACAGAATATATGGAACTTTTGCCATTCAGAAAACAACTTTGAAAAGCAACAGTCTATGAAATTAACTTTAGACTTGTTTAAGAATGCAAAAATGTAGAATTTGCAGCTTAAATTACATTGTTATCGAGCTTTTCTAAAAAAATTGTACAGCTTTTAGAGTGCTGTATCAACTTGATTATGTTACTCCGAGTATCGATGACATAATGAACTTTTTTGTGCGAATTCTAGACAGAATACTCAATTGCGCAAAGATAAACTAATTAACATATATATTTTGATTGAAAAATAGCAAAGTATTATTCTTCATCTCCTAACGGTGCTTTAGAACAGAAAAAAGAAATCTTGACATGGCATGTTGGCATAACATCTGCACTGCACACACTTTTGTTAATGGGATTTGATCGAGAAAACGATAGGACAGAAAATTGGTCAAATAATCTTCACAGAATTCCTAAATGAAAATCGAAGGAATCCTACACACCTGATTTATTGACTGGTAAGCATCAGTCACAATGATACACATATCTATAGCTTCTCAATAAGTTGAAAACTAACAATGCGACACACACGGATGCAAAAAATCTAAACTCACGAGTTCAGCCTCTTCTTTCTTCCCATTCTTGCCACCTTTTTCCTTTTTCTCTGCCTCTTTTTTTTCTTTTGTATTTTCCTTATTCTTTTCCGAAGCTGGAGCCATGTTTAACACTGAAATAACTTGCAACTAGCAGTGAGTTTCAGGACTTATTTCTCTGTTGTGTTCGTTGAATGTTGGGCCTAAAGCGCTTGGGTGTTGCAATCTTGCTTTGGCCTCACTGCCATGTGGTACAGAGAGATTGACCTCGAGGCCTCTCGCGGAAAATCTGCGTGTCCTCTGAGTTTAGAGTTTTGCGTTTTTTCGTAAAAAGCAAGCTATTTTCAAAGTTTCTAAAGAAAAAAATATATACTTTCTGCGGGGAAATCTCTTAAGACAAAGCTTTTTCACAAGCTAGGCTCATTAAAGTGCGAGCATTCCAACACTGAACTTCTTTCTTCTTGTATGGTAGAAAAAAATCGTTTCATTTAGCTATAAGGATAGTGAATTTCTCATCGTGTTTGTTCGGCCATTGACAATAGAAAAGGACCTTTTAAATTTACTATGGCTCAATATGAAATATAATGGCTCAATATAAAATATAAAGTTACTGGCTTTCAAAAGGCCTGTCTATACAAATTACAGAATAGCTTAACGCCTAACCTTTGGAGTCCCTTACTAGGTGGAAGGGGCCCAATGCTTTTGTTCTCAAGAAAAAGTTGAAAAACCTGTTCTATTCTCCGATTCTTGGCATCCACGGCCCTTTCTAAAAAAATTAACATCAGTATTGAAATACTGGTCTTTAACTTTGTTTATCCTGAAAATTTCATGCGATTTGACCGCAATTCGCGACTGCAGTGAAAAAAGCAGCAAATTCCATTGGAGTGTAAATGAAAGGCTAAATTTTTTAGAATGGGTTAATTCGCAGCCTGACGGTCCAAAAGCTCGGGAATTTTCGGTACAGACTAATTTCAACATGGAGATTCCATTTCTATGATCCAATTTGCCATGTATGATGATAAGAAATTGCTCGAATCCGAGAATATGCTCATCTTGGGGATGTGGAAAATTTCCCAGGTTGCGGGCTTCTTTTAAGACAGATCTGCGACGGTAGGGCCTCGATTTCCTAAACAGAGCGAGCAATCTGAGTAAATCAGAAATCTAGCAACGATCCCTTTTGCCGTCACCATCCTGTCATGCCCCACAATCACAAACATCTAGCTATGGCACTAGACCTCAAATATAAATTCTTGCATTGCCTTGTGCGTGAATCTTCCACCATCAACATAACACAGACTCTACTTCCGGTTGATTTTCCCGGAAGCTTTTCTGCTGGTTTTTCAGGATTACTTCCGGCTTTTATTGAGGCATTTGTTTTGCACCGCTGGAAAGAAACAGTGGAACCCAAAAGCCACAACTCCAACTGATCTTTGAATAATGAAATTATTGTCTCGTAGCCACTCGCTCAGCCGTAGCTCAACAGGATTTGTGGTGCCGTCACCTAATATTTAGTATTTCACACATTTTGAGGTAAGAAAACAACCTAAATGAGAAGGCTGCGTCGGAAAACGCGCGAAGCACGACCTTGAAAAAGTTGAACTTGGACTTGGAAGCGACCAACATAATGGACATTAATCAGGCCTACGTCCCGACCCAAAGCAGTCTTCTTGATTCTGACGATGAAGAAGAAGGTGGCATGTTTGATTTCCAAAGTGAGAGTGACAGAAAAATTGGGGCAAAAATTTTGATGCTTTTTACTTGGATTTCTTTGGTAAGAAAAGGTTCTTTTGATCTTTGCCCTTAGTTGAGTTTGAGATGTAATTGCGAGACTGACAGAGAGATGGCCTTTAACCCGGTTCTTTTGTGTTGTTTTCGAAGGAATTAAAGCTCGATCAATTTGTGTCACTGAAGTGTTTTGGAGTCTTCGACTAATTACATTATTGAATTGACTGTATAATGTCAATAGGTTCTGCCTGTGTTTTGCAAATTTGGTGTTAATGCTTCTTGTAAATGAATGGTTCGACTTCCTCTCTAAAAAGGCTCGCCTCAACCTTCGTTTTTCATTGGAGAAAACATGACATTCGTGACTTTTAGATAAAATCCATTCAAACATGAGAAAGGGGCGACGCTAGTTTGCACAAAACAGAATAAACACCATTGATACAATGTTTACGTTCATTCCTCACTCTTTTCCTCTGCAAATTCAAACAGTTATTGCAGCTGTTTTGATAAAGCGTACAGTATTAATTGCCAACCTAACTCTCTTATTTTGATTTTTTCCAGGGTCTCATATATGCAATCCCAGGTCCAAACCTTGTGGAAATAGCATGCAGTATAAACAATACTATTGAATATACTGGCATCCTGTTTGTTAGTAGAGCAATTGGCACCTTATGTGGAAAACTTTTGTCTAGTTTTGTTACACACCACAGCAAAGGGTATGGGATAATATCAATTGCTTTGTTGATACTTCCAGTAATGCTTGGTGTGTTTCCTCTGGTAAAAGACCTTGCTGGAGCTGCTTGTGTGATGGCATGCATTGGTGTTGCTTATGGGATGGCTGCCGAAGGTGGGGTGCCTAAATGCTTTTCATTACAATATATCATCAGTCATTATACAGTACTGCAAGATGCTTTGAATGTGATTACAATATATCATCAGTCACTATACAGTACTTGTAGATGCTTTGAATGTGATTACAATATATCATCAGTCAATATACAGTACTGTTAGATGCTTTGAATGTGATTACAATATATCATTAGTCTCTATACAGTACTGCTAGATGCTTTGAATGTGATTACAATATATCATTAGTCTCTATACAGTACTGTTAGATGCTTTGAATGTGATTGCAATATATCATCAGCCACTATACAGTACTGTGAGATGCTTTGAATGTGATTACAATATATCATCAGTCAATATACAGTACTGTTAGATGCTTTGAATGTGATTACAATATATCATTAGTCTCTATACAGTACTGCTAGATGCTTTGAATGTGATTACAATATATCATTAGTCTCTATACAGTACTGTTAGATGCTTTGAATGTGATTGCAATATATCATCAGCCACTATACAGTACTGTGAGATGCTTTGAATGTGATTACAATATATCATCAGTCAATATACAGTACTGTTAGATGCTTTGAATGTGATAACATTTTCTTGAGGATAGTTGTCTCTTCATTGCACCATTCTCCTCATTTTCATTGTATCTGTCACAGTGTGTTCCTGCATTTACAAGGATACTATAATCCATCAAATTGGTTTAACTTTTAGGGTACAATATAATGGATTATTCTAACGGACTTAGAAAGCCTGGAGGATTCCACAAGACTAGTTTTGCACTATCACTAGGAGCTGCAGTTGCCCCATTGATATCATCACCATTTTTGCGGAATTCAAATAGCATGCATTCATTGAACATGACAAGGAGTCTCGTTGCTGAGCATGACATAGAAGGCTCAGTTATCTTCCCTGGCTTTGTTTGTTCAGGCAAAAGTGAATATGGAAAGGCTTTTTGGATCATTACAATCCCTTGCTGTTTACTTCTATTTCAAATTTGCCATTTGCTTTGCTGTCAACACAATAAGGATATTGTGAGTTTTTCTGAAAATGCCAGTGGAAACAGAAGTATCAGTTGGAAGGCTCATGGGCTGAGATTCCTCACATTTTTGGTTCTTCTCCTTTATGGAGGAATTTACAGAATTGCAGAACTGGTGGTCTTCTCCTACATAGTTTTGGGGCCTTTTGATCTAGACAAAACCAAAGCTTGTCTTTTCATCATGATGCTCTGGGTAGCATTTGCATTTGGACACATCATTCAATATATTGTGCTACTGAAAGTAGTGAGAGTTGAGAAGCGTCTTGGCATTGCATTCATAAAATCATGCATCTGTTTTGTTGTGTCAATACTTTTGATGAAAATTGACAATTCAAATGGTTTGATGCTGAGCCTGTTTGTTTACATGTTTTCCATATCAGAATTAGGCCCATTGGTTCTTGGTGCCCTTTCTAGTTATGCTGTGACATCTGAGGCACTGACAAACAAGTTAAATATGCATGCAGATGCCCTTGCTGAAATGTTATTCCCAGTGATATCTTTGGCTCTGATGTACCACAAAGGTTGGCATGCACTGTCCTTCGCAATTATGGTTATCAGTGTCTTGCAGTTCATGGTTTGTTCATTCTTGGCTTTATATCCATTCAGTGAAAATAGAGAAGTTTTCTCCCTTCAGTATGAAAACTTGGCAGGATCAATGGAGGATGGGAACGGAAGGAAGATTAGAAAAGAAATACAGAAACTTCTTGGCGGGAATACTGATCAAGAAGTCAGTTATGTCACAAGTGATGAAGAAGTGGTATTTGACTTAAAAGGAAGATCAAAGAAGAAATAAAATGATTTGCTGATTTACAATAGATGCTGTGTGTAAATTAAAATTGTAGCAGCAAATTCAGGAAATTAAATTTTTAGGGGCATGGAAGTAGCATTCATCTCAAAAGGGCATTCATTCATGAGAAATTTTTAGTATCATGTTGTGGATAAGCCCAGTTTTCTTCAAAATCATTTAAATTTTATGTATGTTTATGTCAAGCAATCACACTTTGTGCTCTGTTTCCATTTGTTAAACTTTGTTTAGTTGAAAATTTACCTGTTTTGTTGTTAGCATTACCTCACAAATTGAAGACACCATTAAATCTTACAGGCCTTTAGAATTCCTTTGGCTGTATCACAGCTCGGCAGATCAAATACCATTACCATTTTTTCTATATGTTTTTGCTAGAACATTTAATGTGTCTTGTGTCAAAATGCAAATTTTTTGAAACTTCTTTTTGTTAAACATTAATGTTATCCCTAGAAGACAATAGACACCTTAGTAAGACAATTACTATAAATGACAAGTAAGTACTGAATGAAAATCAAATGTTTTCTTATGCTAGTAACATATGCTTCTTCAGTTTTAACAAATTTAAATGGATTATTTCATTCAATTAGTATGAATTTCAAAATCTGCAATTGTTCTTGCCTGTTCTTGCCATGCTTTTGACATCTCAAATAGCCACAATCATTCTGACTTTCTAGCACCAACAGACAGGAATTAAAGCATTAAACTCAATTTTGGCTTACTGCCATGAAATCCAGAAAATTTTGTTTATATCTTACAACTTATGATATATATTCCAAAGGTTGTTTTTGGGAGGGCTGCTGAAAACCAGAAATTTTGTGGGATATTCCACCAATAAGCCTGTGAAAGTTCATTTGCAAATGAGTCCACTGACTTTGAAAATATCACTTTTTGCTGTCTCTTTATCATAGAATTTTCATAAAATCTCTGAAGCTCTTTTTAAAACTGTACTGAAAACCAACAATGACAAATGAACGTTCAAAGGCAAGTGCTTTGAGAGATCTAAACTACAACAGGAAAGGTCATTGTTCCTGGTATTAAACTTCAAGCATATATCAGAACACACGGTACATATCAATGCCAATATCTTTTTTATGTTCAACATTTTCTTGACACTTGAGCAATCCCGAATCAAACACATTACATCTTTATGTACATACAAGAGAAGGTCACTAATTTAAATATTTAAGAGCTGTATTGATTTGACCGATTAAAGTCTCTTCTTGGTTGAGACGAGCCCCCTTGCTGTTGGGAACTCTGATTGGTCTTCACCCGCAGTGGGTTTTGGCGCCATCATTCCCGCACGCCCGCCACTAAAACAGACATTAACGAAGATTGAAAAATATTTCATGAAATGAGTAGTTAGCTATGTTTGGGAAAGGCCTGAGGAATATTAACAGTTGCAAGGTAGAAAAACTGTAAAGTTAAAAATTTAGTGAGATCTTCTATGTTAAACGCTAAACAGAAACAACGCTAAACAGAAATAGCGCTTAACAGAAACAACGCTAAACAGAAACAACGCTAAACAGAAACACCGCTAAACAGAAACAACGCTAAACAGAAACAACGCTAAACAGAAACAACGCTAAATAGAAACAACGCTAAATAGAAACAGCGCTAAACAGAAACAGCGCTAAACAGAAACAACGCTTAACAGAAACAACGCTAAATAGAAACAACGCTAAACAGAAACAGCGCTAAACAGAAACAACGCTAAACAGAAACAACGCTAAATAGAAACAACGCTAAACAGAAACAACGCTAAACAGAAATAGCGCTAAACAGAAACAACGCTAAACAGAAACAACGCTAAACAGAAACAACGCTAAACAGAAACAACGCTAAACAGAAACAGTGCTAAATAGAAACAACGCTAAACAGAAACAACGCTAAACAGAAACAACGCTAAACAGAAACAGTGCTAAATAGAAACAGCGCTAAAACGAAACAACGCTAAACAGAAACAACGCTAAACAGAAACAACGCTAAACAGAAACAGTGCTAAATAGAAACAACGCTAAACAGAAACAACGCTAAACAGAAACAGTGCTAAATAGAAACAACGCTAAACAGAAACAACGCTAAACAGAAACAGTGCTAAATAGAAACAACGCTAAACAGAAACAAGGCTGGACGACGCTAAACAGAAACAATGACAATCACAGGCTGCTATGTATAAAAAGCAATAACAAGTTTTCTTCACATTTTTTACTTTTAAGGGACTTCGTTTAATCGTTTTATACGTTTTTTAATCTAGAAACTTGCAATTTGAGTAATTGGGTTGAGATTGACAACCAGTGGTGAACCACTTATCTGGCTGTTCTTGTTGGTTCATTTGCTTTCATTTGGAGTCCGTTAATACGTAACGACATTTAAAGAAAGACGGACTCTTCCTTACCCCACTTTCGCTGTTTTGGGGCGCTGTCCCCGCCTGCCTTTGACTTTTATCTTCGTATTGAAAGCATTCAAGGCACTGTGAAATAAAACGAAGCAAAATGAACGGGCAGAATTAACAACTCTGACTACACAAGCGTTCGGCTGCAGTGTTTCACAGCAACGCATAGCCAATGACAGAGACTTGTGGGGGCACAGGAGTCTCTAGAACTCGGTGTCGTATTGCCTCTAGATTCCTTCATAACAAAAGAAGCAGGACCAGAAATTTACCTGGCATCAAGGGTGAGGTCATCTTCGCCACGCAGGGCGGATTCCAAAACGGCCTGCAACGTGGGGTTGACGGAAGGCCCCTCGTAGTCACGTGTTGTTCTGTTCGGCATGTCGAGTTCAATCTGGATGATGTTCTCTGCCTGCGAGGAACACCAAGAACTCAATTCATTGGATTCAGGTGCATTTTCAGAGTTATCAACCAAAGATATCAAAGTCATTGCGATTCTTAACCAATTCATGTAAATAGATGTTCAATTTCAAATAATAAAATTAAATAGCACCTAGTGATTAATGGGTGACGGAAAAAAAAGAAAATGAGCGAATATTTTAGCTTATATGATGTATTATATCATTTATTAAATAGAAACAAATGTCATTTATTGTAAATTTCAAAAATATAAATGTTACAAAAGACATTTGAATTATTAATAAATGTCTAAAAGTTAAAAAACGCAACGGAGTTATTCGCCATATTGGCTCATTATTCATAAATCATTCATAATATTTCATAAAAACACAAGTAAACAATTTGATCATGCAAATTATCTGAATACTAAGTTTATATCATTGATCACATAATTGAAGACAAGTTAGTTTTTAACAAGTTTTTACCTTATTTAAAATGTTTATAATCTTAGAAACTAAGGAAACCAACTTTATTTCGTGTGAAAACGCAAGTAAAAGTAACCAACCTAACACTAATTAGTAGACTCGCAGATGCCACTGTAAACACTACCTCATTTACAGTACAGTGGGGAATATTCAATCCGAGGCTGTGCCTACCTTATAGCGTGGATTCCCGCCCAAAGCAGCCGCTCTTCTGGCGTATTCAGAGATTGGCCGCTTGTTTCCCATCGCCGACACGGGTCGTTTCGCCATCTGCTGGTTCCTTAAAGTAACCATCATTTCCATTTAAACACTTTTTTAATAGTTTGAAACAAAAAAATCTTAATATTTAGAAATAAGCAGTGACATGGAACGTTTATTCGGCATATAACAAGTCACTTCTTAAGTAACTTTTGGTAATAAAATTCTACGTCATTCTCTGAGATTCTCGAACGCACAGGTTTACAACAAATGTGCAGTGCTACTAGAGGTAATTATGGAAAACATGCACCTCTAGGGAGGTACCTATGCAATGCCAACACGTATCGCTTTAGATAAGACAGAGAAATATTGGAAACAGACAAGTGTTTATGAGAAAATTTCAAAGCAAGTGCAGGCAAACGTATTAGGGAGAGGAGCATTATGATATTGATAGGTAGCCCCAGTGCCATGAACTGAAATTATACCTAGCACACTTTCCAGTGAGTCGAATATCAACGCCCAGAAATCTTACAACTTAGATGCAGGCTCTAGTCTATGCAGGCTCTAGTCTATGTTTAGTGGTGGACGGCAAAGCTTGTGGCATCACCGGATTTAAGTGAGTTGGTAAATCAAAAGGATGAGCGATAGCCTATTTGAATGCTAAGCAGCTGATGACTTCAATTAACGTTAACAAATGTTGAAGGAAAGGAGCTGTAAGTTCAAAACGCAACGTATGATGAATTTGAAAGTTGCCTAGCTTAGGCTTGCTACAAGTAATTAAGAGCACGTGAGTACCCATTCTAAGTTGTGTAACTTCTTTAAAGGTTCTACAAAAACTTAATGAATAGAAAACCTTGTGTAAATGTCTGCGGCAAGAAGTCCCCAAAGAGTCTATTGCGAACACATTAACATAGTGCTTCTGGGGGTATCAAAGGTAACTGGTATAGAGACATCATTGGATTAAAGCAACGAGAAGTGAAGTAAAGGGTTCAAATGCAACATACGATGCAATTGTCGTCAAGGTTTTAATCGACCAATCACCAGTGTCATCATCGAAGGTAGCTCTATTGCGAACCTTGTTCCTTTCCTCCAAAGGTACAAAGTTCTCAATGATGAGCTGTCTGGAATGACAAGAAATGACAAATGTTTAAGATAGACAACAAACGGGAAGTAATGTTATATAGTGGTGGAAGTTTCAATATATGGAGGTGATTGTTAAATTAATAAGGCAGAGGGTTAGATCCGTGCCATGGAGCTTGTAGCAACACTGAAACAGGAATTGGTAGCATATTGTGTACGAAAGGTGCCCCACTGGGGTTATTATGGCGAGCTGTCGCAAATGATAGGGAAACGACAAATATATGACACTTACACATTGGCCAATTAAGCTACAGTAGAAAAGGAAATGAGCAGAGACTCTTCTTAGATGGGACTAAAAATCATCACAGTTTAACTGCCCGTTTTACAAGAAGGCATTTCAGCATTTAGAATCAAACAAAATGCGCTTTTAGGAAAGGAATATACGTGATTCTGAACAGTACCAATTCTACCAGCACATGTAAGACATTTATCATATTAGCATAAATAGGCAAAGTGAAGCCTAGGTATTTATATTGTTTCTTTAGAGAATTATCTCGGCAAAATTACCTTATCAAATTAAATATATAATTAGCAGAATTTCATTTAAAATTGCATTAAAACTTTCCCAGCAGTAAAAAATGTGTGAAAATCGTTTGCTTGAACTCACTTAAGTTTTAATTCTCGGTTGAGGTCTTCTAGATTCTTTTCCAAATCTTGACGCTCTTTAATGTGTACCTCCTGCAGGTCCTGTATTTCCGCCTTTGTTGCTTGAAGCTTCATAAAGAGCTATCGGCCAAAGAAAAACTTTGAATATTCTAGCTTTAACCATTGAAAAATAAGAAAACCTGTAAAGCTCTAAACCTATCAGGCCAAAACGCTATGGGTCAAAATCTTGGTTAGCCATAATTGTATTAAAAGTGATGAAAACTTAGTCTCCATTATATTGTATTAAATTGTATTAAAAGTGATGAAGACCCCATCCAATGCAAAGGTGTTTCTTTGCAATATGTAGGCTAGCAATAACCTTTGAATGGATCCATGATTAGTTTCTGACACGCTAATGGTATACGTGGTTAATGTACTGATAACGTCAAACAGACCTAGTGTCATCGGTCTAGCATAATTTGCCCTACTGCTAGGCACAGCCAATTCAAAAGTTGACGTAATGGCTTGTGTTCACTTAGGCACATAAAATACCTTTTTGAGTTTTTTCGTTTTCACGTCAACTTCCTGCTGCAGCGAGGAGAAGTTTTCTTTGATTTCAACAGCAGACTCGTCCTGCTCTTCCAGTTTCTGTTGCATTTCTCGCTCTTTTCTCTACGACACAAAATGACGAGCTCAAAAGTAAACGGATTGAAGAACATCTCATGCATCTAAGCAAATATAAAACAGAATAATTTTCTTACTTCACTTGCAAAAGACAACATGACTAAAAGGGGTGTTCACATACTGCAAGATAATAATTATGAGCATAATGCAATATTCACATCAGATACTGCCTGTGATATATTTAAAAACAACTGCATGAAAGTCATGTAATTCACTCTAAATGATGACCTATAATCTGAAATGCCTTGATACCACTATCTGATACAGGACATATGCTTCTTTTTTACCGAAGTCAAAATTTCTTCAAACTTGATATATGACATCTCCAGAAAGATGATCAAAATGTCTGCTTTCCAGATAAGAAAAGCAAATGAAGCAATTAAAGTTTTTCATCTCTGCTGGTCTTGTTTAGTCCACCCGACTCTTTTCTCTTCTCAAAATATTATGAAAATTCATACCGATATATTTACACAATCCTTGCTATAACTCGTTATTAATATACAGAAAAGGTTTTCTACCAAATCGACATACCTTCTGCTCTGCTAATTGCTTGCGTCTCTCTTCAAGAGCTCTCTCCTGTTCTGTCGTTTTGTCAACAATACTTTTCCCACCAACAAGCAACTTACTTTCCATTGCCTGCACCGATACGAAGGAAACATTGGACTCTGATGATAAGGCAAATGTGCTATCATAAGAATACAAAAAGAACAGATACTGTTCTTATATCAACCACAAGGATGCCTCCCCACCTCGTTGCTTTCGTTCACATAAAAAGCAAAAAAAGCCAACACTTGAAATTCTCCATCAGCAACATGTTAACCTGGCGTCAAACAATAATTCAGTTTTTCTTACTCGAAATATACATGCAGTCAGTTGATTCATTCCAATCCATTTTCAAAGATCTTCTTTTGGTTGAACCAGAAATACGCCGATGCCAAAGTGCTGTTTCTACCAACCCCAATTCATTTGACAACACAGCCAGATTGCATCATTTATAAAGCAATTAATACAATAGAACATAGGAAGTTTAAAAATGAATCAACGATGATCCATACCTTAATTTTCGTTGCAATTAAAGCTGATCTTTCCTGTTCCTTTTTCAGTTGGTTTGCTCGATTGTTGATTTCACTTAGCAACTTCTTTTTATCCTAAATTTATACAAACAAAACTTGGAATTTCTCATGTTGAAAATGAATGCACAAAATTAGTGACTTGTTCCTCTTAATACCACCCCTTCAAGACCTTGAATACCTAGACATAAAAATTTCGTCCACCAAAAATTTAGATAATTTTTAAGGAGACTTAGTTAATTTTGATGAGGCTACATTTTTAATGATAATATTGAAAGATACGAAAGATATCCAGAATATTCACAAAGAAAATTAAAATGAACTGTTAAGGCTCTAAGGAGCCATGCAAATTTGCGATGTTGAACACATGTCTTCACCATCTGCTCTTATGCTTTTGAGTGTCTTTAAGCCCCTTTCCCTTTTGAAATCATTTTCTCTGACCTCATTCTTATCGATCTGGAGCTGCTGGTTATCTCATACAGGTAATCTCATTAACACACAACTCTTCCCAGCTTCAAAACCTAAGCTTCAGAGTTGATTTATCATTCCCAAAAAAATTCATAGGCCGTGCTTTTTCATCCCACAAAAGCCAATCAAATTTTTTCTTATCCCCTCTTTCTCGCCAATGTATCACCTTTCCTTTCTTGTATATTGATGATCCTTTTTCATCTTACTTTTTCAACTAGAAAAATACGTACGTCTTCTAAAATTCCATGGTTTTCTAGCAAGGCATTTTTTTCTTTTTCGAGGTCCTCTTGTTTCCTCTTAATGGCATCTTCATTGCTTTCCTCGGTTTCATCTTCGACATCATCATCATCATCGCCGCCTTTAGAAGAAAACGGAAAAAAATTCAAAATCAACAATTTCTCGAATACAAAGGCACAACGGAGGACATCGCATTTCTGTTTCATATTTATCTTGACGCACCCATATGCGCACAGTAAGTCAAATTGAGAAATAATTTTAACAAATTTTCTGGTTTTCTTTTTTTCAGTTAGTTACAAATGTTTTTTTCGATTTTATACTTTGTTTACCGCCTGAATTAGCTATTATGACCGTTAAGTGCGCCTTTATCACTTTAAAAATACTATAAACTATTCAAAATCCAGTATTGCTTGATGAAACTCCCTCATTAAGGTACCTGTAAAAATCTTTGCAAATTTTGTTAAAACCCTCCCATGAATATTTGTAGGCATTTGCAGAATTTATGATTTTTTTGGCAAATACCATTGATAACATTCTTCAATTTGTAAATTCCTCTTGTGAATACCATTAATAACGTTCTCCCCGACAAACCTTGTTCTCCATCTTTTCTCCGCCTTCGTCGACCCTTCTTGGGGCCACCCTTTTTTTCCAGCTCTCTTTTTAACCTATGACAATATCCAACATTTAGTTTGTACAGTATAAGCCTGGTAATAGCAGCAAAATGAAAAATATAAACAAAGGTTATAAGTGTGTGATACTATATAGACTAGAGGCTTACTTTGCAATCTCCTCTTGGAATTCCCTTAGAAGAGCATCCTTCGGATCCTCATTGATTTTAGGCTTGTTCTTTATTCTCTTTGCTCTATCTGCATACCTAGATAATATCGCAGGAGGATCGTCAAAATTGCCTGCAGATTGCAGCAACACTGTATCAAAAAGTCGTCTTAAAAGGTAGGAAGTGTAGATTGACGCAAAAAGTTAAAAAGGAAGGCAGAAATTTCAATCGGGATACCTCAGCGTCGTCAAAGATTCTTCATAGTTGTAACTTGCCGGACCCTGCCAAAGACATGAAGCATCCGTGAAGAAAGGGGAAAGTTTGTTTAGTGACGAAGAATAACGTTCAAATAAGAATAACGTTCAGCTATTGGATACAGCCATTGCCATAACAGACAGCGTGGAAGGAAACATTTGCATGGAGGTAAGGCTTACGCAAACAGTGAAAAGAAAAACCTTCGATTGCCTGATCTCTCTGCCTCAACATCACGTAGGGAGCTTTATAGAAATATTTGATTATGGTAATTGCCAGTCTATGAAACGTTCTTGGACAAAAGACTCTGATATTCAGTTGAGATAACAATCCATGTTGGAATATCTAGATTGGTTTCAGGTCAATTCAAATAGGTTGGGTTCAGTGTATTCCATGAGATAATCTTGGTCTGATTTATCGGGCCTTTCTCAGAGAAGATGACGTTGGGGCAATAATCAAGTAAAACCCTTGAACAACTACAATCGAAAAACTATGGAAGGGGAAAAGCTTGACTTAAAAGAGCATACTTTTAAGGCAAAGTGTAACATTAACCAGGAAAGAGGTGCAGATAAAGCAAGGGGTTTGCAACAAAAGGGGAAAGAAGCAGTCATCTAAGTTTGGTGTCTTTAAAGTTGGGAGAAAAACGACGGTTCCAGAATGCTATTTACAGAGAAAGAAAGAACACGAGGAACAAAACTCTTGAGAAATTTAGCCCTTAAATCCCAAACATGGCCCTAGCTTTACAGGCATTTAAACCAGTTTGAAAAAGATGGAAAACTCACCATGTTTGCAACCATAACTGTCCTGGCGTTACCTCCTAGTGAATCTGGAAGTATAAGAATACTAATTGTACAAAGAGGTAACAACCGGCCATGTCTTGAAGGAACCCATACTCAATTCGTCATACATGGAAGCAAGAAAACGTCGAAATAATATCAGGGATTTGAGGAGAATGCTATAGTACAAATGGAAGAGACAAATTTGTTTATAGATTTTGTACAACATTATGAGATGGTGCGGTATACGAAACAAAGCATAAGAAGGTCATAGGGGTATAAAAAACATGGAAGATCGAATAAAATTGAGGAGGAGTAACAAAAGCCATTTTTCGAAGTTAGAATTGACACTGTTGAGCAAGACTCTTTCATCATCTTGAAATCATTTGGAAAACTACGTTTCCAGAAATCTTCGCATTTCTTCCAACAAAATTCTAATATGATAAAACGCAAACAATATACCACTTTTGTAACACAAACAGCTTTTTTAAAAGCCTTGTAACAGACTTATATTTTGTTGATTCAAAAAACGGAAAATTTCAAAAAAGTTTTACCTGTTAATTACATAACCATTGGATGGTGGAAAATGTTTATTATTACCTTGAAGAAGACGCGTCAGCTTTGAATCTCTATAAGGAACGTGAGTGCTTTTGCCGTCCACCTTAAAGAAATTACAAAATCAACCTGCACACGGCAATCGAAAGACATTCCCAACTCAATGATGGCATGATTCTTCGCCATAAATTACAGCAAAAACATTGTTCACGAGTTGACAACCAGAATGCAACTAAGATTGACATCCTCAGGGACAGCATAACATGTGACCATCGTTAAAGGCCAATCGTTGTCATAAACATCACATTAAACATAACATCATATATATCATATACTACAATGCGCAACATACATTTGCTATGCGTATAAAATAGCTCGTTTTGAAAAAGGGGGTGGCTTGAGAGTAAAACGAACTTTCGTGCAATAATTTTGACCTCGCTTATGTGCACTTTGTTCATCAAAAATATTTTGACAATTTTGAGGCATAAACATTTTCTTATTCGGTTCGCCTGTCACATTGAAAATCAAGAAGTGATACCTCATTTCTCACATTTTTAGTGCGAAAACATCTCTAACAAACGCTTTCCTCAAGACTTGAAATCATTTGCTCTTTCAGAGGACGTTCAATATAAAAATTTCTCTTTCTTCTCAGTGAACAGTATTGCGTTGACACAAAGGTGTAGTTTGAGAATGGCATGAGTACAGTGGCCACCTACCAGCGCAGAAATGACGTTTCCCAAAGCTGACAATGACAAGTTGATCTTTGTAGCCTCCTTGAGCCGGTCGCCCTGTTTTGCGAAGGACATGATGCTAGACTTCAATTACCCGGATGGTTTAGCAAACAAGATGCTCAAAAACACACAATTAACGTTTTAACCTCACGCTAAAGCTGATACCAACAATGTGAAATAAAAGTATAATCGTCAACGTTGTAAATCAATATGAAACATATCGCCTTTCTTTCGATATAGTGTTATATCGCACGAAAAATATTGCTAAACATGGTTACTTTGAACTGATACAGATAATGTGGAATAGCCGACAAAATAATAAACTCGTTTACAGCGTATCAAACAGAATCACTTGCTTTCTTAATATAACAAAGATGATGAGGAAATTTCATGTTATATTTAACACAAAAACTTGAGTATTTAGTTTTTAACCCCAGCCATGGAGATGCTAAGAAGTCTTAAGAAATGGGAAAACAGGAATCGATCGAATTGAATTTAACTCACAGCGGCTCCCGTTTTCGCCTGTCTTTCGCTACCAGCTAGATCCACCATATTCAGCTTTCCAACTCGAATATGTGTTTCTTCATCTGGACCCATCTGCGATCGAGTAAAAGTGCGGTATGGCAAAAGAAAAAAATTCAATTCGCTGAACTTAAAGATGTGGTGGGATATTTGATATGATAATATAAGAAATAGAGCTATGACAGAGACATTTAATGGCTTTTACGCTTGTAGAAATCTGTTTTGTATATACCTCGCTGCATTCAATGTAGATAAGGAAAATTGCATGGGATCTTGAGGAATGCTCGTTCATGTTTGTAGATCTGTGAAAGGAGAAGGCACAGAGGTAAGAATGAATTTCTAAACGCACGAAGGCTTAGCTTGTTGGAGGGAAAGACATGAAGAATGAGGAGACATTTTATGAGGACGAGCGGAAAGCCACGGTAAACGATTCTCCTAAAGAAGCCATTGCAACACTTCCTTTGCTTCCAAAATCTGACTTTGACCTGCTCCAATTTGTTTGGCTGTCCTGCAAAACTGCTTTGCTGCCTCAGTGATAGCTCAAGGGAACAGAATCTACAAACCTTATCCTTTCACTGGCATATAAAATATTGCAGAGTACTTTTTAGATATAGCTAAATGCTCGGTTGATTAGCGATAGGTACAATCGCAACAGTTCACTTACCCGACAGCTCTGTTTTGATTTCCAACATTCATCACGTGCTCAATTTCTTTCACGCTTTTGGTAACAAATGACTGCAAATCCTAAGAGAACAAAACTGAGTTTCTTAGAACTGATTACTTCCGGGTTACGTCTCTCGGCAAGACAGTGATTGGTAAACAAAGAAATGATGAAGAAAAATTAGAACTGAATAGGAATACAACACCTGCAGTTGAAAAGGGAAACAGAGATAAATATGGAGGGGTGTGGGATGGATAAAAAGATTTTATATGAACACTAAGCTTATGGTAAACCCGAGGCTCTAGATAACAATATATTTCAAATCCTTTTGTATGGAAATGAAGATTTGCCCTTGGAAGCAAACAAGCTAATTTCAAATCGAACAATCAAGAATGTTGTTGAAACCAAACGCTTCGATTAAAGTTTACTTCAAGCCTCCCCTTTTATATCTTCAAGTATTTGTTATTATAAGTGTGGACTTTTTCCTCTCTATGTTGTGGTTCAGGGGTAGACAGAGTTGATGCTCCCCGGGGTATCGTCTTTGTAGTGTATGTAAAGTAACGTGTAGTTAAAGTATTACAGTAACTTGTTATTTAACGTTTTGAAATGTATAACAAATATTTTATATAGTTTATAAGCTTTTGTAGCGTGAAGTCTTTAATGTGAAAAACACAAAAATTGAGTAAAAACTGTTGTTCCGGCAAACACAATGAGACACTAGCAGCGAAACATTAATGAGTCCGGGTTTTAGCATTACGACATGGGTTTGGATTTGAACGATTTACTTGGGGGAATCAGTGTTTGTAAGAACGTGGAAAAAGAGGTTTATAACAGTAATGTTTTGTAATACGCCAGTTGCAGCAGATTTCCAATGCAAAACAAGACAGTGGCTCTAGGTGTAGAATGATGAACAGTCCGCGTTACCTTGACGTATATTCCGGTGTCCGGTCGCTCCTTCAGTTCCAGACGTCGCTTCTGGTCTTTTGCTAACAAATCTCTAACTTCCTCCTAGAAAATAACAGACAAAATGTTTTTGCGAAGGCTATCTTCGTGATTAATTCATAAATTCGGGTTCAATAAAAATTCCGTTAGAATAAGAGTCGTTGGCAATCCATGAAATTAAATTTCATCCCCTCAATATTTAGTTTAAATCTGTTCTTTGAATCAAGTCGCTCTTCTTGATCCAAAATAGGTTGGTGCCGACGAACAAATATAAGCATGCCAATTGACCTACCACAAGAGGGACAAGAATTCTCTTTACATACATTGGAGATGTAATTGAATCCGGCTCCACCCCAAATGACTCAGATTTTCAGTACTACTTCATTTTGAGTCAAAGAGATATAGTTTAAGCCCTACGATAGATACTCCTTAATTCATTTGCAAATGCTGACAGCCTTTTTGCTCTCGGTACAGGATCTGTTGATCAAAATGCACTCCAAAAGGTCGATCTCACAGATCCAATCAGAACAAAACTTGGCGCCCACCTGATAAATTTCCAAGTAAGACGCCCGGACCAAGTACTGTTGATCCTGTGTGCGAGAGATGTGCGTGAAAATATGATCGAAAGAGTTGGGAATAACTCCGCGTAGTTCTGGGTCATTCTTGACACCTGAAACACAAAATGAATAGTTTTCTATGGATCCACATCCAAATGGACATTGCATTAAGATTGCATCAAAAAATAATAAAAAACCGTCTCCTTGACTGTTGTACCTGGGCATCAATTCTAATCTTGGCACGAGAAGAATTTTAGTATTTCCTCAAAATGGTAAAGTATTTCTCATCCAAAGTTCTGATGACACCATCAAAAAGAAAGCATCTAATCTTTGTGTATCAGGAAAATAAGATTGTGTTGCAGACAAATAAAAATCAAACAAAAGCCAATGTTTTCCATGTGCTACTTTTGAAGATTTACCCTCAAGCATATCAGTGTAATTGCTGGTTTGGGTCAGATCACCTACACTTGAGTGAGAGTTTGATATAGCTTTTCTATTCTTAAAAACCCTATTTTTCTAACTTTGTTTTTCTTGTGTGTAGCAACTAGCTTCAATGGAAGTCGGTTGAGCCCAGTTAGGATATTACAACAAATACAACCATAGTTAAGTGAAATTTGTATCAGCTTAAACAGGTTTTTGCCTTCTAGCAACATTGGTCTCCAGTCTTTCTATGACAAGAGCCAGCCAGCAGGTATGATGTTCAATACCTAAACTTGCTAAAAGTTCAGTGGACATAAATTAGTCTAAAAAGTGAAATAAATTGGCTAGTTGCCTAGCTTTGAAAAACAGTGATAAACAGCCTAGAAATTCTGCACTGCATCAGTTACCTTCCATTGTGAATGTCTTTCCTGTTCCCGTTTGACCATAGGCAAAAATTGTACCTGAGACAAAATTTAGTCAAACTGAAGGATGTCTGCAATTATACTCACTAATAAATAAAGAGAAGGAAAACATATCACCTAAAAAGTCTACCTTTTCATTGACCAATAACCAACAACACATTCTTCCGAAATATTTGAGTTTTGAAGATTTGCAAGGTTCAGAAGAAAAGTTTAGACAAAATAAAATCACTAAATTAAAAGCAAGTAATCAGCACAAGACAAGATCATTAAAATTCAAAAGATTTGCATAGAGAAGTATGATTTGAGTAGCCAACACTACATACCATTGTAGCCACTCAGAACAGAATCAACTAAAGGTGAAAATGTTTCATCATATATATCTCTCTGCTTTGAGCTGGAATGAGAACTGGAAATGTACCACAACATAATGAACACTTTTTAAAAACATGTTGACTATAAATATTTCGAAATATTATTCTAAGGTGTATTTTTGCTCTGATGCACTCTAGCTACACACAATGCCTTGGAAATTTCACAATTAGACAAAACAACAAATGCATGATGTTGCATATTAACAGCATTTTCTACCTTGGCTCTCATAAAACAGGAAAATGCTGGACATACTACCAACCTATCAGATATTCTATTTAAACTCTTTACAATCATGGAAATAAATTTAAAAAGGACTTGTGGCAACATAGGACATACTTCCAGTCATAAACAGCATCAAATGTGAACTCCCTTGGTGCTTCTTCTTTCTTAAAAGGATTCTTCAGCATAACATGGCCTGTTTTGACATTCATCTCCACAACTCTGCAGAACACAATTAGACATTGAAAACATTCATCAACAGCTCACAAGATAACAAGGCCAAACAGCTTTTGTTCAGTTCCACTTAAGCTCAATCTTCATGTGAGTTAATCAATGATCAAGTCATCAAGTTGTCCAACTTAAAACATTTTTGATATACAAATGCTTCATGATTGCTTTTGCTTATATACAATATGATTTTCTCGTAAATAAAAGTGTAAATATCAAAATGGAAAATGATAGAAAAGGAGATAAGAAGTAGTCATTACCACCTGGTTGCAGCCTCAAACTCAGATGAGGAATGGTTGTGTGTGCCACTTGTATTATTAGCTTACAGAGGGCAGAAATTATAAAAGAGCAACTCGTCAGTCAAAAACCTATAAGGGACATTTTGGGGCTTTAATGTCAGTTTTTTGTGAGTGCCCCTTGCAATCCCTCTGCATCCAGGATCACGGTTGAAAAAAAAAAAATAAAAAATGAAAAATTCATAACAAAGTACCCGGTAATCAGTAGATGTAGTACCTTAGAGGTAAATTTTTTCGTGAAATTGATGTATTCTAGAGGTTGGAGGCATACAAGTATTCAAGAAGCGGCTTGTGTTGATGACCTAGCTGAGAATAAACCATCTGGTCCTGGAGTTTAGGTCTTCTAGTGACAGCTAGAACCAGTCTTGTGTTGTTCCATGTTAGTGAGCATCGATGGATATCAAGTGCCAATGTTTGGAGAGGACAGAGCCTATATTGATAGTTTTGACATCAAATGGGACAACAAAAGGTAGTACCTGGGCTTTTGGTGGAAGCTTCACATTGATGTGGTTTGGGTCTGCTTGCACTTGGGGGTAGTTTTATTGTCAATGGGGGTAGCTGGGAAAAGGAGCTCATTTTGGGTGACACATGCCAATTTGTTGAAATCAGTGGTGATATCCTTGGGCTCATGAATAATAAAAAAGGAGAAAAAAGTCAAACCTGTTATGGCCTGCAGCAATCTCTTTCTCATTCATTGGTCTACATCTCACCACAACTTTGACAGATTCTGCCGATTTCTTCCCTGCCTATCATATAAGATTTAAACTACTTTATTATTCAATTCCACACATAACCATTGTTCCTTAAACAAAAAAAGGTGCTTGTAAGTCTAGAAAAACTTTCCTTGTAAGCATAAATTTACACTTGGGGTATCATACAGAAATTTCATCATTCAAAGTTTTTTTTTAAATTTACTGGTTCTGCAATTCTTACATTCAACTTGTTGTAATGAAATTTTTTTTGTTCCATCACAATTGATTTTCCTTCTTGTAATTGTTACAATGAGCAAAGGGTTCTGGTTTGAAGAATGTGAAAAAATTTGACACAGTTATTCTTAGGTATAATGGATATGGTTAAAACGAATCATTTTCATATTATGTCTGTCACAAGTCTAAATTTGTTTGCAGCCATTTCCAACATTCCCATTGAGTGCATTGGACATTTAATTGTTAATTAATATTTATATTTCCATTTGCAAGAAACCAGACTTTTATGGGCACTTTCAATAGAGCTGCTCCCTTCTACTTTGAGTAGTAAATGCTGGCCCCCCACAAGATGGTGGTGTTTGTCAGAGGAATGCAAAGTTTTTTAACAAGCCAATTTCAAATTATCCAGGCCTGTGACTTTTCACACCTTAATCTAGCATAACCCGCATAATAACACTATTTTCTCTATACTGGAATTACAGAGTAAATATGCTTTTTGGGATCCTTTATCTGAAATAGCTGGCTTCAAAATAGGCACCTTTTGTGAAATTGTGTAAATTTAGCTTTTCTACAAACCTTTTCAAAAGAATGTACAGGGTTAGAATATTATGTTGATTGAGTCAAATCCTTCAAAAATAAATTTTAATTCCTTTTTAACAACATAATGCCTAAGTCTTACAAGCTAGCATTTCTTGAACAGTTGTGCAATTAAATTTTGGAGGTAAGATCTCGGGCATTTACTTGCATTATTTTCCAGTGAGGGCCAACAGAGAAATTGGTGCAAAGCAAAGCAGTTTATAAAGGTTAAAATCCACAGCCTAACATATAAAAAAATTGACCCTAGTCAGTACCAAAAGTTAGGCATTTCCAGAAAATAATCCCAGACAGTTTCACAATCGAAGAGCCAGTCGATCAAACAATGTAACTTATTCAAATATACAATAATACAGAACTGTTCTTCGAATGGCACCGCAAACTTTGAAGGCCAAAGGAGCTTACCATAATTTTACTCGTCCTTTAATTCACGACCATCTAAACAATCTATTGGCTTAATTCGATAAGACGAGCTTATTTCAACGACCAGCTGAACTTCCTTATTGGCTGTGAGTAGCAGGTCTTCTGGCAAGCGGCAACCATGGAGACATAAACAGCTTTGTCTTTAGTTTGAAATCCACCTCCGAAAATGGATATATTTATCAATGCAACCCTGCAAACAACGTCTTTTGGATACTTGAACTTAAAGCGTCCAAACCACACGACTTGCTTGTGTATATTATGGAAGACCAAGACAAATTGTTATTAGTTTGGTATAGACGCTCGAAGGGTTTAGGCCAGCGAAGTTTTTAAATTGATGTTTAGTAGCTACTTCATGTAGCAATACTCGGACAATACTCCACCGCAGTTCCCATCCAAGCCCCGCAGCAAAGCTAAAATACTAGAAGAAATCGTTACATCTTGATACCAATTAATTGATACAAAAAATAGAAATTATCTACTGGTACAAAGAGCCATAATCATACACACGATTCTATAAATAAACAACTTTTATCAATCTACGAATAGGTTTGTCAATTTTTATTGCCTCGAACTTCCAAACTAAACAGTCTTTCTTTGAAATATTTTTTTACACAACTGCTGCATCGATTTATATCAAAACTCTATAGTAAAACAAAATGATATATTTTCGTTTTCTTTTGCCATTTTTGCAAAATCTCCTTGTTTACTTCTCAAAAGAAGTTCGAAGCAATAGGAAAGTATGAACACCTCTTATGTGGATGGGATGCAAGTTATCTCGACTATAGTAGTGTTGTGAATTTGTAAAACATACAACTGCGCATTTAAAAAAAATAATTATATTCTTAAATCTGCATACTCGAAGATTACTGGTTCTGGGTGAAGTATTTCTTTTGGAGTACTTCCATACTAGCAATATGAAAGAACTTTTCCTAGGCCTTACTATAAAATTTTAACGATACTAACAAACGGCGATTTTAATACCACGCTAAACACGAATGCAACCGTTTTCGAAAGGAAACATTTCAAAAAGATATTAGACTTAATCGTTGGGGATTCTTCAGAGTAGAAATGAAAAAGATTGATGATGCTCAAAAATCCTTCTCAAGTTATTGTGAAAATTAGTACCACCGTAAAAAAATGAATAACCAAATATAACTGAAAATTTTGCTTGGATTCTACTTGGATTCTAACTCTGATTATTTGGGTAAAACGACTGCAATATTCAAAGGCGACATTGGCTGTAAATAATAAAAAATTGCATTTAGTGGAGGCAGTCAAAAATCTGACTGATGGTAATATTTTGTCGTCGATTGCAGAGCAGTTAGTTAATACGCTATCTGATTATCGTATTTGATTATTGCCAGAATGTTCTGTCATTGGACTATATCTCCAACGAGGTTCCTAGCTCATTGGCCTCTCTCGATGGCCGCACACGTGGACAAGGAAGAGCCGCAGGAATCACATTCTTTCTGCGTAGCTTGAAGGAAACGCCCCCTTTTTACCGTTTGAGCTTCCAACTGTCCAGCCGTTTCCTTCGTCTTCAACTAAAACAACGATCTGGAAAGACAACGACCGAATTTGAGAGAAATATACAATACATTAGTTTAATTGAGTGAAATGAGACAACTGTCACCAAAGACCCATTTTATGTAGCAATCTGCAATAAAAGTCTCCATCGTTAGAATACACTATTAATGGACAAGCGAACGAGTGCAATATACCCATTATTTGTATAAACGTGGAATAAGATAGCTATTAAGTTTCCTGTAAGCATGTAGTGTGCAGAATCGAATTGCAATTTGATCGATGGAGCTGAAAAGAAAACATAAAACAAGATTCTGCTCTGGTGTCAACTCTCTACTATCTTTGCAGCACAGAAAAATAACAAGGCCCACTTGGCAGAAAATTGACCTTGCGCGTAAATTTTCATTCAAATATAACATCTTAAGAATCAATTATAATTCAAATTGTATGGTATCAATTCCTATCATCAAACAGAAAAATATTTTTCTTGCATTCCATCACTTTTGCTACAATAAATTTCGATAATTAATGAGTTCTTAGGAAATGTTTATTTACTTGGCCTTGTTCCAGAGCCATTTCATCACTGTCCCCTTCACCATCAAAATCGTACAGTATTCTTAAGAGCACGTCATTTTCATTGATTTTCTAGGAAAAATGAGGATTTGAATAGTGAAATACTTTGAATTTGTCACACAGCGCTGATAGAAAAACTAACATGAAGCTGTTAATAGAATTTAGCTCGAGAGCTTTGGGAAAATAAAATCCCAAACTATTCCATGTAGTTGTCTAAAAGTTAAAAAGCAGAGCAACTAGAAATTCTGTCCAGCTTAAACAACCAGTTCATCATTGTTAACTGCAACGTTTCTTTTTTCTTAGGAGCCTCATTAGAGTTCAAGTAGAAATGGAACGTGGACACAAAAGAACACTATATTATCTGCTTTCTGTACAACATTATGTCAAGGTTAGCACTCAGCAATGGACAGAAATATTTCAGATCTTTAAGCAGATAGAAACGGTATCATAGCTTACTGGAGCTTTTGTTGAGAGCCGTCTTTGGCTATGATACACTTCGAAATAGTCTTTAGATAAGAGTAAGAAAAGAAAGTGGTGGAGTCTACCTCGACGTATGAAGATGGGAAATATCCTCTGTTCCCATTGCAAAAACCCTGCAAAACAAAAGACCATACTTAATGCATCAACGATTTATATGGTGCAACTATGCCAATCATTTCCCTTCTACAAAGAACAAAACATTTGAAACTTAAATATTCAGGTGTTAGAACTTCAAGTAAATTTGAGAACTTAAAATTGAGCCATAGCAGCTACCCCCTTGCAGCCAAATATCAAAATGGCAGATTGAAGGCCGATTCATACACATTTAAAGCCATTCTTGAAAAACCTCAAAAAACGAAAAAGGAGAGAACAGTTTTCGGATTAGTCAAATGACTCTGCTACTTACTTAACAAAAATTGGTCAATCACAGGGTCCATTTTTAACAGTTAACTGAACGGTAATCTTATCATTTAGCATGCAAGAATACGTAATTTCCAATCATGCTTGACTTGATATCATTATGCTATATAAACCCTTCACTCAATTCTTTAACTAAAGAAAGGTTATCAGAACTCATTCAACAGACCTCCCACCATTCATCACTTGAATTTTCAACTATTTGGATCTTGTCTCCGGCTCTATTAAGGTCAAGAAACACTCGTAATAGAACGATAAACATGACAAAAATTCATTATTACCCAAGTAATACCAGGCCTGTCAATTAGCAGATATGAAGTATGAAAGAACATCGATGAAATTGGTAGTTATTGATGTGCAAATAATAAGTATACTGGATACGTCATTCAAATTCTGTGGGTGATGAGTCAGTGAATGGGGGTAAAAAAGGGGGTCATCGAAGTCAGTTATGTGTGGATGGTTTACACAGTGGGTACAAGGTAAAAAGACTAATGGTCGTGGCGAGTTCATTTTCACAAACGCCAACTTTACATCTGTTTAAAGCAAGATATTTCTCGCCATGCTCGGATAAGCAAAGATTGCCTTGATCAAGAAAAGCATGTAAGGCAAAAAGCAGTGCAAATGCAAAGACTAACTGACTTGATATGATGCGCTTAGTCATTTGCGAAAAGTAAAAATTGTTCAGGAATGACTTACGTCAAAGAGAGATCGTGAGACTCTTCGCCTTGGAAGTCAAATAAAGCCACGCAAAGCGGTAGATTCTGTTTGAAACAAGGAAGAATGGATGCCATTAATATTCTTTCGTACTCAAACGATTTTCACCAACAAGGCTTTGAATTTTCTTATTGCAGGAAAAACATTTAAGCTTTGAAGAGAGACACAAAATGTTTTCAAACATTTTCATTTGCAAAGAAACTAAAAATCCTGTTCATGTTGAACCCTAAAATATTGTGACAAACTGTCTAAAAACCAAAATTTGAACAGCTTACATTAATAATCACAAAATCTTTCCAATAACTGTATGGGGTAATTTCAACTAATCTGCCAATACATTAAAATCCTTGGAAGGAAAGACAGACTGAAAAAAACTTACTTGTTTTGGCAATGGTTTTGGGGAGCCTTTCGCTAAAGTAGATGCTGATATTGGCTTCTGACTTGCAGCTTCTAGTGGAAGTTCTACCAGATAAGAATAAGTTGATAAATGTGGAATGCGAACTTGAACAATGCAGAAGAAAATTCTTCAAGTTTGTTGATAGAAACTCAAATCTCAAGTGAAAAATTTAATTCCAACGAGCTTATTTTGTAAACAAAAGTATCCCAGTTCTTAGCTAGCTTGTGGTACAGAACAAGATGATTCAAGAATGCTACTCCAAATTTTGCTAAATGAGATCATCATGCTCTATAAAGCTCTCCAAGACACAGGGCAAGCGTTTCTCAGCAAAATATGTTGGCATTGAGTAAGCAAGATCTACCGTAATCGTCCTCTGTAGAAGAAGGTGTTTGACTGTGATTTGATACGCGGGAGGCCCTTCTGATGTTGTCCAATTCCTCAGGTTCTATTTCTTCGTAAACACTCTCTAAGAAGAAGGATCGATATGCTTTGTCAATAGAGTCACAACACAGTTTGTATTCTAAACAAAAAAGCCACCCTACAAGGCAGAAAAACTCGAATAAGGAGCAATTAAAGATAAGACCAGAGCCAGAGAAGAAGCCAAGACTTTAGAAGCTACATTAAGACACAAAGATGACTGGATCGATAATTTCCTTTAACTTTCTTCAATTCAATTTATTCTCTTGCTCATTGACAAAATGGTAAAAAAATTCACAAAAGGAATGGAAAAACGCTTGTTATACCGTCATGCGAGAGATCATTCCCAATAGCGGGTGAAGACACTTTTTTCGTGTGGTCCTGCTATTAAAAGACGAGAAATGGGGAATATAGCTAAAAGGAACAGCTGAACTGAATATCATCAAACTAAAGGACAACCTCTGTTTTTTTAATCTAGCCTCGAAACGACGTATAGCCTCACTAGCAAAGATTCTAAAAGCAACTGGCCTAGGCTCTCATTTAACTTTTCTATCCTCTCACATCGATAGCACCACTCACGTGGGTAAATGTTTAGCTGCTCTTTCGCAAGCAAGCAACTACCAATAAATATGACCAAGTCATGTGGTAATGCGAAACGAAAAGATATCAAAAGGTCTTCATGTCTATCTTCACCCTAGTCAATAGATGTCTCCTTTGATCTCAAGAATTTCCGTACCCACTCTATAGTACCTCTGTTGAGTCAGAACTCATGTCAGATTTTTTCTACAGGGTGTGACGAATGAAAAGATATCAAAAGTTCATCATGGCAACTTACAGACTCTTTCGGCGATGTGGAACAAAACGCCACATTTCGTTTGCATTTCTTGTGTACATTCATTCGACAGCGCTGGCATTTTAATCCTTGCTTCACTAGACCTAGATGAAAAACAAGAGTTGATCTATATCATCACGCGAATATCTGCAAGATGTTGTATCTCAGTGTATTGCAATCCATATAGAGGAAACATCTAATTTCAGATGCGAGCAAAACATGTGCAATACTAGATTGCTCATCAAGGACTGTGGTATTAGCAATCCTCCATAACACATGGTCCGCGAACCAGAAAACCTCTGGATCGATACTTAAGAATACACAAAAGCAGACGATATCAATTATATCAGTGGCATTGCTACTTACTGCAGAAACTAATAAATTGTCTTGCTTTGAAACTAATAAATTTCAAGCAGAACATTGTCTTGCTTTCACACACTTGGTTGATCATAATAAAATCAAATTGACATTTGATCAGTTTTAAAGGGACAAGTTTTTACCTTTAGAAGTAAAATTATTATTAACGCTACTTTTTCGGAAGGCAAAACAAAACAAAATTATATTTATTCTTATTTGTTTCAGAGATTATAAAAGATACCTAAGGTGCTATTTTCTATTATGATTAGCTTGATATTTTGCCTATTCATACTTGCAACATTTATAAAAAAGGACCAACATACCCACAATAATTCCTTTGCAGTAGTGACACTGGGCTGGTTTGAGGAAATTGTGCTCAATAAACTGATGAGGTTTTTCATTTCTAGTCAGCATAGTGGTATCATTCGGTCGCCCTATTGTTACTGTTGTCGGCTTTCCAATGTCATTGGCATGATCCTCCGAAATCGGGCCTAGCTTGTCCATAATGTCATCCGTAAAGAGAGACATCTGCAAACAAAGCCCCCTTACTTGTAATAAACAGCAGTGGGATAGTTCTACTGATCTGTTGCAATGACTGCTGCTGGACGGGGGATCGCAATGAGGATTATGGGTCCCCGGCATGTCTTGTCAATAAGGCCTATCAGTGTCCTACTACAAGCCTATCTACGTTATGGTTGTCCTATAGCATCTTAATGATGGGACATGTACTGTATTTCAAAAATGGGTATTTGGCTGCAAGGAGAAAATAGGAAAATACTTGCTGTAAAGTGTAGGTTTACCAATTAAAATAGCACCCTAGTTGCAATGTCACTTATGAAACTTCAAGCTGAAAGAATTAGTGTGAAACTTGAAGTAGGGTAAGTTAAAGTGGGATAATGCTTTTCAAGGGTAAGGTAGATTAAATAGGAAATTGTAAGGGAAACTAGGGTGAGTTTGGATTAGGCAAGTTAAGGCTGGATAGGGGTGAGGCAAATTGGCTAAGATAATCAAGATTGCGAAGAATAAGGCTAGGACAGATAAATTACTTTAAAATATGTAGAGGTATAAGACTGTTAAGATTACATGAGGTACGATAGGGTAAAATGTAAATATACTTGATTTGCTGTACCTGTGCTTGAAGGGTACTTTGTAGAGAGCGTTGGTCGCGAAATTCGTTGACCTTGTGAAGCACTTCCAATTCGTCTACCGAAGGCTCTCGGTTGCTGCTTGATTGTCGATCGCTACAAAACAAACATCCATCTTGATACTGTTCCCGCAAAACTTGAAAAAATTTCATTCATAATCAACAGTTTCATTGAAAATAGCTCTGTTCATCATAAACTTATAATTACAGTTATATTGAAAAACAGATCAAGATTTCTCGTTGTTGAAAGCCTATTTATCAGGTTATCATTCTATTATAAAACCAATCCTATTACCAATCACCAACTGCACAACTACATTTTAATCTTCACTGGACAAAATTCATTAATATACTTTCCCTTACGTTCAACCCATTTGGCTATACAGAAAAAAACTCACAATTTTCTTCATTCTATCAGCCATTTTTAGGTACAAATTACCCATTAACCTTGTTACCATGTAAGAATTTCGACACACAGATAGTGCTTTGGCAATGTGAAAAAACAACAAACAGTATTGGTCCTAGGATCTTGTAGTAGAAATAGGTGCCAAATATGGCCAACAAGGACCAGGGAAAATGTTATCAAAAACGGAGAGATAGCAATTGGAGGGAGCAATGTGAGGAAAAAATGATGGAATAGGATGAAGAGGAGGCGTCATGCCATGAAGTCATCAACATTCTCACATGCAAAGATGCAGATGATGATGATGACGATTATGATGACGTAAGCCTATGAGCGATGCCAGCAGACTAAACCAAAGCCTAAAGCTCTGCTTCTCGCCCAGTCTTTTACCCTTTTAAAAGCTTTGTGCAATACCCGCAAGCAATGTCCCTTTGGGCTTATGCGTAATGCCCTATCAATGCGTTGTTTGACTTACGGTTCATTGGGTACAGCCTCGTGGAATCACCGAATCATACGATCGATCGCCCTATCACATGCTTAATCAACACCCCGTCTCATGGCTAGACCCTTGCAAATCAACTCACAAACCTTTCGAGTAGCTCCTTTGATGTGTTGATTTGTGATTGCAGTGCTCGCATCGATGATTCGAGTTCAGTTATCTGTGATTTCAGAAAGAGGAGCAAATAAAGAACGATAAAAATAAACAATCTTGTCAAACTCAGAAGAAAACACTGCAGCAGGATTACATTAACTAACTAGGTGCAATGGATACACCAGGAACAAATGGTAGTAGACCCAACAAATGCTGTTGTTGTTGCTGTAGCTTGATCATCACAACACTTAAGGTACTTCGTGAGACACATCAAGAATGTTGTGTTACAAAATTGGCACATTCATGATAAAAAAGTAGCCTCTCTCATAGAAACATAAACCTTGCTATTCCTCTGTTCTCAAAGATTAAAACTATGAGAGTGACGTGTGATGATACACAAAGTTCACTTAAGCAAAAGTGCCTACTCGTTTTCTTGAATATGCGACAGTCCTCTTCAACATTGGCTCCGTAAACTGATCAACAACTATTGTCTTGTCAAGGTACGTCTAAAAGAAGAAGAAATAACATGCTTGAATAACAGGGAAAATATGTTTGCAAATTTCTTGTTTTCTTGGCCTTTCATTCCAATTCTACGTCTAAGCAGACTGAGTTCCTTCCTTCGTGGCTAAATGAATTTTGTGTCCTCTCTTTAAAGAGACTCAGTTGGGTGTGCGATGGGCGTGTCATTAAGCCTTAAATCTAACGTTTTCAAAGCTAGAGTATTACAATTATATGTTGCCAATTAATTTCTGACAAGTCTAAAAAGTTAAAAAATCAAAGCAAACAGGAAGAGCATGAGGCCAAAAAACAATTCACACCAGCTGTTTCGCCTCTGGATCCTTGAATTCTTTGGTCACTTTTGGGTTGAAGAACTGCTTGAAAGGGACGCTACGATCTTGCATGCTCTGACTGGCTAGTTTGACGAAATCCTTTATATCCGAATCGACATCAACTTTTTTCGCTTCTTCGACTGCATTATCCATCCGCGTTATCAGTTTGTTCAACTTTTGAAGAAAAACAAGAGAGTTTCTCAAAACGAGACAGCAGCAACTCGATGAGTCCACGGGGTTCGAGTTAGGAGTATTCAAAGAGGATTCAAAGAAGCCTTTATGAAATTGAAGTTGAATCACGGCTTCTCGAGCAAAATTGCAAACGATAATTTATTACACAGGGCCTTCCACATGATATATTCTTGTTCAAGTTTTTACAATACCAACACAACACATTTTAACTTACATATATTCGGTTTTGATAACCATTATAATAACCAAGTCTCAGTTTGCTAAACGTTATCTTACTCCCAAATCCTTGAAGTAGACGCGTATTCAAAAATACAAAATTCCAAAACTTTTCTTGCTGAAAAGACTTCATAGCGTGGCGACAAAGAAAAGGCAGTTGAACAAATTTTCTGTGGCACAAAACTTCACAATTGCGTGAAGTATACTAAATTCATAGTATGATAAAATCGTGTTTCCTCTCTTTATAGCAATTAAACCTTTTATCCTTGTCACTGGAACATATCGTGTGTCTTACCGTAGACTTTTGAATCCCAAGAAACTGTTTCAAATGTTTGAGCAACGAATTGTTCACATCTCTGTGAATGGTCTCCAGATCCTACATCAAGACATCGGAGAAATTATTTTACGTTTCAATCAGTGCAACAGAAGATGTCTTGGAAAGATCTATTTAAATTTCATTCTATTGCCTGAGTTTAGTAATACGTGAGATGTACGGTTTAACCAAACTACTACATCTAAGTAAAATACTTAACGAAAATTTGACTTGATATCAATTAAATCAATACAGGGCGATCTTCGCAGATAGGGCACACATAACTAAATGGTGTATGCGCATTTGTGTTCTTCAGAAGGAACAAGAAAGAAATGTAGGAACGGGTTGAGATGGGTCCCTACTAGGCCTGTCCACCGAAGGTCGAATAATCGATATTCGGTTGCTTGAATTATTTTTCGGTTACGTCATACACTAATCGAATATTCGGGTGTAACCGAATAGTCCGATTATTCGAGCTATTCGAATAGCAACGATTAGTCGAATAACGATGACTGATCGAATAGCAATGACTTGTCGAATAGCGATGACTAATCGAATAGCAATGACCAATAAGCCTTTATGGACAATCCGAGACTTCGTTGTTTAATTTAGGTCCAGAGAGACAGTGATAGAAACAGAGACAGAGACAGAGACAGAGAGAGAGAGAGAGAGATGCGTTTTCTGTTGTATTGAATGATTCTGTATCTGACTGATTTAACTCACTACACAACTACACTAAAAATGGATTTGCAAATGAGAGATGCTTGAGGATGATGACAGGATGATTTAATGGGGCTGGAAAAGGCTTTGGAGCTAGAAAATGTTAGTCAGCATGACATGTTATGTAAACAATACAAAGTAAACAATGAACCACTATAGCAACTCACATCGAGAATGTCTGGAACAGTTTCCTTGTAATGTGTTTCATTCGAGCTGTTTACATTTGCAAGTTGTAAGAGAAAGGAATTGTGTTCATTGTGATAAACGGCAATGTGGTGACCCTAAGATGCAATGAAATAGTAACCATTCATTATACAGCATTCCTCCATTATACAGCATAGTACAAAATTGTTTGTTGTATGGGCAAAACAAAGCAAAATTTATAACTTAACCAGCATGAAAAACGCATTTATAATATTCATAGGAATACATCATTTACCAGCTTCACAAACACGATTCTTAGTTGCTTCTTGTATTTTCACTTAAATGACTACCAAAAATAATGGTTCAAAAACCTCAACACATTAGACAGACCCCTGAGTTGCAGGTCTTCACTTCTAATTTTTCAATGATGATAGTAACTAAATACCTTAATTACCTTAGAAATGCTAAGGAAACTATTCATAGACATATAAACATAAAAAAATCTAACAATAAAAAAATTCAAAAGGTAGAGTGCACAGCAATATTAGCAAGAAGTGTATAACATAGCTTTATCAGAGACAGAAACATCAAATTTGTGGTCCAATGAATAATCAACTTAATTCTACCTTTAAATGTTCCTTATCATGTGTATTGAATTTGTACCAAGCTTCTGAGTAGTCCTTGTGCTTCTGAATGGAAAGGAACAGAACAACATTGACAATCATCTCAAGCAAAACAAAAAATAATATTATTCAAAGAGCATAATCATTTGTGGGTTTACAATTAAAGCAAAATGTTAAAGGTGTTTGATTCAGAAAAAATCCTGAACTTGGAAAACTGGTGCTTCTCAAAGTTGTGTAAAGAAGGTAACATTAGTTGCAATCACCTTGCTTAAGTCATCCTCTGATTTAGCAATTTGCATGTGACAGGATTCCCGATATGCAAAACTCTGAAATATGAATCATTTGAGCTTGAAAATTGTCAGCAAAGAAAGAAAACAAAAAATCTGAAAACATTTGGGACAACAGTTACTTATCAACTACGACAAATAACTGCTTACAGAAAAGACATGGTTACCTTCTTACAAAAATTCCTTTTTCTTTCTGCTGTTTTAAACAAGGGGCTAGCCACACCTCTTTGCAATTCTTGGCCAAGTTCTGTAAGATCCTGAAGAAAGTGAGGATATCAAGCACAAATCGTGTAAGAAACATAAAGTAAAACCTGGGTGCACAAAAAAATTGATTTGTAATCACTTTAGGAACCTATGGAAGATAAACAATTAAAATATTCAACAAATATAAAACCAGAAAGCGACCAGTGACCAAGAAAGTTATTCCATTGTGTTTATCCATAATCTAGCAAACCAATCTATAGAATAAAAACATAACACATATGAAAGCATTGTGAGTTGAGTAGCAACCATTTTTACCTTAGCTTCATTTTCCACCTGACCAAGAATAGCATCCCATGCATCCAAAAATGTCTTACTTTGGCATTCTGGTCTGTAAAAAAATTCAGTCTTACAAGATGTGTTAAGCAATTAAAAGCCACATTCAACATGCTTTGTATATTGGTTGAAATTAGTTGCATGATGAAAAGCTTCAAAGAAATTCCCTCAATGGCATTGTCTCTAGATAAGGCTTCATAACATTTTCAAAATTGATTACCTCTTTTTGATTTCCAGTGTTTTCCTTCTGAAAGTTTCAACAAGAGCAATCAAACTTGCTGCAGTCTGTTCCTTAACACTTGCCAGCTTGTTGCAAAACTCACTAACTAAAATAATAACACACATTTCATTATTCAGGTCTAAGTATGCATAACTTCCCTTTACCAAGCAAAAAACTTGGTCAAGATTCTTCAAAGGTCACTTCATAAGAATGAAACATATACTGACACACTTGATGCCTTTTTCTAAAAACTATTTTAATACTTTTCGAAGTTCAGATGCATAAACTTCTCATGAAATTTTATATGGAGACATATAAAGCTGGATAAAACTTAACATCATGCACCAGACAGTTGTAGCAGTTTAAGCTTAGAAAATTTCAATAAAAAAATATTGTGCCTTACAAACTAAACAAGCATATAGCTTAACAGCAACAATTGATAGAGTTGATAGATAGATATATATACAAAAACAAAAACCTATCCAAAGTTTCAAAAACAAAAACCTATCCAAAGTTTATCATCAGTATATTCAAATAATTTGGACCATATTTGAGACTAGTCTTTGATAATCACTTGGATCATCATCCATAGACTGACATAGAAGACAACATAGACTGTTCATCTCTTGTTAAATGGCAGTTTTAGTACCAAGTCAGATCTCCATCAATTTTAGCTATCTTTACCATGTCATCAAACCACTGAAATTTAACAACTGTCATCAAACCATAATAAAGAAGATTGGGATCAAATTTTTCCATAGCGGAACAGTTTTGACAGGATGACTTTGATTTTAGGCATTAATACATGGCTTTTCATAAATAAATTCAATGACATAAAGCTCCAAGCTGGTACAATACTTGTATAATTTATCTTATCAACATCTTTAAAATCGATACAAACGACTTATGAAAATTTTTAATAGCACCTAACAATATTGTCTGGCTTGAGTAATGGCGGATGGTAATTTCATGCTCTATTTGAACGATTGCTTCAAAATGGCTGTAAAGTATTTAACAATTTCACAACGGTTTCAATTACACTGACAAAGAAAAATACAGATTACCTGGAAGTAAACATTACTTTTATCACATAAAAATATCGGCGACAATGGTTAGGAGAAAGACGATTATGTCAGATACTGTTGATATTCAAATCCAACCCTTAATCCCTGATCCTAGAAACAGTTAATCGTTATGTTATCAAAACAAACCGTCCTATTATGAATTTATTTACTTGTGGCTTTATGAATAAACCTAAATGGAAATCGGAATATGAACTGTGGTAAAATCTATTGGTTGGGCCTAAACCAAATCCAGCGAAAGTCACACACCCTCTGACACAAATCTAATCAATACCTGTCTTCGTTAACTTGATGACAGAATAAACATTCGCTTTGATGGATTCATTTTCTCCTCTGGCAGTGAGCTCTCTGAATTTCAGTTCATGGACGTATCCAATGGTTTTCGAGTCCATCTCTCGCCTGGGTGCTTGGTTTTCGGTCACAGCCCGCTAATGAAATTACATGCAGCAAACGAGTTTTCCCACTTCCTCATTCTCAATGTTTATTGTTTCCGGCTGCCTGGGGTTGAAAATTTTGTAAACAAATGGAGAGAGAGGGGTGAAGTTCTGTCGAAACAAATCAAACTGACTAGGATCAGGAATAGATCCCGAGATTTATTGGCTTTTTTGTTACTTTTTGCGCTATTTTCAGCTTTTGTGGTAAAACAATAGAAATGAGTACAACGCTTTCTCGTAAACTATTTATGGTATTTCTTATTTGCAAAGAATTGCTCAAACTATAGAATCCAGAGAATTGCTTGCTTCCTTAGTAAAACATTTTTAAGGCCTAGAGTTTAATATTTTTAACCTGCAAATAAATATTTGAAACAATTGATATCAAGAGTTTAAACGAATAAAACTTGACTGATGAATCTTTGACCCTGATCTTTTTCCGCTAGGAAAATTTTCTTGCTGGCAGTAAAAATTTTGGGAAAATGCAAAGAACTGAAGTTTATGGTAGTTGAACTACACGTTTTTTTTATACGAAACCACTTTATAAGGAACCTACATGTAGAAGGCCGAACTATATAAAGAACTTATACTACTAAAAACGAACTCCCTAAGGAACTTTTCAATTTGAAATTTTTTTTATAATTGCAAGCATCAAGAGCTAAAAAGCCCGTTCTATTCATTTGCAGCCAATACTCGCATAGATTGTTTGCTATTCGTGTGTCATGTGCTTCATTGAGTAGTTTCCGCATATTCTATCTCGCCCCCTCTCTATTAAATGTTAAGGCTTATTGATGTGCAGTAACAATTAAGGAACTTTTGGTACTAAAATCTGATGACTTGAGGTCTACCAATAAGGAGCTTTTGGAACTAGGCCTTGTGGTAGGTTCCTTATATAAAAAAAGTGTGCATCGCAGTTGAGGGCAATTAAATGATTAAAATGTCTTGGGTTAGCAAAAGGAGCAATCGGACAACGTGTATGGCAAGGAATCAACCACAAACACAACAACATAAAAAATGAGAGAATTCCTCATTCACAATATTCGTTAATAACACTTTATAACACTTTTTCCAAATAATTTACACGTGCGAAAGAGTATAATGAACAGCAAAAAATTTCACAAACTAATCAAGCTATAATATATGATTTTTATTCGGTCAAACTTACGAAGAGCTATGGAATTTGCTACAGAGGCCTGGGGACCAGTTTTTACGTCATTCTGCGGCAATTTATTTATGGATAATACAATGAGATAATTGATGGGAATATGAGGTCTTAATTCAAATCTGCCTTTTCCCTTAAACAGGTGTAAGTTTAAAAGTATTTGTTTCTGCAGAAGCTTGGGTCAAAGTAGTACATAAGGCTTTTTTCGGCTTTAAGTTATAAACTTCTGACTAAATTTTACAGAGGAGCCAAAATTATTTGACTGCTTTCGTGAATACAAAGTTACAGAACACTTTTAGTTATACATTTCTAATCTATATCAATTTGAAGATGCGTAATTTAAGACAAACACGCAAATACAGCCCGGCGACAAAAATGAGCGGTGTAAAATGCCGTAATTAGACTCAACTGTTCCAGCCCATTGCTCTTTAATCTTAGATATTTGGATTATCATTAGATGTGGAATAGAAAAAGTAAAACATCATTTTTTGCGGGGTAAATGAAGGGTTACAAACAGCCTCTTCATAATACATAACAGGAAACCAAGTCCTTACAAAATACTAGATCACAAAATATGATTTCGCATCAGTTAATAGCTTTAACTGTCTTAAGAACTTCAAATGTCTAAAGCCCAAACTTCTTCATATTCTTTATATTTAGGTGTGGCATTTTGAAAACAAGAGAATCGTTGATATTTTCCTACAATAATAACTACAGTTTAAAGTACATTTCACTTGGCTTTCAGAATTGTCTACAATCGTGACTTTACGAGCAGCAAATATTTTAAGCTATTTTACATTTAAACAAATCCAGATATTCCAAAGAGACAAATTTTTCACCGAGACATGGAATACGAATTAGTTCTCTGAGATGGCTTCAACTTCCATTCGTCTTTCAATCGATTTACGACATCTTGTTTCGCGATCGAATAGCCCCTCGAGGCTCGATATTTCGACGCAAAGGTAGGCGATACGGTTCTGGTCGCATAGGTTTTGTATGGTTTCACCGTTGGCCACGTATGCCTAAAGAAATGCATCGAACAATTAATACCATTTCGATTGAATCGTATAATGTACAATCAAAAGACAAAATTTCGTGTTCAGAAACACTAAACAGGCAAGTCTGTCCTGTATATTGCAGCTGTATATTACATTATTGATTACTGTAGTTAATTTGAGATATCTTCTGTTTCTTTAAAGCTCCTTTCAAAGCTAATGTTTGCATTTTTGCTGAAGAGGGTCCGATTTAGACATCCAAAATGGGGTTTCGGTTAATTGACATGCTTCAAAAGGAGAAAGATATCCTAAAGGGCTTTCCAGCAGAAAATTTTTAAACATCTTCTTTAGTCTCCACAAGAGGCTGCAAACAATAGGCTTTAAAACTGGGATTTTGATTCATGAAAAGCAAGATTGCTTAAATTTTATGTTTTATGGCTTAAATGCAAGATTGGCAAGATGTATCCCAAGCTTACCTTCGTTCGCTTTTTCCACTCTCAATTACCCATCTGCGATCGACTGGAATAGGTTTTTGCAAAGGTACTCTGTTTTCTCGTGGTGCATTGTAAATACTTAGTCCCTCTAAGTTCATGATTGGAGTGGGTGCGCCGTTATCTCCTTGGTAGGCAGAGAACACGGAACTATCCATTTCACTAACATCTGATCCTGTCTTCGACTTCAAATCCCAGGAATCGTTTAGAGATTCTAGGAAACAGAAGACAAAGAAATTAGGTTTTATTACATCTTACGATAGCTAGTTTAAAAGCTGTCAAAGGTACTTTTAAAAAATAGATGCAAAAGAAGGAAACGCAATATTGTGTATCTGTATATAGTGCATTAGGTACAGTCTCAAATGACTATATTCCTTAAAATATGCAAACCCAAACATGTAGACATTTTGCATAAATACGGATAGAGGGTAGTCCGTAGGAAAGAGCACTATCCATACAGATGATCTTGTTTTGCATGATAGTCGAGAAGAAAAACCAGGAATTCATCCCTGACAAACTCACCTCTGACATTCCGGAATCGATATTCCCTAAACTTGCTTTCCACAAGCACGCGAGAATCGTTCTCGATCAAATCTAGTCTATGGCCCTCGCGGGTGAATCTTTCCCCCGTAGTCGTTGTGAGAATCCTAGCTACTTCAGCTGATTCGAAATCACTGTTGTCTAGTGCAACATGAAGTGTCTCTCTGGAGCTCGTGTGAAGGCATAGATCAAAATCTTCATCATCTTCCTTTGCACTCTCTTCGCCCTATCCAATGCAAAATACCCGTTTCTTATGATAGACTCCTCTTTTGAGCTGTCATGTTCTATTGATGAATGCTTTTGGTTAGCTGACCTCCGTTCCATGTTCTTGTTCGTGCAGTCTTGCAAGGGGCGTCTACTGTTACTCCCTTTCGTGTACACAGCTCTATTTCGGGGCGAGTTAAACCCTATCATACCCAGTCTCTTCCCACCGTCGTCTTTCCTCGCTGGGGTGAGGGACTTCTTAATTTCTTTAATATCATTCTCGCAACTATTCTTAACCATCTCTATTTCGCTCTCTACGCGGCCTATCTTTTCTTCTATATTCTCCAATCTATGCTCGTATGTGTTTCTCGGTGTCACAGGCGTGCCTCGTTGCGAGGGTTGCTTCAGGATACCTCGTTTTGGTGTGGGGAATGACGACACGATAACTTCGAAGGCTACGTCAGACTCGTCGGCTGTGTTTTGACTGGCCTCGTCTTCAGGCTCGATGAAATTGTCAGGGGGCAAACTTAGATCAGTTATTTCCAAAGGTCCATCATCATACACACTGTCATCTTCACTGTCATCTTCACTGTCATTCCCGTCGTCATCTGCGGCGTAAGAAATTAACAAGTGTAAGTCGAATGACAAGGAACATGACCAATCACAAAAATACAGGATAAAGAATCAATGCATGACAAAGGAGGCGGTGCAATGCATTGACAGCTACCTTTAATCACAATTTCAACTTCAAAGTCACCCATCAAATAAAGCAATGTTTCAAATGCGTTGATGACTTCAGTTCTTACGGCATTATGCCCTAGGTTTTGAACGTTACAAAAGAAGCCTCAAGGCTTTAGAATTGAGAGATGGATCCGCTTGTAGCCAACCAATTCACTTTAGACTTTTAATTGCATAAAGTTTGTTGACTTTTGACAATAATCAAGGGCAATAAAAACAAATGAAAACAAATGAAAACAAATCCTCAAAAGTAAGAAACTTTCTTATACCCGCTGTCTTCCATCCATCGTCCTTCGCATCACGTTGATCCCTGGCCGAATTGGCACCGTCCCTTATCGGCGAAAACAGTCCCGTTATTCCATGGATGTGGTTCGCTGTCGATTCTTTCACTGAATTTCTCGAATTCCCATTGAATTGCACATCTTGGTCGTACTTTGACGTAGACAGCATCGAAACATCGGTTTCGTCCTCGCATTTTATCGGCGAAAAGCCGGGAATTTCGACTGGCACGACCCTAGTAGACTCGATAATATCTGCAAACAAATCTGATTGCTCGGTATACATTGTTTCGACTGCGAAGCTTTTTGGATGAAATGCGACACTCTTATTGGAACGACCAACTGGTGACAGCTCAAGATCCGAACTCACGAACTTCTCTCCGCGAGATGGCGAATTCTTTATCGAGGATATCGAAAAGTCAAGCGAGGAGTCGGACGAATCGAGTCTCGTAAACGACTTTGCGACGTCGATATCATCGTCATCATCGTAATTGTTGTTCTCGTCGGTAGTCTTGATTGGCGAAAGAACCGGACTGCTAAGCGGGTCTCCGACGAAAGACGACTGGAAGACCGAGTCATTGTCGGACGCAACAGCCTTGTTTGGTGTTCCGTCGCGGTACGGGCTTGATGTCACCTAGAATACCAGATGATTACGTAGACAGATGTGGCACAAGGATACTTCTTCACTAGCACTCTACAATCTCTGCCAAAAGTAGTTGGAACACCGTGAGATTATTTTTATTTTGCGACCCCCGTTCTATTTCCGTCTCTCCTTGGTAGCTGCAACCCCCTTGCCCCCTTAAACAATGTTGCATCTTTAGAGGAAGACCATAGGTACATGAGAATACTTCACTTTTGTTTTTAGGATTATTCACTTTTGCGCCACACAACATTGTTTGCGGGGCGAGGGGATTTGGCAATTTGCGTGATGCGTAAATTAGGGCAAGTGTTCCAAGACTTTTGGCAGAGATTGTAGCCTTCCGACAACAGTTTTGGTAGAGAGATATGAATTCTTTGAGAATAGCAAAATACTGTTGTTTCTTAAATTATCTTCTTTTGTTTCTTAAAATGAACGTCTTGTGGCTTAGCACATCAAACTCATCACAACGTAGAACTTCATAATTTTTTATTCCCGGCTTTATTTGGAACCTACTTCAAAACAAGAAAAGCTGCGAGTGAGTTCAAAGCTTTATTTTATGACTAGTCTTAGTATATAATGAGTTTTACATCAAAATGACAAACAATTCAGCTTTTAATTGGTCCGGGATCACAATACTAAATTTATGCATTTCTCATTTTTAACGAGCCATAAATCATTAGGCGAATTCTTTTAATTCGGTGAAAGCGTAACGCGACAATATTTAAGAAGGCTGCTCAATTAATAGAAAGTGTGACGCAGAATTGGTCACCTAAATGTATTCGCCTATTGATGATTAAAATGCAAGAGGATAGAAAATTATTTAGTTGGTGGCTAGAAAGAGTAAGGTAGCAGTTTTTGGCAATGTTTAATTTACTTCACAGCTAAAACTAAAATGCACAGACAATAAAGCAATTGAATACCCAGTTTGGTGTTCGTGGTGTCCTTGGTGGGGTTGTGGTACTTCTAATTCTAGAAAACAAAAGAATCACATCAAGTTCACATCATTCCTTCGAGTTGACAAAACCTTTTAGTATTTTATGATAGAGCTTTTAAGAGCAGCTTTAACTGTAAAGACAGATGGAACAAAATTCAAAATCTTGTTAGATAGTATAAAGAGAAGTTATGCCGGCTATTTTGTTATGGGACAAGTCATGACTTCTTTTAGGTGTGCAAAATGAAAACATGATCACTTTTTGTCAGCATAGAACACTATTTTGTATTGTTACATAGACAGCATTCAAAAATTCTAGACGATAACACGTTTTGCCACTCTGAGGAATGTCAGGCAAATAATTATTCTAAGGATGCAAAAACTATCGTTCTGTTTTTCCGTGTTAAAAAACTCCTATTGCTTTGCGTTGGTTAAGTTAAGATAATTCACCGCAGCGAGTTTAATTGCTAATGATCAAATTTTTTAATCGATAGAAAGTCTTGAAAATCATACAGAAAATCAATTGCATACAGCATCGTTAAAATAATATTTTAAGGATACCGCAGGGGAATTCTTACCCATCCTTCACTTCGGTCCTTTCTCCAGCACCCTTCTGGTCCCCTTCTGGCGATGCATCTCCCGGAGAAAACAACTTTCGCCGTAGTGTGCTGACATTGAGTTCCTTTGCATTCAATTCTCTTCTTGGCTCTTTGTACGTGTAGAACTTCTCCCCTAAAAACAAAACATGTTGACAACCATACAACAACAGATTTACGATTTACCATCGTAACTGAATGCAGTTTAATCAGATTAAGCAACGATTTAACTTATAATAAAAAGAGACAATATGGAAAATAAAGATTTTTCTTCTAACACCCTTTAAAGTACAAACGTTGAAAAAAGCCAAAAGAATAAACAGGGTTTAATAACCAGGTGTTGCTTTGATTGATTGCGTCAATATCCAAGGGCTCTTGTTTTGACTGATTATTGTGGTCAGTCTTTTATACCTCTCTTCTGTGCCACTTTCTGACCTATCATTTAAGCACTGGGAGGGCCTTTTTGCAGATGTGATGAGATCTTGGTTTGCCCAGAGTAAGACATTAATTATAATAAAAAAATTTTCTTTTCTTACCTAGTAGTCTCATCAAATCAATGTTTGGTGGTATAGTCAATGTGGTCTGGCATGAACCTAAAAAAAGTAAAGAGGAAAATAAAATGTTATCATACAAAAAGGCATCATCAAGGTTCTAAAGGACAAGATTTGGCACAGCTTACTAATCATAACTGAGATCTATGCTCAGATGAATAAAAGATGCTTTGTGGAGGCTGTGGAAAAGTTAAATGATCAAGGTAAAAGAGAAGGTCTATAGTTAAACAGTGAAAAGTGAAGTATTTCATGAAAGGGGTAAGGAGAAAGAAGAGTCTGTGGAAGAAAGAATGATAAGGTATTTTAAAATATGCAAATGTAAAGAAGAAAGAGGGCTCAATTCAAAATAAATTACAAATATATATTGTTAAGCAAAGATTTTACAGTATGTTTCATCGACAACAACCTACCATCAACAAATTTCTTCTCTCCGCCATTTTGACTGCTATTTGCAGAAGAGCTGCTACTTGATTCATGAGATGTCTCCTTGAAATCTATAAGCAAGGTCAATTTCAAATGAAATTATGAATTACCTGAAATGCAATTTTTAAAGATTGAAGAATTAAATGGATTTTGAGAATTGGGGGTAGCAATTGTAATGTATTATTTAGTGGTAAGTGATGCTTTTGTGATGTTCATTGTATAAGCTCATTGACATACTTACATGTTGGTGGATGAGGTGAAAATGTCACTTTCTTGAAAATATGTTGCTTGCTATTTGCTGTCCATGGAGATGGTAATATAACATTTGAGAAGTACTAAAAAATAAAAAAAATATTACAACTTAAAGGGTCAAACATAAAAACTAGATTCTTTTCTTCTTCTCAAAAGAATGGTAGTTTATACTTTTTCATATTAACAATAACTATTAAGTACCTAAAGAAGGACTTTAAATGAACCTTTAGCAGGCAACAACTGATATAAGAGGTCACTCAAATTAAATGTGTTTATTCATAGGCAATATAAATAGGAAAAAGGGTATTTCAAGGTTGTAATAATGCATATGTTTAACATAAAGTCACTACGAAAGATCAGCGGAAAAGATTAGCTAAAGTATTTTCAGCTCACTTCATCTATAGCTTTCTGTGCAGCAGCTTCATCTTCATGTCTAAAAAAATAGATATGGCTAAATTTTTAGAACAAAAATTAGCAAATATTGAATTAATCAGATTAAATATCATTAAGTAATCAAGTGGCTAAGACAGAAGCACATAACATGAACATGGGCATAGAACATAAATCTGGAATGGACAAAATTATGATATTCTACAGCCAGCAGCAAAAAAATATCAAATAGTGTTTGACACAAGGGGCTGAAAGTAACAAGGAATGGATCACTGATGGTAAAAAAAACGCCAAAAATTGATAATAATGTCAACAATTTTATTCCTCAAAAATTGAAATTAATTGCTTCTAGCAACTACCTTTCATATGATCCACTGTATTCTTGATTTGGAAATTCATCAATGTCAGCTGGCTTCTGTTCAATCAAAAACAACAGCATTGAATCACTCAACACAAGTATAAAAAGCAAAGCTAAAACCTTGTTTTCAGAACTGGGCATATCACAGCGCGTCTCAAAAGTTTTAACTTTTGTCAAATAAATTTATGAAAACGCTGTATTTTTACAAACTAGTGTATTACTATCAAAATCATTTGCGTAATTATTAAGTGACTTGGTGAAAAATCCTGCTTATATTCTGAAGTTTGAATATATACTTTCTAACACTAAAATTACCTGAAAAATAAACGCGGTTCAAGGCAGAGCATATGGTGCGAAATGAAAAAATGAAAATATTGCGTATATTTGAAGATAAGACTTACAAGTACGGCTATCTGATCTATTGACCACCGGAAACTTTTATTTTTCTGCAAGAGAAGCAATCGAAAAATTGTAAACCCGAAAATGAACAGTTGTCAGTTGTAAAACTTTCTTGGTAGAAATTTTGCACTAGTAACACATAAAAGTTGACTAGAAATTAATTTACTATTTAACATGAACAAATTCGAGTTTACATTCAAAGTCCAACTCATTTCTTAATACCTTCTCGGAACTTGCACACCCAGATACAACGAATATTGATGGACTAAATGGTGGTAAATTCTCTTTATCCAACTCTCGGCTGTCAAACGGATTCCTTGTGAGTTCTAGCTCATCATTCTGCATGGACTTGCATGGTGTGAAATCCATCGCCATATTAAATAACTTTATGCCTGACTTGAATCCTGCTTATCTCTTGTGCACCAAACACAAGGGCCAGAATCAGTCGGCCATTTGTGTTGATGGGTGACTTGTGTTTCTTCGTTGTGACTTCTTCGTGCCCTGGGACAGAATTTGAATGTTGCCCGCCAATCGACCCAGGCTTCCAATCTCATACTGAGGCTGCATTCAAAACATTCTGGTGATGCAGTGAAGCGACCTTCTAATAAAAAAGACTGGTCAAATTGTTTTGAAAAAGTTTATCATAATGATATAGGAACATTTCTCTTTGCCATTCGAATGATGTGTTCTCCGTCGCAGTATTTCCGTCTTGCATAAAGCATGATGGCGCCTGTGATTATGCTCTGGTCACCTTGCAAAAATATTTTTTGCGCAAAGGACTAACTTAATTCTTGAAGAGGATCAAAGCCCAATCGCTTGAACTTTCCAAATAAATTTGAGCAAAAATGATCCTTGCTCCTTGACTGCCATATATGTTTTGTTTTATTTCTTGGAGGAAAAGCTATTTCGACTTCTTTTGAAACTGGACCGAACTGATAGGCAGGGCTACTCAGTGGTGTCAAAAAGTTGTCATTGCATTAGAGCCAATATCGGACTAAAATTTGCAGGGTTAATCGAGAGAAAATATAGCCAACTGCAAACAACCACTTCATTAAAGTTTATTGCTAAGCAAAACAACTCAACACGAAACTTTTATTTATATTGTGCAGCTGAAACAAGATTTCTCTCGCAATATTTACAGAGCTGTTCTTGGCATTTTGAAGTTTGCAAAATAAAACACTAGAGTGAACTTACCCGTGTTGTGGTCAGAGTTTGTGTTGATTACGGTCGTTAGTTTTTCGATGAGTCTAAATAAAAGATGACCCTACTCGACAACCAGAGACTTCTGGCATGGGCGATGGTGTGTTCCTTTTGTGGTATGTTGAAATGCCAGGTACGTTCGTTGGGTTTTGCAACTGACTGTACGATGTATTTCAAGGCAATTAAGAGATAAATGATAGATGAATTACTCAATCAGTGGCTAGAGATCTGCTAGATGAATAAGTTGGCAAGTGAACTGAGGAGATGTGTGATTTGGGGTGTTGTGAGACGGGTCTAACGAATTTAGATTATGATACACAGACAAAGATGCTTGAAACAGAGACAGATAAATATAATAGAGCGATAAATCTAGAGAGAAAGTTCACATAGCTAAAAGTTTACGAACGCTGAGTACATGGGAATATTTTGATGTCCCATGTTCCCATGTAACGGTTCCCTTGAGAGGCAGCTCAGAGGAAAAGATAGGATCATTGTCATTTAACACCTCTGGAGTCGTGAGGTTTAATAGGTCACTGAGTCGAAGAATGAAGCTGCTAGAAGAATAATACTTTCGTGGGAAGCATTAACATGTAGACGTCCTAGTAGGTATAGCTTTATTTCCACAAGCTAATGATGATGAACTTAGCAGTGATTTGACGAATGCTGCATTTGTCAATAATCTCTGCATGATTATAATCAAGTTAATTGCATGTACTTGGATATACCAGTGTATAATCAGCTGATCAACAGTTAATCAACGCCAATCAAGAGCGCTTTCTTTTGCAGAGTTTCAACACAACTGCAACCACCACTTCCGGTTTATTAACATCAACCCAAGCTTTTAGAGGTATACTACATTCATTATTGTAAACTACCTTATGACTATCAAATGCAGCGTGTAATTTTATAGCACGAAGTTCTAGAATATAGTCAAATACCCTAATTTAGCATATGTTATAGCCTTGTGAAGGTAACCAAAGGCAGGAACTTGCTCGAGTAAAGATAGTACACTTTTTATCTTTCTAGATAGAAAGTATAGATCACTATTATAGAGTTAACTTAGGCTTCGAAAGATTTAACTGAGATACAGTAGGAAAAACAGCAGCTCCATCTAGAATCTAGGGTGATAGCTACTGATCCTTCAAAAACACAATTCACAGCTCGTAAGTTACCAAGTTCCCTTCACATTGAACCTTCTTTTTCTGAAGCTGCCTTTTACCTTCTTCCTCATCCAAAGATTACTTTATTTTTACACTTCAACGTAATAAAAAAATAACTCGTTTTAGAAAGGGGGCTCTTCTAGCAACATTTTGTATTGCTAGTCTTGTACACAAGTATGGGATACCTTCATAGTCTCCCATTTTAGGTTGTAGAAACTCCTCTGCTGGCAGCACTGGGATTCTGTCATCGCCAAATTATCCGAGAAGTTACTCTTCAAATCTGGATTGCCAGTGGGACATTACTGTTGCTGAGGACAAAGTCATTCTGCTCTTATTCAAAGATATTGATATTGAAGAAGAAAGTGAGTGCAGTTATGATAAGCTGGCAGTGCAAGAGAAGGAAGATGGAGTTTGTATTCATTTTCTTCTTGTTTCAGATTTACGTTGCATTTGTCAAGGCTGCCCAGTTAGAAACGAAAACTTTTGTGAAACATCTTTAAACTGTTTCCTCTCTGGGTTCAGAGTAAAGAAAAGAATCTTCGGATGTCTTAGGAGCTACTATAGTGTGGTAAATTGAATCTTTGTCTTACTAAGAAGACGTGGTTTGTTCAAGAACTTTTGTCATATCTATTTTGTCTATTGAAGGCGAAGTTCAAAACAACTGGGAAGTTCTGTGGCTCAAAGATCCCGCGTCCTTTTCAAACCAATTCAAATATTGTGAAGATCATTTTCACTTCAGACGACAGTGATAATGGACGAGGCTTTAACTTGACATGGAAAGCGATTCCAAAAAGAAGAGGTAAAGTGAAAGCTTCATTAAATAAATGATCATAATTCTTGAGTCTTAGACAAGAAGAGAAGGCCATCTAACGCATGCAATACGTCTTACTGAGTTCAATAGAAACTTTAGCTCCCTGATGAAAAACGCAAAGGTTTATAGATGTGAAAATAAAGCAATACGAAGCATCATAAAAATGGGTAGAGATGGCATGTACAATAGTACGATTTCGTAAAGAGTTTTCGTATGAAAACATCTATTTGTTGGAACAGATCTTGATTCGAGGGGGACGCCTTGAGGTATGTTCTATCGCCTGATTGGAAAAGGGTTGATCAATGAACATGCTGAGGAATTGCAAAGATGAATTAATATTTACTCTTTACAGATTCAAAAAAATACAAAAGCTGTGTTCCTCTAACAAACATTATAAAGCCTTCTAGAATTCATTTTAATTTCTCCTCTGAACGAATGTTGCTTCTCACTAGTCCGTCTTTTCTTCCAGACTGTGGCAAGGAAATCTTCAATTCAACTACAGGTCACGTGACAAGCCCACAGTTTCCACACCCCTACGACAACAATTTAAACTGCAGTTATCGAATTTACGCCGCCTCTGGACACCAAGTTTCGCTGCGCGTAACTGAACTGGATACTGAATACGACGCTAGCTGTCAATATGACGTCATCGAAATATACGATGTAACAAAAAGTGGAACAACTCTAAAAGGTCAGCTTCACTTAAGCTCAATTCAGTTGATTTGAAAATCAAGGGTAGCTACCATGAATAATTGATAAGCAAAGGAAATGGTAGGTATACTTCGTTAGGACCAAAGAATCATACCCTTCTGCAAAAAGAAATCACATAGCTGTTGACGAAAATCTTACAAAGTCAAGTCGAATTGTAGTTTTGCTAGGAAGTAACTATAACTGAAGGAGTAATACATGAGAACGAACCACTTGGAGCTTTTCTTTCCGAGTTCTCATAGGAGCTTTTCTATTGTGAATTAGCGTGAATTACTTTATGAAAATTGGTGACTATCATGCACAGCATATAATGACACATTTGTTTCGGCTGCATATAATACACGGCTTCCTTATTGAAAATTTCTTGCTGTTTGACATCATATAAAACACATTCGTATTGGTTTACCTGCAGGCCGTTTTTGCGGCACTAAACCTCCGAAAAGCGAGTTGATCTTCTATGGCCAGCAAGTTTTGATTACTTTCAAATCAGATGGCTCTACCAGTGGCAAAGGGTTTAATATTACCTGGACATCACGTGAGGTCTCGAACAAAAGAGGTAATGCCCTCAAATTTCAATGCCTCTTAATGCCAGTGAAATAGTCTTGCAACAACTACCTAGATTGAGTGCCTATGCAACGAATTAGATGGATGAGCGTTTAAATAGATTGATTGTGTAATTTTTTTGAATACCCTACTCACAAGTTTCGGCATTAGACTCTCTTACCTATGTTGAAACCTACTCCATTAAGTTAGTCCAAGAAAGAACCTAAAAGTGTTGCCTACCGTAAATCCTCGAATTGGCCCCCCCCCTTGAAAAAGCCCCCCCCTCGAATAAGCCCCCCCTTGATTTGTTGATTTTTGACTCCTGAGGTTGCCTTTGGCATTTTAGTGAATTACCACAAACATTTATATTTTTGTTAATAATTTAATCAAATGTTACTTTATACTTAGGCTATTTTTTATATCATGAAAAGAAAGAAATTTCAAAAATTATATTTTTATATGGCATGTTCCAAAAAATTTTATAAGCCCCCGAATAAGCCCCCACCTCGAATAAGCCCCCATCCAAAAATATCAAAAATAAATCGAGGATTTACGGATTTACGGTATGTATAGTTTAGGCTAATTCGAGGATTTACGGTATGCATAGTTTTACTGTCCATTTCCATTTCAAGGAAATAGAACCTGCGGCCTAAAGTATCATACATCAACACGAATAGTGGGCGGAACATTAGCAAGTGTTGGGGAATTTCCTTGGCAGGCAGGGTTCTTCTGGCGGACTGGTATCGCAGCAGGAAAATTCTTCTGTGGAGGAGCGCTGATTGACTCACGATGGATATTGACTGCTGCGCATTGCTTTGTGAATGGCAGAACAGCTTCTCTGTACAAAGTGCGCCTAGGTCAGTATCACAGTGCCATCTTGTAGAATGTAGCATAGATGCTTGGAATTTCGCAGCCTTTCTACCTTTGGTGTAATTTCAAGTTTAGTTTTCCAATGAGGTGCCTAGCCTTGTAAAGAATCTTTCGATACGCAAAGATACCAAAGGATTTCCTCGAAACTGGATATAAAGCCAATAACAAGATCACAACTTCTAAAGGCCTAAAATCAAACTACCATTGATCTACATTTTTGAGTCAAATCTACACATGCTTTAGGCCATGACTTCATAAGCAATAAGATTGTAATGCAATACATTGCCTGTTACTTGGTCAGAAAGATAATCATTCAATCATACGTAGAGCATTTTCATGAATACTTATTACTTTATCACAGGCGACAAGAACATCAAGTTAGAAGATGCATTTGAACAGGAAATGAATATCTCGAGGATAATAATTCACCCAGGGTACAACATGACAAGCTATGACAATGACATAGCTCTTGTCCAGCTGGATCGCCAAGCAGTGCTTGATGACTTCGTCAACACCCTGTGCTTACCAAAGCGAGTCCCACCATCGGGAACCCGATGCGTCGTAGCTGGGTGGGGAGCCACTGCGGAGCATGGCCAGGCCTCAGATGTGCTCATGAAAGCCGAAGTGCCCATAATCAATGCAGACACGTGCAAGCACCCTGACGTTATGGGTCAAAATAACAAACAATATGATTTGTGCGGGGTTCTCCCGCGGGGGCATTGATACGTGCCAAGGCGATTCTGGGGGGCCTCTGCACTGCAGGAGCGAACACAATGCCAACATATGGGAGGTGCAGGGAATTGCAAGCTGGGGTAGGGGTTGCGGCCGACAATTGAGGTATGGCGTGTACACAAAAATGGCTAATTACGTCGATTGGGTCTCTTGTTTGTTGGAAACGAATGCACAGTTTGCAGCCGATTCGTCAAGTAAACAGCAGGGAGAAAACTGCCTATCAGGCATTACCAAAAAAGATTACTCCAGTTCTAGAGTTATCCACAACAGTAACTCAAAATCTTTCAGTCAAAACACTTCTTTCACAGAGTTCTACACCTCAAAGCCAAGCTCCTTTGTCGTAGATGATCTTTCAGTCTCTGCTTTCAAAACATCAAAGGCCACAGCGGTGAGGCTTGTGGCAACCCCATCAAGGAAATATTACAGCACAGTCGGAAACAGTGGCTCTGTCTACGAAAGTTATTATCAAACCTCGATAGGAGCATCAAGTACCCACATTTACAGTAACCTAGAATCCAACCATGGAATATCAACTTTTAACACTATGCAGTCATTGGAAACTACCGCCATAGAGCCTTCATATGCAGTAATAAGTTCACTTCTGACGAAAGACGTGGAGACAGAAAGTATTGACCAAGCTCCTGGAGCGACCAAAGCTAGATCTGAAGAGGGAGAGAATAGGCCTACTTCATTGCTAACTGACATGGGCTGGTTAACTGCCAGCAAGTTGAGCGGCAGAGTATCGATGATGGCCTCGGTTTGGGATGTGATTCCCGCGCTTTCTACAAGTGTCGTCAGCAAAAATCAGACAGTTGGGCAAATCTTGTCTTCACCAGAATACAACGGGGGTGCAGGATTTTCAACAATAGATTTGGGATCAGAAACTGTTGGCTCAAGTTCAGCAAATATGACCAGTTTATTCTGGCTGTCAAAATCAGTAAATAATGACACGCTTGCCCCTAGACCAACGCAGAGTGAACAGGGGGGTATACTGTTAACCAAACTGCCTCGGAATACAAGAAGTTCTGGTAACTCCGTTAGTCCCTCGTTTTTTTATATAACAGTGCTCGTGCTGGCATGGCCAAACATCTGGAATGTGCAAAATTGGTGACTATGAGAACCACGCAAGGATATCACGTGGGAATAATACACATAATGCATTGTATTCTGGCTGAGACGGCATCTTATTAAAAAGAGGATGTGGCTGATTTGCATTGACCAGGGGTTGTGATTTTAAGTGGGTCCTTTCCAACAATTTATTGCAATTCTTTAGTTAAATATCAAATGTGCCACCAAATGCATTTATCTCAGAAGTGATATCACACAAAGTACATAATGATTTTCAGTCCACAATAAAATACTACTTTCAGTCAATACATTTTGCACAGTTAAATAGTTGAAACAATGAAATGAATACAATAATTAATTAAATACTGCACCAAGTTTTATACTGGGAATACTAACAAAATTATTTAGGTCAGTCCCACAGCAATGAAAAATTTGAGGTCAATGCAATTTATAGTAAATACATGGACATGCATATGTACTTTGAATCTAAATTTCACTACAAATAACATACAATTTGATTATAGAGCAAACATTGACTTTTAGCATGATTGCAACTTAGACCTGAGTATGCAATTGAATGAAAATGAACAAGAGATATTACCATTTTAAAAAGTTTTAATTCATTAAAAAACCTTCAAAAACAGCTAAGCATTTTTCGATAAAATTCTCTCCTTCAAAGCATAGAATTCATTGCTTTGTGGCTTCTGCTGCAAAATTGGTGAAGAAACTGGTTCAAGAAGAATCACAAGTAGCTTGTATACATCTGATGCCGGATCCCTTTTCCAACGCTGAGTCTCTTATCAGAATGGACTACGGATGAGGGCTGAGATAAATTTACAATAAAACAGAAAGCTAATGGGAATTTAAACAGAGCTTGTAGCAAACTATTTTAGAATGTCATAGTGAGAAAAAATGGCCATACTTTGATGGGGCCAAATTAAGATTCCTTTCATATAAACTGATATTTATGAAGTCATTAAAAGTCATGGCTCTGTAGTACCTGATCATTTTGCCACATTGCCCTCTTCCTCTTTTGATGATTCACTGGCTCCTTCTTCATGTTCTGGTGCCATGCTCAAAAATGCAGGTGTCAATGAATCAGGCCCTCTCCCTGACACACTTTCTGTATCATGTTCTGTATCTTTCTCAATAACATCATCATCATCTTCAACATCACTTTGGTTTCCACCATCACTTAGAAAGGGGTTTCTATCATGTTCCTTACCCTTCATGTCTAGTGGAGCTGTATCACTTTTAACTACCTTATAGACAGTGGCTTCGTTTTGCTTGCTTTGTGCCATGAACTTCTTAAAGGGCCTCTCTTCCACCTGACTCACCATTTCGTAATCATGTTCACTGTCCTTTGAGTTCCACCAATATTTAATTAACTCATCAAAATCACTACCACTTGCATATTGGAAAGTCAGGTAGACAGAGGTATATGAAATGCTAAGTGCCATCAAGATAACCAAGTTCACTGATAGCACATACCCAATCTCATTCCATGGGTAAACAAATGCTAGAATACTGAAATTCCCGACAGAAAGGGCAGAATCAAAGATAACATACAAACCAAAGAGATATCCATGACCAGATATTAAAGCTGCAAGTCCCATAATGAGAAAGGAGCAGAATGTGATTAAGTATGAAAAAAGAAGGATTGCAAGCCTTGAAAATGATTTGTATTGGACAATGTGTCTCTCATCAAAATGCTGTCTTATGGAGAATTCCACACTCCCTTTGAAAACTGTGAAAAGGGCAATCCCTAAGTGGTGAACCAAGGATACATAGAGGATGATGCCAATAGTAGTTGTGAAGATGAAAAACAAGCGACTTCCGTCTGACTGAAGATAAAGCCCACTGTTACCTACAAAGAACATAAGGAAATAACAGTCAATAACAAAAGTATTAAAATAAAAAACAATAAAAACAAACAATAACATCATTAATAAAAAAGAATATTCTGTATAATATAAATTTTCTTTGATTTCAATCACTTCATATCTACCATCTATATTTCTACCAGCTACCAATTAATCTTTGGGGGGGGGAATACCTATAAACAATAAGTCAGGTTATTTAACTAGCATTGGAAGGTAGTTTTTAGGACACTGAGAAGCTTTTTATCCTTATCACGCAGTGTCCTGGTCCTTCCTCTTGATGTGACCACACCTTGTTCTTGGAATTACAGAGAGCTGATGACTCGTCTCACTCTGGGTGAAAGTTTGATCATGCCAAGGACTTGAACCACATACTTGAGTCTGTAGTCAGCACCTCTAGCAACTGAGCTGTCCACACAACGTTAGTTAAAGTCAGCTTAAAGTCAGCAAAAAATAAAAGGTGCAAAAAAAGGTTATAAATGCTCATTTTGTTAACTAAAATTATTGCTGTAACCTGTTGCTACAACAATGGTATGAAAGAAAACTACTATTAAGGATTTGCTTGCTAATCAAAGAGCAAACACCAGCTTCTAGCATTGTCTATTCTGGAGCTTTATTGTGATGTGAGTGTTCAGTTACACCTGAACAAACAAACAGAAGGAGGAATCAACTTGCTAGATACAAACATGTAAAAAACATGCAGGTTATGGAAGTATTATGGATGATTGGGAATTAAGAAGGGGGAGCATGGTGACATGATGAACAAAACTATATACAAAAAGATTAAACAAAAATTCCTAACCAATCATTAGGTCAAGCTATAGGAGAGACAACAAAGTTAACAATTTGAAATTATCTATCAACAAAGATACTAGTTTGACTATGTAGCTAAAAGGATTAATTGTAACTTAATGATCAATAACAGTAATAATGTTCAGGGTTAAGAGCATCAACTGTTTGTAATGGTGCATTGACCATAATTAAATTTTGATGCATTTATATATATGACCACTTTTTCTTAATTGTAGCATTTCTAGATCTATTTTTGTCGAATAGTTTGCAACTTTCTTAATATCACCAAACATAAAATACTTGATCAAACGTATAAAACATAAAATTTCCAATTCAGATCAATACTTGATCAATACTTCGAGTTTAGTCTCTGTTGCAATGAACTGAACACTTTAAATAAATGACACAGTATAATTGACGATTACCATTTAAAAAGACACAAAAAGCGATGAAAAGTAATTTCAATTACCAAGGGTTGTTATTGTTGTTAGAGAAAACAAATAACACTTTGACAGGCTTTTAAAGGCCTTCTGGATTTTGTTCGCGTTGTCCTTATCCCAAGCAGCCTTGATTTCACCTATAACATCTTCTCTGTTAATCGAAGGCCCACTGCTCGAAATGAGCAATCTATCGACAACTCGCTCTAAATGGTTAACTGAGTCCACTTTATTCGGGTGCTCCAGATAATGATAAATCAATGCCGAGAGAAAAATGTAGCAGTGGACTCCAACAAGGAGAATAACTAGCCGTAAGACAAACGCGCTCATCCTATCTTCAAGACTTGGGCATTTCAAACACACTTGAGCACTCCTTCCTGTTGATCTCCGATCGCGAAACACGAAGGCCTGCGGGGTGTGCAATGTGTTGCTGCGTAGGTGCGACAGCAAGTGGGCTTGTAGAAAATATGGTAACTAGCCTTCTTGATAAAAACGAAAGATTTGAATGAATTTATTGCCGAAGACATAATTATTACTGACTGAATGGTAATCAAAATCTCACTGAAGGAGAGGGCGTCACAATTGCCCCTAAACCCTCCGTTTGACTCGCCGTGACAGAGGCATGAAGTATCTGAGAAGAGACCCCTAGAAGAAGTAACAAAAAAACCACTGACATCAGAAATCTTTGTTCTAAAGTTTTGCTTATATTTTTTCGTTTACGCTCAGTTTACATGCAATGAAATCTTCAGAGACTTCCGACTTGATGTTTAGTGGCAACCACCATGATTTGTAAGAAACAGACGACAGGAAAAAAAGCACAGTCATTTATCAACTTTCATACTCTTTGATGCAAAGAATACTGATTATCTTGGATAATATATTATTATTGCTTATAAAGCAAAACAGGGTACAATGATTATCCTTTAGAAGGACGATTTAAGCTTTTTATATCATTCAGTAAATGTCTATTCGCACTTTCCAAGAGAGCGTTTAACACCCATGATGTTCTCTTGTAGGCGTCCCACCTTTTCATTGAATGCCTCTGGATCTTTCTCGTTGCTGTTTACCAAAGAGATAATGTCCTAAACAGACAACATAAAACATCTTATAGCTATTGCCAAAATCTACCACCTGCTAATTTTGGATGATTGTGGAATTTACTCGCTAAATGGTGTTTCGGGCAACTCGAACTGTTACAGAGTCCACTCCTACGTCTTGCTTTGTTCAAATTTATTTTTCAAAATACTGAACTCAGTTGGACAATATTTGGGGAGTAGAGAATGATGTGACAAGTACTATGTGGAACATCTCAGAACAATATATTATTTCACAAAGTACTAATTGACGAACTTGCAAAGCTTATAAGTCATATCTGTGCTTAAAAAGCCATTTGTTCCGTAGGAAGGGGAACCGGTTGAAAAACTATGTAAATTTCTGCATAGGGATAATACAATTTGTTCGAGCAAGGTTCATCTTAAAAAGTCTTTATTGTGTCATTTTCGGATACTTATCGACTCGTTCAATCGCTTTGTGCCATTAATAATTATATCTCAAAAGTTAGTCAGAAAATATCATATTGAATTGGAAATAGGCTGAAACACGAGAGCCTTTTTCTATTCTACTCATGTATAGATAGTTGCCAAAATTTGTTATGACATGGCTGGACATGCGCACTACCGGGTCATATACCGATAGTACCGGACAGCTGGTCGGAACATTTTGGTGCCTGAATATTAACCGTCTTTCATAGGGTTAGGCCTCTAAACAAATAGCAAGGACAGACCTGTCAACGGCCTAACTAACCTTTTTGATTCCACCAAGCTGCTTCACAGCCTCGTTTACATACTGCTTGGGAATGTCAGATCTTTTGTATGCAGCTTCACCAACAGCATGGAGTTCCTGTACGTAGCCATCAATGTCTGTATTCTTTTGCTTCATCAGTACCTGATTGATCTGGCTTCTAAATGAAGGCAAGGCGTAACTATGCTGGTCGTCCATTATCTTGGCGGCCTTGTCTTCCCACTTGCCCATTCCTTGAGGAAGCAAGTATATTGATGATAAGTAAGTTACAAATGAGAAGAACGCGATCCAGTTTTAAGAAGTTACTGGCAGTTAAAGTGACCGTTGCGGAAATGAAAACAACGAAAAAATATACAGATGAAGGCAAAAGTTGTCTCACTATTATTTAGAAACGAAAAAAGTGCCTGATGACTCACTTAATATTAAAACAAATATGTTTTAGATAATACACAAACATATCTTTTCTAGATAGTTATAAATAACATGTGTTTTGGACTATATTCGAGCAGATAAAATTGAGATCATTTCAAACGGATCCGTTCTAGACAGTACTCAAACAGTTCTGTTTCAGATTATAATCAAGCGGATCTGTTCTAGGAAACATTTAAACAAGCCTCTTCAGATAATTTTCCACTCCCAACAAGGCTCTACTTTTTGATAAATTGTTACATCTCCTACAGATTCACTTGAGCAATTAGAATCTTCTGCCATGGAACAGTAGATTATCATTTTTAAGTGCATCAGCTCCCACCATAATTGAGAGTAACTACAGTATTACTAACAATACCCCTTGGTATAAACTAATGCACTCACCTATCTTTGCTTCGTTGTACCAATGATACAGATCCCCCCTTTCCTCTTGTGTCATGTTATAATTCCTTTCTAAAAAGAGCAGAGAATTTCACTTTAACTATTCCGTCAGAAGATTTGGCAGTCGTACGCTCAGAGATTCGGGAATGACGTCATAGAAAACAGACAAGGGAGTGATGCGAAATCAAAGCATCTATTAATGGGTGGGTCCTTAGGAGTGGCAGTTATGAGTGGGTTAGAGCAGTCCCCTTCAACTGTCCCTCCAGTTGCTATTATTTAGTGAATATTCAATACGCTGAAGACCGTTTTTAAACGATGAATGAAAATATTGGCTGAAAGCTTACTGGAGATATACTGCAATAGTCTTGAAATTCAGTTTTGAACACCCCCTCATACTTCACACCCTTTTGAACATTTGTAAAGGTCGCCTAAACTCTCGTTGAAGGTAAACTGTTTAAGGACACTAGTTTCTATTTGTGCACGTGTTCATACCCGTTTCGTGCACTCTGTTCGCAAGTTCGTCCACTTCCATTTGCATTGACCTCTTCGCTGCCCTGTAGCTCTCTCCCGCGTGCATCACAGCACCGGCAGTCGCTGCGAGGCCCCCGGCGATGTCTGAATATTTGCCCATGACTTTTTGCAATTGGATGCAGGGTGATGATGCGTGCTTCTCCCAATCTGAAAGGAAATAGTAACACAGTGCACACGCTGGCGTAAGGTACCGAGTTGTCACTGCATCGCCAACAACCGGTTTGCTCCAGACCGGTCGGATCGGAAAGCATTCGGATGTGTTCAGCGCTAACCACAGTCCGGTACAAATAGAGACGCGACCGAAAATGAATACCGGGTCCTTTTGATTCCCGGCCTTGAAGATGTTTGTGCTCGCATTCTACATTTAAATTTTGTTTATATGTATAGCAAAATGTGTATAGCAAACTAAATATGTATAGCAAAATGACAAGATATTATCACGGTCCTTCGGCTGATAACATTTTAACGTGTTTTTCGGAGACCAGTAGGATTTTTGAGTTGATACATGAATTGTACAAATGACAGGCTCCTTTCCGACCTTGTTGCAAGTCCGATCTTAAGAATGCGTTTCCTTTTTTGACCAAGTAACCTAGCAGGAATCGTTGGAAAAATCAGGAAGCTAGCGGGACATTGGCTTCTTATAACATACGTATGTGTTTCTCGATTTCTGTCAATTTCTTCATTCCACATAGGCCAAAAAGGCCAATTCGTGGCAGTTGTGTGTTTAAACAATTAACAGCAGACGAACCTTCATCCAACGTTCTTTTTTCGGCTGGTATATTTTCATCCTCATGTGGGGTGTGATCGAAGCTTCTTACATCGAAGTCTCGGATCAAGACCCAAGGCGCCGAGCTCTTAAACGCCTCCACAGTTGCTGCGCTTCTTGTAACAACTTGAGGCAGCGGCTCTGTTGCTAGCTTCCAGAAGTGGGCCTCGTTTGCATTTGGAACGTAGTCTCTCTTGCTTTGCTGAGGGGCATCACTGGTTTCTCTGTTGACATCTCCTTCAATCTTCTTCTCTTCCGCTTTCAATCGCTCATTGTCCTTGTCCAACTCTTTTTCTTTGGCCTCAATTTCCGGTATCTCTTCGTTCATTTTCTTCAAACCCGGGTACCTCTTTTCGCTTACGCCCGCCGCCAATTGAGCCCAGAGTAACAAGTTTACACACACAGTACCTTGAAAAGACAATTTAACGAGACTCTACAGCGCTTTTGAACAACATACGTCATCTTTGAGGTCTGACTCCAACTGGTAGAAGGTTACTCTCTAGTTTACAATATCTCTTCAGATTAAAATTTCAAGCTTAACCCATAAGTATCAATTCATAATGCGAATATTATTTCACATGTCGGTTCTTCATAACTCCAGCTTAGTTGGTGCCCAAGGCACAGCCATGGCAAGCGCATGTAAAAGACACAGAGCAAACATTCAAAATAGCGAAAGCAAACGCATAGCCCTCAATAATAAAATGCAAAAACTGGAGGTTAGTGGAGGATGATCAAAAGCCATGTGTAGTTACCCCATTGAATACTTTTATAGCTACAGCGGGTCAATGTAAACAAACAAAAATGGTGGCTATCGAATAGTAACCTTGTGCAGTAACCTTTAACAGTGGCTATCGAATAGTAACCTTGTGTAGTAACCTTTAACAGTGGCTATCGAATAGTAACCTTGTGTAGTAACCTTTAACAGTGGCTATCGAATAGTAACCTTGTGTAGTAACCTTTAACAGTGGCTATCGAATAGTAACCTTGTGTAGTACCTTTAACAGTGGCTATCGAATAGTAACCTTGTGTAGTAACCTTAACAGTGGCTATCGAATAGTAACCTTGTGTAGTAACCTTTAAACAGTGGCTATCGAATATCTAACTTGTAGTAGCCTTTACAGTGGCTATCGAATAGTAATTTGTAGTAGTAACCTTTAGTGGCTATCGAATAGTAACCTTGTGTAGTAGACCTTTAACAGTGGCTATCGAATAGTAACCTTGTAGTAACCTTTAACAGTGGCTATCGAATAGTAACCTTGTGTAGTAACCTTTAACAGTGGCTATCGAATAGTAACCTTGTGCAGTAACCTTTAACAGTGGCTATCGAATAGTAACCTTGTGTAGTAACCTTTAACAGTGGCTATCGAATAGTAACCTTGTGTAGTAACCTTTAACAGTGGCTATCGAATAGTAACCTTGTGTAGTAACCTTTAACAGTGGCTATCGAATAGTAACCTTGTGTAGTAACCTTTAACAGTGGCTATCGAATATAACCTTGTGTAGTAACCTTTAACAGTGGCTATCGAATAGTAACCTTGTGTAGTAACCTTTAACAGTGGCTATCGAATAGTAACCTTGTGTAGTAACCTTTAACAGTGGCTATCGAATAGTAACCTTGTGTAGTAACCTTTAACAGTGGCTATCGAATAGTAACCTTGTGTAGTAACCTTTAACAGTGGCTATCGAATAGTAACCTTGTGTAGTAACCTTTAACAGTGGCTATCGAATAGTAACCTTGTGTAGTAACCTTTAACAGTGGCTATCGAATAGTAACCTTGTGTAGTAACCTTTAACAGTGGCTATCGAATAGTAACCTTGTGTAGTAACCTTTAACAGTGGCTATCGAATAGTAACCTTGTGTAGTAACCTTTAACAGTGGCTATCGAATAGTAACCTTGTGCAGTAACCTTTAACAGTGGCTATCGAATAGTAACCTTGTGTAGTAACCTTTAACAGTGGCTATCGAATAGTAACCTTGTGTAGTAACCTTTAACAGTGGCTATCGAATAGTAACCTTGTGTAGTAACCTTTAACAGTGGCTATCGAATAGTAACCTTGTGTAGTAACCTTTAACAGTGGCTATCGAATAGTAACCTTGTGTAGTAACCTTTAACAGTGGCTATCGAATAGTAACCTTGTGTAGTAACCTTTAACAGTGGCTATCGAATAGTAACCTTGTGTAGTAACCTTTAACAGTGGCTATCGAATAGTAACCTTGTGTAGTAACCTTTAACAGTGGCTATCGAATAGTAACCTTGTGTAGTAACCTTTAACAGTGGCTATCGAATAGTAACCTTGTGTAGTAACCTTTAACAGTGGCTATCGAATAGTAACCTTGTGTAGTAACCTTTAACAGTGGCTATCGAATAGTAACCTTGTGTAGTAACCTTTAACAGTGGCTATCGAATAGTAACCTTGTGTAGTAACCTTTAACAGTGGCTATCGAATAGTAACCTTGTGTAGTAACCTTTAACAGTGGCTATCGAATAGTAACCTTGTGTAGTAACCTTTAACAGTGGCTATCGAATAGTAACCTTGTGCAGTAACCTTTAACAGTGGCTATCGAATAGTAACCTTGTGTAGTAACCTTTAACAGTGGCTATCGAATAGTAACCTTGTGTAGTAACCTTTAACAGTGGCTATCGAATAGTAACCTTGTGTAGTAACCTTTAACAGTGGCTATCGAATAGTAACCTTGTGTAGTAACCTTTAACAGTGGCTATCGAATAGTAACCTGTGCAGTAACCTTAACAGTGGCTATCGAATAGTAACCTTGTGTAACCTTTAACAGTGGCTATCGAATAGTAACCTTGTGCAGTAACCTTTAACAGTGGCTATCGAATAGACCTTGTAACCTTTAACAGTGGCTATCGAATAGTAACCTTGTGTAGTAACCTTTAACAGTGGCTATCGAATAGTAACCTTGTGTAGTAACCTTTAACAGTGGCTATCGAATAGTAACCTTGTGTAGTAACCTTTAACAGTGGCTATCGAATAGTAACCTTGTGTAGTAACCTTTAACAGTGGCTATCGAATAGTAACCTTGTGTAGTAACCTTTAACAGTGGCTATCGAATAGTAACCTTGTGCAGTAACCTTTAACAGTGGCTATCGAATAGTAACCTTGTGTAGTAACCTTTAACAGTGGCTATCGAATAGTAACCTTGTGTAGTAACCTTTAACAGTGGCTATCGAATAGTAACCTTGTGCAGTAACCTTTAACAGTGGCTATCGAATAGTAACCTTGTGCAGTAACCTTTAACAGTGGCTATCGAATAGTAACCTTGTGTAGTAACCTTTAACAGTGGCTATCGAATAGTAACCTTGTGTAGTAACCTTTAACAGTGGCTATCGAATAGTAACCTTGTGCAGTAACCTTTAACAGTGGCTATCGAATAGTAACCTTGTGTAGTAACCTTTAACAGTGGCTATCGAATAGAAGCCTTGTGTAGTAACCTTTAACAGTGGCTATCGAATAGTAACCTTGTGTAGTAACCTTTAACAGTGGCTATCGAATAGTAACCTTGTGTAGTAACCTTTAACAGTGGCTATCGAATAGTAACCTTGTGTAGTAACCTTTAACAGTGGCTATCGAATAGTAACCGTGTAGTAACCTTTAACAGTGGCTATCGAATAGTAACCTGTGCAGTAACCTTTAACAGTGGCTATCGAATAGTAACCTTGTGTAGTAACCTTTAACAGTGGCTATCGAATAGTAACCTTGTGTAGTAACCTTTAACAGTGGCTATCGAATAGTAACCTTGTGTAGTAACCTTTAACAGTGGCTATCGAATAGTAACCTTGTGCAGTAACCTTTAACAGTGGCTATCGAATAGTAACCTTGTGTAGTAACCTTTAACAGTGGCTATCGAATAGTAACCTTGTGTAGTAACCTTTAACAGTGGCTATCGAATAGTAACCTTGTGCAGTAACCTTTAACAGTGGCTATCGAATAGTAACCTTGTGCAGTAACCTTTAACAGTGGCTATCGAATAGTAACCTTGTGTAGTAACCTTTAACAGTGGCTATCGAATAGTAACCTTGTGAGTAACCTTTAACAGTGGCTATCGAATAGTAACCTTGTGTAGTAACCTTTAACAGTGGCTATCGAATAGTAACCTTGTGTAGTAACCTTTAACAGTGGCTATCGAATAGTAACCTTGTGTAGTAACCTTTAACAGTGGCTATCGAATAGTAACCTTGTGTAGTAACCTTTAACAGTGGCTATCGAATAGTAACCTTGTGTAGTAACCTTTAACAGTGGCTATCGAATAGTAACCTTGTGTAGTAACCTTTAACAGTGGCTATCGAATAGTAACCTTGTAGTAACCTTTAACAGTGGCTATCGAATAGTAACCTTGTGCAGTAACCTTTAACAGTGGCTATCGAATAGTAACCTTGTGTAGTAACCTTTAACAGTGGCTATCGAATAGTAACCTTGTGTAGTAACCTTTAACAGTGGCTATCGAATAGTAACCTTGTGCAGTAACCTTTAACAGTGGCTATCGAATAGTAACCTTGTGCAGTAACCTTTAACAGTGGCTATCGAATAGTAACCTTGTGCAGTAACCTTTACCGCACATGTGACCAACGTGGATTGCTTGTATCCGAAAAATCATTAAAAGTGTAGGCGGCGAAGCTGGCTTTACGGTTTGATCCAGTTGCATAATTAGGATAATTTATGATAATTCAAGAGATACATTACCTTCGTAGTTAATATCAAAGCCGATAATTACACATTTGATGTCGATGCCCGCGCATGCGTTGAATTCGTTATCCAAGGAAGCGTGCAGCTTCAACTCTTCGATCACAAAAAGTCTTTGTCCAACCCAATCGAGACCAGCCGCTGCTATTTCTGACCCCACTCGGACAATAGTTTGAACTGTTTCTAAGAAAGATTTTGTGAAATCGAGAACCGTGCTTGCGAACTTAACGAGTCCGCTTCCAAGTGAAATGAGTCCTTTTCCAATTTCAGTGATTCCCAGCATTACCTAAATGGAAATGCATCTCCTCATCAATAAAAAGATTTCTTTATAATAAAGTTTATGAATTAATGTTACAAAAGATATAACACGTCTATAGCAGGGGCATTCAGTGAAACAGGAACAGCAGAAGTTAAAGCAAACAAGCAAGGGGGCTACTAAACAAACTTACTGATTTTGTTCTGTTACTGATTTTGTTGTGTCGGCCTAAGCGATAGTCATGAATGAAATCATCTTCATCAAAATTGGCGTTGGTTATTGGCGTTGGCTATTGGCGTTGGCTATTGGCGTTGGCTATTGGCGTTGGCTATTGGCGTTGGCTATTGGCGTTGGCTATTGGCGTTGGCTATTGGCGTTGGCTATTGGCGTTGGCTATTGGCGTTGGCTATTGGCGTTGGCTATTGGCGTTGGTTATTGGCGTTGGCTATTGGCGTTGGCTATTGGCGTTGGCTATTGGCGTTGGCTATTGGCGTTGGCTTTTGGCGTTGGCTATTGGCGTTGGCTATTGGCGTTGGTTATTGGCGTTGGTTATTGGCGTTGGCTATTGGCGTTGGCTATTGGCGTTGGCTATTGGCGTTGGCTATTGGCGTTGGCTATTGGCGTTGGCTATTGGCGTTGGCTATTGGCGTTGGCTATTGGCGTTGGCTATTGGCGTTGGCTATTGGCGTTGGCTATTGGCGTTGGCTATTGGCGTTGGCTATTGGCGTTGGCTATTGGCGTTGGCTATTGGCGTTGGTTATTGGCGTTGGCTATTGGCGTTGGCTATTGGCGTTGGCTATTGGCGTTGGCTATTGGCGTTGGCTATTGGCGTTGGCTATTGGCGTTGGTTATTGGCGTTGGTTATTGGCGTTGGCTATTGGCGTTGGCTATTGGCGTTGGCTATTGGCGTTGGCTATTGGCGTTGGCTATAGGTGTTGGCTATTGGCGTTGGCTATTGGCGTTGGCCTAAGTTTATTTACATTTTCCCGGACTGTAATTGGCTTAGCGGCGAGAAAGACCACGCGACTAAGCGCAAGCTCTCAGCCAATCAAGATTTGAGCCCTATGCTACCCTTGCCCCCTTAGCTTGGTCGGTGTCATCACATAACAATTAAGTTGTTGACCCATTCAAAACGCTCAACTTTGAAAGCACGAAAGAGCACTCACCTTGATTGACAGCTGTCCTACCCAAGCAGCAAATTTCTTGCCCATCTTCTTGAGCTCACAACCGGCGATGCAAATGACATTGTCTACCTTCCACCTGCAGTTTCTCCATACCGGACAACCAATCCACCAGGAAAGTACTCTAAAACAATGTTTGTTCCAATCGAGAAACGGAACACAAACTGAAAAACAAACAAGTTGTTACTGCCATTGATTTACTCGTCCTTTGCTCATTCTAAATCAAGAAACAAGCTGGCAAATCTAGTGTAGCAGAAAGCAGCTCTAGCAAAAGGTATTATGCCAGCAAATATTTGTCTCTTCCGAAATGGCATTTGAAAAAACATTTCTTCATTTGCCAAACCAGCAGGTTGTGCATCAACGAGTGGCTCTTTCTTTTTCATGACATCTCTCGAATGAGCAGGAGTTCCATATGCAGTGTATAATTAAGCAAGGTGACGTACCTTGGCCACATTCAGCCTTGCAGTCGGTGGCGAAGTTCTTCTTTGCTTCCTCGATTTGCTGAGAAATGCGCCTGAGTTTGGCTTGATAAGAATTAATTTTTTCCTGCCAGCTATCTAGCTTACTGCTGGCATGAGCCAATGCGCCTTGTGCGTCCTCCAAGCGGCTTTGCGCCTCCGCTAGCTTGCGAGTTGCGAAATCTGCTGCTGATTTGATGTAACTCTTGATGGCCCGCGTGAAGTCTCGCAAAAGATCCACTTTCACTCGCAGCATGAACTGAAGAGAGAGCAAAGCATAATCATAATCATAATCATAAAGATTGGATCCACCCAACAGCGCAAAATTGGGTCTGGGAATCGTATTACCAAAGAGACGTGAAGTTAGGAGAAAACACTCTCAATGTATTGAATCAATGGACTGCCATCCAATCATAGTTATTGCAGTTATGTAGTAAACGACCAGATCAAATACAAGGGTATATAGATGTGGTGAAGTAGAGAATTTCAAGATTCAAAGATCGGATGTATGGCTTTCAAAACATGTATACATAAAAAAGTGTTTGATATTTAGCGTATCTCAAATCTAAAGTAGTTAAGTTGCCACTTTGAAGAGTTGTATGGTATTAAATATTCGCTTACCTTAAAATTGAGGGCCATAAGATTTCCATACGCGGCATCTAAAAGCAACTCTCCTTCCAGCAAGTTCCAGAACTTTCCTACTAAATGAATCTTGACGCCGGTGTCAGAGTAATCTATATTAGCCATAGAGGACGCCCCGAAAATAGACACATATCCTCTGATTTGAACAGTGAGAGAGGTTTGTGTCATAAAGATATATGCTTTGGGGCCATTTTTGGTATCTTCGGTATCTCTTCGAACCAGAATCAACCCTCCCAGCCAATCGATTGGCGACATCTCTATATCGATCATGAATTTGGTTCCGGGATTGAGAGAAATTTCGCAGGCAACCTTCAATCCAAGGAAGTTTATCGTCCCTTTCAAGTACAGCCCAGGCTGGATAACTAGGTCGAGTGCATCGATGGTCTTGCCTTTCAAAGAAGATCGAAGTCGATTCTTAGCGGGGATGGATGATGAATGTCGAAGTATAGAATTCTGGTTGTTCTTGGCATAAAATGCACTAGCTGTTTTGTTCAAAGGATACAACATATACTATAAACAATAAAATTTATCTAATGATGCCTTTCAAGCATCCTTCTTACCTTTCATGCTGTACGCAACAGTCAAACCCTCTGGAAACCCAGTATCGGCAATGAATTGTGGCACAGTTGGCTCTCCCAAGTCGAAAGCTTTGAATATGCTGCTTAAGGTCAGGGAACTCAAAGACGCATGAACGTAGTTATCATTTGGTCGATTGGGATCAATACCAACATAACAGGCAACTTTGATAGCGTGGTCATTGGCACCATCTCTTATTTTTCCGATCCAAACTTCACCGCCAAATTCTGATGAAAAAATAACACGTGTTTTTTTAGGAAGGTGGGTGCTGCAGGTAAGGCATACATAGTGTGATAATATGTCTTACAATATTGCGTTACATCATACAACATGATGTAATTTACACATTCATTTCCAATATAACTCCATTATTCTAATGCATTCATTCCAATAATATAACATGGAATGATGTTATGAAATATGATGTTATTTCATATAATGTAATATACATTTATATAATAATATATATAACACAATATGGTATTGTTTAAAGTAATACGATGTAATATAATATAATATAATATAATATAATATAATATAATATAATATAATATAATTTTCTAAAATATGGTGTAATGTGATGAATTTAATATAATGTAATAAAAAACAATTAGATTTAAGCTGATATCGCAATATAATATGATGTATTATTGTATAGAATAATACGATATAAAATAACATGGTATAATATAACATTTTTCAAGAAACCATTTAGTTTTCGCATTCTACATTTGTGCGAAATGAAATGATCGAAGTAGATTTGACAGAAATAGAGCAATATGATGCCTTGTACATACCAATGCTAGGCAATGGTACACCAACTGCAATGCCGATTGAAAAATGAAGATTTCCGAATGCCAGATACTCGAACTGGAAAGGTCTTCTCCATATGTCCAGCATGTTAAACTCAAGACTTAGTTTTCCTGTCAGACTCACCTCAATAGCACCTAAACATCGTAACGTACCATTGACAATCGCCAACATAAAGTCCGTACAATAATTAACAATAAAAAAAGGATAGTAAAGTTTTCAAGGGGAGAGATGACTTATCTAAACTAGGTTAAAGATGGGGCTGACTGAGAAAGCATGGTCGTACACGTCGGGCATGACACACAAAACACGAGTGCGTACCAGGATGGCTTAAGATCAATGTAAAGCGTAGCCAGTTTATTAACATAGAAATGTGTGCCAGGTAAAACCTCTGAACATGGATTACCCTTTAATGTTACTACAGCCGGAAAACAAAAAGCCTGATCTTACAAGCATCGAAAATCTTACATGCAAGTTTATTACTGCAAGTTTATTCACGTGTAGCCTTACCTACAAACTGGAGTTGGTTTTCGCCCAAGATATCTTTGTCAGCCCAATACATAGTGCATTCCAGTCTAACTGATGAATCTATACCGCTGAAGGAAACCTCGAGTTTTATTTGCTCAATATGCAGTTTTCCTTCGACGATAGGAATGGTTCCAATGAAGCCAGCAGAAAAGTCAAAGCCCCCTTGGTAGATTCTGCCAGCTATTTCGATGGTTGCAGCACGTCCAACCTTCTCCGCGAGCCATAAGCACAACGCATCACCTTTGCAGCCGGCGTCTTGGGGTATGTTGAATATGCCAACGAGAGTCAATCCTGTCGTGCAAATTAACATCCATCATAAACATCTGCATTGGAATTCACCAAAGAAAAAGCCCAGCAATATGGTTGGATTCATTCCATAACTATTATCACCAAGGACTCAATTCACCAGGTTAGATGGTGTTATCAAATTAAATTAATTTTATTTTTGGCGGGGGGGGGGCTACGCTAGCAATAGGCTTTGCCATCTATATTAGCCGTATTGATCATGTAGATTAATTAGACGTGTGGTATATTGCAATTTGAAATATACGTACCCGAGAGCGTATATTGCGTGCGGCAAATGTGAGGCTAATATTTTCCAAGATTTTAAAACACCATCGAGGCTGGGTCAATAATTACTGGGGCGAATAGAGTACCTCTAGTAATGGTGCCTGGCGGATAGCAAATCCCCTTACGAACACAACAACATTATCAACCAATGAAAAATGTTGGAAAAAACCAATCACCTTGCTCAATCGTTTGAGAGCTGAGGAACGGCAATCGGAAGACCTCGTCGGGTTCATCACTGTCATCGTCGTCATCTCCGGCTGCTTCCTCTGGTTCTGTTTCGGGCGTCCCTGGCTTCTTGCTGGGTACAGGGGGCGGGCGGGCTGCCCCTGCCGAGGCCGTACTGCCGCCTCTGCTGCTCCTAGGCTTAATCTTCGTGTGTTGGTGGCTGGCGGCTCGCTTGCCGCGTCTCTTGACAAGTTGCTGCAAAAGGTTCGGTGAGTCTTAGAGGGAAATTACCATAATAGGAAGTTGTAGTGGGGAACGTAAAAAGGGGGATGTAAATAGGCAGTGGAGAAGAGAAAGCAGGCAGAGAAAATAGTAAGGTGGAAGATGGGAAAGTGAAAAATGATTGAGAAGGTTGGAAAATAGAGAAATTGAAAAGACAATAAAGAAGCGCGGATGCTTACAAAAAAGATAAGGATCAAAATTTTGTCGGTCAAGATAAGACCCTTTACAGACAAGATGCAATATTTGAAAAAGAATCAAATTATAATATGTATATTAAATTTGTCAAGTTTATTTAATTACTTGTATTAATAAATTCTTTTGCCTAGCAAAAAATGTTGCAAAATAAGGAAATATTACTGACAATATTTTTTGCTAAAAAAGGATATGTATTTAAGGACTGCCTTTAGTTTAATAAAAATGAACGCATGTCAACAACCAGTTTCTATGGGGCAAATCGCTTCTAAATACAAAAGCTGCGAAATTGCCAATTTTCTTAAGTACCTCAGAGATGTAGTGGAAACGGCGCACAGGGGCGAGAAGGCCTGCTTGGTCAACGTGTCTGCGATGTCGGTGTCTCGTGGCAACTGCCCTCCCTTGTTTCGCTGCCCCCTTTGAAGCTTTAGATGTGTCTGGGGACGCGGCGCCTTCCTCGGGCTTGCCAATTTGGTTGCTCGTCTTCTTGTCGCCACCTTTGGCCTCAACTTTGGCATCTGCATTGCTGCAGATCAGAACTACAAACAGAGCAATGTGAATACATATCTGGGAGATAGAAAGCTCTTGCGCAGTTTATTGGCGCAAGCTAACCTGCGTCGTAGTATCAGTTAGTTCTATTGAACTCTTTTACAATCAGTGACCTAGGAAGTATCAAAAAGGTGATGGGGGCAGATTGATAAAAGGCACATGAGCGTAACTATCTTTTGATTTGGAAGGAGCACTTTTGGGTCTCGTAGGGGCACTGTTGTGTTTAAAATGGGGAGTTTGCATGCTTTGCAAGTGGGGGTCATGATTCCTACGTTCCATGGTTCCATGTTTCCAAAGTCACAATTTAGAATAAGTCAAATGATAACCCCCCTTGAAAATTTTCCTAGTGCTCCTAACGTTTACCGCAATTATTTCAGTTACGATTAAAGTTATTTTGTCAGTTTTCATAGCTTGAGAAAACCATACAAGCTATTATTCAGTTAGGAGCCACAGATTTAAAAAATCTGAAAACACCGAATTGAAGGAAGCAACATACTCGCCACCATTTCGGAGAACCATGCTGTTTTGAAGAAACCATTGCCTAGTACTCTTTCTATCAGTTTGTCGAGTCTAATTCCCTCAATAACAACGCCAATTGCCATTCCAATGTTTGGTTCCGCTTTGCGTTGCCAGATAACTCCTTCGATCGAAGCAGTGTCCCAGTCCCATAGAATAGGCGAGCCTGAGATTCTAGAAACCAAATAAACGGTGCAATAAATGGCTTAAAGGAGGCACGCCATTAAAGGTGGTAGCCCCTTAAAGGAGACACGTCCTTAAAAAGAGATGCCCTTGAAAAGGCAAGTGAAGCGTTGGCCAGTCTGACAATCTACTCCAGGTATCACTCCCTTTTGTTGCAACCGACCTGGTGATAAACACATTTAAGGGAAAACTTTCATATGGAGATCAAAATGATCATACACAGCTTAGAACAAAGCACAAAACGCTGCGACCAATTGTACTTGAAATCTGAGCTTTTGTTCACCTTGCATTTAAAAAACACTGATCGAACATCCACGATATATTGGTCAGTTGCTGCGTGGAAATCTCGATTTGTACTTTCCCGTGGTTGACGCCAAGGACAACAACAGCATATGCTCTAGGCACCCCCTGATTTACCCCAGGTAAATTTTATTAAAGTTATTACGGTTATACGAGATATAGGCTCGTTGCTGTAGTTTTTGTTGAATTAAAAGAGCGTACACATTCGATTCTTGCGTCAGGCCTAATTGTTTTGTCTCAAGTGCCATTAAAATAACACAAAGTTTGGCAGTAAGTAAGGATTGAAAAAGGACTTCAAACATTGTCGCTTGCATGTCACACATGCCAGTTTTTATAATTATTCATTAGAGACCCGCTTCCCATGGCCCCAAATAATATGAAGCTTAGGAGGAACCAATGGCTATACTCAATGGAAACATTGCAGGGAAAGCTCATACCTCAGTCTTGCATCGTCGCCAATGGTCTTGGTCAACTTGAAATCCTTTATTCCGAAGTCTTTTAAGGAACCAAGAAGGCTTAATGCATTCAATAGCTTCGTTTCACCGACTAGATTCTCTATTTCGTTCAACCTCAGCGTTGCAATGTATGCAGCAATCATGTAGCTGCTGCCCTCCTTCTCAAGGGTAAGTCCAACTGCGATGGAACCAATGGTTACTGTCGTGGCAATGTTGAATGTTAATGGTTCGTTCCTCTTCCATGCGACCGTGACATCAATGTCTGCTAACTCGATTTTGCCACCCAGAAATTTAAACGGGCCTTGGACAACAACTGTGATCTTTGCGAAGTTCTTGTTACCAAATGTGATCTCCTTTATGTTCAGGGGTCCTTCTGGTCGTTTGAAAAGTTGCACTGGCAATTCTGAAGCGATTTGTGGATCTAAACACCTGAGCATTGATGGGAGATCTGCTTTGAATTTCTCCGGAAAGTCAAACCCAAGTCCGCCGGCAGTAATCTTGATTGTTATTGGTAGAATGTCTGGTAGGTCGCCTTCAATTGCAACATCTGGGTTGCAATTTTTCTTCATATTATCTAGAATGAAGACAGGAAAGACAACGTGGTGTGTTTGTTCGCATTGTGGCGATGCGATGATGAAAAAATCATTACTTCAAAATTTCTAATGTCAAAGAAGTGCAGCACTGTTTTTTGCCATGTGCGATTTTCGTACGTTTGCACCTAGCCTCCATGTTACTGAAAAAATAGTACAAAGATAGAAAATACCTAGATAATATAACAACTAACAGATATGTTGAAGATGACATAACAATATTTAGTTATCTCCCATCTTAAAGAATGGACATGACCTTGGCTTTTAGATTTCGCTTGTAGAAATTTTTAGGGTTTCTGAAAACTAGGCCACTCATCAAAATTTGGTATTGTTAGACTAGCATCAAAACCCAACTAGCGTGATAATTAAATGAATGGATACGATAATGGCGAACAAACAGCACCTAATCAGCGAAAAACTTTTATTTCAGAATATTCCCTCTTTTTCAAAGGGCATTAATCATCTTTGTATGTGTTTGTTACATGTACTTGTACCTCGTCTAAAGCAGTCACTTCCCCCCAAATGGTTACAAAGTGCCGACTTAAGGTCATACTGGATGAAAGGATTTGGTGCTAAAAGTTGGTTCTGTTTGGCATCAAAGCCTCATCGTAGGGGAGATGGACAACTTCGAGTCAAGGCATGGTGTAGAAGAAACGTTTGGCAGGCATGGTGTAGAAGAAAGCATGATTGCGTTGAAGGTATTGAAACTACAAGCCCCAGATCTGATTAATAAAGATCACAAATAAGCAGTTGATCATATTGAGTAGAATGAAAAGAAACCAAGAGGACATCTTGAAAAAGGGCCTAACTGTATACCTTTCATGGGGACTTTGACTCTAAGATTAACCCCACTTGGTATCATTTTAGTATCTTCCGGGGTTATGAAGGCCTCTACCAGTTTCATGATGACTTCATTGCCAGCCATGGCAATATCATCTTTAGCGAGCATGATAATACTGTCTCTCTCGAGCCTGCCAAGAAGCCCAAAGTCACTAATGAAGTCAGCTTGACGGATGAAGTGCTCCAAAGCTTCCCCAATGTTGTGGATGTCCTGGATGTCGATTGCGAGGGCAGGCTTTGCAGGCTCATCCACAGCACGGGTTAAAATCAAGTAAACTGTTCCGGATTTGAGGGCCCCAGAAAATGAAACAGAAGCTTTGGCAACAACCTGGTACGACTCATCAACTTTTAGGATACCCTTAATTTCTGATCCGACAAACGTAATCCCTTCCAGTTTTGTACTGTCGAAGGCAATATCGTTGAATTTGAAGATGTCCATGGTGATGCCAAAGTAACCCAACAAGTCTCCCATGACTACGGTGTGGATGTTCCATTCCATAGTCATCTCATCCACTCCTGGAGCCTTTGAAATCTTTATGCTCATTTGGTGACTGGATATCGACATTATACCTGCAGAAGGTAGCTTCACATCATAGAAAAAATTTGATTTTGAGTGTAAGATTATTCTTAAATTATTCTTGCCCAGACAAGGTGTAAAGTCGCCTTAAGATTAAAGAAAAATATCAAATCTTTGAAAAGTGTTGTTAAAAAAAAGTGTTGATTCATCATAAATTGCGCACAAAGCTGCTGAGTTTATTTTATATGTATAAATATTTATAAAACTCAGATTTAGGTGAAATTTCAGTCTAAATGAAGGTTGAGCCTGGTATTACTCCTAAATAATAAATAAGCAATTTTGAACCTCAATACTCCTATAGAATTTGTTCAATATTTATTCTTATGAAAAAATGTGTTATGACCCTGGCTTTGGCGAAAGTTGTCAATTAAGAGGAAAGTCAAACCGTTAACATTGAGAGTCCAGTGCTTGAAGTTCGAAGTTGGTTTATCAGCCTGGAAACCAAATTCCAGGATGCCATCGCTAATTTGAATCTTTCTTTCTGCAATCATCCACGTGGACTTGGTTTTGCATTTGATTTTGACTATCTTTTTCGGATTGACCGTGATTTCGACCAAATCAAACAGATCGGGCTTAATAAAACCTTTAGTCGAGCCTTCAATTGCGACGCTTGGGAATAATATTGCAGCGACAATCTGCAGAGATGGCACAACACAGTCGGAAGGGTCTTTTTTGACTGCCAACTTCATGTTATGCTGACCTGCAGTTACTGCGACACTGCAAAATCCGTCGATCGTGAAGACTTTTTCCCCAGAGATTGATAGCATATCCTGCCAACTACCAGAGAGTCTATCCCTCTTGCTAGCACCTGATAGAAAATGGCTTTCTTTAGCGATTGTACTACCACAACTATATGCAGCAACTTAACATTTTCAGTCTAAATATCTTATGATTATAGGACGATATCAAAGGTAACTCTTTAGAGTAGGGTTACACCAACGATGCAATTAGATCAAGGTAGCATCTATGACAGTAGCATGGTATTAATCGTATTCACAAAATGTCGAAAGCCAGAAATTGGGTTAATGCAGGGAGGGAATTTGTGAACCCATTTATTTACTGGTCGACTTCTGATAGGACAATGGATTACTTGTTCATTTATCTAATAATATAAATAAAAGAACGAATGTCAAATATAGTTTTCAATGTTGGTTGTAGAATTACACAGTTAAGTTTACAGTACTCGTTCAATTACCCGAACCACGTTTATCCGGATTCCAATTATCCGGTCCGTAGAAAGGGGAAAAAACCTTTATGAAGAATTTTCGATATTTTCGATGATATAATGGGAACGTTTTCTTGCTTTTTTCTAAAAAAGGTAATTTTGTTCTTGCCAACATTGGGACACCCTTTGCCCCCCTTGCTCATTTATTGAATTAATAGTAGGTAGAAACAAGAAGTCAAAATTCTAAGTGAAAAGATATTTGTAAGAAAAATAAACACAGCTGGGGAAAATGTATCCGGATATTTACCGAAACAGTATCACAAATGTTTGAGTGGCATCATTTTTTCTATCGCTATGCTTTCTTGTCAGTTTAAAAGCTTTTCTCATCATGGCAAGAAGCCTTAGCAAAAATTAAAGAGAGTGTGTCTCTCCATTGAATAGGCTAGATGTTTGAAGCGTGAGCATCGCGCATTCAGCCAAATATTCAATTATATTCCAAGAGTATTTAGTGTCTTACAGTAGTTTGTAATGTGTGTTTTTTAAATAAACTTTCACAAAACCAATCTTGTTTATTTATGCTGGCTTCTGCCGTTTTTATCCGCACACATCTTGAAATTTCGGGTCCCGAGAAGGCCGGATAATTGAATAAGTACTGTATTTGCAACAGTTTGAGCACTTGAATGCGATGCTTATGACATTTGCAGCAAAATACCATAAATCAGAAAATGTTAGAAAAGAGCATTTCACTTCATAATCAATTGTAAACTACCTTGACCAAACACATTACGGGCCTGACAAGGAAAACGTCAGCAAGAGCGAAATATTAAGGGTCATCTAACTCACCACCACCCATCCCTCGACGCATACTATTGGTGTTTGATTCCTGAAGCCAGAAAGGCTTTAGGCCTAACACATTATGGAATCCATCAGAAGGAAAAAGGGCGTCGTCATCGAACGCGGAACATATCACAAGGCATACTGCTAGTGCGGAGATTCGAAGAAGATCCATCTTGCGAATCAATCTGGAAGAGAAACACAGCAACAATGGCATAATGGTTTGGTTCGTCTCATCAGTTCTGCTACATACATTTGAGAAGCCCCATTAGCTAAACCGGAGCTTCGTTCCTAAAGCGTTTGTTATCCATAAGGCGAAAGGTAGCCTTACGTTCTCCCATCGACAAAAAACAGAGTTAATGTATCGTATCCAATTCTACATCAGTGAAGTCGTTTATAGACACAAGGCGACAATATATTTAGGTCGTAGTTAGAGATCTCAAAATCTTACAGCTCTCTGGCGACAATATATTGTACATTGGCAGCTCATTTGCCTTGTGCACTGTCCAAAGTGTTCTAGCTTCTATAACTTTTTGTAGTGTCGGATGGTTATCCCATTTGCATTACTTAAATTAAACGAAAAGCGGTTTACGCGTAAAACTACCATTTGGCCATTCTCTCTAGCCCATAACCAATAACGACAATTAGACATTAAACATCAAAGGATAAAGGATAACTAAATCAAAGCTTTAGAATGGTATTCCAAGTTCCCTTATCTTATCAATCACAGATGTATTCGATTTCAAATAACTGACATGCGATAACGAAGATAATCGACAATAAAAAGGACATTAATTTTGAAACTTTGACATGACTTACTTATTTCATTGGCTTCTGGTCGGCGACAATGCACCAATTTCAGCGCCTGCCTTTGAAAAACCTCTCCAGTTTACTGTTATATATTGCCTTAGATATATGATTCGACAGAGCAATGATTACGATACGCCGGTAAAGGTCACCCGAGATACAAATTACAGTTTTATGTTTTCAAAAAGCCAACAGGGGGTGGACATTAATGGCCCGCCGTTGTGGCTCTTCTGTATTCCACCAGAAGGAAATATATAACAAATATAGATAAGATACTTGGATTTGAAATTCCATCAATCAGCAGCTAGCCTTGACAGGTTTTCACGCGAAACTCATGAAATTTCGAAATTTTTCGTTTTGCCGAAGCCATTTAGGCGGGACCCCGATTGATCTTTGGTGACCCGGTGTGATAGAGGCCCCCCCGGAACAGTGTCCGTGTCAACCTGTGCGCAGTGTCTCGGGATGCACAAACATTTTGGTGTTTTAGTCTTTTTGGCTAGATGTAAATAATTCCTCGTGAGTGTTAGCAACATATTTCCTGCAATGCTTATAATTAACGGGTACTACCATGAATCCTCAATCCATGCCAATGCCAGATCGCCCGATCATTGGTCAACAATTGTCAATCCTCCCAAGGACTGTTAGGGTAAAGTTTCACAGCTGTTAGAAAGACTGCGATAAAGGAATATCAGGGGGATAAGATAATAGTCATGATTATGAACAAAAAGGTCTTTCTTATCATTACTTCATGTTATCTTGAAAAAGTTCAAACTAATTCTGTAAAATTAAGCAGATTAAAAGTTTGCTGTTTTATTTCTGTCTTTTCTGTGAAAAATTAAAAGGTATTCTTTAAAAATTAGCCTTTAATCTAGGTTTCAACTGGAAGACACTTGCAGAGAGGTATCTACATCACTCAATTTACAGGCACTGCCTGCTCAGTGGAAGTTTAAAGCATAGAAATGACAAAAAGTGCCTTAAAGTGCAAACAATGCCAATGTACACTGAAGTGGGAAGCACAAAAAACTACAAGAGAAACCTTTAAACCACGTGGTTGTGAGTCAAACGAGTGTTAAAGGATTCTTAAGAATTGATTCTATAGAGACACGTGAGGCAAGCAGGAATTTTTGAATTAAAGGAAAAGACACGGAGGAGGCCAATGGCCTGAAACAACAGAGATACGGAAGTAACTACGATTCCAGGAACTAAAAGCTGGGATGGCCCAAGCGGACCCAGGGGGAAGGGGGGGGGGTGTGTGCAAGATCTAATGTGATTGAAAGCGATCCCCGAGCTCCCTCTGCAACGAGCCAGCTTTCAAAGACACCCCCTCCCCCCACCTCTCCCCCCCCCCCACCAAGTCAACTGTTTCGAACCGTGGCTGGAAGATAACTTCGACAATTCACTTGAACTTCGTGTATTTTGCTGCCTAATTTAAATGCATATACTAGCTAAATCATTTTAAACAAGATTGGGACAACACAATTCACTTGAACTATGATACTCTGAATATTGAATCCGATGTGAATTGCCAAGGCCGCTTATAGTTAAGCATTACGTCATCACTGATCTTGAAGCATGATGCGCCGCAGAATGAACAGCAACTGGCGTGGTATCGGGATGGTACAAGAGGTGTCGGGATAAAACAGGTCATAGCAGATAGCTATCTTTACCTTGACCACAAATAACGCAAAGCTGAAACAGCGGTGTTGTTGAGGACGTGCTTGCGCGCGTACAAGTTCATACACATAGAAATAAACAAACCGAGGCATAGAAATAAACAAACTGAGGCAATGGGAATGACGCTGTTATCGGAATAGTTAGTGCTTCGTTCCCCTCCAGTTGCTGGTAAAAGTAAGCCTCGCTTCCATACTTGAAGCCTCGTCTACACTGGAAGAACAACCCGTTCGGCTTTTAATAGTCTTTAAGAGTTAAAGTTATTTTCATTGTCATTATATTTCTTTTTCTTCCATTATATTTCTCAATTCTAGTTATACAGAGATTCGTGCTAGCAGAAAATGCTCGCTTTGCCTGTTTTAACCCAAACAAAAAGAAGGGTTGGGGGATGGGGTGCCAAAGGGGTTTTTATGGTATAATTCATCAGCAAAAACAGCAATGTTCCAATTAACAAACCTCTTTGCTAGTTGGAAAGCTGGAGTATTTTCACTAGTACCAAAAAATCAAGTTTGCAGTTCAAGTGCTTAATTTTCATGATCGTAAACTTTTCACTTAAATTGGGTACCGTACAAGTCTTTAAAACAATTCATTTACACATTTACAAAAATGGCATTATATGTACAAACTCAAAATCCATGAGATCATGTTTGGACGAGTTCACATTGCACCTTCCAAGAGTTGAATCTATAATGGTAAAGCCCATAATGAAAATAGGAAACCAACTGGCTGGTTGAAACGATATAGATACAGTGTCACTTCTAATTGGTATTTGACAAAGCAATCTATTCTCCTGGTAATTAGCGGGTGCAGAGGCTTCATAAAACGGAGCGCTCATCAAGAATTTGAAAATACACTTGTGACCAAGAGAAAATATTTGAAAGATTGTCTTGTGGTGTACAGGAAATACAAATGGGCAAGTCTTCTAATTGAAAACTTGAGCCGTGAATCCATCATAGCAATCATGGTCATAAGAAACAGCCCGATTCAGCAGAATTCTGGCCATTCATTGACAAACCAGCCAAATACATTGACACATAAAGAAGTTGTGTACATGTTGTAAAATCATGATTGATATTTTTACTTGGAGAATTTTCTGAGCATATTGCCATGGACATACCGATAATTACTGCTCAAGTATAAAGAACTTCAATTAAAGAGTAAAGCTCGTGGAGGGATATCATTTCGCAGGTAGAGCTATAATTTGACCACAGCCAAAAATATACTTCTTACAAAAAACGTAGGCGAGAATTTAAATGTAGAAACAGCTTACTTGTCAAACAAGGTGACGTATCTTTTTCGAAATCTAGTGCCCAGGCCACCGCTGTTGACTTCCAGTATTCTTCCAATTTCTGTTGTGGACGAATGAAGCTTGTCTAGGTCAAAAACCTGGAAATTCCTGTAGAGGACGGAGATGGAAAAGCTCAAACCGCAGGATCTTAAGATACTGACGATTTAGTTCAACACCAAAAGCTACGGATAGGGCTTGAAGATGCAGTAGAATTAAGTAAGACTTTCGGTTAAAAACAAAGTTGAGAATTCTTTTCAATGTATAAAAGACTTGAAGTTTACAAATAGAAAACATGGAAACTGATTTTCAAAATTCCTTATTTATCTAGCTTGATAATTGATAATGTTAACAAATCTGCTGGACGAGGATCAATTTGTGAATTAAAAAACCACCCAAATGCAGACATCAAACAAGATATCAATCACTTAATTGTTGAAATTCTATCTTTACAAGGATTACAATCAGTAATTCATTCATTTCAAAAGAAGAGCTGGTAGTCTTGGAGTTATGAAGTAGTTTTCACTGATGACTGACCTGTCGTTTGCGGTAATTGGGCAAAGTATTGCATTGGAATCCTTAGGCCATATCTCATCTTCAGTGACAAAGGCTGGGTTTTCTTCAGTCGGAGGGCCAAACACAATCATATTTATAAACCTAAAAGTGTGGATAATCTCCATAGACGGCGTTCTTGGAACACTTGAAACGATGAAAGACAGTGGCAAAACAGGTGTACAAGATGGCCAGTTCGCATTCGCAAAAAAATTTGCAAAATCCATGAGGCTTGAAATTAAACTTTGCATGCCTTATTTTTGCAAAGAAAAATTTATCTGAACCTAGGCCATTTTTATTACCAGTAGCAACATATATATTTGTCATCTATTTAACGCACGTATCCTAATCAACGTATGCTTTCAAAACGAAGGCGATTAATTGATAGAAAGTGACCTTCTGGATGACAAAAACCGAAGTGCAGTCAGTTTGCAGTCATTGGTCGTAGAGGAGAGCTTCTGCATTCACACCTAAAGTCTTTTGCAGTAAAATTGCCTTTGCGAATTTAACAATTCCAGTAAAACCAGCACCACTGCCTGTCACAAAATCGGTTGTGACAGCTGGTATACAGGTGACATTGTTCCAAACTGGGTTAGAGAGCTGCTCTTTGTCATTTACAAGACCTGGGTATAGTTTACCAACACTAATGCAAAGCTTGATGTCTTTTGATTCCTTGGGAAGGTTTGGATCATGTCTAACACGTTTCTCAAGTTTACGCCCGAAACAACATGCAACGACCTTTTGCTTCCCCCCCCCCCCCCACCCCCCTTTCCTTCTGGCCAAGTAAGCCAATGCAGAAACTCTCCAATTCATTAAACTTACTTTGACACGTCTTGCCTTGAGTATCCGTTGACGATTAGCATATTTATCAGAACATAAATCATCAACTCTGAAAGCTTGCTTGAAGTCTTGATTATTACTACAACAAAAACAAAATTAAGTTTACAAATAAGAACTAGGCATAAAGAATGACGAATTACAAAAGAATACTCTGGAAAAAGAGATTCTAATGTTTCTTTCATTCTCGAGTTTTTGCCGAACGATTTTTTACTCGTTGAGCGAATGCCTTCTGTTCGGCATTGATTATTAGATACTGTCGAATTTTGCTTTATCCCAAACCTTTCATTTATCACTAAATATTTCTTAACTTTACTTTTTGTCTTTCGAAAAGCTCCCTAAATTATATATCACCTCGTAGTTTGAAATATAAAGTAAAATGTTTCCATCTCTATGAAAACAGACAAATATAAATTCTAATTTTATGTGCAAAACACCCTAAATAAAAATCCAAGCTAGCAATCGTATCATTACCGTGCGTCTTTATGATGATATTTTGGGAATAAAAAGCTCCTTAAAAATATACTCTTCCTTATAACCGTTAGGCACCCCATGTAGCGTAAAGAAAAGAACGGTAGAAAGTTGCTGGTCAGATATGAGGCTCAATGCAATCATCCGGGAACTGCCGTCACTCGAGTAGCAACTTCATACCGTTTCTTTCTTTATATAGTACATGAGAGTACAGCTCTGAAGCTAAGAGCAGCATTTAGCACTTACGAACAGGCGACAAAGCAGGGTCTCTGACGAAGGGGGGGGGACCGGGGGGCCATGGCCCCCGCACTTTTTTGTAAAACAATAGAGCCTTTCTAAATATCTTTTGTTATGATTGTTAAAATCTTCCTTGGCCCCTCCACTTTCCAGCCTGCGTCGGAGCCCATGCAAAGTGATACTTTTGTCACAAGTTAGAAAATACAAAACAAATCAACTTACAATCCTTATCATTTCCTGGACAAATGACCTCACACAATGAAGGTGTCTCCAGTGCCTGCGATATCTAAAATAGATAAGCATTGATATATTCTCCAGTTGCTTTCTAATTCAATCCCACTCTGGAAAAAGATTTTATCTAAGAAAATGGTTGGATGGTTGTCCATCTATTGCCTTAACAATCTGGTTGAAAACGAATAACAAATTATTTGCTCGTAAAATAAACCAACGGAGCCGACGTTGCGATAGAGCGTCATCAAATGATCAGAGGAGTCATTGACTTTTATTCCTAAGACGTTTTTACGGTGCAATACCTTAGGTATCTGTAGATTTAAATTCCTGAAATATTCAATCTATATCTTGACTGTGTTCTACGAAAATGGCTCGCCTATCTCCTTTTGTTGTAAAGAACAAAATAACAACATTAGTTGACCAACAAAACTAATAGCAAGAAGTGGAAACAGCAATTTTCTATATCAAAGACTTTAAAGGTCAATGCTCAACAAAACAACTTCATCTACTCTACGCTTAAGCCTTTGAACATAGAATAAAAAAGGCGATACGATAAAGGCAATCGAGGGCAATAAAATCATACACTCTGTTTGTAGTTCCAAGATGACTCTTTCGTGATATTTTTATTCCCAAATATCTGAAAACATCAAGGATCATCCTCCTATGTTAACAAGCATTCTTACATGCCCCCTCGTGAGACATGATATTTGAAATATGCAAACATTGAAGTATATCATGTGAAATGTTGGAAAATAAAAGTTCAAGCAAATGAATATCAAATTTGCGTTGTCGTAAATTTGCTGTCTAAGGATACAAACTCTGGCTTGATTAAGTTGCTGTAGCCAATCAATCGGCAAAGCTTCAGTCTGGGGATGCCTGTGTACAAATGGATAATAAACTGCCTTTGATGTAAAACCTTACCGAAAATTGATCTACGTCCAGGGAAAAGTCGAGAACATGCTGAAGCTAGGGCTTTGTACGACCTCAAATTCCCAAATTCTTGAAAGCAATGAGACAATCCATAACGTATTAAGCTCTGTGACCAAAGTATTTGCGAATTACTTTATAAACGATCCTGATAGAATAAATGAGCTGGAACTAATATGCAAGAAGCTTCTTAATTAGAAATCCACTTCTCGAGGCTTATAACATTTGATGTGGTAAAGAAACAATCCAAATCCTTTAGCACTGTCTGATCAAGTTGACATACTCGGAGCCATTTGCCTCCACAGTAAGTCAGCAGCCAACGAATGTTCGACTTATGCAACGCAATTTCAAGAAACAAGAAAATAGAAGCTCTTCCAAAGTAAATAAACAAGTAAATAAACAAACAAATAGATAAATGAATAAAATAACTGCAAACAGATTAAGTGCTTGCCATCTTCTCTGATCTACGAATCTTACTAAACAGTTTTTACTGTTAGTTATTTCTACTGTCAAATAAGCTGTTTGCAATTCCAATGATGTCAGGATGAAATTCCAACAGAGAATTCTGGAAAACACACCTGTGATGAAAGTATATAGGAGACAACGGATGTTGCCTTTGATATCCTAGAAAAATTGAACAAAGAAACATAAAGGATTGTGAAACAACTATTTACAATTGAAAGTAAATAAGAAATTGCAAAGAGCAAAGGTTGCTTCGAAAGAGTGGGACACTTTTTAACTAATCACCATCTATCACAAAATAAGTTGGTATAGAAAGCCTCATAATTGCAATTAAGATAAAGAAACAGGATGGATGAGTCACACATCTGTGTAAATTTTACTTCTGGTGAATGCATCAATACCAAGAGGTCTTGCTGCTTGTAAGCAGATATATTTAATATTTTCCCAGCCATTGTTTTATCATAAAAGACAAAAACAGATTCTCAAGACACCTAGCCTTAACAGAAATCTACATCGTTTTTGCACAATAAAAGAAAGAAAACATGACCTTGGCACAAAGGCAATATTTTACCGATTTTCAGACATACTCACTTCAATCACACTATCAATTTGTGATGGCAAACAGCACATAAATGTTAGATCAGTGGATTCAACAAGCTGGAAAAAATGATGATTTCAAGATAAAATTCAAATGAAATCTTTTTCTTGGCAATCATTGTAAATTATGTTATTTAGAAGCTCATTAGGAAACTTTTTCAATTTATTTCATTTCTTTTGCATAAAAGTTTAGTCCCCACACAAGCTTTGGATCTTTCTGAAACCTCTAAACAACAATGACAATAGTTAGCTAACTTAATTAAGTCTACAGTATTTTATACTAGAAAAAGTAAACTTCAAAAAGAGGAAATACTATATAGTTGAAATTAAAGGGTCTGAACAGGTTTCTGCACCCACTAATTTATCTGTAGAACATTACTTGATACTTTTCCAGTACACCTTCAAATATTGTTCAAAGAGGATTTACAAACAACAGTGGCAATAAACAAGACAGCTTCCAAATACCTGTTTATTATCAAAGAAACATCTAATGCCAGCCTCAGAAAATTCACTTAAAATGTCTGGCCTCCTTGTCGATATTAGAATTTCCTCTGGGTGTATATTGGCTAATAACAAACAAAATGCAATTATGTACATGTTTGCTTTTCTTCAAATAATTGTAAAATGATGAATGAAATAATTAAGAGAATTTTCATTTCATTTCATGTTGATATTCATTTCGTATCAGAAAGTGAATTTCTTGCAGGTATCTGTATTTACTGTAAGTGGATACTACAAAGGTTTTGACAATCTGTGCATTTACTATCAAATTTTACAAGTAGCTATTAAGAACCTTGAGGTTGAGTGAACTTAAGAACAAGAACACTCAGCCAAAACATTTTTAGCCTTTCAAAAAAGAAAATCACTAGCAAAAGCAAAAAATGTATGCCCAGCAAAAGTGATATTCAAAAAACAAACTCACAATACTTTTGAAGATTTTCCACCAAAGACTTTCCAATAGCACCACAACCCAGAATACCAATCTTCAGTGGTCTTCTTTTTGGAACTTCTTTCCATGGTTTTGGGCCAGTCTGAAAGTAAACAAGAAGCATTCAGCTTAAAGCATAAAGAACAAAACTAAAAAGTAATATTACAAGATAAGTGACATCCTAGAGAAATCTACCAGATAACTATTTTCAATGAACATATGAGACTGGCAGAAACAAATTAAATATCTGCAACAATTAAAGCCACAGAAATAATATGAAAGATTGATGGTAACTGGGAATGTAAATAGCTTTGTCATTCAAGGGTATTGCAAGGATGCAGAAATTTAAAACTATAATTGCAAATTTACAAACACAGACTTGAATAGCAATCACTTTCTTTATATATGCAGCTTAATTATTCTACTGAGTGGATAAAATCCCCTGAATGGAACTTTCTTGGCTTCCAAATGTTTATCAACCACAATCTGGCAGCATAGAACAATGAATGTACTACCAAAGAACAATTAAATTGTAAATATTTTGACTATTATTTGCATTTCAATATACATCCCTTTTCAATGAATAAAGCTTAGTTCATTTCTGACTAAATTCTGTCAAAGTTAACTAAAAGATGATTTCAAATAAAAACACAACTGGAAACAGTATTACATAATTATACAAAAAGTAGAAAAAAATATATTTAAATTTTTCAAAATTTATTGAGAAAGTGCAAGCAAAAAATCTGAAATTATTTTGATAATGCTAACCTTTTTGGCTTTTGAGTTCTCTTCCTCAAAAATCAACCGTTTTCCTTCATTGATGATAGCAACAAGATAGCAGCTGATTAATCCAAAAAGATTTATTTCAGTACAAGGAAAATTAGTTCAAGACTATATTGAGAACTTTGTTGACATAACTTCATGCCACGTATTAGTCTTAGCATTACATAAATTAGATAGCTAAGTATTAAGCATTTTGCCAACTTCAAAATAAAATCTTTGAAGCCTTGCTATTATATAGATACTGTGCATCAGAGTAAGTATCTAGCATTCTTAACGGAATTTGAGAATGAAAATGCCAAACCTGGACTTAGTTACTCAAATAAAAAAGAAACGCACCAACCAAAAGCACATTTTTAGTCAACAGACGCTTTATGTGGCCTACTGAAGCTGCAATAGCTTCGTAGCCTATAAATTCACTATTGTGTGCTCCATCTTCACACAACTCAAAGTAAAAATTCACATCTTATGTTAAACTCGTCATTCTGTAAAGTATCAAGAAAAATTCTGTTGAATGTCATTGGTGACTTAAATACCACAATAAAATGCTTACAATGTAAAGCTTGAATGCAAAGCACCAATAAAACTTACGCTTGGCCAACCATACATGTCCTGACTGCATGGCTTCGCTTTCTTACGTACAATATTTCCCTGAAAAATGAAAGCCACAACTAACTACAAGCTCAGGGTGCATCCCTACGTCTGTCAACTTTATTAGCATTCTGTAGTATGGCGATTTTCAGTCGATGGCGGGCTGATTAATCGGTACAATTTATTGATCTAGTCTAATTGAAGGTTGCGCCACTGGCTTCAATCCAAATACAGAATAGAGCCTTACAAAATTTGCTTTAAACTTTTTGCGACTTAAGAGCGCTTCAATTTATAATATTTAAAATGCATACTTTTCTTCTGTATTCAAGCCAGCGTCGAAGGAGAGACTTTGCAAGTTTGCAGTGATATCTCCCGCCATAGCCGCCATGTTTGAAACAATTTTATGTTGCTGTTGTAGTACAAGCTTGTTGCCAAGGATTTACAAAAGATTTCCCTCCTACATCTCACACTTGAACTAAAGAAAGTCAAGATCTGTATGAGATACTTGGATAAATATATTGAAAAACATTTTTCAAGTATTTCCCATTAGTTGGGTCTTCTGCACGCTTTTTGCAATTCAAGAAAAAGCTTGAGAGGTCAGTTTACCATTGAGCTGGGGAAAATCATGCCTTTCCTTTGTTTTCCTTCTTGAGAAACTGCGATGAAAGAAGCAAACAATTCCAGTGTTTGTAATTTTAGAGAACAAGGAGGAGTAAATTAGGGTCCTTCTCTGCATATGGCTTGACAGGATTTTAAAGGACGCAGTAACTTGGAGGGTACGATCAAATGTTAATAAACCGTTTGAACCATCGGAACGTATGAAGCATCCTTTGCCCTGCTTACTAAGCCAGTGCTGGGAGCAGTAACAAAGGCGAGGAATTCTATTGCAAAGGAGCAGGCAACTGCTTTCGATATGACTTGTAGATACCCAAATTAAACAACGTTATTTTGTTAGTGTGATATTAAGCCTAATATCACACTGCCCTTTTGCCCCTTCTCCTACCCGGCATATCCGAACAAAAGATTAGCTTAATTGCACCCACGTTTACAATTCAAACAAGAATACAGCACTGGACAAAACGAAATTGTTGGTAAGATGCATTAAACGATGTGGGAAGTTACAGGTCTACTTAAAGAAAGGAAAAGAAACACATAATCACAGCTTTACATATAAAAAAGGCATTTCATTCTACTTCTCAATACACAAAAAGTTAATGATTCTTACTACAAAAGTAATTTGCAAGTCAAAGGAAGCAACATTACATGTTTTTGCACCAAAGAATCGTATCATACCTACCAAATGCCTAAAACGAAAGATACAATAAACAAAGTTCTAACTTATCATTGGTCAAGACAAAGTCTTGAATGACTGAAGTTAATTCTTATTCTAACAATGTTTACCTACATTTTATGTCATGCTTAGATTGCTTGCTCGTTAAGGTAAGATGTCTCGATACCACAACGACACCAACAACACATGATTAATGATTAATGATTAATGATTAATGATTAATGATTGTCTAAAAACACAAAATCATAGGTCCATTGATGACAAAATTTAGCGAAAACTACAGCAAATGCGGTAAATTGCATGCAAACTGACAAAAACGTTTTTCGATTAGGTTTATTGGGCATCAAATAATATGCGAACGCCATTCGTAAAATATGCTTTAGCTCTAAGATACGGGAGTAGACGTAATGAACACCGTAGCACACTCAGCAGGCCATGTCCCTCAGCCCACGTTAAAAATGCTCTCTAAAAAAATTTTGAATAAATACAAATAGGTAAAATTTCTGGATTCTCAGCCATCTGTGGGGCTGGCTCTCCAGTCACTCTTTAACTTGACCTTCATCGGCTCAGGAATAAGCAGCTTGAGCACCTTGCTTCTCAAAACTCTGTCGAAGAATTTGCACTTCTTCAAGTGTTCCCCGATTGAAGGCTCGTCAGTATAGCACCACGAGTCGACTTGCGAGAATGCAGGAGTAAAAAACCAACGCTGAAATGTAAGAAGTAGATTGTTTGAGTCACAGAAAAAGAGGAGAATGTCTCAAGATTAACAGCGTTCTACAGAGGAACCTACAGAGGGCCTATTTATGGTAAAACATGCTTTGATACTTCTAAAAAACAAGTCTTTACTTTGTCATTGGTCTTGATTAATGATTAATGATTAATGATTAATGATAATGATTAATGATCGTCGATTACAACAAAAAGCGAATCATCACTCACCTTTTTACGGACGCGCCAAGTAACTGAGCCATCAGGGTAATATCCGCGCTCCCAATCAAAAACAACAATGCCACGCCTTTGCAGCAAAGTCCGGCAAATCTCGCGGGCAGCTTTGCAAGTCTTGGAGAATTGGTTAATACTGAAACTATCAAGATACGTCATCATCTTTTCAATCACTTCAACTGGAAGGTAAAAAATTGAAAACTCGTTGCCAATCTCCTGTCTTTCACAGTCAGTCAACTTCGTTGGCCTTACACCAAAATTATCGATTTCATGGTCAAAAACAACAGAAGCCTCCTTGCTTCCTGGTCTTAGCCGATGTCTTATGTACGTGCAGCCGTATTGCGCCAGGGGGCAACGATGCTGGGTCCAGTAGTTCAAGCCACCGTGAATGTCATCGTGAACATTTTTGAAATGAGAACAGTACTGGTCACGCCTAAGACTGACCAGGCAAGGGATGCTGTACATGGGGTAAGTACTCTGAAACTTGGGTATCGTCTCGATGACGATATTCAAACCCAACCCCTTTGTCTGTGCATTTTCTAAGTGGTCAAGGCATTGCCTTGGAATATTTGGTACTTCTTTCGTGCTAACTAAAACCGCTTCTTGTTCAGAATGGAAATCCTCTGACTGCACATTAACGCTGAAAACGAGCTCTTCTTCGGAAAAATCCTTCTTTTCTTTGAACTTAGTCCATGAATTTTTGCCAACATGATAAGGTTCTGGTCCCCTGTGATTAGACTTCTCAGAATCATTATAGAGGAGCTCCTCCGGTTTACTTCCTCCTAAATTACTATTTCCTCCGTCCTGCAAATACTTCTCCTTCATTACTCTTAGTTCTTCAATCTTTGATTTAGATGGCAATGTCACTGCGGTACCAATATCAGGACTTTCCGTATGATGTTGCCTACCATTGGAACAATCACATTCTTCCTGGGCACAATTTGGCTCAATATGAGCCAGGCCATTACTCAATGTATAAGACTTCTTGATACTGCTTTTTGGTGACATCAAGCTCTCTAAATGATTTATACGACTTCTGTCAATTCTTGCTACCTCTGGTCTTCTAGTCATCTTCCATCTCCCTATCTTCATTTTCTTCTTCTTCTCAGATGTCAATTTTCTTTGATCGCTCAAAGCAAACTCAATGTCAAGTTGTCCTTTTATTTTGGGAGGATTGGTTTCAGGAAAAGGAATCCAGTGCTCAATTGCCTTGAAAATAAAACAAAGTTTATGAGTCACAAAAGTCACTCTATACCTTGTTTGTTTTGCGCATCATAAACCTACAACTTTTAGGCTCTTTATTAACATTAATTAAATTGTTGACTCGAGTATTTTCTGACACTCCTCTAGCTCTGAGTTCTCTGCTTGTGAAATATGGTCAAAGATAACCAAATGTTGGGAAAACAACATTTCAGCTTAAAACTTACATTCACCAAAACATGACAGGAAAAGTCCCTATGAAGCTATCAACAAAGTTTTTTATTAACAATGATATGCATACCTGTTTGAATCTATTTTCAGCATGACTATAAATGTTTGACAGAGTGAACTTTTCCTAAAATCAATAAAAGTTGAATGAAATAGAATGACCCTTGATATGCAATATGTATTCACCCAATTGCCCAAAATTCTGTCATTAGAGAAACCCAAGCATCAAAAGAGAAACAGTTGGGAGGGTAGCAAGGCTCTAGGCTATTGGTTAAATTAATTTTTCCTGAATTTATTTGAATCTGAATTATGCTTGAAGGTCTTGCGTATGTGTTGTCCACCCAGCATCAAACTGAAACATCTACAAAAGTGTTTCTACATTTAACCAACATCAACACTTAACCAAGTACAACCAATATTCTAGCTTGTTGGCATATTGTACTAAAAATACAGCTGCTAAACATGTTCATTGTTGACTCATACAATCCTAAAAAGAGTTTTAAAATGCATATAAAGAACATGGCTATCAAGTTTTATTTCAAGCAACCTAATTGATTAATGAATTAAAATTTTGTCAGTTTCATTTTGTTGCAGGGAACTAGTACATATCAACATCCAAAGTAATAGTAAATTCTATGTTACCAAATGTTTACCCGTGAATATAGAGGATATCGATTCCATTCCATCCCACACTGGACCACATTTGCAGGACATGTATTTAGATGCTTTGCAATGTCACATCTCTGTACCTTAATAGGACAGCCGTAATGTGCATTAAGACAAGGTTTTAGCATCATTCCGCAGATTGTCTCATGGTCGTCAATTTTACAACTATGCATCAGCACACTGCAGTAAAGGCATCTTGCTTGGGCACAATTCTGTTGTTCTGAGCAATGTGACTGATAGCATGTTTGACAGTGCATGTGCAAAATGTCACTATAATCATAAACAAGTACGCCTTCCTCCATCATCAAATGCCACTCTGGTGATCAGTCAGGGGTCCAGCACATTGTCTTCTGGGGAGAGACAAATAGAAGGCTTAAAGTATCCATGATCAATAATACTAAAAATACCTTTAAAATGGTATAAGATATCTTATGCCAACAAAAGAGGGATTTAAAAACCAAGGCTATGTAAAGAGTAATTATTATGCAATGTCATTCTATAATATCCATTATGATCAAAGATATTAATGCAATGTATTATGCAGAATATTTTTATGCCTTTTTATGCAAGGAAATTACTTCCAATTTAGAATCATGGTCAAATATGTATGTAAGGGTACAACATGCTAGCCATTACAAAACATGATCTGATTACTTAATTACTTAAAGCTATTCTAAAATTAAGAAACACGTGTGAAGATGATAATAAATCATTAAAAGTTTAAAAACAAGCCGCTTCGATCTAAAAGATTTCATATTTTGGAAACATTTTACGAGCTTCTAGATCTTTGGGGTTGAGTCACTTACTTTCAAAATAGTATTCCAGTATCAGATAAATAAATAGAAAACGAGAAATCTTAGATAAATAGAAAACAGTTATTAATCACAAGTACCCAAGTAGAGTTATGTGTATCTGTAACTCAAAGCAATACTAAGAGATTTATAACTGCCGCCTTAAACCTCTCAAATGTCTTCGAAAACATTCCCTACCTTCCGGATAATTGCACTGGCCTATTTTCTTGTGCATCTGCCCAATATAGCGCACGATTTCAACTTTCTGTCATTTGCCATTAACTTTAGAAAAACAGTATCATTTACATCATGTATTCGACATAGTTTTGTGCAACTAATTAAGCCACATGTGCAAAATATTATGGCAGAAAACTCAGTAATAATAATCTACAGAGTTGTTAAAAGGTGTATTTGAGCAACAGCAACAGCAACCACAACAATAACCTTAAAAGGAAATGGAAATCAACAGCTTAAATTGCACCAAATTTTAAGGATATGGGTCAAAGCATATTTTTTTTTAAATCAACAGCCACTTAGCAAAGGAATGACTGAATTTGCAAGTTTCGATACTAAGTCCTTGCATTGAAAATTCCCAGGGCAGTTGCTCAAGAGTTTTCCGCCTTTTCTCCACCACTCTGCATGCACAGTTCATGCAGTGGCGGCAGGGAGCGATGAAAAAACCTTTGTTCCTAGACATCCTACATTTGCCCATCACCATTCTCACGATCTGTGGTGTTTAAAAACTTTGGCTGGCTATCTCTCGATTTGTCTATCACTTCTAACTGCCCCTGTCTTCAGGGTTTACAAAAATGAAAACACCTCATGCAAACCACACCTTGGCTACAGCTTTCCCTCTGCTTTGATGGGATTTACTTGTTGGACAGTGATTTGACACCCCTTCCCCCCACTTAGTAAACTCTCCATTTTCGCCACATGCTAATATACACATAATTAAAGCAGAAGTTTAAACTCAAAGGATTTATTGGCAATTGAATCACCTCAATTGAGTCAGTTCCATGGTGCCAAAATGCAAAATACCCAACACACACCAAGCCAACAGAAAATTAGATAGTTGGAACAATGAAGTAGATATTTCTGGATTTTGCAAAAAGCTGTTCTGTTTACTTGTGTGAATCTTGTTAAGGATAATGCATTTTGATTTAAAATCAAACAGATTTTGAAGCAATTTCTAACATATTTAGGAACTTGGTGTTAGAGAAGTAGCTTTATGTAGACTGCTTGTATCATTAGAAAAGCCTTCTTGATTCAATGATTTATCTTGCTCTCACACCCAAGTGAAGAAATTTTAAACTGATTCAGAGTGAAATGGAAAAGGCATTAAGAAAAACTGTCTTTGAATGTCTGGAATAGAAAAAAGGAAAAAAAATGGAAAATGAAAAGCCATTCTTATAATTTGCCTGATTGCCTAACAAAGGATTTCTTCCGACCAATAATCATCCCATCTCTTAAGAGGTCAACTATAAGGTGCATTGCCATCAACCCTATTCTCTGGTTGCTTCTCCAAAAACATATATATGACAATGAAGGCAGCTGCATAAAAGAACTGATGAATTTTGATAAATCTGACATGAAGCTACATTTTACAATAGCTAACAACTTTTTACAAGACAAGTATCAAAGAATCTACTATTAATAGTTCAATATTCATATACCATAATATTAACAAAAGACAGTTCAAAGGACTTAATCCAAAGAAATTGACTTTTTTATGTTGGTAAAGCTTGCTCCTACAACTTTCAAGGCCCAGATCAAGTACACAACCAAGACACCATAGTTGACAAGCAATGGAACAATATACAGTCCTCGTGAGTTCAAAACAGTCTGAAAAAAAGTTTTAGTTTCAATCATCCTGCCAAAATTAAAATTGGTGAAATCACTCACTTTGAACAAATAAGCAGGTAATAATAAGGACATTAAATTACATTTTTAAAACAGGAAATTATCTTCCATCGTCCTCGTGAGTTCAAAACAGTCTGAAAAAAAGTTTTAGTTTCAATCATCCTGCCAAAATTAAAATTGGTGAAATCACTCACTTTGAACAAATAAGCAGGTAATAATAAGGACATTAAATTACATTTTTAAAACAGGAAATTATCTTCCATCATAAAAAGAATGAGACTTCACACAAAACATTGAATTCCTTTGACAGGCACTAGATGTCTTGAGCACAAAGATTATCATTAAACAATCCCTTGTTTGTGATGAATATTATGGAATGACATGACTTTCAGTGAATACATCATTTTCATTGCATGTGGCTAAACAAAAAACTAAATTCAGAAATGAAAAATTCATGATCTAATAAAAATTTCAGAAATTCTCATTTTGCCTTGAGGCTTGATTAAAATATCATGATAATACTTCTGATAATATTAAAACCCAATATAAGAACATTTCACTTACCAGCAATGACACTAGCATATGAGACAAGAGAACACTTGTCAATCTGAACCAGCACCGTTTCTCTAGTCCATCATAAAACAGAATACCCCAACAGGTATGTAAAAGCACAAAGCAATTTGTCAGTAATGCTAAAAGGTAAAAGGGGGAATAATAATGTAATGCTTAATATTAATCTAGTGTTGTTGTAATAGCCTTCAGTGACTGCTGAAATTAATTTACTAAATTTATGCCAAAATGTAGCTGCTAGTGCAGTTTATTTATGATGGGGTGCTCTTATGTTTTACTCTTTTATTTCCTTGACAATTAATTTTGATAAATAAAGCTACAAACAAAAATTATTTTGATAAATATCAATGCATCCTATAATCACAATTTTCTATTCTAAGTTGTTTATCTTGAGTACAAAGCTTCCACAATATAGCTGAAAGATAGAAAACACTGCTTGAAAAATTTTCATCTAAGGTTAGGTAATGAAAGCTTAGTTCCAACCTGTCACAACAAGAAAATCTTTGTAATCTCCATAGAGACCAACAGTCCCAGGACCTGTTATATCAGCCAAGACATTGACCATCGCAAATAGGCCACTCATGATGCCAAACCCAAGACCAGAAACTTAAACAAAAAACAATCATTTTTGAAAACATTTCAGTAGGTTGTAAAAGCTAGCAGGTTAATAATATCAAAAGAATTGCATGTTTCTTGTAGAAAATATGTCTTTGCTTAATTATTCTTTTTCAATTGAGTTTTGAACTTTCCTTACCATAATGGAATCTTAATTTCCTCAAAGGAGAATAGCTTCCTGTTAAAGATATGAGACCCTCTTCTGCCTTCCTGCAAGAAGAAGTTCTGAATTATAAGACAAAAATAGTCTGCTTATGATGTATCAAGTTAATAAGATACAGAGGATAAAGATACACACTCACAGAATGTCTGACACCATAGCAAAGAAAAGATTTGCATAATTATGATTCTATTATGTATTACTTATATCTACCAAATGGGACTTTAAAAGTATGCTTGACCTATAACTAGTATTAAGAGGCTGATCCAACTTGCCTGGAATACAGGAGTAATGCTTATGGTAAAATTGAAAGAGTGGCCCATTTTCATAACACAACTGTGAAGGCCACAAGACACTTGTGGTGAAACAAGGTAGTCAGGGAATTTTTTTTACATAAAAATAACTAAGAAAATTGGGTTACCTTCAGTGGTATTCAAGCCTGTGATTTGGTTACTTATGAGTGAATTATATATGAAAATCTCAAAGCCAAACACGATCCTTGCATATTACCAGGGGGCCATTAAAATTTACATTTTTTGAATTTATTCTTGCTTTTAAAATCACTTACTTCAAGATCTTCCAAAAGGCCAAACGAAAAAGTTCTTGAAACAGCACTGAAAATGTCACACCAAAGATTAAATAGCTTTTCAGTGGCACCACAGCAATCCACAGCACAGACGAGAGGAAGAGGGACAGAAGCCAAAAGAATGCACTGCAATATAATGATATAATCAACTATCTACATTGTCAACTATCGATCAAGTCAAAGCATCTAGCATGTTTTCCTCTAGCGTGTATTTGGAAATGAGAAGTATTCTTGTGTAAATACGTGAGACTTTCTGCCTAGCTTTTATTTAAACTAGCTACATTGTTGCATCAACAGTGCATCAACACATAAATCAATGAAAAAAAATCCATAGGGGCTAAGTTGCAGGCCCTAAAGTAGAGCACAGGCAAACTATTTGACAACGAGGACATGGCAAACTTTCTTTATGAAATACAATAGATTTAGAAGATCTTAAGATATATTTACTAGCATTATTCGCCAATACTGGTTAAGAGATTGACATCAAATTCATTGACCTATCTAAATCATTTAAATCGGATTGACAAAAAATTCTGAAAGAGCAAACTTCGAGACAAGCTTCCGCGGAGATTGAATGAACTGTTCATATTTTTACTAAAAGACCTTACCTTGTTATTATTACAATAACTTGTTGGGCATCAGGTGCAACAGTTATGACAAAAAGTGCCAATGCTGGTCCAAAACTAAGAAAGGAACAGCCGAAGAACATCAACGCAGTCATTTCCGCTGTTGTCGTCTGCCATTAACTATGGCCTAAGCAATAAATTATTTCATTCAATTCAATGCAGCCATTGAAGGCTTGAGTGACGTCAGTAGACAAACTAGGAGGAGCGTGCGTTGGAACTGCCAAAATCCCTTGAATTTACTGACTTTTACCTGCGGCCCAAGAAACTTCAAGATTTGAAGCCTAGGTTGCCTGTCAAAACGCGTTAAATTTTTCTTTCTGTAAGTGCGAAGCATGTACTCTCATCATCTTTCTCTTTAAGTTTTTGATATGCTCGTTAGGCTTAAAAAAGCAATTCGTTGATAGGCCGGAATATTACGAGCAAAAGATTCCGTATTCCGGACTTGAAAAGTGACTGAAATACTCACACCAACAATTACAATCAGTGGCGGAGCCAGGGGGTAATGGGGGGACTAGTCCCCTCTCCTACTTTTTTTAGAAAGTTGGACCTTGAGATTATTGCAAATCTGATGAGAAAACTATGTACGTTACAGACTCTGTTGATAAATTAACTTTTTCTCCCCTTTTCAAGCTGATTTTGTAGTCCATGATATTAGACAGCAAAAAACCTGGTCTATTCATTAGAACTTGGTATCCCCTTAAAAACTTTCTTTAACTATTTGTAACTTTAAAAGCTCGTTTAGATTTTATGACAGTGTAGCGCTTGAAAATTTTACTATTAGCACTTAATTGTATGTTTTATCACGATTTTTACACACGTAAAATGTCTAATTTCAAAACTTTGAAATCAAGTTTTATGCAATAACGTTCATTGCCAACCATAAATTAAATTACATTTCTTAGGAAGCAAGGGTGTTTCCTACAAGAGAGAAAGCTTCTCGTGGGGAAGAATAAAAATAATAGTAAGCTCTATACTTACAGTTGGTTTGAATAATAGTTAATATACGTATATTATTTTGTAAAACTGATTAATACCACAGAAAAGGGGCGTGGCCCAAAAATTTTCCAGGGGCCACGCCCCAGACCCCCTTGTTCCCCCACTTTTCACGGGCTGGAGCCGCCGCTGATGACAATCGGTGCATAAATTCGTGTCCGGGCGTGTTCCGATCAACTGTGAACCGCAATGTGGCGTGATCGTCTTGCCGACGTTGGAGCTTCCCTGTGTGGTTATCTACAGCGTATATCTCAAATGAGCACAATGCCTTCAAAAACGAATAGTGGATACTGAATGACATTCCTCATTTCAAGGGCTCCGACGCAGGTTGGAAAGTGGAGGGGCCAAGGAAGATTTTAACAATCATAACAAAAGATATTTAGAAAAGCCCCATTGTTTTACAAAAAAGTGCGGGGGCCATGGCCCCCCCAAACCCTCCCCCCCTTCGTCGGAAGCCCTGCATTTTCAAACTTGTCAACCGAAAGTTTTCAAAACCTGGGGATTTTAGATTTTTTTCATCGAAAAAGGGAGATTTGATAAAAACAGGGATATCAATGATTCGTAAAGGGAATAAATATAGCTGATCAAGTGTTAGGCTAAGCAAATACTTTATGCCAAAAATGTCCATGAGAAGAATTTTCATAATAACTTTTAGTTGCTTGTGTTATCAGCAAGCACTGACAAAAAATGCTGCCATGTGGAAAGTCAATGTGACCATCCTATCTTGATTATACCTCTGAAAAAGAAAATTGAACTATCTTTGAAACACATTGAACTATCCTCGAAACATAAGTTCTATTTGAAATGCTTGTAGCATGGAAAGAAAAAATAAATCACAGTGGAGTTGTATTTGATAGAGTATCGCTGCCTGATTGCTCATTAAGTCAATTCGCCACGTATGATAGTGTAACAAGAACCTATCCACCTGGATAATTCGCAAAGATTCAATCCTCAACCAGATCTTGAAGAAAATAAGCAGTCAAAACTTTGATTTATGTTCAGTCAATCGAAAAACGTGTAAAATAAATCGCGTTAAAGTCAAACGAAATGTCAGAAACCAAATGAATATTTCTGCTAGACACTAATGGAAAATGAAAGCTTAGGAGAAACGGTTGACGAAGTGCAGTAGACTAGATTTCCCTATTAGGGTATTCCCTGATGTAGAATAGTGTTCTGCCTGATAGGAAATCAGTGTATTTTTTTAAAGAGACCCAATGTTTTCCTTTATAGATAATCAGTGTTCTAATTTTAAGGTAAAGAGCTGATTACCATAACAAGGTAACAATATCAACCACGAAGTGACTGAAAACCAGCCAGTTTAAAAGGCGAATTAGGATGAAAGATCAAAACAAGATTATAGGCTTGACAAACATTCCTCCAACACGATAAACGTATTTTGCAAGGTAACCAATATCGAAAACTCAATAAGGAAGACCTTGGAGGCATTTTCAATAGTCTGTGATCACAGGCCCTGATAAAGACAACAACACTTTTGCAAACAATTTGACCTGCAAATAGAATTTAAATATCTGAAGAAAAGGTTGGGTGATATCGATTTCAGCGGTTAATAGACTTAGCAGAGAAACCAAACTAGCAACCAAAAAAGGAGCCTTTTGCTTCGATCTAAAATTTCTCGCTAGTTCATCATAAGGATCAGTAAGAACCACACTATCCAATTAAGACAGATTCATTTATAGCAAGTCATTACCCAAAACAATACCATCAATATTCTAGCTGTTCAATATACTAGTTTGCACCTCCCCTTATTTCAAATTGGCCTAATATTATGAACAGAGATGAAATAAAACGAGTCTATCGTAAAAGAAACTTTATCAGGATTAGAAAATTATTTCATTTATTAATATGGCAAATCCCTCTTTAGAGGTCAAAAATGGTCATGCCGATTTCTGAGTATCTCGCCTATTTGAAAACAAACCATCATTCAAGAAAGAAAGCTTTTTAAAATATGCATTGCTCTGAGAGAACTTGCAGATAATGCCTTCCTTATTCAATAACTCCACACTTTATAAGGAAACGCAGATACCATACCATGTACAATTGCTGCAAAAAACGTATCAATACAAAGCATTCGTTGTGGTACAGTTGACAAATACTACAGGGCATATTGCACATAAAGTGTTTTTTTCGAAAATTCTTATACAGAAGAAAAGCAGAGGAAAGTCCAAATGAGTTCTTGTTTCTTTCTGAATAGTTGGCGGTGCCATGAGCAACTTGTCAATTCAAGTTGTTGTTGTTGCTGTCGGAATATTTGTCATCACCCATAGCAACTAGCTCTCGGCTCCTGCACCCATTCGCATCGGATCCTGTGAAGGGTAGTGGATTCCTCGTGGAGGGCCAGGTGGTCTCGGAGGCATGTGAGGAGGGGGGCCTGGGGGTGCCCCTCTAGGAGGTAAACCCATGGGGTGATGGAAAAATCGAGGAGGCATGTTTGGAGGAAGGCCCCGCGGGGGTGGTGGAGGTATCCTTGGTGGTGGGATTCTTGAGGAAGGACCACCTTGTTGAGGGGGGAATGGGAGCATAGGGAGTCTTGGCGGGGGAGGCATTGGGGGTAATGTTGGCGGCATAGGGATGCTTTGACTTGACGAAGGCACTGTTCCCGAGTCAATTTGATCGCCGGCTTCAGAGTTATTTGCTCTGCCACCGTCACTTTGACTCTCTTTGGTAAACTCCACCGGCGGGGTAGGGAGAGCTGGAAAAAAGACGTTTAATGAAGTGAGTATTGAATGCCTTCTGTTGTGAACCAGCTTCTTTTCAAAGCCAGAGGACGGTACACAGGGGACAAAGTACAACATACTACAGAGTAACTTGAGCCAAAAAAGTAGGGCAAAATCTATTCCGCAAAAATGTGTAACGACATGCTTTAAATTAGATGTTGGAAAGATTTAAGGCTAAACCGATTTATTTTTTTCGTGAACAGTTGCATAGACTCAAAAAGCTGTCAACTCAGACAATCTCTAATGCGATCATGGTTGCAAATCGATAATTTGTCGGCCAGTAATAAAGGACGACATCCCATCAACAAAGTAACTTCGACGTGGACTCAACTAAACTCACCTCCCGGCAGTCCTGGAACGGGGGTTAAATGCAAACCACCGTCTTTTCCGGTTTTTGGCTTATCTGCCTGTGACTTTCCCCACAATATTTTCAGTCGTCTGCCTTTCACAATCAGCTTGTTATAAGACCGCTCAGCAGCTGTCTCTGCGGCCGGCCTCGACGTGAACGTTACGAAGGCGCAATTCTGCCTAGCTACCATGGTTACTTGTCTTATTTCCCCAAACTGGTAGAAATGATCTCTAAAAGGAAACGTTGCTCGTGAAATCTTGATATTTTTTACATAAAATAGACTCGATACTTGAGTGACTTTAATAACAGGTTATTAAGTTCCATGAAAGTGCAAAAGCTTTATGGAAGTAAAGATGATTTTTAAAAAAACGAAAATTCCTACACCACAGTTGAATGTTCTGCAAGGTTAGCACAAACGAATCGAAGATTTCAGCAGACTGAGATAGGATGCCTAAAGGCATGAGGGGACAGAATTTCTATGGGACTGTTTCAATGCTATCAGGGTTAAACTGGATATCAAGCAGTAACCAGAATCCACAATGGGATTAATGTGGCTCCATCAGCTATATATGTGAGGAATGCTCACGCAATTCAAGAAATCAAAAACCGCCTTCGCAGCCTGTCTGTCAAGTCGGCTTCCCAAACCGAAATTTAACGTGGAAAACATGGAATGAAAATATGATCTGTATTTGAGAATTGGGGTGGGGGATGTGAAAGTGAAAGAGTTTAGTTTGAAAGTGTTTCTTAACACCATCAATGGCGGCAAGGAACACTTTAAAAAGGTGTCATTCTGGGGACTCTTTAACAAACCACCCAAAAATTTAAAGATCATTATCTTCCTTTTCCTTATAAGCTCCTTTCTACTTCTTTCTACGCTCCATTAAAAAGCGATTTGCAGTACAAAAGGTGGCGGCTATAGCCCGAACTGGCCGGCTTGAGCCAGCTCCTCAGCCGCGCAATGACTGCTTACCTCAAATCCTGTTCCGTGACGCGGCCGTCCAGCCCCCCGATGTAGAGGGTCATGACGGTTCTGTCGGACGGCGGCTCCAGCTTCGGCATGGTGGCGGCCCGTTTCAGCAGCTTGTCAGCAACAGGGTCACTTGAGCCGTAGAACCGGTCCTTGATATTCTGACTGGCCAGGGGATCGTTTGGGTCTGTGGGCATTTCGTGCCTAAAGCCAAGTAAAGAGAGGATGAGAGATGGATTCAATGCAGTTCATCCCAAGCAGGACTACAGATTCTCAAAAATATGTTTCTTATGTATAATTTATAGAAATAAAATAAAGAAATCAAAATCAATCAAGATGAAACACTTCTTAAATGTGAAGTGAAATTATGGCAACATAGGTAGATAACCCAAAGGCTCTCTGCCTTGTTGACAACAGAACTATAAATAAATTGGTACTCTCACAGGGCCTGATTCAGAGAGCGGTACTACAGGAAAAAGGATTAAGAAAAACAAGCAAAGAACGGTAGCCTGTACCTAAACGGACACTCTTCGCCTCGTTTGCATTCACCCTTCACCCAGAATGAGCAGATATGCGGCCTATTCCGTTTGTAATAGGGTGTGGTCCTAGCCAGTTTCATAAGGAGGTCACTCGCAGCCTGAGACTTGCCAACCGTTCCCCCTGCGTTGGTGCCGTCTGTATTAGCAAGCTAAACAAAGAAATTAGTTTTGGGTGAAATTTGATATAATTTCACGTACAAACAACAAGAACAGGGTTTGGAACTTAGAGTAATAGGAAAAAGGTCTATGCTTTTCAGCATCCAAGACAAACCTTTTAAGAGATTTCTCATCTGAAAACTTCCTAATTTTGTCAATTTAGAAGTTTTAAAAGAGACCTGACTCTGTGCTCTGGGTATAGTTTTGACAGCTTCTAAGCATCTTTACAACACATTAAATGATAAAAGTACACATTCCATCCATTCAGAATCCCAGAAACAGACAGGACCAGAAGCAAAGAGATCAAAATCTGATTCAGTTGTTAAATACTCTTTATCAGTCAAGCACTGATGTATCCAGTTAATCCAAATAAAATTTGAGATAAATCTGAATTTGCCACAAGTAATAATTCTCAATTAATAAAAAGTTGGCAATAGCTTTAATAGACCACAATCTCTGTTTGCTGATGTAGTTACCAAATAACTTAACCTATTGGTCAGTTCAAAGTCTAAAGCTGGCATCATATTACAGCCAGTTCCTGTACTTCAATGCTAATTAGGTGCTTCTTTCCCAAAACGGTAGAACAAAACGTAGCTCAGCCCCTTTTCAATAGCAAAAGAGCCCCTTTTACTTTCATCAACAGACCCCTTGTTTTGCCAAAGGAAAGTGCTTGGTCTTGACTTCAAAATTGAAATCATGCAAAAGAATGAAAGAAAAACTTACCTCTTTATCAATATTCTGTGTATAGTATTCTTTGTTTACATCAGACTTTGGCATTTCATCTTTGATGGCTAACGCAGTGTCTCTCACTTGAACAGGCAAACCTAGAAAACAGCTCATCATGAGAGAAAAGATTGACAGCCTCAAAATTGTAATCACTGAAACGGGTCAAATTTCTGCTAATTGCAACTAGTTGGCAAAACCTCAATTAAATTCATGAGTGTATAAATTGAGAAAAAAAAGAAGAGACAGGATAAATGTTGTAAATCTTCTACATCTTTTGTATTGAACAGAGATTTCAATCTACTTTATAGAAATCTTTAATTGCTCTTCTTCTTCTTCTTATGCACTGCTGGCACATATCTTGTGCACTGTACAAAGAGCACACCAAAACACAGACTTCATATATATTCATGTACATTGAAGTCAGTGTCTGGATTTCTTGTAGAGCAGTAAAAGTTACCCTATATTGAAAATCACAATTGAAAATCACTATACAAAGAGAAATAAAAATGAAAATTATGTTTCATCCTCTAAGAGTGAGCTTTCTTCAGATAATGCATCACTGTATACAAACAGATATAGACAGCGCATACCATATTCCAAATCCAGAAGACATGTTTGGCAGACATTCTTTATCTTTGAACATGTTTGGCAGATTTCTGTTTTCTTATATCTCATCCGTGCACCAGGACACCATTTAAACACTGTAAAAGGTCTTTGACATATCTAAAAAAGAAGCAAATAATGTTCAATGATCAACTGATTGCTTGGCAAATGTCATACACTTGAAATACTACCTTTTCTAACTGCCAACTATGATAACTGGATAAAAATTTAATTCAGCTTAAATCTGTCTATATTTTCAAAATTCACTTTACAAAATTATATAAAAGCACATAATGTCATACACTTGAAATACTACTTTTTCTAACTGCCAACTATGATAACTGGATAAAAATTTAATTCAGCTTAAATCTGTCTATATTTTCAAAATTCACTTTACAAAATTATATAAAAGCACATAATTGAAAGCAAAAAGGTTAAACAAAAAAATCAATTGAGCAGAAAAAAATTACGAATCAACTGTTAATACTGCATAAATTCTGACCTTGCACTCTTTTCCATACTTTTCCTTCAGCTAAAATGTAAAAGCTAGATTGTGTACAAACACTCAAACAGCATTTAGAAAGACCAACTGAACAACAACAAACAACTTGCCAATAAAAGCTATATTTTATAATTGACAACATTATTGAATTTCTCCTGCATCCTATAAAATAACATGTTCAAGATTTTATTAATGTATGTACTTAGTTGCTAAAATAGAGGTCCTTCATAAAGTATCTAAGATTAACACTAATATATCATCATAGGAGACCTATGTCTAGAATAAGGTTTTTCATAAAAAACCCTACTCTTAGACAAACATTATCTCTTTAAGGAACATCAATAAAAAGCAAAATATCTGCTGAAAAAATAAAAAATGCCTATGGTAAAGCTGAGAGCTATAAAATACTTACCATTCGAATGTATGGATTATCCCCAAGACATGTTTGACAAAGAATTGGAAATTCCTGAAAAAAAGTTGCATATATGAATCAAATAACAATGTAATCTAAGAAGCAATGGACCGTTATGTAATACCTTAGCCATAATACCCAGCCACTAAGCTTATCTGAGGAAGTTACCTTAGCATAAAAGTTGCAAAATATAACAAATATACCTCTAAATAGGTTTTGACACATTTCACTTTAACAAATGTGAGTATTCTAGTCAGCTATGGCTATAGCAAGAAGTAAGTGGCTCACAACCATTCAATCAAATAATCCTGTCACAGCTTTCAATGAGGCCTGTCAATGAATTTCCACATTTCAATTTGAATTCTCTCAGCTTACTAGATAAATTTTACAAGCTTGACATACTTTGAAACTCTTGTTTTGACTCTACTTGTGGTTATTTTAAAGAAAGGGACAAAATGCTTAACTGCTATTTCAAGTTTAATCGGATTGGAGATATCAAACTTGGATGTGTGGTATATCTGAGACTTATGTACTTCTCATCCAATACTTCTAGAGACTAAACTGCAGATAATAGCCAAGAGGTTAGCAGAATTCTATAGGTTGACTCAGAGCAATGTGATAAGATGAATGGTGCAGATTATGACTTATTGCATTTGCCAATCAACAATTTTCGCACAAAACCCAAAAGAGCGTCTAGAGTTGAAAAGAGAAAACATCTTTTATCCCTATCTGTTGGCATTTTCTATTTTGACAAAGGCAGAGCCAAAGATAGCTTTGTGAAACAACTATTCTGTTTTTTGTTGTTTTAGAGATATTATAACCATCTCAGCTTGGGAACAAATTGAATACAGCATGAGAAACTGTCAGAAAGTAGACAATACTACAACAATTATGAAGGCATTACACATGCTACATGGCAGTGAGCCTCTTAGAAATTTGGATGAAGTGAAATCCTGAAGTTAAGAAGGAGGCAGATTCCCAAATTTGCCGGGTGCTTCAAAGTGTATATGCTTTTGAGAAAATATTTAATTCAAACAGGGAAACTTCCAATATAATTTTGTGTGTATCATTTTCACCAATATCATTCAATATTTTCACAATGGCTCCATCAAACTGTTCATTAAACCACCAGTCCTAAGTTGGAAGTGCAGAGCCTACTTAAAATAAATGGTAAGTGTTTCAACTTTAACGGTACATGATAATTGCTGCGATACTAACCATTGGTGAAACTAAAGCTGTGGTCAGGTTTCTAAAGCCTATTACCCAAAATTAGTCAGCTTGACATTCAAATATCCTTCTGTTATAATTTTTTTTTACTCTGTTTTTATACAATTGTGTTGGATGTTTTTATAAACTGATAACAAATTTAGTCATAATAAACATATCAAACAGTTACACAAAGCAACATATCAAACAATTTTGTTGGTGTCGATAAGAAGGGAAAAGCATGCAAAGTTAGGTTTGTAAAAGTTTTGATCTTGAGTAATTAATTATCTCCACCAAGGTGATGATCCACAAAAACATGCAATGAACTAAGAAATAACTGAATCGGGGCTTTGGATGTTTAGAAAATATACTGTCTTTCAAGGGTTGCTCATTTAAGTGGCAGAATTCTAGTCAACTTAAACTAGCAGTTTATTTTTACTCCACAAATCAAATAAATGTAATATGTTGGCCTTGTGGGCTTGCAAAAGGGTACCAAAAAAGAGGATTGGATTACCCAATCATTTGAACAACAAAGCGGGCTTTTGAAGTAGGGGCATAAGGCCCAGTGCTAGCATGTTTTCAAGATATTGATGGTGCTTATTATCAGAACATGAAATAGTTTGGACACTTTCTGATAAGCAATTTTTAACAAGCCAACAGGGTAGAAAGGAAAATGGCTACACCAACTTGTTGATGCACACATGCAATGTAACACAACAATAATGGAGATATGAGCTCTTGATTTAAAATTAGTGTGGCTGTTAACAAAGCTTAATTTATTTCATACTTCAGATCACTATATTGTGACCCCAGAATAAATTTTCAGCAAACATTCTCCAGGATGATTTCATGTATACAGGTTTTCTTGTGAACATGAATTGATAATTTCCATAAATGGGAATTTGTGAAAGCTCCCACCCAGGGTAAACTGTGAAAGCTTATAAGGATGCTTATGTCATTATTTGGGTTTGAAATTGGCAAAAATGTATGATGCATCTTGTGATCCTGTTATTTTCTAACAAGATATAATCAAGTTTATATGCACTTAATTTTAGTGCTAAATGTTTATCCACGCGTGTATTTTGTCAAACTCATCGCCAGGAAGCATATTTCAATAAACAGAAATCATTCAAAAATTTGGTACTATCCTCTTCAAATGACAGTGTTTGAGATTCCACGGTGTTTAATCTTTGAAATTAAATTATTTTAGTCAATCGCACGACACTGTATAATTTGTACTTTTCTTCCCATTAACACAGGGCTGGCAATTTGTATTAGAGCGTTGGAGGGCTAAAATGTGAATATTATGATCTTCTTTCTACTTCTTTTCTACATGGCCTTGAAAAATACTTTTCTTCGCCGGCCCTGTACCATCGTCAAAAAAGGCTCAAACGTTCAATATAAGCCTTCAATTGTTGAAAAAAGAGGTAGCTTTACCTTAATTTAACAGTATGATACGTCGAAAACTTACCGACTCTTCCCAGTTTTGTCGATTATAAGTATTGGCACTTTTTGAAACCGCCATGTTGTTTTCTAAAGAGAAACGATGCTTGCCTTACGCTCTTCCAGTTGAAGTGAATTGGTCATGGAAAAGAGGCAAGCGCTGACATATTGAGACAGAGGCAGCTTTCGAAAACCATGTCAGTCGGGCAAATTTTCAAAAATTATCCGCCAATAGTCGGGCAGAAATGACACAGGAAAGTAATGGGACTTACTTTAGGCAATTTGGTTGAACATTGTTCGAGGAGATTAGTCCAAGATAGTGATTTCTTTTCAAAATGTTCCTTATCACCAACAGGCTCATATATGCATGCCTCTGTACTCGGGCAAAAATCCTACCGCCCCCTGTAAAAATTCCGCCGTACGCTTATGGAGAGAAGAGTGTTATCCCTTGTTCTTCAAAACGCAACAAAATTAACAGTTACATCATCATTTTAAACCGGTGTCACATTTTAGGGGTTTTCAACTGAGAGTTGTCTTTAGCCATAACGTATATCTACTAAAATATGACCTGCAAAGGTGAGCAAATAAACCATCCTTCATTATCTCACCGTCTCAGGTATGTTATAATTGGTAGTGGAATCATCGTTGACCACTATACACAATTAGGTCCAAGCTGAGCAAAGTTTACCTTCCCTGGAAATTGCTTCAAATTATTTGAAAGCCTCATCTTTTCTTACTTTGATAAAAAAGCAGTAGAAAATCTTATCAAACTTTTTCGGGACATGTTAGTTATTGGTTTTGGTTTTTGCAACATACTAATCAAGCTATATTCCACTGGAAGATAGGTATAGTAGTAATAAGTAGAAGAAATTAGTAGAAGAATTATCCGACCAGGCGAAAAACATCACCAAGACCTATAGTGTCATAGCTTCCTATAGCTTTTTGTCGACAGGAAGATTTCCTAGCAGACTAACTAATAAATGATATAGCTGAATTGACTTACAACGCAGAACACAAAGAACAAACCTTGCTGCTTTCAGGTTAACAAGATTGCGGTCCTTCAAACCAAGGTTTAGAGATATCTTCTCAATTTAATTTTAAAGAAGTTTTGTGGTCTTCATTGTCAAGATGTCTCCACAAAAGGGCTGAAATAGCTCTTTGGTAAACCAGGAGACATGCTAGAGGAGATCTGTTGGGCCTCCAAATTAGTGTAACAAAGGATGAGTTCTAGAAACGTCGACTTGCATCCAATCTTTGCTTACCATATTTAAGCAGGGTTTTGAAAAAACGATTTAATAAGAGCTATCTCCAGTTTATATAAGTCACGAATAATTCTTTCTCAATGTCCAATGTTTCTCAAAGTTACTTGTCATTTGGTGAAACATTTATAGCTCTTATTCTTTGCAAATATTGAAGCGTAACATTATGGCTGTTTAAAGGCCTGAATATAATTAGGAAGCCACAAATCTTGCAAAACCTTTCCAACTGCGTGGGGTACAGAGCTACAGTTATTAAATGAGATTTCAGGTGCGTTAGGCCATTAATTAGACCAGAGCTGTGATTTAAAATCATTTTCATAAAATTTTAGAATTTGCAACAACTTGGACATTTACTTTCAAAAACGAATTCTTTGGATTGCCACGTTAGTTGTTTGGTGTTTGTGTTCGTTTAGGCTATGTTACTCATTTTTTGCAACTGATTTTGCATAATATATGCTAAAAATTACCATATTGAGATTTCTACCACCAGAAAAAATGAGTCTCTGCGTAATTTTGCTGCGATATGAAGTCATTTTGGTATGGTAGTCGATAGGGCCAGCCTAAAATCTACTTCAAAATCACAGAAAATGTTTTAAAATCACAAAAAAGCATTTACAAAACCTCTAATCATATTTCCAAATCCCAAGAATGATTTTCAAACCTCAAAGTATATTTGCAGCTTCACAGAATTTGCCTGAAAAACCTTGAAAGATACTCAGTACAGCGTCATATTTTTGGAAGACCCAAAATTATCAAATCGCGAAATAAAGATCAAAATCCTAAAATTTGTTGTTATCGCTGAAGACATACAATCATCCGAGACGGCGCCACGAAACTGAGCTTAGAATCAAGTTTAATGACAAAAGACATCGTACCATGGTTGGGTCCGACGCAAAAAATCTTTGAAATTGAGCCTTCTATAGTGGCTAAACATCTCCAGGACAAAAAGACTTCAAAAATAAATACTTTACCACTCAGAATAGACATTTGGACGATTCTGATTGATTAAACATTTTTAGAAAGATTTTAGGAGTGGAGGAATCATGCTAAAGATCTGGTCAAAGACGTTGTGACAAGGGAGCAGTTACCATTGGTTCTGATAACATATTTTTTCAGTAGGCCATGATTACACATAAAAAATGACATTGCAATGACAGTTACTTACTAAATTGATGCAAAAACAAATTATAGAAATATACCGCAACAGGTTAGTAAATAGAGCAAATAAAATTAAATTTAGTAAATTAAAATCAAACAGAATATCAATCAGACACTTCGTTCTCTTTTATTTCATACTATGTTGCAAGAAATTAGAGCAGTAGAAAGAACAGTAAAAATATTTGATCTATGAAAAGTGGGGGGGGGGGGGGGGGGATTTAGCCCCCAGTGGCGTCGTGCCAGGTTATTGTTCCATATCAGAAACCTTTCTGAAAGTAATGCTTGAATTTGCTGTAAAATCAGACTCTCTGTACCGTGTCCCACTTACTGTACAAAAATTTTAATCTGTTGTATTATGACCGCAATTGAAGCAAAACATGATGCAAATAACAGTTGATGTGTCCAAACAGTTGAAGTACAGGAACACTCGGGATTTTAAAACCTGGATTACGATTTCAAAACAAACATCGAGATTGTGATTATCATCTCAGGATTTTATTTCAATATTGAGATTAAATATATATATGTATTGAGATTTTCAAATATAGTTCAGGATTTTCATTTCAATACTACGATTTCATAATATATGCTGATATTATAAAGTACTTTAGGAACATACATTACGATTTGAAAATAAATACCTGGATGGTGAAATATATCTTGCAATTTAGAAATATTGTTTTCGATTTCAAAACATTGCCTGTGATTTTGAATCAATAGATTTTGGACTAGCACATAACGACCACCATGTTTTGGTAAAGAATCTGAACGAAAAAGGACCATGAGCACACACGGGGATGGTTAAACAAACAGAAGCCTGAGATTAAAAGGAGATAAAGGAGCTTCAGCGGACAAGAACCGCACAGAGGTGACAAGGAGTTAAACAGAGTCCCAGGAAAGTTGGAAAGCTATGCATATGAAACATATGGCATTAATCTCTTTAGGTTGCTTCATTCATCTACGACTTTCAATATGATTTCTTCCACACCGACCTTCTGTAGAAATAAAATTGGACCATCGCACTTTTTTGTAAAACAATCGGGCTTTTTTAAAAATATCTTTTGTTATGATTGTTCAAATCTTCCTTGGCCTCTCCAGTTTCCAGCCTGCGTCGGAGCCCTTGTACAACTAACATCAAGTAACAGGTAACCAAAACCAGCCAGTATAAGGGTGGGTTTCAGGGCTACAGATAATTACTAGTGTCAAGTGCACACGCATTGTATTTCACCAAATTTCGTGCCACAGCTTGTCTTGTCTCTATTTTCAAAGCAAACCTCTTTTTGTGGTCCGAAGCGCCTTTAAGAATGAAACATAAATGCAGAAAGAACATTGTTGATAAAGCAGAGCATTATTTATCAATTTATTCCAGACAGCGCAAAGGCCGAAGCTTTATCACATTAACCATAGAAATAATAATACTTCTTCTCTCAGCCAATCACACCGTTATGGCTTTGAATTTAGAGAGATTATGAACGATATAAAAGTATTTTCACATGTTACTAATATCACGATACAAACTGCACTTTTGAAGGGGGAGGGGGTGGAGTTAACATAAACAAAAATGCCATAAACACCCTCTTTCCGTGGCCCGAAGGCCCGGTTAGGCTCGCAAATAGCATTTCGTGTCTTGAATTCGTGCAGCAAGAGGCGCTGGATTATTGCGTAAACCACAAAGATTGTGCTGACGATATTGAGACCTAAAATTCTAAGCCAGTCCGTCACTGATTACTTAGAAACACGTCCTTACATGAAAGGCCAGACATAGCCTCTGGTGAAGATACATCATTACGATGCAAAGTTAACAAAAGTTTCAAACCTGCAGCTACCTAATATTGCGCTTGGGTAATAAAAGCAATGCCTCAAGTGTCGACGTACTTTCGCTTAGGACAGCAAGGATATTTACAGTTATTTACATTTTGGAATGCTGAAAATGATTAACTCTGAAACCTAACTGCCTCCAGAGCAATTTTTTATCAACATTTTCAGAAAGATTCCCGGTTTCAAACGGGCTCGCTTTCAAAACATAATTTTTGTGCCTGCTTTGTTTGATTTGAAAAAGAACAAAAACAGTGGACTTTGTGCTTTCATTGTGGAAGGTATTTGATATCGAATTTGTCCAGTTTATGTGATGAGGCTTGAAAAACGAGAGAATAATTGAACTCTGAAATCATCTGTCGATCCAAGCAAATGGAAGTTAGCACGTGACATTACCAAACGATCGGCAAAATATCGAGACCTTTGCTGTCAACAACTTGTATTTCTTAGCTGCCCAAGACACAGGCTGGTTGAGAGCTCATGGAAAGCATATCAAGAATGTAATGATATTTCTAATTATACCAAGGGCTTGTAGAAGTTTCATAACCCTAAAGGTTTCATAACAAATGATGAGTATTTTTAATTCTGCAAATAACACGAGAGCCGAGAGCAAACAGAGCATTCCTTGCCATTACCTGGAGTCATGGCTTTTGAGAACACAATAGATCAATGGTCTGTCTAAGACCTGGTCAAACCCGTTTGACCGGATTTTACGTAAGCCGTGCTGGTCCGTCTATATCAAACAGGCTTGACGAGTCTGGGTCTGAGCCCTCGAGGGTCAGTTGAAACACACGAGGCTGTGCTAGACTTGTCAAACTTGTTTTCCGTAGGCTAGACCAGTGTTTGTTTCACGCGCGTAGCTGTTGCGATTTCCGACTGAACATTTGGACTTTTATGAAAGTAAATAGTACCTATCACAAGAAGTATTATAGAAAAGGTAGCTGCATATTTAGCTAACAGGTTTTCGGTCGCGATCTTGTAATCTTTTCTTGTCTGATGGTATGAATCCCTGATGGCAAATTTTGTTGCATTGAATTTCACTACGACGTTAATGGATGCAATTATGCATATGTTAATTTCAGAATATTTTAGCTCTGATGACGGAAGTCTTCAAACACACCATATATATATATATTTATATATATTATATATACACGAAATAGGCTTGTCGAGATGCAGAGTTTAGTCTTTTGACTCTTTCGTTCTTCGTGTATGTCTGGCTATACTTTAACGTGTTGAGCACTCTTACAGGAAACCGATACATAGACATGATATATATATATGAACACATTGGTACTGTTGCATTAGTACGTATTCATAGGTATCGAATTTTTTGAACTTTTGCTTAAAAGAGTAAACACATCAAACACAACAGTAAGGAAAAGTTGTCGAAAATGTCACCGAAAGCTTTGAGAATGGAGGTAATTTTTTAGAAAAAGAATTAAAGGTTTCGTGTAGAGTCCTTGCAAATATTTCATCATTTCTAAATGACAAAGAAACAGCTTTGTCTTAAAGGGAAGCCAATAAGAAGACCCACTGTGCAGTTTGAATCAGCACGAATGTTGATTGTTTTTTTATTGAGCAATGGAAAACTGGATTTTAATGCGCCTATTGTTTTCAGTGCTGACGAAAGATGCACGGTAAAATTACTGACCCAAGTTCCACTGCCGACCTCGCCTCGTCTCATTTCACGTGCCCTCGCTACTGGGAAGGTGACCATCACTGTGATCAAGAATGGACGAGGCTGACCACGCACATCCCGAAGAACATTTTCTGTTCACATCAGAATCTGTCGGAGAAGGCCATCCAGGTATAGACATTACCTTGCTTCCGCAAAGTATCTAAATAGGCCTTATTACCATATAAGCCACGTTTTCCTGCCTTGCTGCGAGAGGGCCTAGATTGGTAGAACTTATTCTTACATACGAGACAGGAAAATCTAATCATCGAGTCTGATAATTAATTTGCAATACATCACAGTTAGTTCAGTGTCTAAATAGTAAGTTTAAGGAAGTGGGATGTTTTTTCTTGCCTAGCTGGTCAACTTTTGTGGCCATTAGCGAGGGCCTAATCTTTAGTCTTTAGTTTAAGTAGACTGATTTATAGGTATAGAATTTCAGGTCTGTGTATGTTTCAAAATCGAAAAATTCTTACCCAAAAATGAAGTGCAGTAATATTTAATATTTCATCAGTTCTTGTGAAAAAACTTATCCCTTTATAATGATGATACCCTTGTTGTTTAATGTTGTTTGTAGCACTATTTATAAAATGCCTTTGTCTAACTTGGGCTTGGACTCAAGGAAACCTCTACCAAGATCCCAAGGTATCTGTTTGAAATCTGAATCCAATGCTAATTTATGTCATAATTTAGTTGCGGTTTAGAGGCCTTATAAGAGATAAACTAGAATGAATATGTGCAGTAGTGGGCCTGTGCATTAAGGTGTAGCCCAGCTCTACGGTTCATCACAAGTTGCAACTCACTCACACTGTGAAGCAAAATGGAGAACAACACAACGGAAAACTCGGAGAAAACTTTCTTGTTTACTTCAGAGTCCGTTGGCGAAGGCCATCCAGGCAAGTTTTGTTCCAGATAGAGTTGTAACAGTTTCGTGCGCGACTGCCCACTCTGTCTAACTGTACATTTGTTGTTACCTCAGTTAGTGAAATTGCAAAATTTAACGTTTTGTATTGGCTTAAGTTGTACTTTTTGCGTTATTACCTATTTCGAATGGAAATATACTTGGCCAAATCGCTACTGTTGCTCGTTTAATTCTATTTTGAAATTTGTTGCTACATTGTTAACCGTTAAGCCACCTCTGTTGAATAGTATTTTAAGTTATGTTTTTCGATGGCAAGTTATATATTTGTTATATTTTCTTTTTTTATTCTTGTACTTGTTAATAGTTGCTTAAAGACGCGGTGAAAGATGATGAAATCGTGGTCCTTTCACCGGCGAATGGACACGTGGTGGAGAAGGTGTGACCGCTAAATTCAGCGGCCGGCCGGTGATGTTAGCGATTAAAGCGGTTTCTTCCCCCTTTCTTCGCTATTTAGATCGGTCGTGTCCGGAAATTTGAGTCACATACCATAGCAAAGAAAGTATAGTGTTACCTTTTGTTTATCTATAGATAAGGGAGTTAGGCTGCTTCGAGCTTCACTCGTTAATTCACGCAGATCTGCGAGTTTCTTGGAAATGTTGATTATCTCCCAAAAACCCGCTACTCAGTTCATCCCAGAAAATGACTGCAAACATTGTCCGAAATGTTTGTCACGACTCTTATATTTTGATTTCATTGCGTAACCAAAGGAATTTATTTGCAGATAAATTATGCGATCAGGTATCAGATGCCATTCTCGATGCACACCTTGCCCAGGACCCCAATGCCAGGGTTGCTTGTGGTATGTCCATTTTATATCTCGTGACCACAATACCAGGGTAAATCACATGATGTCATATGAGCCCACTTCTTCTGGGCGTTAAATTGCTCTTTCCATGTATTTTGTATCGAATTTCAGCACTTGTAATGACCTTTTGACCCTTTTTTCTCAATTTTCACCACCACTATGCGAGTAGGACTGTTGTGCTTCGTGGTGGATTATTTGTGCCAAGAAAGGTCATCCGTTAAAACTAATCCGTGTTTCAAGGCCACTGTGTTATTAGGATTTGTATTTCAATGGAACCTCGAATGTGAATTGTAGAAGAACTACAAATCACAGATTGCTTTTCAGCTTCATGGTACAATTGACAGAGTTTTCTTAACCATGAAATTTTAAGTTCTATGTTTTTCTTGATCAAACAGTTATATACTCATAATTTGGTTTAACTTAAAATATAAATATCATTAAGTATATATGGTTTAAGAATGCTTAATCCTGGCTTATTGTATGTTTGTCACTGTAAAAAAGTTTGTTGGCCATAGAATTTTATGACACCATTCAGGGTCCCATGCCTTATATTGACTAATGTAAATGTTGGGCATTGTCATATATCATTTGTTTGATGGATACTTGAATATAAATTCCAAATCACTAGTCAACGATCTAGATAGACTAGCAACATATGAGGTACCTCTTCCTTCTGAAAACGAACCTGGTTAACGATACTGTAGTGGAATCAGTTCTTTTTAAATTCATCACTCCTCTGTGTATGCAAAGCTGACACAATAAATAGCTAGTCGTAAGCAAAAACACTAGAGGGTGATGAGACGAGCATATGATTGGCTGTAAAATTGTATGAAATTTTGACTGGTTAAAAATATTTTTTTCTCAATTTGAGCATTTCACATGCATAGTAAAACTCTTGGATGATTCATCATTGCAAGGAGCCTGCCACAATGGCTCTATTTGCAAATTGTTTCATTTCTAAGATAGACACATGAGTTTTTAAGCTGTCTAATTACAGGTTAAAGACAACAGGTTTCAGACAGCAAATCCTAGACAGCAGGTCCCTTAAGAATGATTTATTCCAAACCATATTATCACTGGTGGTGTTCAGCTAGCAGATCCACTTTTTAACAAAAGGTCATTAGTTAGGTGCCTAAAGGTCCTTGTTTGTAAATATATTTAAATTTGGACAACACTCTTTTTATAACACAGCAGTCTTGACTTCAGGAGGCATGGCAATCTAGTATATCTTGCATTCCAAAATTCTTTCTTTGCCCAAAGCTCTACAGGGTTTGCTGTTGCTACATTCAACTCTCTCTTAGAGACACAATAATATTACTTGCTCCCTTCACTCCTCTATTATGAACACACAATAAATCTCCAATTAAGAAGACAAAGAAATGATCAAAATTCTTAGAAACAGTTTTTCTGATTGTCTCAACTGGAATCTTTAACCCAATGCAATGCTCTATTTACTTCCTTACCACAGTTGCCATATTTTGGTTCACGATGGTGCAAATGATAACAAGAGCCAACTGTATTAGTTTTGGGGTGGTATCAAAATGCTTGAAACCAAGCCTAAATATAGACCTATTTCCTTTTCTTTTCATTAACCTTTTTTTTGTTCAGATTAGATTGGTGAGAAGCAATGGTTCCTTTATAACCCAAATGATTATTCTGTCTTTCAAACAGAGACTGTTGCAAAAACAGGAATGGTTATGGTTGTTGGTGAGGTAACATCCTCTGCTACTGTTGATTACCAGAAAGTTATCAGAGATACAATTAAGCACATTGGATATGATGACTCATCAAAGGGTAGGTTTTTGGCCATTTTCTTCGTGTTCTGTACAACAACTGTACAAAGATTGTCTTGCTAAGTTTTTCATTTGCTTTTTCTCAAAGCGTTGTGTTGATTTTAAATCTGGTTCAAATAATTTGTTTTTCCCACACCCAGGCTTTGACTACAAGACATGTAATGTGTTAGTTGGCATCGAGAAGCAGAGTCAGGAGATTGCAGAAGCTGTCTACATAAATCATAAAGAGGAAGATATTGGTGCTGGAGATCAAGGTCTCATGTTTGGTTATGCTACAGACGAGACAGAGGAACTTATGCCTCTAACAGTTGTTTTAGCCCATGGACTTAACAAAAAACTTGCTGAGAACCGCAGAAATGGTACAATGTCATGGTTGAGGCCTGATTCAAAAACTCAAGTTACTGTTGAGTACAAAATGGATGGCGGAGCATGTCTTCCTCTAAGAGTTCATACTGTTGTCATTTCTACTCAGTCTGACCCTGAAATATCCTTAGAAGACATTAAAAAGGAGCTGATGGAAAAAGTTGTCAAGGTAATATGGTTAGAATTCTCCAGAAGTTTTAATGTTAACTTTTGCTTGCTTAACTGTTTCAACAGTCTGTTCAGTTTAATATTGCAAATCATAAAAACTACTTATACTTTGAATGTAGCCACATAGCAGGTAAAGCAAAAGAAAGTAAGAGAATCACAAACATAAGAAAGCAAGTATTAAATGTCCTGACCCTTAATTGCTGTTCATTGAGCATGAGCAACAGAGATGTGGCAAATTTAATGAGTTTTAAAGGGGCAGGACAAAGCATCAGAAACTGAAGAAGAAACATTTAGAAATGTATTGCTTAGGAAAGCCCCCCTACAACACCAGCTTTCCTGGCAGCCAGTGGCCCTCTGATTGAATATAAAGATGAGCTTGGAAAGACAAGTGCCATATATGTTGATTCCAAAATGAGTAGACGTCCTGTGATAAAAAAATTGCTTCTTGTGCAAATTAAATGTGCACTTCATTTACTGTTGCTAGAGAAAGGGGGGGGGGCACAATCTCCTCTTTCTTTTAAGGCTCCCCTTTTTCACTTTTTCTATTGGTGGCCCTGGCTATTTCCAGGGTTTCCCTCCAAATCTCTTCTGTTTAATCCAATTTCAATAGCAAAAAAGCAAACAGCATTAAAATTTGACAACTGCACATAAAGCTGTAAGAAAACAGCAGATTCCTTTGAAGTTAATTTCTGATTTCTTAGGAATGTATCTGCCTCAGAAAATGCAGAATATCTTGAGAAGCAAGGCCCAAAAAAAATTTCAATCAGTAGTAGATCAATTATCTAGCTTTGAGAAATTGCCTGGGAAAAACTGGCTCTGTCCTCAGGGTAGATAAAGGGGTTGGGCCTCTGTGTGTTGGGGATTTTAAGATTTATTTTGAGGATTCAGATCAAGCTTGATGGAAAGGGATCATATAGAAATATATATGTATAGCAAGACCTGTATTGACACCTACTAAAACATGGTTATAATACTGATTAATTGAAGTAGAAAGTTAAATAGAAAATTGTTGAAATTGAGACATCAGATGGAAAGCACAGCTTTATAATAAATTTTAAGATGATAGCTACAACATAGTAGATAAATGAAGACATAATAGCCATTTGTTGATATTATTGAAACATACTGATTATGTCTTAACCGATTATGTCTTAACCCATTATGTAATGGTATATGTCTTAACCTGGTTATTCCTTGATATGTCAATGAAATAATATCAACAAATGGCTATTTTGTCTTAATTTATCTACCATGTGGCTCGTCATAGCTATCATCTTGAAATTTATTAAATTGAAAATATATCAGTAGATTAAGATTATTTTGAGAGGAGGAAAATAAGTTTAAAAACAATAGAAATGCAAATTATGTACTTTTTCAGTCACATAATCTGTGAAATGGAGGAACACATGTCCAAACCATACAGAGCATCAATCCTGAAATGTTCCCAAATAATGAGATAAACAAATTGCTACTTGGAGCTTGATGTTGACATTCACATTTTAATGTGTTATATTTAAACTCTCAGGTTGTTATTCCTGAAAAATATCTGGATAAACGAACAATTTACCACATGCAACCATCTGGAAGTTTCCACGAAGGTGGCCCTCAGGTAAATCAGTTTTTGTTGAAATAGTAATTGATGAAAGTAAAATTTTGACCACATGTTTTGAGCATTTCAGAATCCAAATTGAGTGTTTATGATGTATTTACAACTTTTTAATCCTACCATCAAGTACTATTTAACTGCAGTCATGGACCAAATTTTATTTATCTACTTTGTGTGATTTTAGACATTTGTGAAGTATAACTTTTACATATTAGATAGCTGGTTTTTCATGAAAAGCAAATTACTTAGCAAACATTCTCACATTTTGTGACTATATTATGAGAGCATCTTTACAGAATAGTCATTTTTAAAGGTATTTGGACAGGTGATAGACAATTTGTGGTGTTCAAAATTTTTTTGAAGGAGATCAGATAGCAATTTTCTAAGATTTCTATGATATGATATAGCTGTTATCATTCAAGATATTTTCAGGCAGGTCCTGATCAAATGTTCAGGTTGAGTCACCTGATGAAGAGACTGTGATAAATTGACCTTTGCATGAATTTGTGCCATGTTGTCAGTTGTGTAAATGCCACCAGTGTCTGTAGTCTACTTAATTTTAAAAAGTAACTTTGTAAAGCAAATTATTAAAAGATATATATTTCACATCTTGTTATGTTTTTGTTCAAAGGTGCAATTGTACTCTAGGCTGATCATTTGCCTGTCCCAAATCATTTTATACTATTTGCCAACTATCCTAGTGTTTTTTTGGTCAACCAAGATCTTTTTTGATTATTCCAGGCTCAATTTAAACATATATGTATAGGAAATTACTTCCCTAATAAGTGAGGATTAGAACATTTTGAAGATGTTTCATTTCAACATGTTCTGATGAATATGTTGATTTTTTTAATAGAATGGGGAATTTTTGCACCTTGAATGTTATAATTCCAAGTTTAAATGAATCAAACCTCCATCACACTTTTCTACCTACAAAAATTGCTGCATATGCTTTCAACAATAGTTGTTGAATATGGGATCAAGCATCAGTTGTAATAGGCTAACATCTATTTTGAGCCTGTTGATATGTAGACAGGGTTAATTTGCAAGAAATAGACGAACCAGCTTTTGACTTTTTTTGGATAAATGGTCAGCTTTTGCTGAGTTTTGTGTTTTTGGGAATTCAATTTGGAATTCAAAGTCTTCAACAGGGCATATTGTTCTTCCAACAGGGAGACGCTGGTCTTACTGGTAGGAAAATTATTGTAGATACTTATGGTGGCTGGGGTGCCCATGGTGGTGGTGCCTTTTCAGGGAAGGATTTCTCAAAGGTAGATATGATTGATGTAAACTTAAAAATGATATAGTTGATGAAATAATAAGTGTGGTAGTTTCTTTGCAGAACAATTCTTATGTTAAAGCATTTGTTACTTGTGAGTCCTGGTATTCTCCAAGTCATATCTGACTCCATTAATCAGTCCATTCAGATTTGGCTCTAATCTCTGCCTTTTGTCATCTAGCTCTTCCATCAGATGTTTAAATTGACATCTCCTAACAAAACAGGCATTACTTCTATCTGGAGGGGTAGGGGATGATATAGCTGGATGATGGTGCTGTAGTTTCTAACATGTATAAATTAAACTTGATCAGCATCATATTTGCTACCACACTTTTGTCTTGGCTCCTTTTATTTTGGGTGCGTCCAGCCCTTGCTCCACCTGTAAGTGGTGTTTGGCAACTAATTTATTCCTCTTTCAGGTGGATAGATCAGCTGCATATGCTGCCCGCTGGATAGCAAAATCTATTGTTGCAGCTGGCCTTGCAAGGCGTTGCCTTATTCAAATTTCATATGCCATCGGAATTGCCCATCCATTATCTGTGACAGTATTTGACTATGGGACAACAACACTAACACAAAGTGAACTTTTGAAAATTGTCAAGAAGAATTTTGATCTTAGGCCAGGTGTTATTGTACGGTAAGTTATTTAGATTTGTGTTTGCACCACAAATACAAGCAGAGTTTTTAGACACATGCCTAAACAAGAAGCTAAAGTTCTGCAACAAGTGAAATACCAAGTATAAAATGAGGTCTTTGGAAGAACAAAAATCACTCTGTCAGTAATAGGTAATGTTTTAAAGATTTTGGAAATTGGCTACATTTCATCTGCCCAACAAAAGTGCCAAAAAATGGAACAAGAGAAAGGCCCATAAAAGCATTTGTCCTGTAGATGCTGATGTTTGATGTTTTGAGGAAATCTCATTTTCTCCAACCTCCCCTGATTAGTTGTGCTTTGCTGGAATTCTTAAGCGCTGAAATTCTTAACCACTTTAATTGTTTTTTTATCCCAGGGAACTTGGACTGCGAAAGCCAATCTACAAAGACACATGTGTTTATGGTCATTTCAAGCCTGGATTTACCTGGGAAGTTCCAAAGAAACTGGAATTGTAAAAGGGGACATAAAAAGATAACTGGTTTTCAATTTTTTAACTGTATCCGACTGCCCACTAGTTGATGTGACTATTTTTAGAGATTGTGTTTGTATACTCGTTTGATCCTTGGTAAACTTCAGTTGAACCTTTATCAATGCATTTTTATTATGCAAATCTGTCTTCTCACTGGGCAAATGTTTTTGTGGACGTCAGAACACCAGTCCCCTTTTTGACCACTTGTTGATTAACATGAAAGGCAAAAATTAGTCTTTGCCATTTCTTCTAGTTAAAACAGCTCACTTCTAAAAGTTCTCAAATTTTTGGAAAATGGACTTGAGCCCAAATTACTCGGGATATACCACATTTCAATATTTCAATATTCAAGATGAATGGAAAAGGGAAGTACTGGAACAGCAATACCCCCACTTGTGTTCTGGTATTGATGACGTTTGGGCGAAAGGCATACAGTGTATAGCCTCAAAGTGTAAAAGTAAGAAGCGAACCAGTTTACAAATTCAGTATTTTCCTTCAGACGGACGAAGACCTCGTTTCTCCAAGAACTCCTTTAAAAGCTCAGGTTTGCAGATGGGTTATTTTGCAATTAAACGTGGATGTTGAGATGTATTCGGATTCTGGGGCGCTTTTACTTTTGATTCTTACTAACTTTTACAGCGAAATGGCCAACAAGATCGAGATTGTGATACCCGTCAGCAAGCGCGTCGGAACCGGGGGGCTGCAGCCTCCGAATAATTGCTATGTTTCCCTAATAACCAGGCACCGAATAAGAAGGAATTCAGTGGGCAGCACCCCCCTTCCAATACGTATATCTTTTCGACGGCACTGGTCAGACTCGATACTTTGAGCTATCTCGAAGTAATGTCATCAATTTATGTGTTACCACAACTAATATGACCACAGCTGAAGCAAAAATCATGTTGCCGCGCATTAATGCGTTTTTCTTTCGGTGAATTTATGTTTAAGCTTTGTTTCCATGTTCATTGCACGTATTACTTGGTCCATTGACCCTGTCTGGAATTTCATATTTGTCTGTGACGTATAAAGGCGTGGTTATTAGGACTCCACGTACTTAGATTTCTGCAGTCATCAACATGCGGTGGCCAAATGGCAATTAATACAATAGACAACGATGGAACAAATCGCCAGAAAACATTTAGAGGTTGCCGGATGTCACCTTGCACAAGAAGAATATGTCAGAAAGTCTAAACTCAAAGAACAGAAGTGGAACAACTTGTCATTCGTGGTGTATACAGTTAGAGTTCTATTGAGCAAGAACAGAGAATACACTATTTTTTATAAGAACACGAGCCTCAAAGTTCGTCATAAGTAAAGAGCAAATTAAGAACAAGCTGAGGCTGACTGCCGAAGTACTCTAAAATTTAATTTTGAAAGACGCTTGTTGACATGTCGCTCCTATTTTTTGCTCTTTGTGATGTCGTGACACAAAACACGCAGGGTTATGCAGGAGTTGTTTTGCCTCCAGGGGTAAGCTATGGGGGGCGTAGCGGTGCAAACCACCTTGAAAATTTAAGAGAAAATTAAGAACAATCCAGCCTCAGATTTTCGAAAAAATTTAGAACACTGAGTCTGAACATAAATTTGCTGGTCCTTATAAAAAGCGTGTAAATGCATGCAAGCATGGGCGTTTCCACAGAAGCAAGCTCCTCAGAGTGCTGCTCTCTGTGAGGAAATTGGCGCGGGCGAAAAAAATATCAAAAGTGGCTCATGGGCCAAAATTGACACAGATAGCCGACTGCCTGCCATTAAACTCCGCTGAAATTACTCGTGTAAGTCATAAAACGAGTCGCTTGCTTCTCTCGTATAGGCAAAAAGAGCCTCTCACTGTATGTGTGCAGTACAGTCTTCTTATACCTCTGATCCAACAGCGATTACTGGTCATTGCAGGTGTTTAAAGAATAATAAGGTGGAGAACAGGGCTATATTTACAGACATCAGAAGCATTAGTTACTTAATAATCATAGGCGGTTTTCATTAGAGTGGCTGAGAACACATTGCCCCCCCCCCCTATATCTTCGCCTTCCCCTAAACATTGTCATTAACGCGCTATGATTCATCTTCCCTGATAACTTGAGCCCCAGACTTCAAATACTTTTAGTTTTTGGGTTTGGAAGTCAGGCTATTTCGTACGAAAATACATACTGTCTTTTATCAGAATAAAGTCTAAGTGAATATTGAGGCTCAAAATTACTCAAATTGAAGAATAACTTAGGGACAACACCAACCTTCATCAAGACTAAATTTTTGATGATGCAACATAAAAAATTGATACTTTTCCTTGATCTAAAGGCGAATTTACACCTCGTGTTGGGCAAGAATAATTTAACAATAACATTGGGCTAAAAATAGAAAATTTTTAGAACATTGTGGCTCGGCAAATAATAAAGTATTCTGTTTGAAAAAGTTGGAGGGGCACCACATTTCTGTTAAGCAGAAAAACCTTGGAAGTTAAATTTTTGTTTATATACACACGTGTGTGAAAAGTGTCCAACTTGTAGTTTAAAAAATAGTTTATTTTTCACGGAAACTGAAGATTGCTACAATTGGCTTTTCAAGGTAGAGAACAGCCAGAAATGCTTTGCATATTGAAATCACGCCAGCAAAATGAATATTAATCGTGTGACCCATTCATGAATACGCGGCATAGGCCACAGGCCGTTACGTCATAGGCTTCAGGTGCTGAAAGGCAGAAAGCAATCTGTGTTTGTCTGACACGAATCAAAAGTGTTCCTGTTCGCAACTTCAAATGCCCAAGTCTCAGTTATCAATCAAGAAAAAACAATAAATTTGTCTAAGAGAAATAGGAGGAGAGAAAAAAAGATGAATGGAAGGAAAACCTATTTTTTTCAAATGTTCTTTTTGTCATTAATTACTGAGACTTGGACAAGACAAAGTTTAATCAAAGTTTAATCAAAGTTTAATCAAACATAATTAGCTTCATTTAGCTTCCGCCACTAACTAAGAATTGCAATATTACAATGCCAATCTCTAGCTACAGGAAGCTAAAATTCTGGAAAATATATATGTATATATATATATATTTCAAGAATATACATATCAAGAAAAGTGGCGCTCATTTGTACTGGTACTGCACATCGAGTGTACACTTGTTGCTTGCATCTATGTCTTGATGGGAAATCAGTCACACAGGTTTTTAGGGAGAGGCGGGGGGCATGGCCCCAGCTCCCGCGCTTTGACAACCCCGCACCTAATAAAAAATTGAAAAGGCACAAATAACTTGAAGAATAATCTTGGCTAACAAATGAAATTTCAAACAAGGACCCCACAGATGATTTTACCCCTCTCATTCATGGCTCTTCCCTGAATTTTCTGAATTGAAAAATCACGACACAAAACAACATTGTTGACTATGCCCCCAACTTTTTGCAAGATATAGCCTTTTGAAATTCAGTTCAGAGCTGTACCCATCTTTTTATCAAGATTTTGACGCCCAACGTTTTTGGTCTCAGTAGAGGCTCTCTCCTATTCTGTTTGGTCTGAACAGAATACCGAACAGTTTCCATTCTTTTCAGCCCTTGAAAAGTAAATATGCCGGAAAAAAACTTCCTATTTAGCGCATTTACACTGATGGTCAAAGCCGTTTTATTGATTTTGGTCACTTTCATGCTCATGGTCTCCAGAAAGATTTGAAACAGACATTTGCCATAATTTAGATGAGTGTGGCTCCCTTGTTATCGTTTTTGTTAAAGACTTTCCCTCAAAAAGTTTGTTAAGAGAGGTTTAACTATTCACAGTAAAAAGAGCTGCTTTTTAATCGAGAAAGCAAATAAGGTTGCAGCAATTTGTCTGAAGGAAGGAAATGGGTTTTGCAGCGGTGGTTTTGGACACGTGGGTGTTGTATTGTTTAAAGGTCTGCTTGATAGCCCGGCTTGTTCATATCAGAAACCTCCGTTAACAGTGTGGCGAATGATCGGTGAGTTGTCAATGTGACGCATTTGCCAGCTGGTTATTTTTCATTTGGTTGATTTCATTGCGAATCAAGTTAACGTGAATATGGTTTGGGCTTAACGAGGTAAGGACAAAGAAACTGGTGCATTTTTAATTGGCACTTTGTTTTACTCGACCACGAAGTTTTAATCATCGTTTAATAAAGTTTTAGAATGCTGCTGCTTCTCTTTGATTACGACTTCGAACCAGAATTAACATCTGCTTTGTCGGGATGTCATTCTCGTAGGCTGTTCTTTTCAAGATCCTGAAACTCCAACTTTTTATTTGCTTAAGCATGTGCCTTTAAAGCATCTCTTGAAAATTGGTAAACAATTCGAGAAAGGCTGTTTTGTTTGCGCAAAATGGTCTGGTCTTCGCAACAAGTTAATATAATGATCGTCGTTTCTCACATTTTGACTAGTTGTACAGAGACATTTGATAACTACATGCACCACCGTATACTCATCCTTTGTTGTTCGATGACGCAAGGGGCATATCCCCTAACCGCTGATATGACCGGAAGTGTTCTTTTGAAAAGCAGCAGGAAGTTATGATGACCGAATATAATCAATCCACACCACATCTCTTTGTATGGCACTACAGAGATATTTGGAGATCCAAAACTAGAGCCTACGTGTTAAAGAATGTAGCTATCATAATTGAGAAAACAATTTATTTTCTGTGTTGGTGCTGCTTAAAATCCATTCTGCTGTCTTGCATTGCTACAAAGTTTGAAACACATGAAGGTTGTAGAGAAAGAAGTGATTATAAGGGGTATGTATACACTTGAGACAGAGAAGAACAAATTAGTAGAAAATACAATCTTATTTTCGTGGGCATAGAAGGTAGAACTGAAGAGTGAGGAAAAGTATAAATTCAATATGGAAAAATGAGCAAAAGGAGATAAGGAGAAGTCGCTATCACCTAGTTACAGCCACAAACCATTGTCTATAGTAGGTTAATAATGAATAGACAAAATAGACATGCTTAAACTCAGAGACGGGCTTGAAGAAAAGGTTTGATGCTAAAAGTGAGAAAAGAGCAAAAAAACTTATATTTAAAAGCTTTTAACAAAAGTTGCCCCGGCCTCCCCCCAGTATTAGGTGGCCCTGCCTGTATGTTCTGTGTAGAAAGAAATCAGCCTTACGCTGCAAGTGAAAGTGCTTATTTATCTTGTTGTTACAGGGACTACCAGGGATGATGCTGCTGCCAGCGCAGTGGTTCTACGCTCTCTCGATGGCAGTTATTTTGTGTGCAGACTTTGCCTTGGCGTTGGATAGTGTTAACAAATGTGACAGCTGTGATTTAGCCTGCACCAGTGCCATTTGCAGACAGACATGCACTGGCTATCCATGCAATATGAGGTGCAATGCCGCAATAGCTTGTTCCCAGAACTGCTCCAAGGGGTACTGCGACAACATGGCTTGCAAAGCAAACTTGGTAAGAAACAAAGAATTTCCATGCTTAATGGAGCTTGGGTCTGCTTTGCTTCATTTTGTGGGCCTAAGTATTTGCAAGTGAAAACGAGTTTGAAACATATCATACCTGGAAGTGGAAACATATCATATTCGTATTGTAAGCTTATATATATGAAAGTGGTGTTGTAAGCTTATATGAAAATCTATTGAAAAATATATTGAAACATGTTAAAAGAAAACAGAAAGCCAAAAAATGAATGTGGATTTCAAGAAATGTGAAAATATAGAGAAAAGAGTTAATGTGTACATTAACCATTGAATAAACCTCATGCCATGTTTATCGAAGAATATTCAAAGTGTGTAATGAAAAGCATATCTGCAACCAACTTTATGATATACTAAGAGTGTCAGATGAGAAATGGTCAACTCAGGTCAAGGGCGGATTTCTCAATGCTATTTTTAGAAAGAGGTGAAGATCACCATTCTTGATACTGATCCAAAATTTCTGTATGCAAATCAATGACGTAAGTGCCGGGAGGGCCAGAGGCGTCATGCCTCATAGTGCGCCTTCTAAATCCCAAAATGGGAGTGGTTCTGTGCCCCTTTTTGATCCAACCCCCCCCCCCACTTTAAGGCTTTAAGCATGATTCCGATGTTTTTAAGACAAATAATGAATTTAGGCCCTTATCTTCGTTGAACGAGCAGACCTTTAATTTTCATTATCTCGTTTTTCAGTGCTACCCCTTTTGCGAGGTTGGGCACTGTAAGAATATGACGTGCGATGCACTTGGTGAATGTCGTCTGACCTGTTTGTCGCACTGCACAATGACGTGCACCTCCATGTCTTGTTTGATCATATGTGTCGGGGGTCACTGTCAGATAAAGATTTCAGGTGACTCGTATGCTGCAGTGTATTGTGAAGGTGGATATTGCAATGTACAGTGTCCCCGTCGTGGTCGGTGCAGCATCAAGTCGTGCCCGTCGAATACGTGTAATATCACCTACGAGAAGTCACGCCAGACTTCACAAGCAAGATCCCTCGCCCCTTTGACTGCAGGCCATGATTTTCGCAACCTCATGCTTATTGCTTTAGCCTCTATTTCACACTTGCTGTATTCTACGGTGATTTGAAGCAGCAGGAGCCAATCTCAGAGCTGAAGAACAAGAGCACAGGAGCACAAGGTTCAAAGCCTGCCAGATCGTACCATACTTTCTGCGTGTAGCCTCGAGTCCTTTTATGTCTTTCAAAATGTAGTAATCCAATTCTTCTTTCCTATGCATGTTATAAAATAAATAGAAATGTAAGAAAACCATAATGACTGTATGTTTCGTATACGTAAGACGATTACTGAAAACCTACGTAAAAAAGAAACTCGGGAGTCGACAATTTTAAATTTAAGCTTACGGCTTCAAGAGATCTATGAAGGGGCCATGCCGAGTGCCCACTTATTAACTTATGGCCAAAGTAGTACGGATGCTGCGAAGGAGCACTCCCAAAGATATGAAATAATTGGTCTTTTTGGACAAAATTTCAAACTGCCTATACTACATTCATCACTTCAAAAGATTGAATTAATGCTTTTATGAATATGGTAGCTTAAATATGAATAAATTGCGACTAATGTACCTATAAATTTAATTACACATTAGTTATATCTTCAAATGCCTTAAACACTATCACAAATTTGAATTACTTACGATTGTGCATTTTGATCCTATGTGCTGCTCAACAACTTCTATCTTAGAGCAAAATTTGATATGTAACTATAAAAGGTAGACAGAAAATGATCTACCCAATTCTTAGAATCTTTCTGGGAGTGAAGGATAAGAAGAGGGCAAACGCATATCTATTTATGTACAAATGCCCCAATACATAAATAAAAATGTGTATGATATTATTGAATTGCATTTTAATTGCATGGTATAATTTTAATGTATCGTGAAATGATATTTGTCTATAAAAAATTTGGTGACTAGTGGTAGAAACTTGTTGACAAAAATTGCGAGTTTTTTCTTGAAATTGAAAATAAAATGTACATATTTGCGAGTCTTGAATAGTCTCCTATCTCCTTTACCTTTATGGCTTAATACTGGTGATGGTATTGCCGCCAAAGGCCAAAAATTCATGCCTGCATTTAGATATACCATTGAACAAAATATGCAACTATTTTTCATTCAGTCTTCGTATGAACATGACAATGCAAGCATATATTAGTGTGTTTTGGCCATGCTAACTACATGACTTCAGATTTTTTCTAAAACACTAGGGCTTACGAGTTCTTTCTCAAAATATAGAAATAAAAGGAAATCAATCGAACAAATGCGAACTAAATTTTTAAATGTCGATGAATTTGAGATATAACTCGTTATTTATTTATGACCAAGAGGGCTATGTGTTTGTTCGCAATACAATAATTTTGATTTGTAATTTACCAAGTTGCTTTTAATTAAATATGACATGCATAGCTAGAATGAAAAGAGGAAGACTTTTCCCAAAGCCATTTCAACCCAGGATTCCCAAAATTCGAACAATTTTATCTTTACAATGGATCATAGAATTGGAATCTTCATGTTGAAATTAGTATGTGCCGGAAATTTCTGAGTGTTTGGTTTGTCTAGCTGTGAATTAACCCATTCAAGGAATTTAGCTTTTCCTATACACTCCAAGGAAATTTGCCAGTGCAGTGGTGAACAAATTTCACAGCAGCCGAAAATGGCGGTCAAGTCATAAGAAATATGTAAATATTAAAAAAAAGTAACTCACGACCGAATCGTCAAAACATCATGAATTTTTTCAGCTTAAACTAAGCTAAGATGAAGATTTCAATTCTGATATTCTTTTTTGAGAAAGAGTCGTAGATACCAAGATACAAAATCGATGACGTCACCCGGAATAGGAGAATTGCAACAGCAACAACAAAACGATAAATAATTGGTTTTATTGGGCGGAGTTGAGCTAAGAGAAGAAACTGTCATGGCGGCGTACCCAAATTTTGCAACGCCTCACCCCTTTCAACAACAGCAGCCCTTGCCACCTGGATGGGAAGCACGATATGATTCTAACTACAAAAGATAGTAAGTATAAACTTTCTAGTTTGATGATTTCATGCAAGGCTACTACGATCTTATGTTTAAGAGCGGTGCAAACTTCTGTCGTATGTTAGGCCTGAATGGCATAATATGTACACACTGTATATTTTTTATATTTCCCTTGTGCATCTGGTAACGAATGTAATTGGCTACAATCCAATCGCTACAAGGTTGCGTTTAAAAAATGAGGGAATTCTTTCTTTCCATCTAGAGCCGAAGATTTAGACTTAGTTTAAGGCTAAGTATTTTTTTAATCACATAAATTTCAGCTTGCACTTATGCTTAAGACATAATGCAATCATTTGTCAACTTGCTTTGTTATTCTAAGAGATGAAGTTAGTAACAGCTGTACTCTGCAATCCAAGGGTTATTATCCACAATGGGACTTTTTCAAAATCTGACAATTTGCACCATTAGCTGCAAGCTTGCAAGGATTTGTGAATTCTGTACATCAAATCTGCGTTTACGAATTCTAAAACTATTCTAAATGGTATTCTTTGAAAATGAAGGTATCCCATTCTTTCATATTTATTTGTTGCACTATATAAACTTAAATAGTCTAAAAAATAAAGTTAGATAGAAGCCTTGCACTGGAGAATCAACAACAGGAATCAAGGCACAGTCCCAAAATGCATAATAAGATTCATGATCAAAGAAAAAAATGTAAAAAATTTGTAATCAGAAAAAAGTTGAATTTTGGCCATTTCTCCTAAACACAGATCAGATCAGTTACCAAAGACAGATCAGAAGATACCTAAATTTTGAAACTTGAATAGACATTTCATTTTCATGATCCTTGAGACCTCTCTTTTTCAGGCATTAGGGAGCATCAGGTAACTTTATCAATAGAGTAGGACCTTAACCATTGGTTTGTAAGACATTGGTTTCAATAATTAAGAAAAAGTACAAACAAGATTTAGACTACTAGCAAAGTAAAACCTACAATCCCAGACAAAAATGGTTGAGACTTTTCAAGGAAAGCTTATATTTTCACTTTCCTTCCAAAAATTACTTCCAACCCTCCCTCAATTCAATGTTGAATGCATGATTTTGAAGGCAAAATGATAGAACAACAAATCCAACATTGATTAAAAGGGCGTCATAAAGTAAAAAATTGCAAAAATTGCATTTTGTCTCAACAATATGTCCGGGATTGTAGCAAGTTAAACTGCAACAAGACATTGTAAAAGAATCATACAAGCATATAACATATAAATAGACTCTATAAATTCTGAGTTCTTAACTATATCAAAGATTTTATTAGATTATTAGAAGAATTAAGTATGCTCTTGCCCAGGAAAGCAATGGCTAGTTATTTGCATGCTGAATTACAAGCATTGAATAATTTCCAGTTCTTCTGAATGAGGTGCTGGGTAAATAGTAATTTATCAACTAAAAAGCCATCAAACTAAATTATCAATTTCTGCTATGCATGAAGGTGTTATGTATATTCTTGGAAAATAATTTATGCCAAAACTTGCTATTTTGGTCTTTGAATGTCACCTACATACTTTTTTTTGTTTTAGAATTATTTTTATACTATGAAGTAATTGTCCCTCTTTGTAGTTATTTTATAAACCATACAACACATGAAACAACATGGATTGATCCACGAGTTACAGCCCAACAGAGACCATCACCTCAGCCACAAAGACTTCAACAACATGCACAACCATCTCAGCAGACACAAAGAGCTCATCAACCGCAGCAGCCAACTCAACCATCACCACAGCCTGCAAGACAACAACAACAGGAAAGTATTGCTATGCAGAGCACCGGACATCATAGAGCACAGGTTTATTCATAACTATTACTGCAGGCATATTTTCTTTTCAGTTTACTAACAGTACTAACAGTACAGTTTATAAAGGCTTTTTCTAATGACAAAGACCCAAGACATTGATTACTGCAAAGCAAATTAATATAGTTCAAGTGAAAAGTGAAAATGACATGAAATTTATTCACTCATTAACTGCACACAATTTTGTTATGTGGCAAGCATACCAATTACCAAAATTTCTTGTTATTAAAATTAACATCATGTTTGATTTGTACTTGATTTGCTAATTGACCTGCTAATAGCTAATCAACTAACCAAATAACCCTTGCTTCTTTAATCTGCTTGGTTTAAGAAACCCTCATTAGCTAATGTTATTCTTTAAATAGACACTTCTAGACTAATTTTTTTATAATTTAGTATTTCAAATTATGGCCTGCAGAAATATGAAATTGAACTAACATTGCCAATAATTTACATAACTCAAATTAATGTCTTTTTTAATTTAGCTATTTGATGTGTTTTCAAAATTTAAGTCCAGCATTTTTTTGGAACAGGGTGTAGAGGAGCAGACAACATCATTTACAGAAGAAGGTACAGTTAGTGGTAAAACAGATTCAGAAAAACAGGCTGGTAAGGCTTGATCTTCATCTTCATTCTGTTGTTCAGTCTTGCTCAATTTTTTACCCAGTCCACTAGGGTCATTCATGATTCCTTCTCTTCACACGCTGTATCATACCAAGAACCCACAAATGTTAACTCTTCTATACGATATTTGTGGCCAGGTATTTCGATACTTGAAACCTAATAGTTTTGTAGAGAAAATTATTTAGGATTTCAAAAGTGATGCAATTAGGATTTGAATATATTAAAATTTGAAGTTGAACATGCTTTTATTCTGTTTTTATTAACATTTCAGTCACCCATTTCTAATGATACTGTGACTTTCTTGAAATTGAATTGCAAACAGTTTTATGAACTAAACTAAAAGTTCTGAAATTACTTTCTAGTTTTGCGGAAGTTGAGGAAAGACTATGATGTTCCAGATTCTCTTCTTGAAGCTGGATTGGAAGCGGTAAAAATATCTTCTTTTTATTTGCTGGAAAGGCAACAAAGCATGAGCTCTTTTAGGTCTTTTCTACCAAGTAGCCTTGTAGCATTTGTATGCAGCCATGAAGACAAATCATAGATGATGAGGATGATGATGGGATTGGAAGAGGAAAATCTTACTTCTTGTTATTTGCTTGGTACTTGTTGATGTGAATTGAATGTAGATTGGTTGGCGTATTGAAGACCTCGAACTGGTGATTTTCAACAAACAAGGTTATGTGAGCTGACCATAAATTCTGTTAAGAGGCTCCCTTAGTCAGGGGACTGGAAACCAATCTGTGCTCTAAAAGTGGAAGTATGGCAGTTGGGTTGGTTGGTTGTGAATTCAAATCCATTTTTTTGTCTTAGGTTGACTATAATGAACGACTTGGAAGGGAGTTGCTGAAGAGTATGGGATACAGTAAGCATACATATTAGTTATGAATACATTAAACAGATATCACTTTTCTTTAAAACGACGACTAAAATAATATGTCATTAATTTCACACTATTTCACAGGTTATTTCATTAAATAACTTGGAGACTTTATGTAAGTCTTGAAAATGCTGAAGTTAGATGAATTATGATTTAATCTCTCTGGAAAAGTTCATCAAACGACCAAACGAGAAACAGACATTTAAGAACTGGATTTTAAAGACAATTTTTTAAGACTTGGTTAAAATCGTAAGCATAATGTATATGTAAAAAATTGAGTCTTGGTAATTTAGTTCTTATACCCTCAATGTCAAAATTTTGTTCGATTCATTGAGTAGCAATGAGGCCAAGTTTGCAAAAGATTCGGTTCATAACGAAATAGCTTCACAATGGCCTGGTAGTGTTGATTTCATTGTACATATTTTCTGAACTTTGCGTCAGACAGAATGGAATAGGTTTGGGTGATGTTTCCACATTCAAACAATGGATACTTCTATTTTCATCATCCCCAATAACTCTGTTTTTTAAAAGAGAGCTGCAGATGGAAACTCTCCCTTGCTCTGAAGTTGAGGGCCTTTTCATGGTCTTGTGGCGAAGGCCAGTTTCTTAAAAGTAATGAGAACTGTCTGTTTTAAGAAACATTCGAAGAAGAGCGAAATAGTTCGTCAGCTAGAGCGGGAGAATCTTCCAGGAGGACCGAAGCAGCGACCGAAGCACCCAGGTATGTCATTAAAGGAATGAATATTCAAATTGATCAGAGAAGAAAAGAAAAGGCTCGTCTTGTTCGTAGTACTGTGTTGTTTCGGATCTGTCTATTGCCCATTTGGCAGTATATGTAAACCCAAGGTTTTTTTTACCAGTTTGAACTCATGGTTTCAACAAGGCCAAGAAATGGCAATAAAAGCTCTTTTTGAAAGATTGGATAGGAGCAGTAATTAAACCATCTATTTATGTTACATTGGATCTTGAATATTTATGTAAGTTTCAATAAAGTGGATAAATTGAGCTATTCTACTGAGAGCAACAGGCAGCTGGCTTCCTGCAGGAGACATCTCTCGCTGTGCCTGTTGTTCCTGCAGACTTCATCTCTCGAAGGCTGATACTTCTCACCTAGTATATCGATTGCGAGAAAGAGAGGAGTTTAGTATCAAAATTTTAAATGGCACCCATGCTTTACCCTGTTTGTCCAAAGCTCACCCCAAGAGTACGTCGAAATGCCCGCGACAAATTTCAGTGCCATGTACCAAACAACGGCAGCCACTGCGGAGGAGAATGCAGCTGAGGAGACTATTGCTGATGGTTTGTATAGAATGGGTTCATTGATATAACGATTCATATGAAATTAAACATGTCAGAGGACTGTATTGTTTATCACCAAGAAGCTTTAACAACAATGAGTGTTTATAGCTGGCAAGAATAGTAAAGTGCAAGCTTCTGCAAAAATCTGGACCCCTGCTTTGAGTCTACGCACAATCTTTATTTGTGGGCTCTTCTCCCTTGAATAACTTTATTTCAGTTCTGTCATAGATTAAGTGTATTAGCACGATTTCTTAATGTAGGTAGATACTCTTCCACTCTGTTTATTATGAAAATATATTGCAGGAGACTTTAGCTTTTGTTGACTTGATCTTAATCCAAGGCCATACCTCCATTTCTTCGCAAGTGTTTTGTTTTCCTGTAAAAGATTTGTATTTAATGGATATAAACAGTTTCATTCAACAAATTTTAAGTCAATGTGTGTTACAGTTGTAATCCAACAGTAATGTTACAGTTAAGATCTATTGGTGGATTTTGGGACTCATCGTTGGTTATTTCAGTTTAGGCCATTAATTTCAAGCGAAAATATAAATTATGGTGTAGTAAGCAACTCTAACCCGTCACTCCTAGAACCCGAAGAAGTTGGAAACCAAGAGTTAGAGGAGCTGAACGAAACATCAGCTGATGAGTTATCGCGCCCAACAACAGCAACCTCTCGAGCTGTTTCTGGACGCGATGTACAGGTGTCTGTGGATTCCACCTTAGACGGTCTGCTTACTGAAGACGCCGAACAAAGTCTGCATTTGGATACAAATGTCAGTGCCATTACTTCGTCCAGCCGCAGCGGTGCCCTGGAGAATCTCCTCACTGCCCGGAGCAAACAGCCAGCAATCAGGTTAGCAACATCACGTCCCTAGTTACAGGGTGGTTGAAGCAGCCATTTGCTCCTGAGCAAGGGTATCGTCTGAGTTGTAGGCGATTTATACAAATTATGTCCGGTTTTTTAGAAATTTTCTTAATAGAGACAAAAGGTTTTGAACAGTGGCTGATACTGTCAGGTGGCTAGACAGAATCTCCACTTTGCAATAATTTACAATTTCACTATCGTTTTTGCAACAATACTTTCTTTCCCCGACTTTCGTCACTCTTTGCATGCCCTGAGTCTTCTATGTCCCCGTGTCCCACACTACTAGACACATTGTTTCTGGTCCTGATGATGCTGTATTTTTGCTTGAAGCCGCGACCTATGAAATCATGAAAGGTCTGATTTAATCCAAAGTGTCATACATAGTCCATTTTTACAGTGCCAACACAATCGTTTCGACGTCTCTTGCAACAGCATTTGGTACAAAATACAGAACTGGCAATGTGGTATCAGCTTTGGGACATAACAGGCAACTTGTCATAGGTCCAGACCGACGGCTGCAAAAGTATGTCTTTTTATTTGAATATGCTCTGTTTTTTTACGATTAATCATCACAGCAATTGTTTTAGAACATAAATAGAAGCTATTTTGATTTACCTGGCTTCCATGTTTATATATCTACCAGGCCTGCCATTTGTCAATTCATGTCGTGGGAAACCTATTTTCTCTCTTACTCCACATCTTCTGTTTGACTCTCATTTGATTATGTACATTGTGGTTACCATCTTTTATCTTTGGGCGTTAAGATATTTGTATGACAGGTGTATAGCGAATGTCTCTTTGATAATCAAAAGGATTGATAGTCATGACTACGATCATAGCAACTCTTCACCAGATTATGCTAATCAGATGTAGGAAGTGAATTGCAGTCAGTGATATTCGATCCTTCCCGGAAATAGGGCGAAGACAACAGCACTGGCTGGTCCTGATCCGAGGCTTGTACATGGGCCTAACAAAGGCCTCCTTTCACACGCAAAAGTGCAGCGCATTTCTAGTCGTGTTCCAGCGCAGGGTAAGTATAACTATTGCCATGCAGTGTTCATGGCACATATCTTCCTCTTTCCTACTATTAGAATTGCCTTTGTCCTCTACAGAAACCTGAATCCTTTCAATACTCGATGCTCTTCATGCTCTGTTAGTTGCACACTTGGTCCTTGATATGCCATTTTCCCTACATTTTGCCCTGCTGGAGCCTGTGCCAACTATGCTTTTCTAAACGTCACAGTTTTTTATGTATGCCGTGCTTCTCATTTTTCCAAAAATTTATTCTTGATTCTGATGTTCAATCATGTGAAAAGATGCTATCTTGACTCGCAAAAAGTAAAAAGCCGATCCTAAATGCGTTACGCCAGAAACGAATTAGCTTATTTACCACTATGAACTCCGCTCCTTCCCAGATTCAATTTTTGCTTGACATCACCTTTGGCATCGAATTGAAGCCCTTATCTTTCTGAGGCTAATGTTCCTAGTGCTAGTTTTAGGGGCTATTGTATTTTCTTAGAATAGGTTAAGCCCGTGCAGCGGTGCTTTCGGTGACTTTTACTACTTTTAAAATTTCAGCCTGTTTTTTGATAGAGAAATGTTAATTCTTCTTAAAGTTTGATTAGTTTTGATGCCTACTTTTCGCTTACGCGACATCTTGTTCTCCTAGGCTCCAACCCAAGCCTTTGCCGAGGTCCTGACAGCAGCCTCGTTCATGGACCCATTACCAAGGTTACAGTGGTCTAAGTTTTATGGAACTTCGACAACGAAGTTATACTAACGCGAAATTTCATGTAAATAGTGACTTTTACGGTGCTAGCTTTTATTTGACTAATAACATATATATCATTACTGATATCATATCACAACTGATATCATTAACATATATATTCAGAACAGGCATAGTACAAGATAAATAATTATTGTTATAACTTTCATGCCTCGTCTTAGCACAAGACTCCTGTATTGTATAGCTTTGCGAATTTTTTTCTTATCGATGCAGTTACGTTTATGCACAATTGAATGTTGTATATTAATTATTATACCAATAACTTTTTGTTATATTCTTTGGACTGTACCTACTTTTTGAAAAGCTTTGCAAGCTTGGCTGATTTTAATTCTGAACTATTTTTCACCTACTGATTTTTTGCTTAACGCCTTTCCTTCCCATATCTTCATGTCTTCGCCCGCCTTTCCCTTCTTCATTCAATTGCCCCAAAGTCCCGTGTCCCTTTCAGTAGATTATTGACCTCTTATTCAAGATCGGACACACAGGGGGCGCTTCATTTTGATGCCAAGTGCTGATTTCATCTTTTTTTTAAAGGATTAGGGCTAAGCACTAAATGGGTTAATAACCCAAAAGGGCAGAGGCCATACCACTATAGCTTTATCATGCTGTATGTTAATTTATGACTGCCTGCCATTCTATTTTATGAAGCAGAAATTATGAGGTAAACAAGTATAAATTAATTGGTTTTCTGTGTCGATCTATATTTCTTCAATACACTTATAACTTATTACTTCTCAATGGTGAACGCACGTTCAGGTTTAAGGGAAAGCAAGTGAACGTATCCCAAGTCATTATTATTTTACAATTTATCAATCGTACCCTAACTAAATTTCGTATCTAATTTATAACATTTATCTTATCCTACAATTTCGGAAACCTTTTTTTAGAAGTTCCTAAACCCTGTCTATTTTAGTGAGCGTCCGGCCGCGACTTTTGAGGTGCAATTTTATAGCGAGTAATTGTAGAGATTGTCTCGCTCTTTACGCCCTCAATAGTGCGAGTTTGGTCTCTTGAGTATTGTAATCGATTCACCCATGCCTTGCCTCTCTTCTGAGACCAGGCCAGGGACAAAAGCAGTTGATCCGCTCGGCTGCGACAAACTGGACAAGTAAGTCTTCGTATCTCAAAGTAAATCCGATATAAGATATTTCGCATTTCACAACGGAATATGGAAGTGAGCCACAAAAGTAAGTACACAAATCTCTTTTCGAAAAGCTCATTCAACAAGTTTTTATCAAGTTTCCCCTTCAGTCTGCCCACTTTGCAGCTTCTACGAAGAATGTCTATATACTCAGTAACATACTATAACGTGCTACTTTAGTGCGGATGGCCTAGGCGGTCTAGAATAAAACTCTCATTGGACATCAGTTTTCTCCTTTCCATGGCCTTAATCTAGCAAAAATAAGATAAACCCTACGCTAGGCTAAGCTTTCTTCCGAGATTGCACTTTCATTCGTATCCACAGAAAATGAACTCGACTGTCGAATACTAGGCCACAATGTTTAAATTCGAAAGCTGAGGGCTCGGAAACAATGTACAAAGGAAGGATCACGTGGTCCAATCACTTGAGTCTCGATTTCACTTGAGTCTCGATTTCACTTGAGTCTCGATTTCACTTGGGTCTCGATTTCACTTGAGTCTCGATTTCACTTGAGTCTCGATTTCACTTGAGTCTCGATGTCATTAGTTTTAACTTCAGGGAAAAACATCAGACAGGAAACTAGACAGCAATTCACTAGTGAACAATTATTGGAAATAATTTTAAATATTGAAATAGAGAAATTTACCTCAAAGCTAGCATGCAGAGAAACGAACTATATTTTACAACCCTTACAGTGACAATCCTTTACTACCAACTCATACGGGACCACGTGACAGTGGCAAACAATACGAAGCCTTGCCAATCCCCAGGAGGACTTGATCATTTGATCGGGCTTGTCCAATAGTCAGGAATGTGGTGCTTGGCACAGACAAGAATAGATGACAGGAATCGGGTCAGCCCCGTGTCTTTGGGCTGCAAAGCAAAACATTTGAGAGTGATTTATTGCCGGATTTATTCAACTGCAATATCGTTTGATCAACGCATTGAGAGTTGATATGATAATGAAGCTAAGACAGTCTCTTAAAACCATTCATAAATCGAATAAAATTTGATATAGTTCGAATGAAATACATAAAATTAATATCAAGAAGACATAACCTATAAAAATTGATTCTAGAATATGCAACCCTGACTACTATCAGATGTTCTTTTTTCAATGATGAGATTTGGCGAGTTATCAAGTGTTACATTCAATCCAACAGGAAACCGGTTTCGGAACGGCAAATCAGCTCAATTTGAGAAGTTTAACTCACTAAAAGGTTTTTTAAATGTTCATTTTAAGAAAGGAATAATTCCTCTGTGCAAAACATGCTAAATTCATAAACAAAGCATTAGTCGCAGGACCACAGACTTAAGTATTCCTAGCGTAACATATTGTTTTTGCCAAACACAACGAGCCTGTACATTGAAGGAGCCTGCTGATAAAATTTTATACTCAGACAATAAATTGCACATAATATTTTATCAATTCTTGCAGTAATATCTTGCGCTGAAAGGCCCATGGCTGCCACAAAAAGCACAACTTCTTCTCTTGTAAAGCCGCTAAAAATCGTAAATCATGCTGAAAACTTTCGAATAAAACGTAAACTGAAGGTTTTGTTGAAAAACAGACTCTCTTGCTGTTTAGAAACATAGTCAGGGAATTTACGAAAGGCTCTATTTACGACTTTTCAAACAATGTTAGTGAGTTTTATCTTGAACGGAGATGGGCTAGAGATAACAGCTATGGTTTTGCCAGACCCCAATCATATTGAAAGCTTCCAAAACCTTTTCCATCTCACAAGAAGAAGTTCAGCTTTCTACAGTCAAAGGGAAACACTATGTCATTTGCCGAAGTACTTGATAAGGTTTAAGCAAGTATCTTTAAGAAATGCATAGATAAGTGGCTTATAAAAAACAGTAAATACTTACCTTGTTCAAACCTCGAAATAATTTGTCTTTCATCACAGCAACAAATTCTCTATTGCTTAGCTGACCGTCATCTATAAAAATTTGAAAATTTGCTGACTGGAGGAATATATTTTCGAGATCTATACCCATAACAAAACAAACTTCTGGTATTTGGCGACTAAAACAATGATCTTGAGTTATTTGACATTGCTTCAGAAAAAGTGGTGATTACTGTTTGCAAATTGACAGGATAATAGTACTTAATTCCCGAGACTTAATTCTCGATCTTTCAAGTTTTATAATTTTACTAAAAATTAATTCAGTAATCACCTTATTTTGCATGTAAAATAAGATTAGCTGATAATTCAGTAAGCATTTGTTTGTATGTTCCAGTTATTGGTCTTGTTTATGAATGTTAGGTTTTTGCAATTAGCATACAAGTGGTTACAACATGGCCTACCGTTTTCATCAAATAATTTAAACACTACATCGATGAGATGATCCCGAAGACTAACTCCAGCTACAGTCTGAGCCACTTGTTTGAACGTAGCTGCAAAGTAAGACAGTCAATAACAATAACAATAACAATAACAATAATAATAATAATAATCAAGCAATAACCAAGAACAGCCATCGGTGTTTTTAGTTCAGATTTTATTGCCCATAGTTCCAGGGACCATGCATGACAATTCAGATACGGTTTTCAAGGAGAGAGGGGGGGAAGGGGAGGGGGTGGGTTCATAAAGTGGGAGGGATTATTCGGGAGGGAGGAATTGTGAGTGGGAATCATCTGGTGGCAGACACAGATAGCATATTGTGGGCCTACATTATTGAGGGATGTTTTCAATGTTTTCTGAGGTATTGACGGATTAGGACCAAGGATACGTTTTGAGGAAGGTAACGCTTACAGATTCTTAATGAAACTTTAGGCCTGTCTTTACGTTGTCAGAAATAAAAGACAAAAGAAAGCGCTTCTAATGACCTCGAAATTCTGTCGAAATTCTGCCGAAAGTCTACCAATGCCATGGACAAGATAAGAGAAAAAGCAGAAACGTAATTGCATTAATCAGATGGGGAATTCAATTACCTGGGTCAATTGGTTGTCCTGCAACAGTGTGGAAGCTTAAGGCCATGTCCACGTCCCTGATGTTGATGAGAAAGCTGAAGAAATCCAAGTAATCACCAAACAAAATGCCCTGAAAGACAACGAAGACAAAATAGAACGCTGTTATAAAAAGGCATTTAGAGAAAACATTTGAATTGTCGTTCATCTGCAGTTGCAGTGGAAGCAATAGTAAACGCAGCCTCAGTTTGAATACAAATCGCGAAAAGTGTGAGGCAGAATACTAGTTTGTACGCTACACAAGGATCTCAGGTAATCCGAGGTCAGACTTGGATCCAGATACAAGTAGTTTAGGCATCTCGCTTTGGTCACGCTCTCGTCACTTGACAATTCACAATGGAGAATCTGCCTTGAGACAATACAGCCCCTCGATAAAACAATGATTTCTATTAGACTTATGAAAAAATGCGGACCAGAACAAATGCTATTCTATGCATGGATTTGTCACTCCATCTTCTGCTAAGCTTTGCGAAGTAAATACAGAGCCATAAGAGCAGTGCCTGTTGGTCTTGAGGGAGTACACTACTCCTGCTGTATTTCACTATGAAAATCACAAGTGGCGAAGATAGCAAACCTCAGCTTCATCTGCAGTGAAAGTCTTCCTCACTTTCTTGATCTTCTTTTTTCGCTGTTTATCAGAAAGACTTGCATACGTCATTAGAATTTCGGCAAATTCTACTTCTTTTATGCGATCGTTCTGCGGATTATAGCTCTCGAACTGAAAAGGAAACGCAAATATTTGTATTAGCATTCTCTCACGTTACTAACCAAAGGGGGGGGGGGGGGTAAGCTAACTATAGCATATCTTGGCTCAGCCGTTGTCAATCAAACATGACTCTATCTTCTCTAGTAACCGGGAAAAAAGCCAATTCTGAAATAATCAAATGAAGAAATACTCGAGATATGCGATTCTGTTTTAAGGTTAAATTTTTCAAATTTCTATTTTCAAATTTCTATTTTCAAATTTTCTATTTTCAAATTTCTATTTTCAAATTTCTATTTTCAAATTTTCTATTTTCAAATTGCAAATTAATTCTGGAATTTGAGGATGCTATCCTCTTTTCCACTGCCTCCCATAGCCATGACGCTCCAATCAAACGAAAGTGCAGAGTTTTAGGGTTAGGTTGTCTTAGCAACCAGTTTAGAATTTAGAGTCAGAAATATATTGCTTTTTTAGACTACAATTGCTCGAATATTTCTTGTTGATCTTTAAAACACTATACATATGAATTACTCCCATTTTCATCTCGCAGAGGAATTAATACATGGAAAAATACATGCAATGTTTACCTCAAGTCTCATGACTTGCCTCTGCAGCTTTCTTTTGAAGTTGACAAAGGCGTCCACAGTCAACTTCCCTTTACCGTCTTTGCCAAAAAAGTAGGCCATAATGCCAGAATGTGACTCCTCCCCAAGGACATTTCCAGTTGTGCTTCTATCTCTGTGCCTAGCTCCTGTTGTTGTCATTGACAAAAACACGTTTTTGACCTGGAATAAAGAGTTAAGTTGTGACTGCAACAGCTGCCCTGGGAAAAGGCTCTGTGGGTTCTCAAAGCGCTTTGGCCTTCTTGCAAACACATGTCTAGCTGAGCTTTCTCCCTTCTCGGATGAAGTTGAAAAACACTGGCATTTTACATCTGTTTTCATAGAAAAGACAAAGAGAAGAAGGACAATATGTGCTCTACATCCATCACTTGTGAGGTCCTTCTGACTCGAGATTCCCTCGCCAGGGGGTGAAAGTGAGAAAAATGGGGAACAAGCTGCCTTTAAACAATAAGAGTGAAAGAAGAAAGACAAATCAAGTCTCAAAGGCCATGTAATTTAACCTTAAGGGGACTCTGTACTTAACAAAAATGTTCAATACAACTATTTGCTTTTTGCTCTAGGCAGCTATTGAGCTTGCCAGTATACCAAAATGATTGAAATAAAGAACTAGTTCAACTCACCCTTTTGAACTCTTCAAGTGAAACCTCGCCATCACCATTCAAGTCAAACATTCGAAAAGCAATGTCTACATGTCTTTCAGGAGCTAAAATAAAATGTTTTGGTACTTTCTAAAACTGTCTGGAAACAGCAAAAATAGTTAGTTTTGTTGACCAAAACACTAGATGGTTGCAATCAAAATCATGCTAAGCTGCACATAAATACAAAAACTGTTGGTATAAAGCAATTTACACCAATCAGAGATTTCAGCCAAAATAGGGCTGATACCATTAATATTTTTACAAGAAAGTAGAAAATGACCACAATGGCACCATCCTTTCTGTAGCTTGTCTCATAGCATTTTATCTTTTCAAATTTTCTAGTATTTGGAAACAAAGGGCAAACTATAGAAGAATGCAAATAATTAGTATTGAAACTTACTTCCAAGGACCGTCAGAAGAAAAACATAGTCAGAAAATGAGATCAGGCCTCCTTCACCAAAGCATTTGAAAACACTTTCATCTCCAAATAATTTACTCTGGTATTTCAGCTTCTTGGTCTGCAACAGGCAAAGAAGCTTAGTGAAAAGAGTGATTTAGCTTAATGCATATGTACTTGAAAAGCAGACATATCTAAATAAGAACATTGTTTGATTTGCTTCTCAAAACACATTATTTTCTGTTGGTGTAGGTGTTGATACTGCATTACAGACAAATCTAAGTAAATGCTTGTGGTATGCAAAGTAGAATGATTCTAAAAGACAGAGGCGTACAAAGCTTTACTTATATGGTATCATGTGCTTTATGGCAGATGACAAACAGTAGCCTTTATTTACACAATTGCATAAGCAAAATAAATTGAAACAAATAACACCACTTTAATAAATCATTTTCACCTTTCTGTCAAACTTGTGGAATTGATCTAGCCCAAGGCCTGCAAAGAGACATTTTGTATAAGTGGCCTAACATGGTCTAACAGTTTGTCATGAGCTTTTGGGCTTTCCTTGCTGGTGTTTCTGGATGCAAGGGCATGTAATGTCCTAGCCATGTTAGTCTTCTTTATATTATTATTAATTCACTTAATTATCATTTTCCAACTCATTCTGGCATTAAGCTTGCTGATGGTAATATTTCTTTGTCAGTTAGTTCCAAGGATCTTCCTTAGGTGTCTAAGTCTGAAGGTTTCCAAGTCAAAAATAAACTTGCAAAAATGTGTCCTAGAAATCAACATGGAACATTGAGTGAAAGCAAGTTGTGTGGATTGAAAGTTTGCCTTCATGACCAGCAAAATCTAATAGGATGATACAAAACCATGGCATAGAAAGATGTGTAAAACATGCTCTGCACCCTCTACCGCTGAATTCTTCTCCCATTTCTAGAGTGAAGAATGGCCAAATGAATTATCAAACATCTACTTCTCTCTCTTTTAGTTTCTCTGTAATTTTTTTTGTATATGTATATGTAGCTTTAATTGAAAGTTTATGTAGTGGAATTTTAAAATATGAAACTGAAAATTTGATTGATTCCATACAAAAATTTGACTAAAGCATCAAGAAAAAATGGGTTTTTACCTTCTGGTTGCATAGTGTCAGGGCATAAAGACCTGACAAAATCTTCAGGTTTCATATAGATTGTCCCACTCTCGGCATCTTGCAGAGTTGCAAAGTACCGAAACACTTTGTCAGGTGTACTGTAAGCTCTGATTCTGTTTTCATATTCAATTATCTGCAAACAATCGTTTGTATTGTTAGGACTATAAATTCTATTTGATGAAGTAAAATAAAATGAAACTGAGCTTCAAGTTTTGCAAAATAAAATCTCTAATGAAGTTTATTAATTGCTGTTTATTGTGCTTAAGTCTTAACAGCATACAATATCAATATGCACCTCACTATTTTGTCTAAATGACCAGCAATCTAGAGCAGTAAATCTTGTTTAAAATTATCAAGGTCATCAAATATTCAAGAGTCTGAGACCGTTAAGAGGAGGAATGCTTTTTAAGCAAATGGAAAATTTAATGTTCCTACTTTTCTTTCCCTGAAGCCAGCTTTACTCTTGTGCAATGCAGCGTTTTCTTTCCCTTTCGCATGAACCTCTGACGGTTGCTGTTCACCTCTTTCTTGAACAGGCTGTGTCTCCGATGACCCATCTTCTAAGGCTTTTGCTTCAACATTTATCATCCTTATATACAACAGATACGATGACGAAATCAATCCGACCAATGATGCAATCAAAAGTGAATAGTATTGACCAGACTTCTTTCTGTGTAATTTCTCTTCATCAGTGTATCTAACCGAGTCTTCGATCGGAATTTGAAAGCCATATTTATCAATTTCTCGAGATGCCAACTTTTTCGTAAATTCTTCCTCTTTAGTTGTCGCCAAACGAGAAGTTAAAATTGCGGGGTGTAGGTCATTTGTTGCTCTGTGAGACTGCAAAACACCAAGGATCGGACTTGGCCTAGCATGGAATCCCAAGGCCCTGAGCCTTGCAACACTGTGCAAAAGTGGCCTTCTTATAAAATTCATGTCTAATGAAGCTTTTTAATTCTGTAGTCTACATGTCAAAGGTACCTTTATCCAAAAACATATCAAATACATTCGCAAATAACTTGATCAGCCGCCAGTTGCTTGCAAGACGATGGACTGACCTCTTTGTGGTGTAAATAGCTATGTATACAATACGGACCATCGCTTTTAGAAAAGTGTGAATGCTGGACACACAAATTTCCAAAGATGGAGTTAGCACGCAACTTTTACCCTCCTGATCCCTATTTGAAAATGCCGATAGCTTTTATACATTTTAAGCTGTTCATCTCCAAAGGTTTGAGATGCAGGTTAGAAGCACCAAAAACGAGTTTCTTCAAGTATTTGCTGAGGGTGCAAAATCCTTTTTAATTAAGATTTTGCATGAAATACTCAGAGACATTCTTGAAGGAGTACTAGAGTAAGTACAAGTTTTTTAAGAAAATTGCTTGATGCACTAAATATACCACAGAAGTCAGAACGGCCATATTCAGTTTTCAGAGTCACCGGCAAAATAAAAGTTTCTATCAGGTGATAAAATCTATTCAAAGTTGTCTTAGCGGCTTCCACGTCAACTTTTGTTGATTTACTGATAAATAGACACAAGGCTGACAAACATAATGATATAAGCAGCATAATGACGCAACTGTCCTACAAAGAGCCACAGAGATGCTTCAAGGCCATGTCTTGGATAAATGTCATTTCTGCGTTCCTTTCTAAATCAGGGGCTTCATCTGAATCGATAATCTGCATTCAGTTTCATTTTTTGTTAACAAATAAACCTAAGTACATTTAAACACAATTTCTAACATTACCTAAGCTAAAGAAAAAAGACAATGATACATTATGCTTTATTATGCACCAGCCTGTGGGGGAGGGGGGTGCTCACAGATATTCATAATAGGGGTACTAAGGCTGGGCTTCATAGATCATTTTGAGATCCTGTATGCACATCAGATATACAAATATACTAAAGATACACGGCTTATATACTTCCAGTTTCACTCTTGTATTTTGGAACTATCAAATGTTACAGTTTGTTCAAATGTTCTAGCTTGTTCAAATGTTTAAAGTAAATTTTTTTCACATTCAAAACCCGCAAAAATAATTTGGCATTGCATGAACTCAAAAATGTAATCGTATAATTGGCTGACCCAGAGGATAACTTTCGTTCAAATTTTAGCCCAAAAAGTAGCCTAAACACCCCCTTTCTTAGATATATATGAGTACTCCCCCTGGGTGCACCAGATTATCCGAGCTGATACAACTCCCCCCGGTCTGCAATTAACCTTTGATGTATTTGAGGAGTGTATTGTTCTTTCATATTTTTTATGCAGCGAGTGTTTGAAGCATATTAGCCAAAAATTAAATAGGATTTTGAAAATTCTGCAAATGACAGCTTGCCGATACTCAATGAACGCCTTCAAATGAGTAAGTGGATTTGTTGTGACCTCTCACGACCTTTCTGATTTATTTTTTGTTTTCTTAATTATCCCTAGCCACGTTAACACTAATCTCTTTGTGACTCTTATTATGGTAGATGAATTAATTGGATTGCTGAGTGAGTGAAATTAAAGAGCCTGTATTTTCGCCGGTTTGCAATTGATTCATTCAGTGCTTTTATTTACAGTATCACTGAAGATCCATCCCATATCAAGGATGCCTGCTACAGTGGAACAGTTGGGGTGACAATCCCTTGTATTCAGCGGTAGTAGGCAGCTAAAGCAAGACATGCCAGTTAACAAGGCATTTACTGGTAGGTCAATTTGCGAGATCACAACATAATTGACGAGCTTTTAGTTAATTTCTCACAAGTTTCCCCCTTCTCTTTATTCCTTCTCTGGCACACTAATTAATGAACTTTATGCTGATATTATCTCTGGAAAGTTGAAAAGATTGCAGATGACTTAAGACAAGTACTTCCTTTCTCGCATTTTGACGATGCTGAAAATTTCTAGTAGTTTTGGATTCACTATTCCGGAATACCGTTCCGCAAATCTGACCTGGCACGAATTTGGATGTTGTTGTGGCTGGTTGTTTCAATGTTGCAAACACCGAAAAGCTGTTATGGACTATCGTTAGGTGGTGGAACTGCTGCAGAAACACGCTTACGAAATGGCGTTTTGTATCCATTCAGTTTTAAGGGGTGTAACAGCAAGGTCATTATATACCAGCTCGGTGAGTCAACGTATAAACTGCTGAATCTTATTTTACCACGAAAACATCCCGAAGAGGCTGGTCTTGGGAAGGCCCCATCGCCTCCATCCAGGTTCGGGGACGGTTCGGTAGACAGCAAATTGAATTGTTGATAGGTGTGGTTCAATAGAAGGAATGTGCAAAGGAACTATTGCATGAATTAATAATAGATGCCTAGATTGGCCTTGTTATCGTCAACAAGAATGATATGATATGAAATGAAATTATATTTACTTTGTGAATGCCGATAAACGCCAAGAACCAATAAGTCAACAAGATCATGATCGCAGGAAATTGAAGCAAGATTCAAAATATAATAGGTAGTTAAGGTAGTAATAGAAGATCCTATACATCATGTAATTATGAAAAACCTTGCGTAGAGATCATAAATTAAAACTTATTAATTGCAACTGCTGTGTTATGGCTGTGACTAAGTTGTGTTAATTCACAACTGTGTTATGATTATATGCGAAAGATTCAGTCTGCTAAATGTTCACTACACAATGAGTGGGCCTAATCTAAAGATAGTGTAATTATGCATTCCAAATGCTATAAAGATGTGGGTACTTTACTACATGAGAGACAAGAAAACTTCAGCTGTCCGTTTGTCATTTACTTAAAAGGAATATTTACATGAATCTTGATAAACCAACTAAGCAATAATGAGCAATATGACTCAAATTATTGTTGATGTACAGTCATGTAAACAGAGGTAAATAAATTCCATTCCACTTATGGTCAGTAACTAAAATTAGATTTCAGTGCTTGTTGCAGAATCAACATGCCTATTTGAAATGAAGCTCCCCTTGTTTCCTCACTTTTTGTGCACATATTACTCCTGTATTAAGAGGTACCAAGAACATTCTGGATTCATACCACAACTTTACAAATTTTCTGTAGCAGAAGCCCTTGCAACCAAATTTCTGAGTAAGAGAACAAGGTGGAATGGCATCCTAAATTTGAGTGCCAGCTAGAAGGCTTTTTGATAGAGCTAGATCAAGTGTCAAGATCTCTCATCATGACAGGAACATACAACCTGATACAGGTTATATTACTAAGTTTAGGTCTCAAAGAGCCAGAAAAAACTCAAAATTTTTTGAAACTGTAAAATTAAGCCTGCTTTGCATCCTAGATATAACAAGCAGAAAGAAAGTAGAAATTTTACTGATTGGTGTTGAGAGAGTTATTAATTAAAAATAATGGAATACATGTAGAAAAACCTAAAAGTTATTAATAATGTGAAATGCAAGAGTGTAAAGGTGATATGCTACTCTGTTTTTCATTTGCCTCCAAGGTATCATTTTTTAAATTAGAAGTCCCACCTCCTTCTAGTTATGAGATGTGCACTGTCCATAAGTTTTGCTCATTGAAAGATGATAAATCCTTTATGTAAGGAAAAATACTTGAAGTGTTTTTGTAGTTTTTGGATGTTCTGATTTTTGATTCTCAAAAAAATTAAGCAAATCTCAAAGCAGTAGATTTTATGATTCTAATGAAGAATTAATGAGCCTGATACCCCAATTTGTTGCAGTTAAGGTGGGTATTAATCCCACTTGTACAAACTGGATTTTGTATTTTTATAGAATTCACTTCCTTTAAATTATAGAGACCAAGCCTTGGGTGTTTACAACTGGTCTTAAATAGGAGCTTTGGCAGTGCTGGATCTGCAGGTAGCCAAATTGTTTTGCTGTCAGTCTCATATTTCGATAGATGAATAGCCAAGAAAACATTGCAATGCTGTCTTCATTTGTCAGACGTTCAGAGATGATATCCCTTGAAGCATTTCATTTAGCATCTAACTGAATTTGATGATTGTAAAGTATTTCAATCTTGTAAAGTAGAACATCTATGTTCTAAGTTTGGGGGAAACATAATTACCATTAGATCACCTTGATTCTAGCAGGGCTTTTGATTTTAGGTACATCTTTAAATAAAATAGTACAAATCATATGGAGTGAAGTCAATCTTTCTAGTTTAATCTGCTGAGCTTTAGAGAAAAATGGCTCCAAATGTTTGAATGTAATTAAAGCCTTTTGGAACCTTTGCTTTTCTATTTCCCTTTTTTACTCAAGAGTTTTCCACTGTCATCTCAGTCTATCATAGAATGGGGGAACATGCATTTTGATCAGCAGATGTATAACATTTTATTCCTGGTGGCTTGTAGAATAAGATGGCTCAAAGTTGCCTGATACTTGATTTTTGAGTCCCTTTTATTTAGATTCAGCCTCTGCATCATTCAAGCATGGACTTGTTCTACTATCTCTGCCATTGCCCTCAAGGAATGAACTCTGCGAATTCTCTTTAAAACCAATAACACACTCTGTCAAGCATCTCATTGAGTTTATCAAAGACGAAGATGGAGGTGTAGAGAGGGCTGCTGTCTATAACACTGAAGGCATTAGAATTTCCAATTCAACACCTATCGAGTTCTTGATGCAAAATGACTTCAAGATTTTAGTCAATGAGAATGAATATGATGTAGTACCACCAAAACAAGGTATTTATAAGTGAACAAAGTTGTTTCTTGAGTTACACAGATCTTATTCTTTAATGTCAGCACAATGGAATGTTTGGAAATCATTAAATTATTATTTAAGTATTGTTGAATGTTAAAGATTTTTAATGTGATGCAAACAGCAATTTTTTCTAGAAAAACAACTTAATAAATGTTCTTCTAATGATAATAAAAGTAAGAGACTTTCAATGAGGCATTTTATGTACTGCTTTGTTTAGTTCCAAATGACCTTCCTATTTTAGAAAAGAAGAGAAACCTAATTAAGCAGCTAAAAATCTCTGTAGGCTGCAAGGCTTTAAACTGACAAGATTTCTAGTATATGATTGAAATTTCTATTCCTTGTAGAGTACCTAGGAGAAGACCCATCAGAGCACCTTTCGAAACTTCGTAATCTGGTCCATAAGCTACACTCAGATTTGCATGTACAGCATTATCAGGTATTTATAAGAAAGTTTTCAATAAAAGAGTGTTTATATACTATATTTCCACATTTTTCAAGGAAAATCTTGGATGCTTTTTATATTGTTGTCATTTTAATATCCCATATTGGTTGCAGCTGTTTTAGAGAAAGCTGTCTGTACTCAAGGCCATAAGTTGGTTCTAAGCTAGAGAAGGGTGAATTTTTCTTCATTCATTCTACAATCTACATTAATTTTACATTCACATGTTACCTACCTATGATCATAAACTGATTCTATTGGAAATTTCTTCTAATCTTTTTAATCTGTCTTTTAAGTTTGCTTCATCACCTGTTTTACTTTGGGAAATTATCTTAAAGAATGGAATTTTACAGATGACCTAGATCATAGATGTGTGCTGTAAGCTCAAAATCTCACAAATTCTTGGTGAAGATGTCATCTTAGTAAATTCAACTTAAACACAATGGAATTTTACAGATGACCTAGATCATAGATGTGCGCTGTAAGCTCAAATCTCACAAATTCTTGGTGAAGATGTCATCTTAGTAAATCCAACTCAAACACAATGGTTTAAAATACAGTTATCAGAAAAATTATTTGGTATTTTGTAAAGCTGAAGGACACACAACAAAAACTTATGAAGTGATGTATGTACATGTGATGTACATGTTTGATGTACCTAATAACATTATGTCATAGCATTTAGTTTGGATGGAACATAACAGAACAGTAAAATGATTTATAAAAGAGAATAATAAAGAGGTCATCAGAACCAAATTCTAGGCATCTTAAGAAAAATATATACTTTTTTTTATCCATTAAGATTCATTTGTCTATATAACGAAGTTTCAATATGGTAATTTCATAAACATTTTTTTGGTAGCAGTTTTTAGGCCAATATGTACATGTCTTTTAAACAACAGTTTTCTGTGAAATTTGAAACTTTTTCCAAATCGAAGGGAGCTTTCATTCAAGTCTAAGAAAGTGGGAAAGTGCTGCAGTTCAAATTTTTGTTAAGATGCAAAATGCTTAACTTTAATATCATATTGTAACTTCTCACATTATCGAAGCTTGATTACAGGCCTGTAACTCTTGCAGCTTCGTAACTCTTGCAGCTTCGTAACTCTTGCAGCTTCTTTTGTCTTCTTGTAAGAAACATTCGGGAACAACATTCCAAAAATTCTAATTATGACCTAACACTGTTTTATACATACTACAAGTGTGCTTCTTCTATTCATCTCAACCAGGGTTAGGCGCCCAATTCTGCTAGTTAAACTGCCTTAAATCCAAATAACTGTAATAACAAGGGCATTGCCCTTCGAATACACTCAATAAAGCATTACTTGAATTCACTTTAATAAAAAAATATTCTGACCATGTGATGACTCACCTCTGTGACTTCTTTATTCTTTTGCCTGGCTTTTATGCCTTATTTCGCCATCATTTTTACCACAGGAACAACGCGAAGAGCAGATCCAAAAGATGCTAGAACACTTCGACTCAGAACTTAAGCCACTAGAAGAATCAAAGGCTCTTTTGGACCAAAAGGCGGCCAGAAGGACAAACATATTGGTGTGGGGAGGCCTGGCCTATATGGCGGCACAGTTTGGGTTTCTAGCTCGCCTAACCTGGTGGGAGTATTCTTGGGATATCATGGAACCTGTGACGTACTTTGTCACCTACGGCTCCAGCATCGCAATGTATGCCTACTTCGTTTTGACCAGAGAGGTGTGTTGATCCTTCGTCTATTTTATTTCGTGTTTATGCTTGCTTTTGCCTTAATAGAAATTACCAATATCTACTCACTGAGTTTTATTTAAACCATCGATAATGCTTCAACATGTCTGGACGGAAATATGAGACCAGTCTGGTACACCTTGTTTCCTTTCTGCAAAGTTTCCAATTCAGACGAAGTTTTTTTGAAAATTTAACTTCTTCTTGATCGTTTAGCGAATTTTTTACCATCCTATGTATCTAAATGCGCTTTCAGAGAATCCAAGATAAACTGCCTTCGCTTATAGCGATGTAATTGACGTCCAATTACAAGTCTTCCCTTTTTATTTTAAAGTTCTTTTGTATTATTCTACTATATGTTTTCTAAACCAGAAGAGCGTCTGATGGCAGTTAAATTTCGTCAGGCCTATTCAGAAAGTTTTGTCTTACAATTATCACATGCAGGGTATTCATTTATAAAACCAATTGTTAACTGTCTTATCTTGTCACCTTAAAAAGAGGTTTCTTAGAAAACTAGAAGAACCTGTATATAGTTCTTTTTCTAAAGATTTTGTTGTAAGGAGCAAGACCAATAGGTTTGGTTTTGTCCCTTGCCAGGGCGAGAATCAGAGTCCTTTCGTTTGCTTAGATGTTTCATCTTTTAAAATCTTGATTCATGTTAATGTTAATTCGCTGATTGTAGTTAGTGCTGATCCCAGAAAGATATTTCGAGACAAACAAGCTTTTCGAAAGATCTTTACTTCAAGAGTTTTTACACACAAGCCCATCGATTTATCAACTTCTTTAAAGTCATCTTCAAGTGTTGTTTTAAACTGCCGGTAACTCACGCCAGAGATGCACTTAAAAATCACTCACGCCAGAGAGTCAACAGTCAGCGTTAATGTTTGTTTTTAATGCAATGCAAATCTTTTCTAGGAATATACATATGACTATGCACGTGACCGGGCACATTTAGTCCGGTTCCACAAGGAGGCAGAGGGAAACAAGTTCGACTTGTCGAAGTACAACCACATTAAGGAGTCGATTGCTAGACTTCAAGCCGAGTTATCTATTCTCAAAAGCCCACAGTTCAAGCTTCCTGCTGGAAGTGAGGTTGACTAACCGAGGCTGCAGGAGTTTCACAAAAAGATGTATATTTTCGCACTTTTGAATTCTATTGAAGCTATTACAGGGGAGAAATCTTGTATTCGAACGTTCTATTGCAGTAGAGTTATAAATCAACATTAGATTCGAGTATGCAATTGTTATGGCGTTTTTTCGATAATTTTGAATGTTAAATACAATTTGGTGGAAGCCTGTAAGTTTAGTCGTTTAGTTACACTTGCATGGAGTCTGAGAGACATTGATAATTGCATTGAATTTATCGTTTTCCTCTTCCCTTTTTTCATTGAAAAATACTAAAAAAATTAGAAGATATTCACCATCAAAGCGATCGGATGTATTTCTTTTTTCTTCGTTGTTTTTCATTTTGCTTTATTCGATGCGGACGTACTTATTTTCAATTTTCAGTTTCAGTGATACTGATGTTAGAAAAATAGGAATAAACGGAAACACTACAAATCTTTTTAACCTCTTTCTCATTAACTTGCTTGACTGACCTCTCACTCACAAGCCCATCTTAGAACGCAAAAAGCTCCAAATGTGCTCATCTTTTCACTTAAAATATTGTCGCCTTTTCACTCTTTTATAAACATGCTAACAATTTTGTTGCTACCGTATTTTTAGCACTAAAAGGTGATGAAAGTAATATCTACTTTTTTATAAGCCTTACTACTTGTTAAAGTATGGCTTTAGGACTTCAGATCTCACAAAAAAACCCTATCAGTTCAAGAGCTGCGTTATTCTTAAAAGTTTTATTGGGGCTGTATTAAAGGTTCTTGAGGTTCCGTTTTGCGGCTAAGCACTCAAGTTTAAGCGGCTACGTTTGCTTAAATTCTCATGTGCGATCCATTGCCATGGTCCTTGATCCTGTCGCATTAGTTGTTGATGAACATGTGCTATTGTTTCGTTGCCCCTATGCTTCTAGTAGTACACCATCTTTGGCTCACTCAAGGCATTTATTTATTGCATTCCGCGTCTGCAAAATATAAGCGGATGTTTTCAATACCATTGGATGTTTTGGGCGCTGTCTCAGGAAGAGGTTCCAAATTTCATAATGAGGCCCAGCATAAAGATGGCAGCCAGTCGGAGAAGGAGAACATTATTTTTCAGTTTTAAATTGCAAATTTATTAACATGACTGCGCAATTTTTACCTCGTGGAGTTATGAATGCAGGATTTAGCATAGTGCATAGTATTTCGTTGGCCATTGTTGACATGTCCACACTCATCAAGCGAGAGTTATTCGAAACGTTTCGGACGAAGAACCACGCCAGCACAAGTCAGTTGGATTCGAGAGAAAACACCGAGCATGATATAGAGACTATGAATGATAGAAACGATCAAAGGACAGAAATAACAAGGCAGCAATTGATTGGAGCTTCTGTTCTTACAATTGTTTTGACGCTGATTGAGGACTGGTTACGGCATTTAGTGGAAGTGAAATTTTACTACACGTTTTTACTGTTTGAATCAACGATAATACTCGTACTTGTGCATGCATTAGGTTGCAGGAAAGGCAGAAGCCGGGATCATGGTGTTGTTAGGTATGTCATTTGGCTGATCGTATTTGCTATACGTTAGTGCCAGGCCAGAGTGCATTGTGTTTAGGTCAGGCTTACCATTGCCAAGTTAGTTGAACCTGCTTTTGAGTAATTTTGACGTTGAAGCATATACACAAGAAGGGGCGTGACTGATGGTGTACTTTACATAGGTAATTCCATGTCAAATCATCCAGGGGCTGTAACCACTAATTTACAGATTCTGCTGATTATCAAAATATTTTTTTAATAAGTCATATTATATAAAGAAATTTAAATTTTCAGCTAAATATCTGAAATTTTAGGCCTTTTTAGGCTGTGGCAAAATAACGGATGTGGTTAATTATGACTGACTTGATGTTTTAATCAATAATACCTCTAACTAGGCAAGATATAGTTGCAAACTTATAGAATAATTTTGAAACAGTTTGTCTATGGGAAGTGATTTCCAGATCTTGCAGGGTTTTGATTTTGAGGCCCCTAAGTAAATAGGTTTGGAAAAATTTAAGTTAGGTACACCTGTCAGTACCACATCCCAGACCTAGCTTCATTTGGAATCAGCACTAAACAGAATACAATGCAAGTAATTGCACAATGTGTCTCAACTTATCACAAAATCATGTTTTGCAAGAAAATTTTATTTTATTTTCTTGTATACAATTTGCAAATTTGACACAAAGAGTTTAGCTTGTGAAAGTTCCTTTGAAGTTCAACGTTCATATTCCTTTATTTTACAGCCTTCTTTCAATGTTTTATTGCGTAAAGAAAATATATCCTATAAATTCTTCTATTCAGCTGTATTATTAAGCTACATTCAATTTCAGCTTACAGGAAAATGGAAACAACACATTGGTAATTATTCTGCAATCATTAATGATTGTCTTAGTTGGAGGGTATTGGAAAGCGAGCACTACCAATAGCCACTGCCCAGATTTCTATGAGGTATTTTATTATTCTTTTGTTAAAGCATTTCCCCCTACCCTTCAGAATGCTCAAATTGTGATATTTGAATGTCTCTAGTGAACAATAGGACATCATTCTAGACTCCAAGTGAGTTAAATCCTTATGCCTTTTATTGAATTTGAAGCTGGTCTTGATGCATGAGGTGTGGTCACATGGAGAGGTGGAACTAGGACACTGCGCGATAAGCATAAGCTACTCGGTGTCTTAAAAGCCATTTTCGGAAAATGCCAAATAGATACCTTTTCCTTTGATTCAGTGCAAAACCAGCTTGTCAGAACTTAATCAGGTTTCCTTGCAAAGTGAACTCTTTGCAACCCCTTTGTCTGTCTTCACTGTCCTTTTAGGTAAGTATGAATTAATGCAAAACAGTCTTTGTAATTTGCGATCGCACGCGCAAAACAAAGAATTTGCCACAAAATTTTTTTAAAATTGCTTATGTTTTGAAGATTTATAAGTTTCTGTTCAGTTGGTAACACAAAAAGTCTCCTTAAAAGCAGCACCCAGCTCTTGACAACAGGTATGAGAAACAACCGACAAAAAGCGATTTGCATTACACAACATCGCATGACATGGCATGCGCAAAGTAATCGAGGCGTGCGAAATGGCGCATGCTGCCTATTTTCATATTACAAAGACTGGCAAAAGTTTTAAAAATACTTGAAAACATCTTCAATTGGCAATCTTACTTACATATGTAATATGTCAAAATCTATATCATCAACTATTTTAGTTTATCAAAGATTTTATTTGAAATTGTATTGAAGATCCTTTCATTCTTTATTCAATGTTGTGCATTGTTAAAATTGTTGTTTTACAGGAAAAATCCTTTTCCTTTCTGAATTAACAAAATATTATTTAGCAATTCTCTTTTTAATATAGTGCACTCTTCCACACTTTGATAGTAGAATGCCTTGATATGTCTCAAGTTTTCTTAAAAAATTCCCAGCTCTCTTTATGTCTAATTGACCTTGTAGAGGTGCTTAGACTATCAATTTCTAATATTTGATGCATATGAGATAACTAATTATTTTTGTTTTCTATTCATTAGCTTTTTCTTGTTTTAACTGTCCCTTCAACAATATTGTGGGCACAGTGTGAGTCAAAGCGCCCTTCATCTTCTTGCAACCCTGAGAACATCATCATGGCTGTGTCAGGCATCAAATTGTTGACTCTCTGTGCCTCGCCTTCGTTCTCCCTGCAAGTATCAAGGTCATTGTCCTGCTTGCTGCTCTCAGCTGTATATGCTGCTTATCTTTCATTCATCAATGTACAGCTGAAAAAGGTATGCCTACTACACTACTTTCACAAGCAGTTGTACATCAGCCATTAAGGACCTATATTGAATTAATAGAACATGAGGCTAAATCATGAGGGATATTTAATGGGAAAAGGCCAAATGGAAAACTTGCCCACTTTTGAAACTTAATATGAGTAATATAAATAAGCTTTTAAGTTTTCCCAACCTTTTTCAGCATGAATCTTGAAATTAAGCAACTAGTGGTAGTAATAGTGGTATCAGTTAATTGTTAATTGAGTTAATTGGAAAATGCAAGATTCTTCTAGCCCAGGTTTTATTCCTTACTTTGGCAAATGTTAAAATTGCAGTTTTAAAGAATGCTGCCAATTTAATTTAAAGTACATTCTGTTTCATAGTGCAGAGTTTATTTAAACTAGACATGCTACCAACTTAATGTTGGTTTCAAATTCCAGAATGACATTATCACTGTCTTGCGCTGGTTGTTTATATGGAAGATCCCTGTTGTGTTTTGCTTGATGTTGATCAATGGAGAATTCCAGGATGGCAGAAAAATTCACTTGATTAGGGATCTTTCACTGTTGTCAACACTGGTAAGTTGAGTCATTTTTTTTGTTTCGTAGAAATGCTGCAACAGTTTTCAGTTTATGTGTAATAAGTTGTTATTTGCTGTTGTAAGTTCTCTTGCAAACAGGACATAGGGTGTGAATCAGCTAATACAAATTTTTCAATCAGCAATATAGTCATTTTCACTGTGGTCATGGAGGTTCTTACAGAAACAGTTGCGATTTATTTAACTATTGTCCGCTTCAATGGGCTGTAATCATATAAGTGATATTTACACGATATCAACAGTTTTTATCCGATAATTCTGTCCAAGGATTCTAAAGTATTGTCAATCCTTAAGATTAAGAAGTTGCCATTCCTGCCCAGTGACGTGGCTTCAGTTAAAGTATAAAACTGACGGATACTGCGAACGAAGAAGGGATCTATAAAGACTGGTAGGATTCGGACTAGGAATAATATACACATTGATATTGGACAAACTAAAAGTGTCAATTCCTGTCACAATGTTTCAAGAACTTTTGATAGTTGATCATGGGAGTGCTCGCATAGAAAACAAAACATATATTAGCTACGCAGTTATGTGGACTACAACTTGTGTCGAAGCCAGTGCGTTGGCCCGTAGCGCAAGGTAATTAAGTGCTCATTTAGTGAACTGCTAGGCTCTCAGACTCAAGGCTTTTCGCCCACCAGCACTCATCCACGCTGCAGTAATTCATCAATAAGCCGAAAGCAAAGTCGTGCAATTTTCACTAATCTTGTGCAAGGCCTGTTGCTTCATGTGCGCTTCATTGTTGGTTTTGAAGTCAATTACCAACATAAGCTTTTTTGCTTGTATATACAGAAAGGCCCCATGCGTCTCAGAATAGGTTGTTTCTTTTAATTAAGCATAGCAAGTTGTAACATTTGATATGCTTCTGCTGCGCAGTTGCAAATACGGACATTTTTAGAAAGTCATTGATTCTTTTGACATAGAGATCACCTTTTCTCAGAACAGAACTAATTTTCTCTCGGTAGTTTAAGCGAGGCGCCTTTTACCCAACATTGTGACCTTCCAGCGCTGAACATGGGAACGACTAGTACTTCTTCTTCGCCACCTAATGCTCTTCTCTTTCTGTTTCCTTTCCCTTCACCATTCTCTTCTTCTCTCTCCTTATCTATTCCTATCTTTTTCGCTCACCTATTCTCTGTTCTTTTGTATTTATCCATTTATTTTCCTCCCTCTTCTTCTCCATTCTCATCTTCTACTCGCTTCTCCTTCATATAATCTCTTATATATACTATTACCGATAGAATGTGCCACTAAATTTAACTGTTGATTTTCTTTCTTTCGAGTTGCTCTCACAGTTTTCTTACAAAATCTGTGAGTTTTCCCACATATGACGTTTTCCAATATTTCTTATTTCAGGCCCTTGCTACAGCACTGAAGATGATTATTATGTTTGTATTGATGAAGAACACAGACACTCTAACTTGCCTCGTCTCAATGAACTTGGCTTGGGTCCCCATGACACTCGTCAGAGCGTTCATTTTCAAATACCCTTTTCTAGTTTCGTCATTTCGACTGCTCTGGCTAATTGCCACAGACTATGTGATTTTATTTTTTCATGCGAAACTTAAAAGCGCTGCTGATAATCTCTATTCACCAATGGGAGGCTTTGCAGCGAGGTTGTTGAAAAAGCGTACAAATAATTCATACTTTGTCGAATAAAGCGCCTTGCAGATTTTTTTAAAAGTAAACTTTGATTTATTTTAAATCTGTTCGTATGACTCCGTTTGTCAGGGGACAATGTCACAACATAGATCATTTAATATGTAACAAATGCAGAAAAGATTCTATGCTTCTAAAATGGTTTGAGGACAACTTGGATTACATAGGGGAATTCTAGCTCCTTACCTTTGGTGCGAAAAGCCAACACAGTTGGAGGGTGTGAAACACACAGACTCGCTTCTTATAAGAATCATGTTTTGCTAAAATGTGATCGGAACTTAAGAAAGAAAACTAACGGGCTTGGTTCGAATTGTGATTTTGAAGCCATATTAGAAGGCTGTCTATTGCAAGGGGTTTTCAAGTGCTGAACCCCAAAACCTAGTCATCTCTTCATTTTTTAGCAAATTCAGCTTCTTCTATTGTACAGCATTTTGTCTGTCTCACTCACATGTATGAGTCATCATGATGTGCATTGTTTTGAAGAAAAATTCTCCACTTTCTACCATCCATTGACGTTTGCTCTACTATTCCATTCACACGTGATAAAAACTTGACAGCAAACTTTTTAAACGGCTACTAGTCAGGGCCGTATGAAAATTTGTTTCTTTTATAATGATGATGAAGGAAATGTTTATGGAAATGGTCTGAATATTTTGTTTAGATGCGGGTCTCATGGTTGGCAGGAAAATATTTACAGCCAATAACCTACAGCTGGTTGCTCACTGAAGAGCCTATGCTCTCTGATATTTGAAAAACAGAAGCCCCCTTGTGCCCCCTTTCCTGTCATCTAGATTGATAATTATGGTTTCTTTGATAGACCTTGTCGTGTGGCTTGTCTTCAAATTGTTGAATAGTTCTGTACCAATGATGCCCCGTGTAATTCGAGCATTCCTAGTTAGAGGCATTTGATTATCCCATTCTTATATTATAATCTAATGTTTTGTAGGCTAAATGTTTTGAGCCACTGCATATTCCTTCTCCGTAATCTGTGAAAATCCTCTCTGCAGCGAGTGAATTCTTCATCAGGGGCTGCTTTGTATTATTTGATTGCCATTACATCCCTCATACTCAAATGAGAACAGTTAGAGTTGTCCTATAGAATAAATTTAGCTACTCAACAATAAGCACTCATCTTTAGTTATCTATGGCAAACAAGAAACCAGTAGAGAATTGTTCATTGTGTTTTCTTCATTGATTTCCAACGTCTGAGCTACACATATGTGCAACGAAGGGTTTGGTGGCCAACGCAAGTGTATTTGCGGGAGACTAATGCATTGCTACGTACCTATGCTTAATGATAATAATATATGATGATATATGATTATAATAATGAATATAAGTATAATGAACTGCTTGGAAATTCTGACCATGATGCATATAAATGAAATGATATCGTCAAACCTTTATTGCTGCGTACCTAAGTATAATGATAATAATATATAATGATATATGATTATAATAATGAATATAAGTATAATGAACTGCTTGTATGTTTTGGTCATGATGCACATAAATGTTGTCGTCAAACCTTGTTGAAACATGAACTATATTAAAATGCTTTTGTTGTATCAGATAGCTAGCTTTTCTAAAGAATTATTAACACTTCAATGAGATGCCAGAAGCTTTTTAGTTACTTTAGTACTTTAGGTTTAATTCTCTTGAATCTCTGCACTGAACTGAATTGCGCCGATGGAAGAAGCTGTTACTTTTCTTGAGGTTTAAGATTTTCGTTTCGATCACACTTCGGCTGCAGTCAACCGAATCTCCGAGCCTGAACCGTGTGGGAAGTTTCCCTCGGAGAATCAAGATGCACAAAAGACACTACGGATTACTTGTTACGGATTTGCCATCACGGCAACCACTCTCTTTTTATGTTTAATAACTCACTTGGATAATAATTTACAAAAGAAAGATTATTAAGGGCTAAGAAAATGTAAAGGGCTAATTCACAATAAACACGAAAATGGGACTACGCAAATTAATTATAGAGGGGGTTATTCCTGTCACAGTCTAATCCTCCTTAAAACACTGGAAACATATTAATTAACCAATCTGAAAACTCTAAAAATATCCAGGTTTCACATTTGGTAGAGAAAAACAACACAACTTCTTTGTTGACAACTAAATTGAATTCCCGGAACACTGTATTTGTACAACAAGAACGTCGAGTTGTCAATTTATCATCTTACTTAAGGAGTGAACAGGGTCTGTTTCATTTGGATCAGTTGGCAGAAGAAGGTAGTTAACTACAGATATTGCAGCAGAATATCAGTTAAGAAGCCATTATGGCTGTTGCTGTTTCCTCTTGTGAAAAATTTGAAATCGAGGCGGGAAAATAAATTTTATTCAAGGAAAAGAAAAATGGCGGACAATTTGGTATCTATTATTTCATTTGTATCTTGCTTGTTTACATGATTGCTTTTCAGTCATTAACATAATTTCTTAAATATTTTGTTAGAAAAGTTGTCTACTGTCATGTCGCAAGCATATGAGGTTCACTGCCGGTTGCCCAGCTTCGCGTAGGCGAAATCCGACGTTCTTTTCTCCTGCAGTGTCACACTGCCCAGGTGAAGTCAAATAATAACTTCCCAGGCCAGATATTTTGTTCAGGATGTATTCAAACCAGACTTATCTATGCCATTCAAAACACTGTTTGCCTACCACAAACAGTAGCAGGTGTTGCTACTTTGGATTTGATAATACTCAACAGTCAATCTAGTTTACATAAATTTCAGGTTGAAAAACTTGCATGTGCAGCTATGCTAGACTTCCTGTGCTCGCACCTCGGACGTTTTTCACTAAAATATCAATAAAGTCACGTATATTATGCTATAGTTATGTATGTAGCGGGCATCATTGCTCGCAGCTCAAATGCTTCCTCTCGCATGTCGCAGGTGATAATGTGCCATTGGTCGCAACGACATGTCGGCAAAACTGTGCAAGTTTTCCAACCTGACATTAATTATGAATGCCATTTAGGATATCTGGATTGGATATAATGTAACGACGATTAAGCGATGGAAATATCACTAAGATTGTACCACAATGTATATAAGAAGGTGAATTGATAAGAAGAAATGAGATTTCTGATTTATTGGGTTTGTCTTCTTCAGTTCCCAATAATGTGTCTTCTTTCACTCAAATATTTGTCTTCCTCATACTTGTATACCACGTTGCTTGCTAAAAGTTTTAATTGCCATTCTTCACATAGGATTACTTGTGATTTTGCATCTGCATCTCATATGAAACTGCAAAATTGTGCAAAATTGTGAAGTTTTGTACTTTGTAGCAGCAATATTCCCTTTTTTCTCTCTTGCTTAATTTGTTCCTTGTTTGTATGGGATTTATTACCAGTTGGACATTAACCATTTAATCCACTTCATCTATGCTGGGATGCATCAAGTGAAAGCTTTTTGTGTTTTGAAATAATTATAGTTACTGGTGTTGAAGATGCTTCTTTTTGCAGGCGGCATTATATTTTTGTTTATCTTAATGCCATTGTTTTATTTACAATGGGATAGGTTTTAAGATGTCAGTTCAAGGGTGGTCAAAGAAAAGTTGTCAATGGGTTGAAGAGGAACTCTACAATTAATCAGCTACAAGAACAGCTTTTTATCATCACTGGGGTTGTTCCTCATAGGCAGAGAAGTAAGTTTAGCCAACTGTTTTTAGGAGTTTCACAAGCTTGTTCAGTCAAGTCTTGATAGGTTTGCACTATCTTTAGCAAAAAGTACCCGCACAGAATAAGTTTAAATATAGAGACAGGTGCATGTTGAGTTTTGGTGAAAAATGTCAAGCTTCTCTTTCATGTTTAATACAATTAGTGGCACAGGTTAGACTATAGGGTTCCTTAGTATTTATTTGCAGTAAGTATGTAAGCAGAGATTTACTTAAATGTTCACAAAATCATTCTAAAGCTAACTGATTTAATTAACACACTAAATTTTGTTTCCAAGCTTATGAGATAATTTGAAATAGCATAAATAAATTTATGTACATGAGAAGGTTTTAATGAGCCTTCCATTATAAGATAAAACCATGGTGGAACACAAAATAATCTCAACTTAACTCACATTAACTCACAGTGGAAACCAAGCTTTAAATTATCCCATTTTTTTAGTTTTATGCGGATTTCCTCCAAAAGAGCTAAGGACACAAGATGCAAGTCAGCCTATATCTACTGTTGGTGTCAAATCGGGGGATACTTTAATTGTAGAAGAAAACAAAAATACGCCAGCAGTAGTGGAAGGTCCTAAATCTACTCAAGAACAATGCAGAAAATCATCTCTAAGAAGACAGTAAGTTGTCACCCTTGTCTAACTTCTTGTGTTTTGATTCTCAGCTGTTTTAGTTGAGTTCTGTTGACTAGTTTCAAACATCATAAGGAAACATATAAAGGCATCCCACTCCTCAATATTTAGAAGAGAGCAGCAATAGAAGTTATCTGATATAAAGTTGAGTTTACAGACTTGGCTTGGGCCATCACATATTTATGCTATTTGTTTTTCATGAATTTTTATTGCTTCCACTCGCAGCTTACCTTCCATAAAACAGTTTGTTAGGCCTTTCTATATCTTCGTTTAAGCAATTTTGCCAATGCAAGACTAAAAAGGTTGTCAAATTTGTGAAAATAATTAGTAATCATGCATCTGAATCTAATTACTTATGAAATAGTGCTATCATTGTGTACCAGGTTTTTCATGAAGTTTTATAATCTGCATGTACATTTGTTCACTCTTTTTCAGTGTAGTACCGGCTGACAATTCATGCTTATTTGCAAGTCTAAGGTTGTTTGTTCATTTGTTTCATTTTCTTGCATCTTCATTTTGATGCTCATCATTTTATAAATACATGGATTCAGATCCATGCCATACCAACCGTTTCCTTTTTATCAAAATAAATTAATCCAAAATTTGTCAGTTGAAAATATTTTTTCTTCCAAAAAAATGAATCACACCAGCATTTATCAAGCTAGTAAATTTTTGCCAACTTTGACTATACCTGGTGATAAGTTTGATGTGCAAACTGTGGTATGACAACTATTAATTTTTAGGCTAACAATTGGAGTTCTCTTTCTTGTGCAGTCAGTTGACATTGTGTAATTAAGCTTCTATTGTCTTTATTAATGCAGGCTTTCATTAATGAGAAGCTTTCATTATAATAACTTGGTCATGTTCTTGACCAGTCACTAACATGGCTCTTGCCTATTTTCTATTCATTCAGATTTTATTTTCAACATTTCTGTTCAATAAGATATTTTTATTCTTACCTCCTATGTTTTAATTGTTCAATTTATGAAGCTGGTTATGGATTGTGAAATGTGATTTGCAACTTTTGTAAGTTAAGTATGAACTATTGTAACTGACATGTTGATTATCTCTGTTTAGCTTTCTGCTGTTTGGTGGTGATATATCATTAGCATTGGAAATGAGAAGTCTGGCTGCTAACTGTATTCTTAGTGACCCTACAACTTTTAATGAAGCGCTGCTTGGGAAACCTATTAAAGAATATTGTGAATGGCTATTAGATCCTACTCACTGGGGAGGTGAGTTATCTAGTCATTGGATTGCTATCATTCTGCTGCCTCTATCACTAATCATTCAGTGCAATCAGAAGTCTTGATTATTCATTCACATCATTGCTTATACATACCTTCACCTTGATCATCAATCATAATCGCTATCATAACCCAAATTTCAGTGTTTGTCTGAGGCTTTAGCACTTATCAAGGTTTAATAAAGAATGAACTATAACGTGATTCAACAACACATCTTTTTCAGTGGTATTAGACAACTACAGATTGCCACCCACATTTTTAAAGTCGATTGTATTTTGTTCTCATGTTTTGGACTTTTTAGCTGATTATTTCACATTCACTCTGTGGTACTTTCCAACTTCCACCTATGCCTATTATTCAAATGACCTCTGCCTTTCCGCTCCGAAATTGTTTGATCTTGTTTCGCATTTGCTGTGTATACTTGAGAGGATTGAGAGCCTTAACAACTACACATGCTAGCTTTCTGTACGTTTCTTTAATTTTTTTATTGACACTGCGTTGGCCATGATCACTCTGCTAATGGTCTCCTAACCGTTACCTCTGTATAAATTAATGTTCAGGGTGAATTAGCTCGTGCGCCATCTTGGAGTGCTAAAAACTGACCAGGCTAAAAGGAATGAATGTGATAAGGTCGAAGATTCAGGTTTTTATACGCAAATTTGTCGATGTTGGGCACCATAAAAACAGGTGAAGGAAAAGAGGGGAATAGAAGAATCTCTTGATTATGCGGCCTTATCAAAAGATTTATTCATGAAGATAAAAAATAATAACCCATTTGCCAGCACTCTTACCACTGCAACCATGAAGAAAGGGAAGGAAATATTCCGATCAGTTAACGTTTTCTTTTGGTTAAACTCAATTTTTTCAATGCTCGACACTTAAGAACACAGCATGGATGCGAAATTAAGAGATTTCTAGGCGAATCCGCACAGCTCAACCGTGATCTAGATCCAACTTTTGTTACTCAACTCGAGCGGATTCTTTTTAAACTTTCTCTTAATAACTGCTGAGTAGAATATGGTAGCGATAACACCAAACAGCGTTGAACTCGATTATCTCAGGACATCGTCAGAGGAGCTAGGCGTAGGTGTAAACATGTGTAAAGCTGTAGAGAATGTGTTCAGCCTGGGGTGCCACAAGGCTCTACTCTGGGCCAAATGCTACCCACCATAGATGTCGCTATTTCATCGCTAAGGATACCAAATTCGTGACAGTGATGGTGATGGTGCAAGTTCTCGATTTACGGAGGCTGGTCGACTAAGGTTATCTAATCTATTCTAGACGAAAGTATATATATCCATCCACCGCAGAAACATTTCTAGTTCTGCTTTCACATTAGTCTTTCTCAAAACACTGTAATAAGAAGATCAAAAGGAAAGTACCGTGTACAGTGCAAAGTTCCAATTGGAGACAAAAGCATATTTGTATAGCCAGCTTCTGCTAGTGAGATTCTGCTAGAATACCTTGCGATACATGCATGCCTTGAAGAAACACGAGACAGCAAGATAGAAGTAAATGACCAAGGGGGCTACGAAATGATGGTCTCATCTTTAGTGAAACATTTGAAAGGGAATATATCTAAACTCTTAAGAAATTTTATCCATTCAATTTTGTTAATGTCAAATACATGGAAACGCTTGTAATAGGCAAGTTTCAATGTTAATGAGCTGACAGTAAAACTTGACACTGGAGGTAAAAAATAAGAGCTGACAGTAAGAGCTGACAGTAATAGCTGACAAGAAGAACTGACAGTAGTATCTGACAGTAATATCTGACAGTAAGAGCCGACAGTAATATCTGACAGTAAGAGACGACAATAATATCTGGCAGTAGTATCTGACAGTAATATCTGACAGGAAGAGCTGACTGTAAGAGCCGACAGAAAGATCTGATAGTAATACCAGATTGTCATTGAATTACCAGATTGTCATAAATTAAACTCTGTTTATTAATAATCTATAATTTGCTGGTAACTTTTGCCAACACAATGGGAAACTTGATCAAGAATTAAATTAGTGATAGACTGCCTATTTAATGTTCAATTTTAGAAGTTTGTCAGAAGTTCCTTTCACTTACTGCAATATTCCTTCGGCCGGCTGGAATGGAAATGAACCTGGAGTGTTTTGGCATGTCATTCTCATGTCCTGGATTCTTCCAGCCCATTGATTGGGAAACCAGAGGTGCATACTTGGGCATCCCCCCCTATTTTCCTGTCTACGCTCTTGTTTGTTAAGTCACGTTGGTTTTGTTCACTTTGATCTTGCATTGCAGGGGCGATTGAGATAACAAGCTTGTCAAAGTACTACGAGACAGAAATCGACGTTGTGGATATCCAAACAGGGAGGATTGACAGGTTCGGTGAGTCTGTGCGCCTTACCCAATAATCTTCTCCGTTTCCCATTCCGCCCACGTGCTCACGTTCCTTTGATGTCTGTACCGCTAAAAGGATTGTGTAATGATCGTACCGCAACCTGTTGGCGTGAGCACTAATCAATTCAATTCATCCCAGCAATACGAACACTCTTCACTTCGAGAACTTAGAAAATTTGATCAAAGCAATTCTGCATAGATTATTCGGGCTTTTTCGTAAATCTAATAATTTGACTTGCTTGTTAAACCAGCTAATCTCATTCACTAGTGAATCTACAACGTATGCAGAATTTCTTGTTTACCACTCCAGGTAGCCATTCGCACGCAAGGTAATAACCAGACATACCTTTGCCAAAGCCATGTGACTTCGTTCAATTGCATTTATATTATATATATTGGATGAAAATGTACTACTGGTAAAATTTGATTTACTTTGAATTTAATGTCGGTAATATACATAAGTTGGTCATAATTGGCTAGATTATTCATAGCTAGAAATTGTCCAGACTTCCAGTAAAAAGCCATTTGTGAAATACAGTTCAATTAATATCAATCATTTATACGTGTGCATTGCTTAAAACTAAACTCATTAATGTATTTTTGCTTAAATCATTGTTTCAATTTTAGGCGAAAATGAGGATTACAAAAACAGAATTTTCTTAATATACGACGGCATACATTATGACCCACTTGTGAAGAACAATGCGAGCAGCCCAGCTTCACCTGCACAAACGATTTTCCCCAGCAACGACGATGCCATTCTCGTGGAGGCACTAGCAATATCGAGCGAAGCACGCCAGGTAAATTTCCAATTGGCAACGAAGGCTCTAGCATCTCTAAAACCCACTGCGTTGATTGGTTAGGCATTGGCAAGGCTTACGAGATTTATCCGCATCATCTCCAGAATGTCAAGTAACGTGGGTCATGTCTGCCTTTTGCTGCTACGATACCGATTCGAATTTCAAATTTTTTCCAAGTCTCTGCCAATCAGGAAAGAATAGTCGACTGCTTTTCTCAGTTGTCGTTGCTAAGCCATTTCTCATCTTATCGCAGAAAAGGGAATTTACAGATTTGGGTGGGTTCAAGTTGCGATGTCTTGCCTGCCAAAAGGTACTTGTTGGTCAAGAAGATGCACAGTCGCATGCTAAATCCACCGGACATACTAATTTTGGCGAAATTTGATAGCACTGGTGCCTACGGTGAGTAAGCGTCCGAATTCGCTTTTGTTACATGCGTCCGGTTTTTAAGGACAGCGATTGTTCATAATCAATATCGTTCCCTGCTTTGGTCGATCTTAGATTATTCAAAATGAGTGTTCCAAGGCCAACCTTGAAAAATATATTCATTGTTTGTACCGACTTTCAGCCATATACCTTCAAGCCTTATCCCACGCAAGGATGACGTATTCTCATCTTACAAGAAATCAACCGCGCAACCATAGCCCAAATATAGTGGGGCGCAAGAAAGATCCTTGTTGGATTTAGTTGCATTTTTCATTTTGCGTTTTCTTTGGTGAGACCAAGTTGTCTCCTTCGTTGTCAAGACTTGCTTTAGAAAAAACCAAGAAATGTTGACATTAAACCTAACAAAGTCATTTTTCAATAAATAAGTAAAATTTTCAACTTCAATAAGCAAATCAAGTTAAGACTGTTTCTACTTTTACGCCTTTCATCCTATTATTATTTAAATCGAGTTTCATTTTCCCCCCAAATGAAGTCACGTCAAAAGTTGTTTACAAATGTTAATCAGTTTTCTGTTAAGCATTATGTCAAAGTTCTGTATCCAATGTCCAAAGACCTTATAAACAAGATGGTCTTGTCCACTCAAGCCATTTATTCATTTTCATAGAACACTCCAAGGACGGCATTGCGTCCAATGTTTTCTTTTGCCATCGTTTGTAATGGTGTTCTTGTTTTTTCCGTCTGGCAGACTTCCTATCCCCTAAAAACCTCTACATTCTTGCAAACCATCCACCTTTGTTCTTTTCAGGCACATGTTTGCCACGTAAAAAATTATTTCATTGGTTGTGTGTCGAGGAGAGAGCATCCTCGTGGTTAAAGGCAGAGTTTGGAGTTTACATGGCATTGACCATTTGAGTAAGAATATATATCATTGCAAAGAAATACCTTTTTTGAAAGAAAGAAATTGTTTGATGAGAAAGATATTTTTGTCAAACCACTACCATCTATCATCCGATATTCTTTTAATCGCAACTGTACATATCTCTTTGATAAAAGGCATTCGATTTCAATTAAATGTTTTCCCAGTCGATATTTCTTTAAATCATGTTCTTCGTGTTCCAACACATGCAGATATCACCCTGACTTGTCCCCATTTGTCATTTAAATTAATACTAGCAAGATAATAAGAACTTCACAATTAAAAATTAACACAGCTGTTATAAGAAGCTTCAGAGTGCATAGTTTGATTTATTTTTGTGGTCAGACCGTTCCCCAAAACAAAAAGGCAGGGAGGACGCCTTGTCTTGGCTCTTAGACTTTAAAGTGGCACAATAGAGTGGACATACTGAAGTCATTGCATGAAAGCTGAAAGGATCTTTTCATCCTACAACTCTCAGTTCGGCAACATCGGAACAGGGCTGATAAACTGACCGATGATTGATAGCAAGTAGCAGATCACGTGATAATAATGAAGAAGCGGCACACACGATTGGCTCCTATTACTAGCCCATCGGTGTTTATTCACCATTGATTCGATTTCTTTTCAAGGTACAGTGTTCACTGCACGACTATATATTTAAATCGTCTACAACAACAACAACAACAAACACATGAGTTTTATGCTGTTACCAATGCGATATGGTTTTCGGTCAAGGTCTCGGCAAATGCGATTACAAATGAAATAAAATGAATTTCGACTGCTCTTTAACCTCTAAATCAGTCGATCAAATGAGTCTAACTCAGACAATGACCTTCTTGTTAATTTGGTCATGACACGTGGAGCTTGGTAAAAACGTCGTAGTTGAACTGGAGCTCAGTGGTGTGTCTCTAATTTCACTGCGATCCAACTGATTTTGCTCTTTGTCTGCGTTGATTGGTTTAGTTACGGGAGAATATATTTCCACCATAAAATTTGTTTCGGCAGGTCTCTTTTCCTTTGTTCCCTCGTTATCATTTTATCATCATTTTATTCATTCAAAACATTTCTTGCCTCTTGAAGCCCAGTGGCGAGAAAGGCCACTGCAGGATACGTAGCCACTGCAACCCCATGCAACATCACTGCAATCACATTGCAATATCATGTGAGGCTATGCAATCCCATGCAATCCCGCACAATCGCATTGCAGTCCCATGCAATTACACTGCGACCCCATGAAATCACATTCAATCACACTGCAATCCCATGCAATCCCGCACAATCGCATTGCAGTCCCATGCAATCACACTGCACCCCCATGAAATCACATTCAATCACACTGCAATCCCACGCAATCCCGTACAATCGCATTGCAATCCCATGCAATTACACTGCGACCCCATGAAATCACATTCAATCACACTGCAATCCCACGCAATCCCGTACAATCGCATTGCAGTCCCATGCAATTACACTGCGACCCCATGAAATCACATTCAATCACACTGCAATCCCATGCAATCACAATGCAATCCCATGCAATCACAATGCAATCCCATGCAATCACACTGCAATCCCATGCAATCCCGTACAATCGCATTGCAATCCCATGCAATTACACTGCGACCCCATGAAATCACATTCAATCACACTGCAATCCCACGCAATCCCGTACAATCGCATTGCAGTCCCATGCAATTACACTGCGACCCCATGAAATCACATTCAATCACACTGCAATCCCATGCAATCACAATGCAATCACACTGCAATCCCATGCAATCACACTGCAATAACATTCAATTCCATTAAATCGCACTGCAATCCCATGCAATTATATGCAATGCCATGCAATCACACTGCAATCCCATCCAATCACATTCAATCCCTTGCAATCCCATCCAATCACATTCAATCCCTTGCAATTCCATACAATCACATTCAATCCCTTGCAATTCCATACAATCACACTGCATCTTAACTATTGCAGGCTAATGAAGAATGGGATATTGCCCCAAAGGTTCGCGGGGTGTTTGGGGAGGTGAGCTCGTTTCACTATCAATTTCGGATTTAAAATTTCCTATCGCGCTCATTTCTTATCTACCCAGGAAGGGCATGTTATTGAACTTGGTCTCGTCGGGTTTTCGTTTTGCAATTTGTCAAGTCTCCGTTTCTATTATGTCTGTTTGGAATCGTTTTCTGTGACTTTGGTTCCAGATCAGCTTCGTCCAGTGGGGTCGATAGCTGCTTCAAAGTATATAAAAGACATTTCTCCTGAGGCTTTAAGTTCGTTTGAAGTGTCGCTTGGTCTTCTGTCGCTAATAGGGTCTGTTATGGGTTTACGAACTTAGTGCCATCAGTTGTCCAAGGTGAAGTTAGCTAGCGACGGGATACCTTCGTTACCACGGAGACACTTCTATATGGCATCTTTACGAGATGTCACTTCCCAATTCAGCTCAATACGTATGACGGTTAACCGTAGAGGATTGTGGGAAGGCGAGCAATGACCTTGGCCTGCTTTCAGAGGCCAGCGGGTACTTCTTCGGGTATAGCCTTACAGTTATCTTGTTTTGCATTTGGCTAAGTCAGGCCTCTTAAAGTTTGTTGTGTTTCCGATTTTACCGAGCTGGTTACTATAAACAAGGATTAGGTAAATTTCTACGCAATGCATAATGTTTGTTTGGCAGATTTGCTGTTTTCTATGGTCTCGAAATGCTCTGGAATGTCAGCGAGATCTGAAGCAAACTTTCCGTTTTCTAAATATTATGCCTGGATTGTGAAATCCGGTAGCGACCTTTAGAAACAGCAATATCTTGTCAGGAATTCTTTTGTATCTGTCACAGATCTCAAATCTCAAAATCAGATCTCAAAATACGAAACTCGGAGAATAAACGCTCTCCAAATACCTACAATGCCCGCCAAAAGTAGTTGGAACACCGAGATTGTACTGGCAATAAATATATATTTTTCAGTTCATTTCCCTATTACAAGCAGACAGAGCCCCCTCCCCCCTTAAACAATGTTGTGAAGGTAGGTGAACATGTCGCTAAACATGGGATACACAATTTGCGCTCCAACATACACTTGTAGTCAATTTCCAGTCGGAATCCAACATTGTATATGGGGGAGGGGCGACATTTAGTAGGAAAGATGATTGAACTGTTCCAACACTTTTGGCGGGCATTGTAAACTACGGCTGGAACTCTCAAAGAAAAGTTTTTCCAACGTCGGTGCGAAGGTCTGGAATGGTATCCCAAATGTCATTAGAAATGTGGAATCTACTGACCTTTCTAGGCATAAAATGAAAACCTACCTCTTGGGCTAACAAAGTAAAACCTTTAATAGTAATAAGAAATCCCTAGCATGACCACCTCCTGGTGGGCCAGTTTAAAGTTTGTTCCGTTTTTATATGTAATTAACTCAATCTATTTTAGTAAATTTGTAACTGGTCAATGATTTGAATATGAACATGAATAATATTAGGTAAATATCTATGAACCATGAAGCCAGGAATTCTTCTGACTCAATGCAATCCTTCTTAATCAAGAAAGCCTTTTGCATCCCTAGAGTAGAGTTGTGCCTCCAAGATTCTTTCAAAGATCGGAGTTACCTCAAATCTTGTGTGATTGGCATATAACATAGATTGTTGGCTTCAAGTTGTTATACATTGGTACACCAGTGTGTGATATTTCCCAAAACAGATAATCTCCGTGTCTAGAAGCCATGAAAATAAGCTAACAAGACCTATTCAAAGTTCTTCTACCTTTTCTAATGAGGTCTGGAAGTGAGTAGACGTCCATTAAATTAAGAATTCAGCCGGCTTGATTTAACTATTTTTGCATCATGACCTAGGGTATAAATCCTTCCCATTTCACAAGAATCTAGGAAAACTGGCGTTGATTTGCAAGATTCCCACATTCCCGTAAGCTGTTAATGTAATGCTACTTAAACTGATCGAGATTTGCTAAGCTTGAAAGTATGATTTTAAGCCTTCTAAAGATCATCGATACATAAATATTTTATGGCAACCAAAACGCTCTTTTGATGTACTGTGAACGTTAGACAGACAATTTGGTCTTAATACGGCCAAGAATCGCAAAGGGCTGAAATCAACACACTGGAAATAATAGAGGCAGCAAACTCTGTTCTGTTCTCTTTGATTGCGTAAATTGTCTTATATTCACAGAACATCGTGAGTAAATTTATCAGCGAAAAACCTGCAGGAATTATGAAAGATAAATCGTGAAATTTGTGTATTGACTGAACTTGCTTACTTGACTAAAATCAAAGAAAGCTGCAAAAATGTTTTTGCCAGAGTCAAAATCTTTTTTATAAAGTCAAATGGCGGAATCATTTCAATTCGCAGGAGGTCTGTTAGGAAGCAATTGAGTTTATTCGAATTGCAAACGACTTTTAAGAGTTTTATAGATTTTTCGGATTGTTTTGCCTATTTTCAGTGGCTTTTCTCTCCGGCAACAAGCTTGTTTGTCTTACTATCATTAACATTCAAGATAGAAAAACACATTGATATGGAGGATAAGCTCAAGAGAACAATATTTCTCACTCTTTGCAAACCAGTCTTATGGAAGAGGTGAAACAAAAATTATTAATTCTGGCTAAAAAATTTTTTCGCCAAACAGCTGACTAATCATAAGCCTCAGGAACAGCTGAAGTGCGAAGAATCAATAATTGCTTTCTCGAGTAGGTGGTTGGAAAATCCCAGCGTGTATGTAAAAGGCTCAGATCTCATCTGTGCAGAAAGCACAGTCACGGACTACGTTTGTTTACAACATGGCTGCAAATGACAGCTGATTAGTCGCCTTTCTTCTTTGATTTGTTGATTATCCATTGGTTGCTGATTTATTGAGCTGAACTTGTCCAGTAGAGTTCTATAGTGTGGCGTCGCCAAAAACCTTTTCTTGAAATTTTTGAATTTTGACCACATAATATAAAATATCACCACGAAATATTATCAAATATGCAAAATTGGCCAAATGTGTCTAAAATCGGTTTGAGATATGGCCATTACACATGTGGCCATACTATTGCCAACTTGTAGCACAATTGAAAATTTTGCTTTTTAGAGGTATTTCATCATGCTCTTTCAGGTTATGGAATCCAAAATTCAAAATTTCTGAAATAGGTTTTTGTGACGCCATCGCTTTAGAACTCTATTGCACTTGGGGGGATGTTGTACTGTATAGAAAATAAGTGTGCGGCAGCTCCTCCGACAGGGCTGCTGTCGATTGAATGCAAGGACTGTATTGGACATTTCTCCAGTTGCAAGGCAAAAATCCAGCTGATATAACAAACAACGTGTGCACAGATCGTTTTGAATAATCCGACCAACGACTCATTTATCTTAAGACTCATTTAACAAATTTTTCTTTGTTTTGTCAAGAGGATTTGTTTGGTGGCTAGTTGTAGTTGAAAAGTTTTTCAGACAAGGTTCCAGATTCTGATTGAAAAAGAAAAAGAAATGCGGCATTTTAGGTGTCTTGTGAAAACATACCCTCCAGACAAGGTGCCCTAAAAAATTATTTCATACCCCCCAATTATTGCCCCAAAACCGTCTTTTAGCCTGATACTTTATGTGAAATTCATGATATTGAATGTGTACCGAAATAAACTTGCTGTACACTCTGATTCTCTCTGCGGTCAGTTGAATGCTAATGCAGGTTTGGTTTCATAGACCAGGTCCAGCTTAATGAGTAATTTTAAGAAGTCTTAGAGTGCTTGCAAAATCAGATTATATACGAATCAATGGAAATGAAGTTCTACGCAAAATGAGATGAGAAAGATGTTGAATAAAGTAATATTGATTTTCCGGATTTGCAATTACAAGTTAAAGTACCTCAATAAAGGCTCACTGATGTTTGGGAAAACATCCCGGGATGTTTTCTGTCAATGTGCAGGAATGGAATCAAAAAGATTGTTGACTAATTGTCAGAATTATTTTTATTTAGGAAAACAGCGTTTAGACGAAGCATGCTCAAGTTGAAAACAAAGATTCGGTAACATATCGATGTGCGTTTGTCAACGAGAGATACCGTAAAGCTCTATTAAGCCTCAGGGGGGCATGTTTAATATTTGAGGTCCTAGAAGGGGGGCTATATAGAGAGGGATGGGCTTTTTTAAAATCAAGATCAAGGATACAAAATGATTTCAAGCAGTTGAATTTCGCACTTTGCTCTGTAGTCTTTCTTGTATGAAATGGAGTGGGGCTTAGTAGAGAGGGATGGGCTTTTTAAAAATTTCTGCTTTAAAAGGTGGCTTGTTAGAGATAGGGTTAAAAGAGAGGGGGGCTGTTATTTAACAAATTTCACCATTTACGGTAGTGCAGGGTCATCAGCTGCTGACCTCACGTGACCAGACGATACGATACCATTGGGCAGCCTCGACTGCACGCCGCTAATGCTTCGTTTGTCCCAAATGTTTTACATTACAAACCGTACACAAAACTGTAGTAGATGGCCGAAAGAAGATAAACAGTTCAAACACTATTTACAAACACAAACTTGAGAAAACAACTCATGCAGTATTGAAGTAGATAAGAAATAGGGCTTTTGCAACTATTGTACACTAGTTAGTCACGAACCTAGAAATGGAAGCAAAACATAACTTGCTAGTCGTAACCTCCTCCACACCCTCGCAGTTTCCTTTGCAACTAGACAGGGTTGCACAGTTCCCTAAACCTGAATTGCTCCCACCTTGCTCTTACCCGAGGCGTTTCTCTCGTCCATGGGTCATTTCAAGTATGAGGAACGCTTTAGTTTTCGCTTCTTCTTCATGTCTTACCGTTCCTGTCTCGTCGGCTACTATTTATGCGCTTTCCACGGAATGTCCATGAGGTTACCAAAGCTCTTGATTGCGAAATAGCTTTTGAAATAATGCGCGAACAAGAAAGCCATTAGAACGAAGGGAATCTCATATCAGAGGCCCTGAAAGGACAGCACTTGTAGTTGTACCGAATCTTCTCGTTTCGCTCATCTGCTTCGACTTGGAGAGACAGCAAGTACTCTCGGAAAGAGCACTCAGTCTTTAAACGTCCGATTGGGGACAGATTGGGAATCACCCACTGCGACCTTAACTCCCTGCACGACCCATTCAGTCTCAAGGCACCATAAAGTCCAATGCTCCCGGGAATACCAGGGGAACCTCTGCTTCCCTTGTCTCCCGTTGGACCAGGGAATCCAGATTCTCCCTTTTCACCAATGTCACCTTCACTTCCCTGCGAGCCTTTGATCCCAGCCGGCCCAGTCCCTCCCCTGGGACAGTTGTAAGAGCTTGTAGGTAGCAAGCGACAATTTGAGGGTATCCCTGGTGGTCCTTGTGGCCCCATGCGACCACGATCACCCTAATAGCAAAGAAGAAATGATATCATAATATTAATTAGAATGCTATGCTTTGTACCGAAATGTTTAGCATCACAAAATGTAAAAGAATCTGCCATTGTCCAATGAAGAATCGCTGTACCTGATTAGATCACTCTAGACTATTAAAGATTCTTTATCAGTACAAAGTTACAAATCCTCTCAACTATGGACATCTGTTGGTCAGTTCCGTTGGGTTTTTATTTTACTCCATTGTGACTGAAACGAATATGCTTTCAGCTTTGTCTCACATAAAAAATCCGAATTATTTTATGCAACAACAAAACCCTCTCATTCGTCTTTTTCGTGTAGCAAGGCTATTTATCCTCTCTACTGAAACATATCAAGCAGATCTGCATGCTCTAAAGCCTGTATGTCCTTTCATTCTTAGCTGTTAAGAAATTTCAAGCAATGGATTTTAGGAACAATTAAGAGATTCATAATATTTAGATATATTCGTCCGCTTAAAACATTGATCGATGTTTCATAGAGAAAGTATGAGTGCAGCTATTGGCACACATTAAAAGTTTGAAGACCTTCAAGCCGTAAAAATGGTTACCTTACCTTGTCACCCTTTTGTCCCCTTTTCCCTTGAACCCCTTTTGGTCCACGGAGGCCTCTCTGTCCTTCCTGTACAAAATAGACAAGGTTTGTGAAGGTGTCTATCACAAGGTGTTCATGAGTGTTCCACAAAGTCTCTCGGTGCCATGTAGGCGGTGCTGAAAATGTTGGTCCTATTGGGACATTTCTTGGCTACCAGACTAGTTTCACCCTAAATACGATCACCACGCACAGGCAAGGAGACTGAGTGATAATTAATAATCACAGTTATGTCCTTTTTTATTCACGCTCGCCGTTGCTTTAGAATTCCAGAATTGTCATTTCTGGAATCGCATTCAGGCATTGTACTTAATACCAGATATGCACAAAAATTCCACTTACATTAGGGTTTGAACAGCAACAACTGGTGATTAAATGCCTTCAGGCTTTGCTTTGAACCGATGATTTTCGTGGTTATATTTACATGCAAAATTGCTCACAATGAGATAAGGCCGAAAGAGGCATCTTCAAGGTAGAGTGGGGGCACGTGTGGCCTAAAGAAGGAGCACTTTCGAAGGAAGGGCAAAGAGGCACTTTATCCCAAGTGCTTCAAGGTACATCAAGATACCTAGTGGTTCTATGCACGTGGTAAGAATCTTTTAGTTATTGATCCTCCCTTTACCTGAAATACACATGGATGGTCAGATGCATTTCAGGATAATCGGCAGTGTCTTAAGACATAAATTACATTTTTAATACAACTGTAGAATACGTACTGGTCCATCAGATCCGGGGCGTCCTGGGCTTCCACGGAATCCCTTGTCACCCTGTAAAATGCCTTAATTTATTGATTGTCTCAAGAGATGTGTTTAGTCTGAAAACTTCTAACAGTGGTTTAGAGCAAATTATCAGGTGGAACTCAATAGGATGAAAATAGATTAAATTTAGACACAAAGGAGGGCTAAACCGGCTCCTATACAAGATACTGTTTACTTGTTTCCACGAGGGTTGGTTGGAGGTTTTATAGAGATCCTCTAAGTTTTAGTTTCAAGTCTCGGAGGCCTCGTCTCAAGTCAGCTTGATGCTTTTTGAGAAAAAGGCAGCGCACAAAGAACAAGTGATAAAGTGTGGAGTTTAGTAAAATGGGCCTAAACATAAGTGGAGGCATGAACAATAGCAAGGAGATAAAGCCTTCTAATGACGCGAAGGCAAAGTGATGCGATGTGAGTTGAAAAGGAGATTCCTGCGCAATCGTGCCAGTGCGGAGGTGCATACATACCTTACCTACCTTTGGGCCTGGTAATCCAGGACTACCTGGCCTCCCCATAGGGCCTATCCCTCGGAACTATAAGAGAGTGAAGGAGCCATATCAAATTATATTGTAGGGGAATAGTAGTAGAGTAACGGATAGGATGATAAATTATTTTCCTGTATAATTTGGTTAAAAGTATTACCTAATTTTTGCAGTGACGGTTTTACGAAAATTCTAAGGAGAAATTCTAGGGGCAATCATTCGTTCCATAACGTTGAGCAAAAGTATGCAAAGTTTTCTAACATTATGCTTTGCAATCGTCCCAGGTTCTATGAGTAGTTCCTTAACTGCCCCTTGCTGTTTAGGGTACTTCTCGTTTGCTGCAACCCCCAGATCCTGGAGAACATTAACCAAGATCTCCTTGATCAACAGCTTATACCGCTTCGTATCTACTACAAAATGTTATGTAATGCACTGAGGTTGTTGCAGTTGTGCTCATAGTGCCAGCACAGTCGCCACGCGTCATACCTTGAGGCCAGAGTCACACTGCACCGTGCTCCCCGTGATAAAACACTAAAAAGAAAATTTTTGACTTTAAAAACTATTTTTAGATCATTAAATACGTGCACAGCTGTGCAATTAGAAGCATTAGTTAAAATCACCTTAGCTCGATTATGTAGGGAATGAGGATTTTCACAGTGTGTGTTGTTAACGACTCGTTATATGAGCTGTGCTATGCTTTGAAGTCATCGTTGCAAGGTTGCTTCGAATTTTACTGTGCGTTTAATCATTTTCGTTGTGTTTGTCTGAACTCATTTCCGCGTTTAAAAGTACAGAACTTCTACTTGATAGTAAGCTTTTTCAAAAAGAAAAGTTCATAGCTAAGCCTGATAAATTGGTTTATAATTTGTCATTCTTGATTTCCCACACTTGGACGCAAAACATTGTAAAATCATCAAATCCTTGTCTATAGAAGCATTAATAATAATAATAATAATAATAATAATAAGTTTATCTCAGTCATCAATAAACAGATAGGGTGACACTTTCTTCCCCCAATTTGTTTTTACTTTAGATAGATTGTATTGCTCATGGCTCCTTGTGTGGATACTGTGTAAAACTTTTCCTGTTTTATTGCTGAAAGTATAGCTAATATCATTTTTCCTTGACTTGTAAATAGAAGTATTGAAGCTTGGAAAAAATGAATTTTTGCCATACGCGAGGAGATGTTTTTCGTCGTCCAATTCGCCGCTTGAACGATCTGCCAGGTGACCTTTCCGTAAAGCCATACTGGTCACGTGGCTTGGACCCAGCCTCCCTTTCAGCCAATAATGATCTGAACAGTCTTGTTTTAGCCTGTTGGGAATGCTGTAAAACAAATAGAATCTGTTTAGTTATATTGAATAACTCGGGCATCAGTGCAACAGTGTCAAAAGGGAGACATTTTGAAATAATGAAGGGGAAGGGGGGAGTAATTTAGGGACAGTTAAAGTGCTGAAATGAAGGAGGAATTAAGAATAGGTACGTTGAAATCATGGAAGGGTATGATGAGACGATTAAAAGGAAAGGAGGGACCATAAAGGGGGAAGGCAATGATAAAAGATTATTGTTATTTAATGAAAGAAAAAGAGGGCGATAAAAGGTCACGGAGAGGGAAGGGAAGGTAATGTCAAGTGGTATGCCTGATGGATTTCCTTTTATTGCTTATTTTTCTATCTATTGCATTCGAACACTTAGTATCACTATAAGCTAGATTCCTCTCGTGACAATCGTTAACATATTATATTTCAAGTTGGATTAAGCATTTGTGTAGACGAAAAGACCATGAGGTCAATAGGTCAATAGGTCATAAGGTCAATGCTTCATTGTGTTGCTGATTCAGATAGGGATCAACATTTGGACGATTTTTGATTTCAAGACAATCGATTTAGACACATTGTAATACTATTATGATATTTATCACTTTATTGAACAATTTACTTTAAATCGATTCTAGCTCTCCTAATGAACAGCTAATTTTACAATCAACGGTGATTCACTCAATTTAGTCTACTTCAGTGTATGTGCCATAATTACTAAATCCAAATACCATGGTTTGCAGAAGAGCCCGAGTCTTCGGTCAATAGTCACGTAAAACCCTGCAGTATTTGCAAAGCTGTGCAATGATTTTCATCAAACACCACGCCTGTCACCAGCTGCTAGGAATCATCCTTCAATTCGACTTTATCAACATTTTCCCATGGGAATAAAAGTACAGTGTGACCATACTCAGATATCGTTCCTTAAAGTCTCCAATCTTGATCGTGTCCCCCACATTTGTTGCCAGGAGTGAAAGACGAAACTCCCAATCTAGCTCAATTCTGTCTAATAATTGGTATCTACCAGTCTCCAGCTCATTAAAAAGATTTCATCTTGCATGAAAATATTAACCACGATATTTACATTTGTTATATTATTGTGTTACGGTATTTTCGATGCTTCTTAATGGCCCGTGCTATCCAATGCATCGTTGCTGTTGCTGCACTTAGCTAGAAGCTTGCCTGCTTGGAAGTTCTCATTTGTACCATGCTAAGTCTAGTAAAACTGTACTCCACTTGCTTGAATACTAGAAGGAAAGGCTTTGTATATAAACCTTTCTAATCTAATCAGATGATGGAGTGAAAGCTGATGAAGTAGAATCAATCTCAAAGTTGGTGTAACTCTCAAACAAATAAAATTTCCTCTTAAAGCATTGAATGTCTTTTCCATGAAAACAGCCTAGGCGGGTTTCCACATTTGTAAGTGATTGCATGGTTAGATAAGATGATAGAAAAGAAGGAAGTAAGCAGTTTATTTTGTGACGCATGTAAGATGATTCACACTTTGCACCAGTGCATTTGCCATGTTTGCTCAACACAAGATATCTGGGATCACACTGATTACGTCTTTGGTAATCTTTTGCACGAGTACCTGCTACATTTTCAACTGGAAATCAGCGCGAAGGATTTCAGTTCACAGTTACCCTAACTTGGGTTTTCACTCAATGTTGGTGGTAAATAGGCCATCCATGGAGTTAACAGTTTCTTTTAGCAGTGAAGAACCACTCTTTGCATGGCGGTAAGAAAATTTCAAAGCAGGCAAATAATGCTTCGCTGGCAATAGCAAAGCAATACCGCCAATATCTTTAAGAAAAGGCTATACGCACTAGCTAATTCAATATTTATAGCATATTTTAAAATGATGTTGAATTTGCTGCAGTCCAGCTGTTATGTCTAATTTGGCATAACTAAAACCTAAACATGTATCAACTCGAAACTTCAAATTTCACAGTTTCTAGTAGTTCGGCTTTTCATCATTGCCAAATCGATCCTAATGCTAGGGTTTCAAATTTGCATATACTTAAGCTACACGCCTTTCATAGGATTCTTCTTTGCTGCTAAAAACAGAAAGTGTTTTGCTAATGGTAGCACCTGTGCCTTCCAATCCGATTTGCAGGCTGTAGCACTGCTGCTTATGAAATATTAAGCAGTCCCTCGCTAAACATATAGCTGATCGAAGATTTGACATTGATTAGTACAAAACACAGCACTTCCAGCAACCAGAAGGCATTCAGTCATACTTTCTCGTCTAGTTCTTATCTAGCTGCATTTTCTAAGCTAGAAAATCCTTTACGTCTGTCAATCTACATGTCTCTAGACTTTCTTGCACACCCTTTTCAGTAACTTTCTAGTCCTCTCTAGTCTTCTTCACTAGAATTTTATCGATTTTCCAATAGGAAGTTATTTTGCAGTCCACATATAGGTGAATCAGCAGTGTGACGCTTAGCCCTCTGTGTCTTATAAAATTTCTTAAAACATGCCACATAAAAAGATAATTTTTGAAAGTTCTTTCTTTTCATAATATAAAAAATAACCTAAGTATAAAGTAACATTTGATTAAATTATTAACAAAAATATAAATTTTTGTGTTAATTCACTAAAATGCCAAATGCAACCTCAGGAGTCAAAAATCATCAAACCGAGGGGGGCTTATTCGAGGGGGGGGCTTATTGAAAATTTTTAGTTCTAAGGTGGGGGCTTATTCGAGGGGGGGGGGGCTTTTTCGAGGGGGGGGGCAATTCGAGGATTTACGGTAATCAAGTCTATGAATGGCTTAGATTCTACAAAGCCTGTGGGAAGACAAAAGCAGAGCTTCAAAAGATGTCGAGCTTCTGTCAAACATGAAATTTCAACCTTCCTCATTCGACGGTGTTTTGTGAACCAGAAAAAATCATGTAATTAGGGATCTTCCCGTATCATTTGTCTGTTTGAGCGCAAGAACCAGGCCTCTAACCAGGTTTTGATACACGGAAGGTCACAGTCCATTTTCTTGAAGTGTCTCATCAATTTTTTGCCAGCTTCCTTTTATCAACCAGCTTTTAGCTGTGACAGAGTTATGTTATAAATGCTAGTGTCCACCTTCCACCACGACACATCCCTTTAAACATGTCATGTTTGCCTATTTTATCGATACAGGTTATGCATGCACGGTTATTCGGGTGCAGTTGCATTCCGTTTTCATACATTTTTTATCATCAAGTTTGTGCGTTCACAAAGGTCGAGCAACCTCGTTCTGGACTATAAAGCGAAATGGAGGTCAATTTCTGATGTTTTCTTTCAGCTGAGAAAAAGTGTCAATCATACGATAGAGGCCAGTGACGACTCTGAGGAAAGGCCAAAGTTGTTCAACCCAAAACCCTTTCTGAACTTGCATTTTTGGTAGAATGGCAACGAGGGCAAAGAGGGACATACGAATGATAAATGGGAAGCTGATGGACTTCGGTTTATGTACCAGAGTCTTAGAAGTTTTACTCAAATTAAATTTAAGTCTGTTTTTCAAATGTATTAGCAAGTACTATTCGAAACTCAAATATTCCTACATCAATGATTAAACTATTTTCGGAACTTTATAAGCAGCCACAGACGTTATTTGTAAAGAGCGTGGCAAAAAGTGGGTTTTTTGGATGAATATTCTAAGATCATGCTTGAGAAAAATTGTTTTGCTAGACAGCAGACCATTAAAAATCGAATTTGCGTAGTGTTTTTGAAACTGTTTTGTCATCCGCCGACTTATGCAAGTTTTGAGGTTTTCTGAGTTGCCGGCTTTTGATCATGAGCAAGGATACAAAGGCACGCAAACAGGATTTGAAGGGGATTTGGGAAAAAAGCTATCGCTTTTAGACAATTCCAGAGATGCAGTAAGCCAGAAGAATTATAAAATCAGCTCTCTCTCTCTCTCTCTCTCTCTCTCTCTCTATCTATCTCCCTCTCTCTCTACGCTTTGACTTTAGAACTCTTGCTTAGTAATGCAATTTGACCAGGGTCTACTTAAACTCTATTTTCCCCACAATAAGTAGGTATCATTTAACGTTTAACCACCATTGCTAGGGGTTGCCGAAAGGGGGTTAGAAAGTTTCAGCGTTCGTTCAAATTTATTTTTACTATTTGTCAAAGTGCCTCTCTTTATTTCTTATATTTCTAAACTCATGTTTAGATTTTCGCATTTTATGTAGAACTTATAGCATCTTGCATTATTGCTTCAAGTCAAACTAGTCAGAGATTACAGAGAAAACCTCGATTCAGAGAATAATTTCAAGAATAGTAGGGTGGTAGGAGCATGAAAATTTCTTGAATTATCACTGCTTATTTCAACGGAGATTGTTGATAGCTTTGGTTGATGGTAGCTTTGGTTTAACTGGATGTTTATGAAGCAAGTAAGACAGTGAAGATTATAGCTTCAAGGTACGACATGGAACAGTGTGTCACACTTTAGTGTGCGACTTGGCTGCTTAAGGATAAGTAACGTAGGTGAGAGACAAATGTCGCTATGGTTGCCTCTTTCCCTCAGTGACAACAACATTGATTAGTAAGCCGGGCTATCTCCACCTTCGCTGTTTAAGAGCATTGCAAGTAGTTGTTTGACATTGCCCTATAGCAGCGATTTGTTAGTTTTCGCGCAAATGATTGCTGCGCCCTTTACGAAAGTTGTTGAAACTACAAACCTCTTTTCGGCCGTCTTTACTCTGTAGTCCAAGGCAGTGCAGTGGGAGTACCAACAAGATGATCCAAGTGAACTCCATAGTCAAATGTTATCAAATTGCTGCCGAGTAGTCGCAGACCTTAACTCACCTTCAAAGATCGACTAAAACAGACTTACCCGTCGGCACATAAGAAATAATTAATCGATTCTCAACGTGAACAAAATATAATCCATAATGGCCTTTCAAATTCAAAACAGAATGCTTCACGATAAAGGAAGTGCATTGAACCGTGTTGTCTAAGTTGCCCTCACTGAGCTCCTAGCCCCATGGCCTTCTTGGTTGTAACAACTGGAGACCATTTGCCATGAAAGCAAGCTGACTACAGCCCGAGAAGAAGGGGGTGGGGAGGGGGGTGGGAAGGGGGATGGGGAGAGGGTGGCCCTACTGTCCAAACTAAGTCGTCCAAGAAAATTGCGATAATTTTGAAACAGACAATCTTTGCACTAGAGGAAGCACCCAGCCTCCTTCGTTCGTTCTTTGGGTCTGCATCTCCACTTCAAAGTATGAAAAACTTAATGGACTAAGAACAATTTGCTATGCCGCAAGAATGTGTGAAATTAAAGAGCTTAGTATTATTCAATAGTTTATTCGAAGAAAGCTCTGAGAATGAGGTTTTCTTTTGGGGACAGCAGCCTTACCTTTTATAGATATTCTGTCTTTGACAGACACGAATAACAAAGTTCGCATCTGTTCACCATTCTCCTCTTTATATTTCTGTGTCTTTGCCAACCAATGAGAATCACACTTGGCTCACTAAATAACTGATATATCACCCAAACCGCCCTCTCCCCACAATCCATTGCACATGCATGCCTTTTATCGAAGTCTTTGCCAACCCAGGCGTTGCTTTGAGTATGCAGTTCACAAAATGTTTGTGATGTTGGTGATGTGGAGGAGCGCAAAGATTTGAAAGAATGAATATGTCACGTAGAGAGGAAGATACTTTGGGATGGAGTTAGTTTTTTGATAAAGTTGTTCTTGAAGCGTTGACTAGCATGGTAGAGGTTGAATGTTATGAAGAAAGTCTTGCTCCTTATTTTGCTTCACTGGGGGAGCCAGCTTCAACAGAGGGGGATGTGGGGGGCATAAAATTCGGATAGGTACTAAGACTTGAATGAAAGAAGTACAGCAGTATATCATTTTGCGATAAGACAAGGTCTGGGTCCACGATTAGAGGAGGTGCGGGTGCTCTACTGACATAAAATCAAATGCAGATGTTGAAGACGAAGCCTCAAAGGTCTATGATGGCTCCTTTAAAGCAATACTTCTAGCTGTCTAGTGCAACTCCCAAGCTTCCGTAAACATCCTACCACTTCTAAATTTATAACTTTTCTCTTTCACAGAGTTTATTTTGTGCGCCTTTCTATTTATCTCTAATTTTAAGAAAATATGTTGATCGTCATTTGAATATTGAATATTGTTTACTTCCATGTTTTGTTTGCTTTATCAGTATTGCTGAGACTACCCCCTTGAAAAAAGCATCAAATTTGCATGTTTTGGTTACTCAAAATTTCAGTAGTGGTCAATTTTGATATTCCAGTTCTGTTGAAACACGTGCATCAAGCGTCTGTTGTTCAAAAGTCTGAGCATTCATCTTTAAGTTGATCGAAGGCCTTAGAGAAGGAACATACATACAGATCGACTCGTTATAATTTTCATTTTCTCATTAATTCTTGAAAGCCCTGTATATAGGAATGGCCTGGTCAGCAACAAAATCAATAATATATATTTATTTTTAAGTTGGTCTTCATAAGTTTGGTGATCCGAAGAACACCTTTCAAAGCAAATGTCACTAGGTGTTTTGTAAGGTAAGTCAGAATGTGGGACTATTTCACAAATGATTTAAACACCACCTGTGTCTATCAATGATTACTGGAGCAAAATTCTTGTTTCCACAGCGGAGAACTATTTCTGATGATTGCATTTCACGAAGGAAAGACATGTTGGTAACTTCTACAATAAGAGAAAATCCGCATTCGGAATTAATTACCAGAACATTATCACTAACAGATGCACTTTCTGGTGAGGTTGTAGGCGTTATTGCTGAATGGCATGTCAGAGAGGAAGAAATCAAACCTATCTGGTTTTCATTCACTTCGCTCACCGTCATTCGATTTAGTTCATCAATATTGTTGAACACGCGCAATAAGGGCATAAAAATCGAGCAATCAGAAGAGAGAGATCACCGCCAGTGACAGAAACACACCTTCCAAAGGAAGAATACTTGTTTCTAATTATCATATCACTTAAAAAGAAGATGATTGTGACATTAGACGGTCTGTGTATGAAAGAGAAAGTTCTTTTGTTTATTTGCATATTCAAATGCAAGCTGCTATTACGTCATTTGTTATGCGCATGCTCATTATGATATTTTCATTTGCTGGGAATGCGAGATAATTTCGTTTCCTTGAAACGTCGTTTGAAAACATTTGGGTGATGATCGACTGATTCAAAGTCATTTGATATCATGTCCATAAAGTCAATGAAGTACCATCTCTATGTGAAATGTTATCATACTAATTCTAATGTTTTCTGCATACCTTCCCCTCATCAAACTATTTCAATGACTTTTCAAGATAACCGGGGTGAAAAGAGCATAAGAAATTCTCACATGCAAGTTAAAATGTTTGAAGAAAGATTTCATACATACCATAACAAACAACAACCCTAGCAATTTAACCTTATAAATATTTGAAATATATAGTTTTTCAACAGTCAACTATTAAAAGACTTAAATATTCTGCTGGGTACATGGGTGCCACTTACCTTCAGGACTTCTTTGAAGCAAATTGGCATTGATTGTAAAGTTTACTGATAGGACTTTGCTGTGCCTTTCCTAATTCTCTGAATATTAGATCACGAAGCTCTTCGTTTTTTGGTTTATTTCTCCGTATAGCCAAGCCCTGTTCATGGTTATAAAGTTGACTCTGTTGACCGACCATGGAAGAATATCACGCTGTATGTTTTCTCAATCTTTTTTCTGGACGAAAGAACAACGCGTCTTTCTCCGGGTCGGGTTGCAACTGGCCTAGAATTCTATTGCATTGCAGAGGGTACCATCTGTGCCTTGAACAAAAGATTTTTGCTTTCCTTCAAAATGTTTGCTTTCCATTTTCATAGGCACTTGCAATATTTTGTTAAGGCACTTGCAATAAGCTTCAAGTCTTTCTCTTCTCTTTTCTTATCTCCCCTTCTGTCGATTCTTCGGATGCCTCGTTAGTGTCTTAAAATGGGTGGAGCCAATTTTTTCATGGTTCATGTTTGAGGAAGGTTGTTATTTTGGTCATTGTTATTCGCTGTATTGACCGAAAGATGTATAGCGGCCCTGGTTAATACGTAGATGCCTTAGTATTTTGGATGTTTTGAAGATAATCTCTTCTCGCCTCTTGTACTCAGGCAACTGTGATTAGATACTGTCACAGAATGATTGCTGTGCAGCAAGCTCTTTTCTTGGTCGCTCTAAAAGTTGTAGCCAGGGCTTTGAAGCTGCGATTCGATTGTCTTAAAGCCCTAATTCGATTGTCACGGTGATAGAGACATACTGCCACAGTGTTTTTCTTTGTTGCCACATGGGCCTCATTACCTCGGATAAGCACAGATTGTAGCCACGTGAATGCTGGATGGCTATGCAAGCTCTTTCTCGCTCCAACCAAAAGCAGTACTATTTTGGTGATCGCAGCCGCTTTTAAATACTGTGAATTTTGCATGACTTATTAGCATGCTTTTGTCGACAATGTTGTGTAAAGCAAGCGTGAGTTGCCGCAAATAGAGTTGCATTTGCTGTGTGTTTTAAGCTTGCCTGCAAAAAGTCAACTTTCTTCCAACTTCAAGCGCTTTTGATGGCTAGAATGCCTTGAAACATTAATAGATCGCAGCTAATTTTAAGCATGGGTGCGAAATGAAACGATGTTTGCTTGCAATTGGCAGTTATAACTGGGCCTGTGTTCCCAAATTAAATACTTTAAGTGATTGTTTTCTTCCCAAAGGAGCAGATTTGCAAAAAATAAAGTTTTTCAGCACAGAACATGTTTCAACTATGTTTTTATTGTTTACGTGAATTCTCTTGACGACGAATTATTTCCCAATATTTGCCCCATGGGCTTGCTTCTCATTTAGGCCCTGGTGCATCCAAGCTTTACTTCCAACCTCAACGCTCATTGTGGAAATGCTGAAACAAAATACTTCTAACGTATGAACACTGAAATGGCCAGAAGTAAGTCTTAGTACTTTCTTCACCTTCTAATACTGCCGTCTTAAATCTATGTATCCATTTCTATTGTTTTTCTCTTCAAATTTTTTCTCGCGTTCTGGAGAGCTAACTCGTAGATAGGCCGACATCGACTCATCTTTATTGTGGTTGCACATTAAACTATGATTATTTCTCGACTTTCACAGTTTCTGACAATGCATTCGCAAGAACACTAGCATGAATGTTTCATCCACTTTGTACGAAGTCCTGAATTTCTTTTACGCCTATGCCAAGACAAAGGACAGACGTTGTCGGATATTCTATTTAACATTTCATGAAGGTTAGCGTAAACAGTCCCTCGATGGCCAGGTGGTTTAAAAAGTTAATCGTCACGTTTCACCAAGATTGCCAACTGTTTGTAGGTTGAAATATTATGTGCAGATGCTTTCCCCTCTCGAAATGGCTTTCACTCCTATGTGACCTTTTCTTCTCAATGACTCGAACATTGTTCAGTATTTATTACAAGTGGCAATGTCCCAGCCACAATCTTGGTTACAATTTTTTATTTCATTGAGTTTGACAACCGTTGAAAACCCTCACGTCCAAATATCCCAGATTGCAACGACACTTTTCTTCCCCTTCCTCAAATTCTCCATTTAATCAGAATTTTTGCTATCCTCCAGGATGACTTCTGGGAATGTAAAACATGTTTCTCACACTATCTTGTTGTTGCTGTAGCTGAATATTCTGACAACGAGGCTAATGGTTATTTTCCCACATAGATCAAGTAATTGGCAGCCTCGAAATATACCCTTCCTATAACTGAAATATCTTTTCAATATTTTGAGTCATTTTCTAAACATACTTTGAACTATGTGATAAGTTTTTTAAAGCATTGATATTTCAATGTCTTCACAGGAAAAGCAAAATCAACCTTGAAGCAAAAGTAGATTGTTCTTTTTTCATATATAAAAGATTATATTTCTAATCTCAATTAAGTCCAATTTAAGCTGATGGTCTTTGAAGTAATTTGGAAGTAAATTGAGAATGTTAATATTTAATGGGAATCGACATTTCTACAAAGTAAAATTTTGATGGTGCTTTTCTACATTTGCAAACATCCACGTTTTCACTAGTCATGTGATAGACTTTCCATTGAAGAAGTCATATCATTGAAGGAGTCAACATGTTTCAGGAACTTGGAAACATGTTGTTTTTTGACTCGCAAACAGCCTCCAAAACTCTTGAAAGAACAGTTTCAAGTTGATATTGCCCAGCCACGTGAGCTCTTCGAACATGAATTGTTTTCGATCAACAGCTGTATACGCAATGTAACGCTTTTTAGGCCTGAGTGAAGCATGTATTAGTGAAACAAGGACGTGTTGTTTGCAAATGACATCATTAGATGTGTGCAAAAGTACAAGGGAAACCAAATAGCAACTTACGAAGACACTTTTGATTTATATTTCATCAAGTCAAAGCATGGCTGAGAGAAAGTGAATAATTTGCCAATTATTATGTTGGTGGTTTGCACAAAATTAGACAACTAGGCTAATATTTTTCTTGTATGGCACTGTCTGTGTATGAAAAGGCCTCATAGCATGCAGCAATATATACTGGTGTTTCTATATAGTCTTGGGGCAGAACTTTAAAGATTATTTATGGAAAACAACAGAAGGATTGCAAATTAATGTCGATCGAAAGCAACAAGAAATACAAGGCTTGTCTATTGGTCTTTAAATGCCTAAAGGTAACATCTATAGAAGTTGTGAACACATGTCTTGAGACCTTGAATCATAATCAGAACACTTGTAGCAATAAATATGCAGCCTGAATCCCGTGAGTTGGAACAGAAGCAGGAAAAAGGCTTTTTGATTCATAGGTCCCAAATGAATTTCCGAGTAGCCTTCGCCAGTTGGACTCACTTCTTATTTTTAAACGAAACCTAAAACAATTTTATATGGACAACTAGAAAATAATTTGACGTGCTTTAAAATATGACCAGTTGTACATAATCATTACATTTATTTGTTATAAAGCTTTATTGTAATATATCAAAGTTTCAGATACAGGGCCCTCATGGATAACAGCACTTCATGTGCTGAAGAAGTTAGCCTTTATAAATGTTTTCATTATTATTATTAATACTACGAACGATAATGCATTGTCACCTCTCATTAAAAGTATCCGGACCATCCCTTACTATTTGTACACGTGAATAGCAGTGAGCTTTGTGACAAATGTGGCCTTATTTCTATTAGCTTTGAGTTGCTGTGGATGAACTTTACAACCCCTTTGCTTAATTGATGATTAAAGCTGCAAGCTTAGTTTTCATACTCGGTGATGGCTTCATCCCTAGGTTAGTCCTGGGTTTTTTTCCTAAAATGATGCACCATAACTTTTTTCTAAATCTCTTGGCTTCAAATGGCCCCTTCTTATTTCATTCCACCCCCGTTTACTCTATCTCAGCAACCCCACTACTGAATGTGTGGCAATATTTGCTCCCATTAAAATTTGTTGGTTCATTTGGTCCCACTTAATGTTAGATTTAAAAAGCGTGAGCGTAATGCAACTTAAGGCAAATATGCCCCCACATTTGATTTAATAAGCTCATTTTTATTCCTAGAATAATCGAATAAGCATTTGATTTACCTTGAAATAATTTATTAATAAATTTGCTCAGGTTTTGACCTTAGGAGTGGTCGTTAGTGTATTGTATTTTGTAAGGGGCAAACCATCGAGAAAAGATAAATTATTAATTGAGTAGCGATTAATGATGGGCGTGAAAAGGATGGGGAAAGTGGAGTATCGGTGGGTTCCAACGAGAACTGTAGGGGAAGGGGTTAAAGATAGGGAATGTCATACGGAGACAATGTCTGACATCGAATAGAAGAAGAGTGAAAGAAAGAGAAGGGAAGCTGGGAAATGAGAGATGGTGAGGGGGGTCAAAGGGTGGTGTGTTGGGGAAGAAAACAGTTAAAGGCAAGGAGAGCAAAAAATGTCAAAGAATTGGGAGTGATAAGAATAAATATGCAGGCAAGCGAGAGGGGTAAAGAGAGGCAGAAGTTCGAGAGAGAGCGAGAGAGGAATGAAGCGGAGAATGAGGCATGGCGAGAAAAGCCTACTGACTTTTCAAAGATTAATTTAAAGGTCTAGTAGAAAACTCATTTGAACCCGAAATGCAACTTGAAAGAAATTTCCTTGTAGCGGCTTGTTTGTTCATGCAGAGAAAGTCGAAATATTCTTCATTTGGGCCATTTCGAATATCCAACACTTATTTTCTTCAAGCATCTTAAGTTGGTTTTATGTGTAGTCTCCATACTTTGAGTATATACTCCACAATTGCTGTTTAGCATAACAGACAGAAATAACTGCTCGAGAAGGGAACAACTGTAAGAAAAGTGGATCAGTCTTCAGCGTACTCTTTTTCATTGCTAATTTTAGCTCCAATCTCAATGAATCTGTTTTACATGGAATAAATACATAATTTTAATTATCCAACACGATTTATATACAGGGAATACCAAGAAAATTTATAAGTACAACTTCCCAATAAATGCCAAACCCGTAAGCATAAGAAAACTGCATACTATTCCAAATTACAATATACGTACAAAGTATTTTGCACCAGCGCAGATGTGAATCAGCCTTCTGCTGATCTGAAGTGCCAACTTAGTATAAATACGTTTTGGCAGAACGTGAAAACTGAACGCTCCAAATACACTTGTCTATCGTAAGAGTTTAGACCTCGCTTTCACTGCAACTTGTAGAATTGCAAACGAGGCCACTTAGAAAGAGCTGGCAAGCCACGGGACGAAAGGAAATAACACCCCCCCCCCCCACCAACCAAATGTTTAGACAAGCAGTTGGTGCAGGAAGCAGGCTCCGATGACGCAACCTGTCCCCCTGTTAATTAATGATTGATTAAGTTCAACTTTGCTAAACATGTGTGCGATCGAGATGTCCTATTTTAGACAGTCGTGGGCTGTCCCATTCATTCAAACCATCTGCTCAATGCAACGGCAGGTTCGAAAGTCGAAAGGGGGGCTTTCGCTCGTAACGTTCAGGGTATTGCATTAATTGGTTTACACCAACTTCTTTGCAAGCAGCGCTTCCATAATTCAGTTAGGATTTAAAACGATTTAGAAATTTTTCTCGATTTAGAAGAATTCTTGATAACATTGGCGTCTCTCTGTGTGCGTTGTTGTCTAACACAAGATCTTATTTCATTTCTTTGCATATCTGCCAAATGGAAACAGGGTTTTCTCTTGATTCCGAGCCTGTATTATATTTGATTAATGGATCTAACAGGTGTTTACATAGCATCCACTCTGGTTCTCATAAACAAATGCAAGTATACGGCCATGCAAGTATAGTGAGTGATGTGTTTATAAAGGAACAACTGCTGGCACCCTTTACCTTAGGAGGATAATTTTGCCCACAACGCTGGATCAGGATCCTAGTTACTGTTAACAGTATCCTAGTTTAAACGGTAGAAATGCATTTTCAACAGATTAGTTAAACAATTCTATTTAAATCTCTTTCCCTTGGCAGTGGACAATTTTCAAGCTAGTTGAAAAGCTGATTTTACGGTGACAAAATATGACTTACCATAAGGTTAAAGGAAAGAGGCAATGGAAGTCATGTTTTCTTCAGATGTGTTGTACATGCACTAGAGAAATTATCTAAAGCAACTTTGCGAATTGGGATAGTAACCATTGGGTAGGATCTGCGTCTTTGATGTCATGATTTTTAAAGAGCTTTCCTTAGCCGATAATTGATGACTTCATCACAAGCAATACCTTGATATATATGTCAACTAGTGAACTTGATAATTTAGCACGATTTACTAATTTCAGAAACAACGAAACGAAATAGTAGCATGAGACTGTCTGATAGCTTGGTTGTCAGTAAACGAGTCAGGCTTCGGTCAGTATAGACCTGCCGCCGTAAGACTCCGTTTCAGGATGATGTCACTGCAAGCGGCGAAAGTTCTGTCAATGTTCTGAGTATCCGTGGCACAAGTGAAGAACGAGTAAATGGAGCCTTTGCTGTGATGCTTTCTGAACCGATCCTCGAATTGTTTCTTGATAAATAGACCCGTACTCTTGTGATTATAGGTTGCCGTGATAAATTCCGGGAAATACTTAGACAATTCCCACAGGCTCCGTTTCTCCTGGAAGATGTCCGCCTTATTGAAAAATAAAATGACACTCGCGTCAATCAAAGCCTCGGTGGTGCATATTGTCGTGAAAACGTCCAGGCTTTCAGACATGCCAGCAAAGTTGCTCAGATCGACAACAAAGAATATCGCCCGCACATCGTCAAACAAGTGTATCCATTTTCGCCGCTCAGTTTTTTGGCCTCCCACATCGACCATGCAGAACTTGGTCTTCTTGTATCGAAACTTCGTGAACACGACCCCAGTGGTTTGCACGCGAATGTGCAAAATGTCTTCCGTGTTCGGGATGAATTTCTCATAAGACGTCACTATCTCCATCCTCCTTAGAAAGTAAGCTAAGAATGCGCCGCATTGCTCTCCCTGCCCGTACTTCGAAATGATCTCCGTACCCTGGTGAGACTTGAAGAAAGGCAGCACTTTCGTGAAAAGGTCCTTGTCATCCTTGATTATTTGCGCAGGAAGGTTCGTTAAATCCGTAACTTTTTGGATGATTTCTTGCGTCTTCAAATCACACGCGTATGTCGGCAGCTTTGACAACAATTCGTGTGAAGAAACAACGAACGTAAACAGAAAGGAATCGCTGTGCAATTGGTGTTGATCATCTGCAAAGCCTCCTAGGTGAATAATTTTCATCTGTTTGAGAATAGTACTCTTGCCAGAGCACGATGTACCGAGGCATAATATCTTCATCGTGGAATTCTCCTTCTTTTTGTCCTCAGCAATGCTTCTTTCAATCTCCTTGTTCGTCTTCCTGGCTGAGTAAGTAGCAGCCTTGTACTTTTTCCCAGAGCCTGCAACAAAATTAATTTCTTCTGGACGCTGCTTTACTGAAGTCGCGGTACCCATGATTGCAAGGTTTATCGAGTTTGCCAGATAAACATGACGGTTTTAATGAAATTTGAGTTGCCGCAGTGTTTTCAGTTGAGATTAATCGTCTTTTCTTGCTAGCAGTTCACGCCAGCTTTGTAAACACTTCACCAAAGAATCAAACTGGATTTCTTGTAGCTAAGGTGCCCATGTTTGTTTTCTATTTCTTTTGCAAATCAAAGTGTCGACGCAATTCTGTTTACCTTTCGCCGAACTTCTTCCAAACTCTTGTTACAACTTTTGCGCGTCAAACTCCGTGGAATAGTTCTCTCATCTCCCTTTCGACCTTTCAATATTTCGTCTGCTTCACAATGGTTATGCGTAGAAACTGTCGATTATAAGCCTTGTCAATATGTTTAACTTCACTCTGCATCTGTGCAGATGTTCGAGAGCAGTCACGTGCGCAGATGTTTCGAAACAGTCACGTGCTTGATTACCCAGCCTCGGCTCCATCCGGTGCTCAGTTTCTGTTTTGTTTGTTTTTGAGACCATTTCAAGTGTGAATTATGTGAAGTAAACATTATAGGCCTTTGATTTCGCGCATTCTGCTTTTCTTCAAACAAAGAATGCTTTTATTAGCTTTGCACTCGTTTGCTTTCTTGATTGCCAACTGCAGAAATGGAAATATAGACAGCACAACCTGTTGCCAACGTCACATCAGAAACTAGTCTTATGAGCAACTTAAATTGAAACGGCTAATAAAATTAGGCTTACCAAACAATAAGTTCACAAGTAAACATGCATTCTAAACATTTGAAGGGTATGTTAGGCTGACATGTTTGTATTATACATACATATTTATATATAAATACTTTTGCATCCTAATGCATACTTGTATCCATGGTTATAAGCCGATGCAAAGTTGCAGCTAGTTAGGTTTCAGTTGTTGATGCTTAATTATATCAAGATATTTAGATAAATAAACTGAAAAATTGGGGAAACATCTCTTTTAGTCAGACCTGTTGCTTTGAAAAACAAGGCAGCAGCGATTCGCAGTAAACGTTTACACATCTCTCACAAGAACGATATTTGTTCATGAAGAGAAATTTATCGCTCGACCAGCCGAACTATGCATGCACTACGTTTGTTGCTTCAGTTTTGTCTGCATTGTCTTACGTTGCAAATTTTTGGTAGACAAAGTCTTATCGTGAGTAAAAGAGCCTCAGAGCAAGCTCGATAAAGGGGACTGTGGAGGAGATGAAGGCAAAGGCTCTGGTACCCAGGGTAACAAAGTCTTGAAACCAGTGCCTCATGAGTAGGCTGGCTTTAAACTGGAAGAAGGGGGCGTCTATAGCATGTGGGCAGTTGCCCTAGACAAATCTGTTTTTTGAGCCACTTATAGGTCTGGCTTTAAAAACCTACTCTTTGCTGATCTTGATAGAATCTTGACGAATTGCGGAGACGAATTGCGGAGGCAGATATAAGTAGCATAAGTTGCTGATTCTGATTCGACAGCACAGCCCACTTGACATGGGAAAATTCTGTCAGTTCCCACGAGAATAGCAGTAGCAATGGCGGGCAATCCGTCTGATCTCTCGCTTCCATCTTGCTTTGGGAATGAAAGAATAGTGCAGAGTATTAGATATGCATGCCGGGATGGACTGGGAAAACGCATTCTGTGATTTTCGGCACAAATAATTCTTTGAAGTGCTTTTTCGCCAACACTGCACTGTTTTTATCAATCTAATTGAAGAAAATCAACGTAAATAGCTTCAAATTGTTCGGGCCCCCATAAATTTGCGTCTGGCGTATTTTCAAGAAACAATGATTTTTACATAATTCATAACGAAAGTCATTTTCCAGTGGCAAGCAATAGAGATAACATTATTTTTGCACACATAAAGCACTTTTCGTCCAAATTTTCCCAAATTAGGTGTGACTCGGCTAAAGGGCAAAATCATTTAGAGAATCCAGATTGCGCCAAAACATATACTGAAAACAATTTTTGCATCCTTCAGTAAGCTAGGTCATCTTAGCTGGGGGTTTTGGAGCAAGTCTACATTTACATGCGAAATGGGCGCTGATTAGTCAAGAGAGCGCTTTTGCGATCACTCCTCCCCCTGAAAACAATGTTGTCGTGCTGCAAAATGACACATTTTTTCGGAGTAGACGGGGGTAGGCAGCTATTTGCGAATCCAGATACAGAGAGTGAGTTCAAGTTGAGTGTACAATGCAGAAACAGAAGAGAATACTCCGGTGTGCAGAGGAATTTGTGGCAGGCATAGACGCATGTTAAGGTGAATTCTGTGGCTACTACTTGTAATGTTGCTGGTTTGAATATTCATCAAATTGGTTAAGTGCAGATCATGAGGCAATAACTGACGAATCTCGCACTTTGACTGATTAATAATATTCTAATTACGTGTTTCTACAAAAATGCTTTCAATCAAAATAGAAAAGCTGACGACCTAAAGTGCAGTTCGAGGAATACAAAGTCATACCACATCTACTCGAGCTAAAACTAACGGCCTAGACTTCAATCGTTCCAGCACTCAATGCGACATGACTATTGACCAACATTGGTTTTCAGCACTGAAGGTCGCTGTATTCCGGATACTGTACGCATTATGTGCTAAAAATTCAGTCCAACGACCTGTTTCCAATGCAACATGTGTTAGTGTGCCTTTTGGTATCACTTTCTTCGAAGCATAGGCACAATACTCAGAGAGGACTGTATCCTTGACATGCCCTGAACATGCTGGGCAGAACTATTTAAACTGCCTCGTTTGCAGTTAAAATAGCTTCAGTATTGACACTATGTTGGACAAGGATTCAAGCATATTGTTTACCAAACTATCCTGCCTGCCATTTACGCATTTAGCAGCTTAAAAGAAATCATCCAGCGAGCTTCACTTGGGCACGTCATTACACAGCTCACAATGAAACAATTTTTGTCAATCCGGTGAGGGAAAACTTTAGGCACCCGTGTTGACAATTCTCAACGCATTTGCCTCTTTGCGACTCCACGCTGAAGCCTCTTGGTATAGAGATGGCATTATTTCTGTGTAGGCTGCCAGCTACACGCTGAATCCAAGTGTTTCGACAGCTGTCTAGTGCCATGCTTTGTTGCATAAACCAATTGTGCGTGGGTTCCAGGTCTTTGATATCGCTCGTATTTCCGCTCAGGTGCATGATAATGCGGTTGAATCGGTGGTCAATGGGTAGATTGCTGTTTCAATGCAAATAGATGACTTTTTCAACATATCTCAGTTGTTCGGGTATATCAGGAAACTGTGTCCAAAAATGTGTCTTTGCACGTCTATTACATTTGCACCAACGGACGTTCAAATCGCGAATTAACAGGATTAACGTTATTAGCATAAATCATTGTCTTCGATTAGAGGATTCGAAACAGCCAATACCAAAGTGCATTTACCAAAGGTCTGATGACATAAAATATCTAAAGCAAATCAAATGTAAATTAAAATTAGGCTTTGCAGTTTAGACACTGTATGTACGTTTAAGGATAAAAGTATGAAATAATGAAAACTGTCAAACGACAGTTTGGGCTATGCGCGTCAATCATAGAACTTCTCAAAGGTAGAGCAGGTTGGACAGGAAACTGCGACTTGGAACAGCGACTGGGTACTCTTGGTTTTAACCCTTGGTATAGGTGCAATTAGAAGCATTAGCAATATTGACGAAGTGTGATTATCTTAAAGACACTGACGCCTAATAAATCTTCTTGAAGAAGATATTTAGACTTGAAGCAGTTTAAACTAGTTCCTTAGAAGCCAGATATCGCCCAGCACAATAATAGTTCCATCAAAATCGATTCATGCCTTTCTTAAGCAAGTATCAGCTCAATGTCATTATGAAAATCAAATCGAGGCACAAAACTATAATCATACCGAGGCAAGTAAACTGACTGCACTATGAGGATACAAAACTTAACAAATAACATGTACAAACTGAAATTCAGTTAATGAACATTTTTAGTTGATGCAGCCATTGGCACGGTTAACGACCCAAATGATAATTGCAAATCCTTGGGGTAAGCCAAACCCCAGGAAATGCCCCAAGAAAAAGCCTTGCATCTCCTCTAATAAACCCCAAAAACCCAATTTGAGGCAAATCCGTGTGAACAAAAGCACAAAAACAGAAAAGTTGCCAGAACATGATAATCAAATTATATTTTATTCACTAACGTTTTTAATGAAAAGGGTTTAGGGCTTCAGGGTTAACACACACGTGCCAAAAGTACCAAAACGGCCCAGCATCAGGGTGACCATCTACTGCTTACACGATTGCACCAAGACAACCACAAAATGGGAAGGAAAAGATGTAATCTAAAATATGTTTTGACTGTATCAAAAAATTAAATGAAATCATCAGCAACAGGTGAAAGGTTGCCAGGCACGTTTTGCCAAGCAAACGGTTCTCACGAGTGAATTAATTCCATGATTTTGGTCACGATTGGTCTTTCAATATTTCCACAAATGTAAACGGAAAGTGTCCTTTGCTTCCATTTTCTAGGTTTTCACCCTCCCATATCCCGTTTTCGTTGCGTCGAAGAACTCTGATTCGGTCGTCTTTCTGTGGATTAAGGCAAAGGATATCATGCAGAGGGAGTAAATAAATGAAGCGATGTTTTGCAATAAAACAACATTAATGCTCATCGCCAAGAGACTACGATTATGACTGGTTAAAATCGATGCTGTCGCCCATGGATTGATGAATTAATTGTACTTCATCAAATCAATTAACCCTTAAGAAAATATGGACTACTTTCTAGGCGAAAGTTTTTTCGCTTCAAAATCTAACTTCCCTGAACCTTCAAAGTACATGTTTGCGCAACCATTGGCAAGAAGATCGATTATACTGAAAACCAATATTGCTCTTCGTTTCTTTTGATATTGCTACCGGATCAACGGTCTGACAATGCACTTTATAAATCAGTCAGTAAGCCAAGTATTTCAAGTGGTGGCCTACGTCCTATGACTCGTGGCCTAAGTTAGTAGTATGTGGTGGTGGCGCTAGAAGTCATGGCCTAAGTTAACTGGTTCACAATGATCTTCTTTACCGTAACTGGCATAAGTTGGAGGATACAATTAAACTTGCGTATTCTATCTTACTCCATCTATTACCTAGATGATAATCCATATTTTCAGGAGAAATGTAGTTTAATGATTTCTTGAAGTACAATTAGTCAATAATTAGGGCACGTCATCGAATGTTGCTGTTAAACCACTCATAATCGTACACTCCCATCATGCATACGCTTACGGAAATATACAAAACTAGATGTTACCTCAAAACGGTTACGATTATCAAGCAATCATTTCGCGCAAACAACCCAAATGTCTCTATTTCTTGCTGTGCTCATGTTTAAGTAACCAGCCCTAGGTTAATTTTAGGCTGGATAACACCTGTACCATTAGGTTTCCGTCAATAAAAAGCCATTTGCAAGGCGAAATTCGCCCACAGAAAGCTGATCAACATAAAAAACGTTCAATCAAAACACGTCGGTGCCCTTATGGTAAAGATTCGAGCCTGTAAGCGCTTCTAGCAAAGTGATTCAGTCAGCGAGGGGCATACGTCATAAAACTCAGCAGTCATCACGTGCACAAAACGCTATCGTCAACGGCCTACTGATAAAATCCAATGCGGAGCGCTCGTTTAAAAAGATCTAACAATTCGCCATATTTTAAAATTCCGCAATTACAAGTGACAGTATAATTGATGACAATTATTCACTTCTTCTCCTTAAGAAAAATTATTGAGAATAGAAAAGTAAATCCGGAGAAAATGGAGCCCCCCCAGAACAATGGGTCGAATTGAAGTCCTACGAGCGCCCCATTTTGGTTCCTTGTCCGTATATTCTGCTGTTACGCCTCGTTCCCTTTTGGTTGCTGTTATTTAGCTGTGATATTCGCTTATAAAACATACGCAGAGAATGTGCGATGTTGCACATGCATCTGCCCAAATTTTTACGCAGTACGAACTGCTGAATTACCTACTTCCATAATACCACCTTGAAAGTTTAAAGTATTATTTCAAGAGTTACATGCCTTAGCTATTGCAAATTAGGCAGTCAGAAGGAAGTGCAGCTTAAAAGATTATTTGTTTCTTTACAAACTAAAGCTAACTAATGGGATTTGTTACGTTTTGGGTCAGCTTATTAACCACAGTCGAAATCTTATTTGCTTCCTCCCAATTTAAAATGTTATTTTCTAAAACAGAATAGATGCACAACTCTATGCCAGTATTCTTTTGGCTTTTCACACCTACTCCTACAACTTGTGCTGTCCAGTAGTATAGAGAAATTGCTTACAAATACATATGTGAATGAAATATACAGGTTGTGTGTTCCTACCTGGAACTTGAGCTCGGTCTTATCATAGAAGCTTGGGTCTCTTGTCTGAATCGCTCTTGCCATTACTGGACCTGGTGGTAATGCCGGAATTGAGGGCTCTTGTGGCTGTCGTATGCTTGTCATACCCTACAAAAATATGATAAAGTTATCCCAGGTTACTGATTCACATGTAAAAAGCATGCATCATCACCCAAAAATAGCATTTCAAATTATACTTTGATGTCTCTAAAAACTGACATTTAAATAAATTATAATATTCCGATGGTATCTACAAAAAGCAATAAGATATAGATGGATTATTTTTTCTCTTTTCCAAAGTTGAAGTAACTATCTGTCAATAAACTCTTTCTACAGATTGTCAAATTACCATTGGTTGACTGTAATCAGGTCCAGAGGAATATCGATCTGGCATTGGTCGCTCATTTACAGGTGGGTATGAAGCTATCCGTGGTCCGACACCAATTGCTGGCATCTAAAAACATGGATGTAAAGAGCATTTGTGTAAAGAGGTAAGCTTGCATTATTATTTTGACGAACCAGACACACTTGCTGTGTATATAACAAGGCAATTCAATTTGTCAGATGTACATTGAGCAATTAAACAACTGGCCATCTTTCTAATATTTTTTCAGATTTTCACTGAATTGAACATCACACATGGATGTTGAGGCACATAATCTATGGGCCTCATGATTCCTTTCTGTAGGATCTGTCACATCAGGCCTAGACACCTGATATCCAAGAGCTTCGCCTGTTTGACCAAGGGATGAAGATGGCACACAAAATCCTGACTTTTATATATAGCTGTTATTCAGTAAACAATGGGCCATCTTGGAAGCATTAAACAATAAGCTTGATCTATGTTCAAACTCCCATGATAACAATTAACTTTCACAACAAGATGCAAAATAACAGCATGCAGATGTAATCCTGAAAGGTTGCCATTTACAGGTAGATGTAATCGAGTTATTCCAAAATGAAAAGAAGACAAAATTATATATACATAAATCTCATAAGAAAAATAATACCTCTTCTACATAGGGTCTTGGTATGAGCCCCTCTTGACCATTGCTATGTCTGGCCAGCCACCAGTCATCTTCTTCTTTCTTCAAAATTGTTAATATATCACCTTTTTTGAATGAAAGGTCTTCTGGATCCTAAAATTGAACCAGGATTTATATTCAGTGTTTTACATGTAAGGCACCATTTAATAAAAAGATAGGTTGTAAATTATGGGTTGATTATAGATGGTGGGATCTTGCATTTTAAGCATGATAGTAATGTCAGTTGTGTGTCTTCTGCAATGCCACTTTTTCTGATCACTTAAGCAAATGAGCTGAGTTAATTCTGACTTGGGAACAGCAAACTCATATAACAACTTGCTTTACAGAAACTATTACTGTGTTTTAAACCAAACAAATCATAGTTCCATGTCAAGCCCCTTGATAAGATGCTAAAAGGCTTTTGTTTGAGTGTACATTATTCAAGTTACTGTGAGAATATTTTTAACAGTATGTGAGTTCAGTGGAAGGAGAGGCAAAGAATACAAAAATCCCATTTACACTGCCAACAAAGTTGTATTTTGCTTTAACTTGGAGTGAACTGGCCGGTGCTTGTTTAACTGGCTGCTGGCTGCTGCTCATTCCAGGGGGTTGAAAACCAGGTCTTGTGGCCTAAAGAATGTACATTCCATGATCAATTTGCTAGCAATATTAGTAACTGTTCATAAAAGATTACAGATTTCAGTTAATAAAACAAAATGATTAGTTGTCAAAAAGTAAAAAATGTGTAGCCTGTAACTGTGGCAAAAAGAGCTTGGTACAAATAGTAGAGCTTAAGTTTAAAAAGTCATTAAATCTGTGCATGCCACTTGTATCTTTTGACTTCTTTTGTCTGTGACATGTTATTTTGAAAGGAATCTGCCTATAAAACAATGGTTGTCAGGCTGACATTTCATAGCTTGCTTGGATTATTTTTAAACAGTCACACTCTGTGATCCAATAACAGCTTAACTTTGACAAGTGAACAATTGACATGTATTCCTTCAAAACTAGATGGATAAAAACTAATCTCGATGCATGCTGTGTTATATGTTTGGGGCTTATTCAAGATACTGAGAAACTAATTAGATCAAAGCAGATGAACAAGAATTGAAATAAAGAAACTTACAGGTTCAACCAACGTTGTAGAGTCGAGAAAATGCTTTTTATAAAACTCGACAATAGATGGTAGGTCATCAAAAGTTTGGTCTCCAATCTTATATACTCTGCTTGCTCGGTTAAAATTGATAATATAATGACTCATTTTTCCCACTTCCCTACAGAAAAAATTCATCATATTGATATATGAAACCCAATAAAGAATAATAACACCAACTTCTTTTGAAGCTTTTAAAATATAAAAGGATATAACATTATATACATATCTAATAACAAAATAAAATTCACTCTCAGCAAGTAGTTAGTTGCCATTGTAATCTTTTAAACATTGCTCACTTATAAAAAGGGACATGTCTCAATGAATTCTAAATCTCTAAGACCATTCTCATAGAGAAATAAGAAGTGAAAGTATAGAAACCACAGCAAGCAAACAACAAGGGACCTAACCTAGAGGTATCACAAGCTAAAAACAAGGATATCCTAAACTTTCAAACCTAACCTATTTTAAGCTAATCAAGAATTTATCAATTGAGCACAGCAAAGGTTGGAGCAAGAATTATAACTTAATAGTTGAGCAATCAATTTGTTGAGAGTCTAGAGAGTCTAGAGTCTTTCCTGGTTCAGGCTAAGACAAAAGTTTTATCAACTAAACACATGCCTTATGTCCTTCATTTTTTTAGTCACAGTTTTGCTGTTCATCAATGAACAATTTATACACGCCAAGTTAAGAAACATAATTATATTTCTAATATGCTTTAGCTAGTGACTTGAACCTTAAAATGATTTATTTTCTTGTTAACAAAGTATCTATTGACGAAAGAACTTGTAGAAGGTTATATGCTAACTTCCTATGAACAACTTAGGCATAAATGGGAATCCTAAGCATTTAGAAAACATTGTAAGACTTATCACACACATGTTAATTAACATTATGTCACTGTGTCTATGATGAAAGTTCTCAATGAGTTCAAAGTAAGTTTGAAATGCAGTTTAGGTCTCCACATTCATGATTTTTCAGTGATCACAGCTTGAATTTTATTTTGAAAATTTGTGACATAAAATTGGCTTCAAAGAAGTTTTTAGTTGCAAAGGGTGAATCTGCAGGAATTGTAACAATCAAATGCAAGTGATATGCTTCCTCTTACCTAACAGACAAGACATAGTCCCCCTGAATTGTGTTGCTGTCTCTGACAAGAAACAGTCCAGGTCGGTCTCGTTGATTCAAAAGTTCCTCACACTCGCTTCTGGAAACCTTTCCATGGTACCAACTGAAATTAAGCACCAATTTTGTAAAACAAATCAATGACAATCCACACAATTAAAATAAACTGGTGTTGTTTTAAACTTCTTATACTTGATGAATTTACACAAACATCATCAGACTTCAATGCAAAGTCAACTAAAATGATATGAGATTAGCTATGTAGCGGTGTCATATGGAGGAAACCATAAAAAATTTGCAAAGCAGTTGGGTGCATTTTCCCAAAACATTTTCTTTGGGCTTTTGCAGTTATTTCATCTTTTGATTAAATGAAAAATAGGAGTTGAGAAGCGACAGCAAAGGCCTTGAGTAGTGATCAACAAAGACAATTAAACCTTGCATTATCTGCAACCATAGAGTAGTATGTTTCAACAGAAATAGGATGGTGATACATCGATGAAAACAAAAGAACAATTCAGGTTGAAGACGCCCTGATTGCAATTTTTTTACCTATACGAGTTCATGGAGTCTCCCATTTCCGTCCCTGTGACTTAAACAATCCAGAGTTCTTATGAAGAACGCCTACTAAGTTCTGGTAATACCCAGTTTCTTGATTGGCTCAATCTTGGGCCTATAACCTCACTGACAGTTCTTCAGCTTTCCACTCTAGCCTGTTTCTGCCGAGCTAATCTGGAATGCATTTGAAGTCCTCGCGCCGGGTGAAACTTAAAATTACTTTATTGTGCATAAACTTGGTGTATAATTAAGGATCAAATGATCGGTTTTGCTGCAAACGCTGCAAGCAAAATTGCCTCCAATTTCCTCTTTTCCTTTCCTTCGCTGAGGGGCGATCCTTGCGTATACAGTTCTGCGCATGAGCTTTTCAACACTGCTCCTCCACAACAGCGTGGCATTTCGGGTATGCGAGGCTGTAGGCAATGAGAGCATTCCATAAAAGTATATATTCAAACTTTTTAGTTATTTTCCGTGAATCCACAATTACACCGTGTCTGCTAATGGATTATACATACTTTGATTACTTGTGGAATTCTAGATGCAGAAAGACCATTTATCCACTCAAGGTATTTGAATAGCATGCTAGAAAATTGAAGAGCATGCTTGAAAATCCAGACAATTTTTAGCGTTAGTTCCACAAAATGTCTTTGGAAACATTGGAAGCATTGCATAGGAGCTACCTCAATAAATTTGTTATTCATTTTGAAAGTGACATATTTTTGCTGCACCTGTGTTGCATAAAACGGACTCTCCAAATGAGAAAAACGGACAGAAAAACCAGAGGTAAAGCTTTGCATGTTATATGCTCCAATTTCATTTAAGATTAATCTAGAAGCAACTGAATTAGTGTTTAGGATTTTTGCCAGAGTAGGCGATGGTAATTCATTCTTGCAGCTAAACATCTTGTATGGAATCTTACATCAATGTCTTTAGAAATGCATTACTCGCGTTCTGGGATACTCGTGGTGGGCCTACCATGAAATATGCCTATTTCTTCAGTTGATGAGACATGAAGCAGCTTTTCCGCGATTAATGAAGCACACAGATCTCTAAAAATTGTCGAATTTCGTAATAGAAATCCCAAAAATTGCGAGATTTGCAATAGAAAATAGCAGGCAACATTACATCGACAAATCTTCGCGTTCTTAAATCATTTTACTTCCATGACATTTTATTATCCTGTTCAGCCTGTTTCACATTATGTCACCGAATTTTCTTGGCAGAAATTGCGCAAGCGTATTTCGCATTTTCTTTGATCTCAGTCTACCTCCCAGTGGCGCAACTAGGGGTTTCAGGTGGTTTGGTGAACATCTGCCGAATCAAATGAAAATCTTCTTTCTTTTCTCAGAATATTCCGACAAGGCTTTCATCTTCGTGATATTTCTGAGAAAACTGCTTTGAACTCTATGGGTTACCTATAATCGACCGTTGTTGCATGCATCGGTGAATCTGGATAACAAGTGAAATTTGTACCAATGGCGGATCAGGGAACTGAACATGGACAGATTAGTTAGCCAAACTTTGTTGTCAACATTGCTTGGTTACAGTCAAGTTTTGCAAGCTCTAAAAGGCTCGAAACTAACAGCTGAATGAAAAGTGCACTGATTAACTTTAGCTGGGTTTGACCCAACTCGTTCACAGTAAAGCAATACTCTAGCAACAAAAGATTGCCGTATATGAAGTTGTTGATGTTGTCGAAGTCTTGCCTTTTGCGTAAGAATAAGACTAGGTCACTGTTTCTGAACTGTGTTGCACAAAAATAATTATAATTGCTTTATAAAAATACTATTTCAGCACGATCTAGCACATGCCTGGCTCCTTCGAAGTAGAACAATTTAGCCTTTTTGCTAGTTTTCAATGTAATTCTCACAGCAACTTCCATGATCAATTGGACGTCCTCCTCTCTTTCGCAACAAAATTGTTTTTGTGTCAACCCATTATTGAGACTTGAGCACGTGTTAAATGGCATGATTGCATCCTGCAAACGCAAGCCTTCTCACAAGAAAACAGCTTGAAAACGGTAGGCTCACAATAACGAAGTTAAGAAATTAGCGCAAATGAAGCTAAGGAACTTTCGTTATTCTGGTCATGAAAAATCAAAATAGACGATAAAAAACACTGGACACGCAGATTGCGTTTAGTCTTCGTAGCCTCTCAAAATTCTAGAACTGATGTACAGTGGTGTGCTGGGGATAGGGTTGCAAGGGGGTAAGGGTCAAGTACCGCCACTCTCCAGTTGCCTTCAATTCAATTGCAGGTCTAGCTAATTTTATATGTTATTATTTGTGTATAAAATAAGCTTATGAATTGATGAAAAGGGAAGAAAAATCATCAAAGATAAATTATCATGGCCACGAATACCTGAAGTCAGTAAAATAATTGACCCGAGAAATTATTAACCTTGCAAAATTTACTAAAAGATTCGAATTTGAATTCATTTTATGTTTCTTTGTTTGAAGCTAAAGATAGAAATGCTAAAGAATAGATTCAGCTGAAAAAATCATATGTGCTTTTTGGAGCATGCCAGTTTTGCGTCGAGGTTAGAATATTGTACCATGAAAAGTGTCACCGCTTTTACTAGAACTCAAGTAAGTACAAGTTGAAAGAATTAGCAGAATTTGTTTATACCAGTTAATACAAATGAAAATCTTTCTTAACAGCAAACCTACATTTTTAAATAAAAAGTAAGAGCTCTTGAAAACTTAGTCCTAAACTGCAAATTACCTGATCCTGTGAAACATCACCAACAAATGTCTCTGGAGGCGTCCTTCGATCAAATCCACGACTTTATTCCAGGAATTCACTGGGATGGCATTGACTCATCCTGGAGATGGCATTTGAGATGGCAGCCTGCTTTCTTCTTCTGTTTGCTTTCCATTGATCGCATTGATTAGCGATAGTTATAATGAAATTTACTCAAGAGTTCGGAAGTACAATGAACTGTAACAACATCGTACCTTCTACAAATCCATTTGGCTTTATCTTGAGATCTTTAACGGTCAAATGGCTAGCGTTGGTGAGTGAACCAATGTTGGTAGGAGAGAAGAGGTGGAGTGTGGCAAGTTGATTCTTGCTCTCTTCTAAGCGATTTCTCATTGATTCCAGCGTAGTGTCTACAACTAGATAATATGTATTACATGCCTAGTTACCTTCTGGTGCTTCTGCCGGCATATCTAGCACTTGTTCTCCATGCACTCAGTTATAACGTGTTAGGGTTTTGTTAATTAGCTGTGTTGCGTGCAGTGTCTGTGATTGATCTTAATCTTGTTAACAAGTATGTATTGTCTTATGTCAATGTGTCGTTTCCGTTATTGTGATCACGTTCATTGTTGTAGAGTGACGTATTACTGTTGATTGTCATCTCCAATTATACTCAGTGTTATATTCAGTGTATTTCGTGACCATTAGGTCAGTCTTGTTTGAAACAGATTGGATATACATTGATCTATTGACTACGCTGTTGTCTTACTTGGCTTAGGCCTTCGGGCCTAAGCATGCCATCTTCCTTCCACGCTAGCAAAGAACCACACAAAACGTTACACAGTTTCTAACGGATATCCATTTAATGTAATTTGCCTTGAAATTTCTACCATTTGGGTCCCACATTCTTAGTGATTTCGTAGTTCTAGAGTTGGTTGGTAGTACTTTGTGTCATGGTTAGTCTTTTCATTAAAGTCTATGGTTATTAACTGCAAATAGCGGCCAATAAGGCCTGGCTTCTGGAAAGTTCCTTTAAATCTCTCCACGATTTGTTCACGTACTGTTACGCTCCTCCTTTAAAGAAATTAATTACATAGAAGTTCCCTTATAAATTTTGTTAGTTTATTTTTCTTATTGTAATTTATTCTGTAGTTTTTATTTTGTTAGTATGAATTTCTTAATTTAATTTGTTATCAATTTTGTTGGTTTCTATTTCTTAATGAGATTTGCTTTGCAGTTTTGTTGTAGTTTTTAATCATAATTGCGTTTTTATGTACGGAATTTTAGAATCCGATAAAGTTAAAATTAAATTAAAAATAACAGTGTAGTTGCCGAACATTGCTTTGACATTTCCACTTCCTAGCCAACTAGTGTCGAAAGTGTGATAAGAACTTCTTAAATGTTGCATTGAGTTGAATTGGATGAAGTTGAATTGAATGAATTTCTATATGAAACTTCTGAGAGAAAACTTGACTATTGATTTACTGATTTAAGCAATGAAAGTTACTTATTGATTACTTTTTATACGTTACGTCTATCGATGCATGAATTAATGTTCATAAAAGGAAGAAATAGCGGAAACCAAAATTGGACCCTGCGAGGGTGTATCGTCATGCCAACGCTTTTTAGAAATATGGCGACTTCAATTTGTTGAACAAAATGCACTAGGTTTGACTTTTGTTTATCGTATACCGTTATTTATTGAGCTATCTTTCGAGTAATTCTGCTATCTTTTGCATATGCATTGTTGTCAAGTTTAGTCAAGTTTAAAGGACTATTCGACTGCAAACTTGCCAAGGAAAACCAGGTTCTTATAGCCAGTGGCAGTGCTAGCTTAGATCTTTACCGGGATAAAATCGATTGAGGTAGTGGAGCACACAAGTGGTTGAATACGAAAATTTTCAAAGGCCAGGTGTCTAGAAAGTTGCATTAGTTAAATGAAGGTTATGATCCATTTACCCTAGGAAAGACTGTGTCCACATAGTTTATGCACCAGTGGTCAGAACTTAATATTGATTGACAAACCCTCCTATACTGGGGGTAACTTCACCTTGCTCCAGTGATTTGCTTGAAAATAAAATTGTTATGGAATATATGCAGCAGTGATGATTATCATGTAGTTGTAAGTGATTTTGCAGTAGTTTTCACTCAGAAGCATTATGTTTATTATAAAGTTGTTGCTTTGAAAAGATATTGCTTACTTTAAGGGCTATGGATCTAACACACTTCAATCAGCTATAAGTATTATATTAAAAATTACATTTATTGTATAAGACCCCAGATTTGTGTGACTCTTTTTGATGTGTATTTTATGCTGCAGACTATCAACATGTTCTCTTTTTCATTTATCCAACATGTTCAGGCCCTACTATTTATCTAAATTTTCCCCCTACTCTCACTCAATGAATAAAATAAATGTAATTTGATTTTATGTCCATGTTTAGTTATAACTCTTTTGCAGACCTGCTATAGAAGTGCAGACATTTGTATGAGGCATTGAAGCCAATTATGATAATATGGTCAGGTTTTACTGTCTTTCCTTTTTGTATTTGATAATTCAGTTGGAAAATTGTCTAATTTCCATCTGCATGTTTTGCATTTTTTGTAGCTGTGAACTGTAAAAACATATTCAAAGGTGGACATCATAAGTTTTCAGGTCAGTTTTCATCTTGTTGATTTGTTCCCTATTAGCGTTTAAACTATAGGTGTGAAAATGAGGCTATTTCAAAGATGCACATAAGCTTGACAAGGGCACACAACAATTAAGTAAATTGCTATATTCTATGTAACTAAATTTGGTATGATTTGGTTCAAGTCTCAAGATTTTCTCTCAAACATTTCGTATGCATTTCATAAATATTTTAGAGTTAGAGCATATGATGTAAGAATAAAAGTTTTTGGTTTCAATGCATTTATAATAAATCATATGATGATAGTATATTTATGCATTTGAATCTGTCACCTTTACATTTGTCAAAATTTATCATACTTTATTTCAGTTTTGAACACACATGAAATGGATGCATACAACAGCGATAGAATCAGATCAAATCTGCCACTTTTGAAAAAGCTTGAGAGGGCTAGACTAAGGGATCTGTCTGACTCTATTGGGGAAGAGGAACGGAGAGGGATGGTTAAGTTGCCACAAAGGCACACATCGAAGAAAGGTATGCTGTGCACTTTTGTTGTCATTTTGTTGAGAACTGCACAGTACTTATTGTGACTTTGAGATGAAAGACAAGGTGATATGTAAGCTTAAAATACTACTTGTATTGCAGTGGCTAGACCAAAATGACTGTTAATATTTCACAAGAAATTTATTTCATTTATGGTAGATGTTTTTGGTTTGTCAATCCAAGTAGAATTCATTGTTGAGTGAAATGCTGAATGAAACTGCTATCAGTACCTCAGGAAATGGTTGAAATTATACTCATCAGAAGCAACTTGTTTCTCTTATGCTTTAGTGTGATGTAGAAAGATAATGATGTAGAAGGGACTGAAACTTGAACAGCTGGAACTATGAATGACATTTTTGATACTATTGTGCCAATAAAGATCATGAAATTCAGATCTTTAGGTTTAGCCAAGGTTTACCGATGGTTAATCTGTCATAACACAGCTGCTGCACATAAAGCTTTTGCTGATAAACATGAGACTTAAATGTTGTACTCCTTTTTACTTGCACAATCAATGAGATGGTTTCATCTTGCTATATTTTGACAAGATTGGCTGCCTGGACATACACTTCACTGCTTGCATGCAAGTATCATTCATAAATCTTCTGATAGTAACTCATTTAGATAGTGAAATTTCTTACATTGATGCTCTTGATTCATCAGTGCTTTGGGAATGGCAAGCAGATGACGGATCGTGGCAGCCCTTTGAGAAGGAAGAGCAGGCAAGACTTGAACATGCAGCAGAATCAGGCCTACGAACCATCCCCTTTGTCGATAGCATTCATTTTATGCAGACAGTGGATCTAACATGCATGCAAATGGTCAACATGAAAACAGGCATTGGGAAGCGAATACGGAGAACCCCAGAGCTGGATTTGGCTATCAGTAGCAATCTTTATGAAAGATCAAGTATGTTTCTTCACGGAGTAAACTAACGAGTATACGTCAAATATACGTAAGCCAAGTGGGTGTAGAAGAGTGTATTGTCGTTTTCATTGAGCAAAAGACACGACAGGCTGATTTTTCTTAGGTTCACAGTTTTTACTAGAGCTTGGCACCCTGTCACTTTCTGTTTATGTGTGACGTGAAAATTTTTTGTAAGCACTTATTATTTAAAGTATGAATAATCAATGCTTTCTATCATATTGAATATTATTTGAAGATTTTTTAAGAGCGAAAGGCAGAATCCCTTTAATAATCCCGTTGACTTAGTCAGTGGGGTTCAGTGATAATTGAAACAGTAGCATCGTCTTTATCTGCCTAAAAGATAAAATAAGAAAAATAGGAAGAAACTTTTATATCTGTACCTCTGAACGTCTATGAAATGATGTTCTTCCTTGTTTTAGGTTATTTTTAAAATTCTACTTCCTATTTCCTTTTAACGATAAGCAATTGCCATTTTAGAAGGATCCTATCGACAAAGCAGTCGGTTTTCCAGTAATGGGTGGAATTTTGGCTCTGATGAACATGAGGATGAAGATGAAGGACATAGTCGCCTTGTGACGGGTCGTGCTCATAGGAGGAACGTTGGGCTTGATCCAGAGCTGTTTTCTTCGAGTCGTCGCTGGTCAGAATCAAGAATAAGCCCTCGAGTTGACGATGATGATTTAAATGTTCTCGGTGAAAGTGGACTACTCAGCACAGTTTCAACACCTAGAGTTGCTGAATGGTCAAGATATAGTGGAAGAGGTGCCATTCCAAGAGCTGTTGGTAGCAGGAATTACGTCGAAGTTGGCAAAACGAAAAGGAAAAAGTCCTCTCCAAAAGAGTTGCTTGGAGTTGGTGCAAAGGGGCAGCAATTGCAGCCAAAAACATCGAGCAACCAGGAAGGAAATAGAAGAATGAAGCAGTGGCTATTGAAAATAAACCTTGACGAGTATAGCGAAAAGTTCAAGCGAGAGAAAGTAACGCTGAAGGAAGCCCGTGCTCTCAACGAAGAGGACCTCAAAAAGCTAGGCCTTCCAATGGGTGCCCGAAAGAGGTTTCTTGAGAGTGCCAAAGAGTTAAAAGCGGAGAGAGACCCACCCAACGAGTATCTATGTCCGATTACAATGTCAATAATGAAAGACCCGGTCATCCTTAGTGACGGATTCACATACGAAAGAAAGGCCATCGAGCAGTGGCTGAAAGGCAATCACAAGAGCCCCATGACTAACCAAGGCCTCGATAATGAAAACGTAACCCCTAATAGACAACTGAAGAAGTTGATCGAGGATTTCAAAGCTATCAACATTGATGACTGACAGGTTTAAAGAGTGACATTAAATTTCCACTAACAGGTATTATGTATATAATGTTTGTTCGTGTTACTGCCTGTCGGGTTTGAAAACACTTATTAACGTGGATATGGAGAAGCCAACAACCGCCTTTTTGGTGCAGGCATGCTTCGATATGACTGTCTTGTTTTGGGAAAGTTCAGTTTTCCCTCCAATGTGATATGCTGATACCGTGGCCAGTTAATTCAAGCACAAATGTAAAAGACAGGTTTCAAAAGAGATTCAGACATGTTAGTGCGTAGGGGATAAAATGCTTTGGCAATAATGGGGTTTATGCGAGTACTTGTTTTTATGATTGCAGAGTTTTCTTGTGAAAGTATGCCGACATGAATAAGAATTCTGAAAGATTGATGAGCTTCGAACTGGTACCTGAGTGCTTAATGAGCTGCCTGGTGGGAGGAGCATTGACAGAAGGACCTGTCTGGGCCGCAATCCACACCCAAGTTATGCTTTGTGCTTCCTGTGCAGGCTGCCTCGCGACTCCTTGCTAACAGAACATCTGAATTTAGTCAGCCAATAAAGTAAGTTTGCACTCTTTCATTGATGCTAATTTGTGCTTACAGCAAATGCTGCTGTTTGATTTGAAAGCTGCAGTTTTCTGACTGCAAATCAACTCTGTGTTGGATTTCAGGTTGTATTAAGTGTGAAGATATTGATTTGACTAATAGTAAAGATGGGAGGCAGCCGCCTGTCCTGATATTTTCATTAGTAATTAGATCAAGGCATAGGCAAGAATAGAACTGTATTACATTTACTATATAAACAATCCTACAGACTTCTTTGATGGATTGTAATTACGTAGGTGGATAGAAGGAAATCTCTTCATAGCAGAGAAAGTTGCCCTTATCTCGTAATAGTTTGTTTCCCAATTCATCCATGAGGCTCGACGAACTTAAACTGATGCTTTGAGATCCAGCCCTAATGGCCAGTTATATCTGTGTTGTAGTCCAGCTGCTTTTGACCTGTTACTTTTCACCAAAGCATTAGCTACGTTCGTTGCACTGACACCCTAACTATTATAAGAGACTACTGGGAATACTGGAGACTCGTCTATTAATGATGTTGGCTTTTCGTTTACATGATTTGAATAGCTGCTTATTGCAGCCTTCGCTCTAGGCATTTGCCCCATTTTCTGCATCTATTGTATGCGCTGCATATACAGAATAAGCCAACTTTCGTCAGTTAAAAGTATAGATAACTTGGGCAACTAAAGCCCTTATGATCAGTACGTTATTCCACAAAGAGTTCAAGTTTAAAAGCTTTGCTCTTGTCACATGTCTAAGACTGTGACGAGCCTTTGTAGTGGAACGCAAGATAGCTTGAATCGTATCATGTTTGTGGTAATTCACCAGGTGGGCTCTTAGTGCTATTCTCTGCTGGTGAAAAGATGCGGCAATATATCTTCCCGTACCTGCCATAGCTAGTAGCCTTTCAGAATGGCTTCTAAGCATGAGAGAGATTAAGCCAAAGTTGTGTCAATGATTACTTTCATCTATGAACACGTGTTGGTGTTTATCTGAAACACTCTTCTAGCTTCGCCTAGGAGGAATTGAATACGATTTTACAAATATACAGGTATAAGATGATGCGGTGCAGAAATCTTGGAAGAGAAAGTGTTAGCGATTAAATAATGGTTAAATTTTCAATCGTCGTATCATGCTAATATGGATTGCATCTTCTTTGAATGACGTGAAGAATGCAAACTGTTGAATGAAACATGACGTATGAAGGAGGGTGAGGAGTATACAAAGTGTACCAGAGGAGAAATGTAGCAATGAATACAGAAATCAAAAAATTGAGAATGTGATTATGTAGAAAAAGCTATAAAAGTATTTCTGACGTTTATCTATTCCCTTAAGCAATGATTCATTTTCAATTTTTGGCCCATGAAATACGGGTATTCTTGCATTTGTCAACATGGTTTAGAGGCTTTTGGCAGGCCTTTGAAAAGTAAAATTAGAAACGCATGGAAATACCAAGTGGAAGAAAGGAGACAGCAAAAGTATTTAATTTGCAATGGCTGTCCCTCAATCTTAGTCACCTTTCAGCACTGTAAACTAAAATTATTTGTTTTAGGTCGATTTACAAGTCCTAATGCCTTCAAGAAAACTTGAGCGTCAGCTTTGATAAGATAGCAGAACAAAGAATGCATGTCAATAACCCAATAGATGCATTGGTCTACCAGTGACTCTTGTAATCAAATGGCCTCTGTTTCTACTTTTTTTCTAATACAATAAACACCCACGTATAAGAACCTACAATTTTGAAAGTCAGCCTAAAAAGGTTCTTATATATTGGGTGTTTAGTGGAAAATGAGGCTGTTTAGGTTCTTAAATTGGTTCTTTTTTTTCAGAGCTTCCACCAATTTTATCATCCCGATCTAACCTTTAAGCCTATTATTTACTGGTTGCTATACAGTGGTTGCTTTTGTGGAAATAGAACTTTTTTAATATTCCAAAATGGAATCCTTGACATACTGTTTATAGTAGCATAACTAAAAAAAGTTTGGAAATGGTTTTGTATACCATTTGAATTCTCGGAAATATTCAATGCTTTCCTCGTTTACTATGGCACCATTGAAGCTGAATATATTTGCAACAGATATAACAGAGGCGGTGGTAAAGGTATTGAGATTCAAATGGATTACAAACTTATCAAAGGGAGCCCCTACTACCTACGAAAGGTAGTGATAAAGCTGAGCAAAAAGGAGTTTACAAAAGACTTCAATTTAAATAGAATAATGAACAGTTAGTCAGTCAGTTAGTTATTGCTTTGAAATTTAATGGCTTGAATGTTCTATATCAAAGACTAATCTAATTTGGTTCTTCTCTGCAAATAAGAACCTATACTAAATTTCAGGCTGGATAGGCTCTTATAAAATGGGGTCTAATTTCATAATTTCAGCCCATGGGTTCTTAATTCTTAGTGTCGTTTTTTAGCTTGAGCCTTCGGCAAGACCTGCAGAAATGGATGAGCCCCGCAGTAACCTACCTGGGGCGGAGCTTAGTCTGCAGGACAATGTTTCCGAAGATCAGGACGAGAAGATCAGAATTCTTGCGGAAGAACTTCGCGAAGAACTGATTCTGAGTAACTCACTGACCAACATAATCTCAGAAAAGACTTCGGAAATTGACCACCTGAAGAACAAAGTGGAGGAACAGGAAGTGAAGATCCGCAACCTAGAAGATCAGATTGAAGAATGGACGAATCAGTCCGAGGCCTGTGATAAGGTGATGGAGCAAAAGGACTGTGAAATGGAAATGCTGAAGAAGACTTTGAACATAGAGAAGCAGCAGAGGCGGGATCTCGAAGAAATGATGATGGAGGTATTCTATAAACAGCAGTTTGTAGCCACTTAAGGCCTGAATGGTTTTCCCTAATGCGAATCATTGGCCGTTAAGTGGAAGCGATTGTTTTCACTCAGAGGTCTATTGCTGGAAGAATTTTTAGATACCTAATGGTTTAAAGCTTCTTTAATCTGAAAAAGTAAACTTAGAAAGAAGAAAGCTTAGAAATAAGCAGGGAACTAACAATGGACAGCTGAAGCTTAAATTGCGAGGATAACCTTTTAACTTGTCGTATTTCCAAGTTATCAGGCCGCAATCTCAATAAATTAAGTTACTACTAAAGGGAGTTTAAAGCTAAGAACATTAAAGACATGCCTGAAAAAATATTTGTTGAAAAGAATTGGAAATTTTCCACTATCATATTAAGGGAACTCAATTTTCCTTACCATCACAGCTACCCAAAGGTTTTTCTTGCATAAGCTGTATGGATTTTAGGTAGTTGAAGCATGAATTACACTACACTTGAATTGTGACTTCTATGCATTTTGTTTTCTAATAGGTTGGAAAGGAAGATATCAAAGAAAAAGATGTCCTTGAGAAGAAGGTTGAAGAGTTGCAAGACAAAATCGCAAGCTTGGAAAAGGAAAACAAGAAGGCAAAAGCTAAAGACAAATCTGCGTTGGTGTCTCCAGTCGCAAAGGCTGAAACTGCAGACAAAAGCAAGGCGAATGACCTGATAGAGGAGAAAACTCCTAATGAAATCGAAAAGCCGAAGAAAGAGAGTATGCTTGATTTGTTATTTTTGAATAGTTTTTCTACTTCAAGTAGCATGCTCCCACAGAATTCCATATGAGAAAAAAGTTAATCTTTTCTAATTCATTGTTATTTTTATGGATTGAGTACGAAATTTTGCTTCTAATAATAATTCATAGAATTCTATAAACCCTAGTAGGTCTATGTCTTTGATTAAATAAGGGAATGTTTTCATTTACAAAGTTAGATCTTTCTTGTTATTCTATGTGTTTGTAAGATAAGGACCTCTGGCTCTAATTGTTTTTCAGTTTAAAATATTTGCGGTTATATCTGGCCTTGAAAGTTTTGTGCTCTATACGCTATGTATAGTTATTCAATGGCAAACGAGATTTTTAATAGCAAGTTGGTGCCTTGCTGTCGATCGCAATAAATTTTAACCTTTTTGCCGCCTTGACAATCCTCTTTAGAAAAACATTTAAAAGCGCAAAAGAGGTGCATTTCAAGTCTGTTTTTTACGTAATGCCTTGTATCCCTTAATGCCGAAGAACTGGACTAGAACTCGATTGCAGTTTCCATCTTTGACATTTGCAGTTACCTGCAGGTTTCCTTGGAGGACAATTCCCTTATTGCATGCTACAGCTCTTGTGCTCTACATGCTATGTTATCTTTTTAATTGCACGTGGCAAATTCTGGTCAATCCTAACTGAGATATTACCTTTGTTTTGTTACTTTGATTTCTCAGATTCTGAACCAAATGAAGATTACAAGGCTGATATGGAAGTGTTGATGAGCGATCTGTTTTTACTGATCAAAGAGAACGAGGAGTTGAAGGAGGAAGTTGAGAAACTAAAAGGGGAGCAAGTGAACATACTTGCGGACAAGCGTAGTGTTGTCACAGACCTTGAAACCACACTAGAAGAAAAGTCAGCCGAAATCCAGCATCAAAAACATGAAATAAGGAGGCTGAGTTCTGCAGTCGATATCGGTGGGGGAAATGCTGACATTGAGAAGTACAATCAAGTGAAACAACTGCGCAATGAGTTTGGGAGTAAGATTGAGTTCCTAGAGTCTGAAAATTTGGAAATGAAAAGGTTTTTAGAAGAAAATGAAACTGCCAAAGATGCCCTCTTGCGCCAGCTTCAGAAGGCAAAGAAGAAATTGCAAATGGAAAGGGAGCAAAACACGGAACTGAATAAGCAGATATTGGAAGTATCGACTTTGTATGACACGTATTATAGCCGATGCGAGGAGCTGGAGAAGGGGACAATCAAAGGACTAAGTGGCCTAAAGGCTGATTTGGATATTCCGTCTTCTGATAAACACGATGCCGGCGAAAGTGTTGCATGTACTGAAGGAAAAGCCGATGACACCAATGGAGCAGAACATCGTGACAGTTCATCTGTAGAAGAATCACATGGAGACCATCCTCATAGCGAGGCACACACAGATAGCCCCGAGACGAATCTCAGTACCGGAAGTAAGAAGCCGGCTTCTAGTGATGACGCAACATTATCTCCTGGACAAGAGAAGAAAGGAAAGAAGAATTCGAATAAGAAGAAGCGTGCAAAACTGAAGAAACAGACCTCTTCCGACGCAAAAGTCGACAATCGAAGTACAGGATGGAGTGAGTCTTTGCTACAACTTGGCACCAGGTTGTCAAAAGTACTGCTGATGGTAGCCACGATATCATTTGTTGTAACGACCATGCACGTGCATTTTGAGGTCTCAATAGCCAATGCGTTTGCAGGGATTTTTATAACATACTTCTTGCTTGTCAATGTTTGGAGGATCCTGCCCTCGCAGAGGCCTTCGCATGGTACGGAAAGTGAAGCAGCCGGTTCGGCATCCAGTACAAGAATCCTCCGCAGAGCAATGCAAGATCTGGTCATGCGGCTCAGCGATGAAGACTTTAAGCAGTTCAGTGAAATATACGAAAAGTATATTGTTCAGACGTTTGCTGAAAACAAACCAAGAGTAGCAATGGATCTTTCTAATGATGTTGCCTATTTGACTGCAGCTAAGGACGTGATGTCAAAGGAGCTGTCAGTGTATAAGGAGAAAAATCACTCCATAAATGTCACATACGAGAGGATGAAGGCTGATGTTGAGAGTCTTAGAGCGAAAAGAGCAGAAGAGGAGGCAGATAGGGACAGAATAATACGGTCATTGAAGGATGAAATAAGCTCTTTAGAGGGTCATTTGAAGCGCGAAGGCAAGGTAGAGAGCGGTGCAGACGAAACACCCTTAGCTAAAGTGAGCAGCTGGACATATGCAAAATTGTTGATGTTTGTCCTTCTCGATGCCTGTTTTGTGATGTCCATCGGCAGTGCCGTTGTGCTATATCCGGCCTTGGTGCTTTCTGTCTTGCTGATTGGTCTGGTATACCGAACTGACATCCAGCTTGTGCGGGCACTTGGGAATCTAAGTGGGTGTCAGAAGACAATCAAAGATCTTCTTTGCAAGTTAGATGAGTACAAGAAGGAAGAGAAGCAGATATCGAGTGAAGTAAAGGAACTCGAAGCGCTGGTTGATAAGGACCATGATATCATATCAAAGCAAAGAAACGCTATCGAACGGCTGGAGAGGCAACTCAACCGGGCAATCAACAAGTACACCGAGAAAAAACGAACCTTGGGAAAACTTATTTGGTTGCAAGAGAGAAACCTTGATGGCAACTCTGACTTAAAACTAGGTTTTCTTGGTAAAGAATGCATTGTAAGCGAGTCTTTTTCTGCAGACGATGATCCACCATCTAGTAGTATTGGAGCCCGAAAGCAGTCTGTTTTGGAGATCCTAGTCTCCCTGTGTATCAAGTTGTCAATGATGGTAGTACTTGGTGTTTCCTGCACGGTTTTGTATGGCAGCTACAAAGGCCTCATTGCTGTACCCAAGCCTTCGCAGTACGCATACAGCACAGTTGCCGGCCTAGCAGCCATTGCTTTTCTATACAAGTTTGTGGAAGAGAGCATTTGCTGGCAGACCCAAACATCCAAGCATATATTCACAAGAGTTTCGGCAGGACGGAGAAATGCTTCGAGCACAAATCGAAGCCCTACGTGAAATTGTGGCCACCGAAAGGGAATTTTCTGCAAGGTTAGAGAAAGAGGTTGCAACTTTGAAAGGGCCGGCTTCCATGAGATCAATCCCTAAAGAGGAAGTCACGGCAGTGATTGACAGGCTGATTGAGGTTTCTAAGGAACATGATGTGCTTAAAGTCGTGGCGGCGACTACAAAGAACAAGTATGACCACGTGAAAAGCACGTTGGAGGACATTCTGAGTCGGGAGAAATATCTGAGTGAAGAAGTTTCAACTCTGAGATCGCAAAAGCGAGAGCTGCAAAATGACTTGATGAAAGAGCAAATAAAACACATTGAGTTGTACGAAGAGGTCAAAAGGCTCAAAGAACAGACTGGGAAGGAAGATGATTCTTCAGAGAAGTCTCAAAGTAAATACGCCGGTGATTCATCATGGGGAATTGATTATGTTGAAGAAGAGGTAATAAGTGAAGATGTTGTTTCCCAAGCAGCGAATGCCCCAGAGTATTTGATCGATGAAAGTGCTTTGGATAGAATTGAAGTGGCCGGATTGCAAGCTCAGAAGAGTAGAAACAAACGTCGCGGAAAAAAAGCAAGTAGAAAAAACGAAAAATCTGACAATAAAAAAGATGCAGTTCCTAAGGCTGAGAGCTTAGCAAGGAAAGAGACCGTAAAACCAGTGGAGCAAGAAGTCGATTTAGGGACTGAGTCCAAAGACAATGAGATTGATGCCAAAAGTACAGAGAATCAAACACCTGAACAGAACACAGGCAGACATGAAGAAACTACTCTAGATGAAGAAGTCGTTAGGGAAGAAGAAGTTAGTGATGGCCACGCCCAAAAAGTCGATTATGAGAAGAAAGATGAATTAAATGCTGATGGCCTCTTGGAGCTGCAGCAGAGATTTTCTCGCCAGGAAGAGCTTCTTCAAGCCAAAGAAACAGAGCTAAAGCATTTAAAAGAGTTTCTTGATGTGACAAATTTCAATCGATTGCCAAGGAACGGAAGAAACATCAATGGCGTTGGGAAGCAGAACTGGAAAGAAGAGGGGCCTGAAGATGCTGTTGCTATGGCCGATGTGGAAGAGGCAATTGGCTCTCTTGCTGCTGAGATTTATCGGTTGCAGGGCCTTTGTGAAAGTGACACAAACATGGAAAAGCTCGATGGTGATGCAAACACGACATTACATTTTCTTATTGAATATGTTGCGTTGTTTCGTTACAAGATTTCGACTGAGAAAGCAGAGAAGATTTCAAAGATAAACGCTCTTGAAGTGACTGCAGAGGAAATGCAGAAACAGATTAAGAAGTTGCACTTGGATGTGGAAAAGGAGAAAGAGTCACGAAATCACGCCATCACGGAGTACGAGGAAGAGTACGAGAGGCTTGAGTCTCGTTTGAGTGAAGCGTACGAAGCCATCAGAAAGAGGCTGATGGAGGAGAGAGATTTGCGAGGAGAGATTATGAAGCAGTACGAGATCGAGATTGAGGATATGCAAAGCAAAACAACGAAAATATTGCAGGATCTTCACGCTCAGCTGAAACACGAAAGAAGAGAGAAGGAGGAAGCAGACAGTCAGGTTGTAGAATTGCTGCAACGATTGAAAGCTCTTAAGACAGAACTCAAGGTGGTGGAAGAAAAAAGCAACATAAACAATGGCGAAGCCTTCGAGGCGATGCTTAAGAAGTTAGGCCATGAAAATCAGGGACGTTTGGGAAAAGATGCTGATGAAATAAGAAAATTTGTGGAAGAGGAAGCTGAGAAACGCACTAGTGCGCTGAAGTGTAAGCTAGACCATGCGATGCAGAGGATTGAAGAGTTGAACATAAAGTTGGAGAAAAAAGAGAGCATGATAGCTAGACTGGAAAAGCAAGAGCAAGCATACAGAGAAAAGATTGGGATCCAGGATCAGCGGATGGGGGACCTGGAAAATGAAGTAAGGAATGTTGGAAATGAAATCGAAGGGATACCGCAAAGTACAGGTAAGCTGACGAACTTTATAGAATAGTCGCATTGGGAACTATTCTTGTTCGAGCCAGCCCTTTTTTGAATACAACACTGTCCACTTAAAGTTTTAAAATGAAGATTGTGATTTGCTAAACCTTAAAATTTTTTTCTTGAAAGTTTTTAAGTTTTTGTGAGAAGGGTTTATAAGAAGCCCTTGAAAAGATGATCCAGCGTTATGTGATATACTCTTTTGTAGGTCTTAGAGTGTTGAAGGATGGCATTATTTATAACTTGGCTACGAAAAATGGGAAAGCCGAGTGGCAGAACCCAGCCTCAGTTGGGATCATGCAGGTCTCAAGAAGCTCGGCGGGCTTTGGAAGCGCGTCGGATATTCTTGATATCAAGGTATTTATCATGATATGAGTGGCTGATATTGTACAATACGACTGACTTTATCATGATGTGATAAAATAAGATATGATTGAGATGATATTACATGATGATGATATGGTATGATGATTGGTATGTGATTGGTATGATGTGATCGATATATAATTTATGATATATGATATATGATATACGATATGATATGATTAATATGATATGATATGAATGATATGATATGATATGATATGATATGATATGATATGATATGATATGATATGATATGATATGATATGATATGATATGATATGATTGATATGATATGATATGATATGATATGATATATTATGTTGTGATATGATATATGATATTTTATATGATATGATACATGATGTGATTAGTTATGATATGATATGATAAAATATGATATGATATGATGTAATTGATATGACACCTGATATCAACATTTCATGTCATTTGATATGGTTACTTTTTTTCGTTCAAGCCCAAGCCTTGCAGCACGGAGAATCTAGAAGACTCTTGGTTTCAGCTGGATTTTGGCCATGACGTCACAGTCGTCCCAGAGTCCTATTCACTCTGTCATGGGTGGCTGTCCGGTGATGCCTGCCTGCGTAGCTGGGTACTGGAAGGGTCCCTCGATGCGAGCCAATGGCACACTCTCAAAAAGCATTTTATGGATACCAGTTTAAGTGACAGGTATAGCCTACTATTTCATTGCAGCAAATTTCATTGGGCTGTTCTAAACGATAGTCATTTTGAAAGATGACTAAAATGGCCGTAACACTCCTTCGAAATTATCTTTTCTGGTTGATAAGACTAGCTTACTTTAACAATGGTACTGTACTCAGCACTTTTGATACAACGTTAACCAGTCAATGATCCTATCAAATATTCATAATTGCACCCTCAGCACTGGCATTTTATAAACTTTGCGATTGAGGCTGAAAAAAAATTTCCCTAATTTTCAAACAACACTAATAAAGATTTTGTTCTATTCATAACTGATAAAAGTTTATATGTATTGATTAAACTTTCTAATATTAATCCTTTAATGACTAGTAGCTGAATGGAGATTACTTGAGAAAGCCAATAATATTTTAAATGATGCATCTTTTCATTCAGGATTTGTATTCATTTTAGGTATATGGTGGCGTCTTGGCAGTTGTCAAAAAATCATCGTCCATTCCGCTATCTAAGAATCAGGATCACTGGACCAAATGCTTCAAATACAAATGAACTTTACATAGGAGGACTAGAAATATTTGGTAAAATTGTGCATGCTGCTAATTAGATGCGTAGCTAATAAATTAATGCTTAATTGCGGTGCTAGATTATGAGCCTTGCTTCACAGCATTTAATGGACCTGTTATGAACCTAATCTCAAAACAAAGCCAACAAGGTTATTTTCTCCGCCCTTATGATACTTACCCTTTCCTTTTTTTGCTAGGAATTTCTCCAAGACCTATTGGTTTTTCTATACCGTTTTAAACTTTGAAAGCATTGCCTTTTGATGCTCTACATGATGAAGCCAAAGTCTCCCTCTCGTTAAGCTCTTTCGTTAAGGGATGTAGCTTTTGCCTTTACTTTATCGTTAAAAATGTGGCACGTTTTGACATGCAACCTTTGGAAGAAAATGAGCACTGCCAATGAATTTCTACTGTAAATTTAATAATACTGATCACACTGTGTCATTCATTACTTGATTAAGCCTATTAATGTTCATCAGGATAATGACCTTTGGCCTTTTTAACTGCGTGGTCACGGCACCAACACTGAGAAGAACACGATGTAATTGTGTTAATATCTTGAAATAGGTTAAGAGATATCGTTTCTTATCAGTCCAGTATTATTCACTATTTTCCTTTGTACTATATTCTGTCCTTGTATTGTTGAGTCGTTGTTTTTATTTCCCACATGCATAGGGATCATGAAATAGATTTATTCATCTTTTGCTTTGAGCTGATCTGACTTTGCATCTTGTATTTGTTTTATTTGCTTATTTTGTCCATTTCATAACAAGTCAATGTCTCAGAATAAAAGCATTGAGGTGTTTCACGTATGGCTTTTTTCTCGATCTGAAGGATGTGGAGTAAGCTTAAATCATCCAAAGCTCCATTGAATAACAGAGCTCAAGCAAATAGTACCAATTTTTTCGCAGCATTTATAGTCAAACCACACAATATTATCCAAACTGATATTATCCAAAGAATCAAGGGCATGGACAGAGATACCTTTCCTTTATTTCCAAATTGATGCTTCGAGCTTACTTTCTTACTTACAAAAAATTCTTACTTGAAAGACATCAGTTAAACGCTAACATTTGTATAAATCAAAGATATCCAGATGCCAATCATTCAATGGCAATCATTCAAGAATTTCCCTGTATGGCCAATTCCGCTGCTTCAAGCAACTCACCTTCAAGATAATCACATATAAATCAATGCACTAGGCCTTTTATATTCTATCAAAATGCACTGACACCAACTATTAGTGCACTGGCTAAAAGCAAGTATTTTCAGGGACAGTGAACAGCTGGCTGACTGTGACGAAATTTGCACTTCTTTGCTCCGCAAAACGTCCTACTATGTGAGGACTAAATGACTGTTAATATGTATATACCAATGCAAAGAATTATCATGGTATCCCGGTCAAAGTATCGATAAAATGTAATTTTCTTGAAAGACCTTCAAAAAGCAACAATCATCTGGAATAAATTATGAACAAAATTATACTTTTAATCAAAATATCATACATCCACAAAATAATTACCCAGCTAAGATTAATTTGTTCCCAGAGTTTCCACTCAGTAGCCCATTTCAATAATTCCCTTAAGGAGTCTCACATAGTTTCCAAATTGGGATTTCCCAGCTACAAACGTTAATCAAAATTTGGCAATTATGCTCATAACTGTCATTCAAAGTTAGCAAATTAAAAAGTTATTGTCAGGGGGGCTAGCACACACTTTCTGACTGCAAAAATAATTTAAAAAAGTTTTTCCATGCCATCATGAAAAACCCTTGCCATAATTTTGCTTATTTTACAAACGACTTATTTTACTTGTTTCTACCGTGAAAGAAACCTTAAAATAAACTATTTAGAAAGATAGTAACATTTGCATATTAAAGGGAACGCGCCGAATATGGCTTTTATAGTTAACATAACTAATTAACATCTGCTACGAGTTTGTAAATAAAGAAATATATGAGATGCTGCTTAAGTTTCGCATTTGTTGACAATCAAGAGAGTATTTGTCTGCCTTCTCATATTCATTTACAATTTTGTTTGTTTTTATTCACTTGAGAATAGCAGAGCATAGGTCGAATTCAGCAGCTTATTGCTTCATTGAATGCATCAGCCAAATTCACGAGGGACATTGACCCGTGAACTTTGTACAAGAGCAGCATGCAGCAAATCTCAGAGGAATATCGTGGTATAAAAACCTTCCCATGTCACATGCTCGACCTTTGCCTGTTGGCCTTCGACAGCTAGCTGATCTCTGTGGCACACTCGATAATAGCATTTTAGGCCAACCAGGTTCGTAAACAAACAGCCATTTTCTGTTTATGAAAGTCAGATGCCATCTACCCTAACAAGCCCCAGCTTATCTCATAACTTCCACTTATCCATGCATGCAGTCTAAGCAGTCTAATAAGTATTTTCCTTCGTTCAGAATCCAAGGAAAAACGAAAATGTAAAAACGTGCCGTTGACATAGACAATAAAAAGAAACGGCTCGAGGTGTGTTTCACTTCAAATTTCTACTAATCTTAAACTTGTTTTTCGTTTATGACAAGCTCTATTTGTATTTTATCGATGTACTGCATTGTAGTTGAAAAGAATATGCAGTAAAATCATTTTACTTATGACATTAGCGCTCCTCTAATTCTAATGCTTCGAATTTCACGCTTTTTCACCGCGCGAAAGCAAAATATGCTAGAAAATGGCGACGAGATATTCTGCAAATTAACTTACTTGTGCATTTGCCACTTAGTAAATGTTCACTTTATTATGTAGACTTCAAGAAAATTTCCGACAACATTTGGTGTATCAGCGGTGCCACCGAGAGACCTATGTTGCTTGGCCGCCTCATGTAAGTCAAAGTTTGTCATCTTTTTTATGCCATTTTTAGTTATTATAATGCTAATTGCAATAACATCCTATTTTAAATTTCATTCAAGAGCGCTTGTTTAGTCGGTAACGGAAATTCTTTTTTCACGTATGGGTGGGGGCAATGCCCACAAAAGTCAGCAAAACCTACTAACCGATAAATTAGCAAAATTTGGAGGTTGTTTCCCCCCCCCATACACCCCCGTTATTTTTTGCCTCTGCTTTTAGTGACTGATAGATCGAATATAAAGAGTGGACAGGGCTAGCATCGAGTGGCCTAGCTTTTATATTGGATATTGTCCTTTTGTGAAGCAACTGGAAAACACCATGTCTAAAGTTTTAATGATTGGCTGATCAATTTGGTTAAACAGTGATGCCCAAGTATTAGCTATTCTCCCAAAAAGAGTCATTAGAAGTCAACAGTTGCTAATTATTAGTTGGAAATGAAACATTCTTCCTTCATTTTCAATAAAGGTCACACATGAAATAACAATTAATTAGGTTTGCATTTAATTTCAACATGCACCATCGCATTCTAAATTTGCACTTTTCGCCAATCTTTGAACACCTGACCATTGCTCAATAGTTGTTTGTCATTAGTTTTGTGCAATCTTATGTAACTTGTTCGTGAATTTATTTCGAAATCAATTTGTTTCTTGCATTATTTAATGATAATTCAGCACATTCTATACCAGACAATTTCCTTATAAGAGATCTTTCATCATATAACAATTTTTCTACAGCACAAATGTAAAAGATTTTGGAGATGATTTGACAACATGCTTGGCTGCTGAACACTCCTTGGACAAAAGATGCCAAAATTCATTAAACGTTAAGTTTTTAAACCTTATTTCATAAACCGAATTAAAAAAATCATACATGACAAATTCTTATCCATGTGGCATTTGCCAAGGCTATCAGATATTAACTCGGCTGTAGCTTCAATAAAAAGTCTCTTTTAGAATCGATGAGCATTTTTAAAAGCGGCCTTTATGTTGAAACTAAGTTTGTGATACGGCACCTTCGCAGTTAAATGTTGTAATCAAAGAAGTAATAAAATATGTTTCAGAAAAAGTCATATCAAAAAAAACGGACATGTGGGCTACATTCTAGCGAATCAAAACAAGGCTCCTCCATTTTTCTAGATATTTCTTAATACGGTAATCCAATCTACCGTAGTTAGAAAAATGAAAGCAATCTAAGGCATTATGGTTTCTTTTAATTTTTTCACAAACGCTTCAGGTGCACATTTGAAGTAAAAAATACTTCCAAGTCAGCTTAGAAATCGTCAAATTGTGTACTGTGTCCAAGAAAGTAAACATCTCACAGAAAAAGATTCTCTAAAAGAGATTTTCGCTCTATGGACAAGCTAGATTTGCTTTCTGGTCCTGATTGTTGTTGATGTTGTTGAGGCGGTGATGGTTGGTTGGTCTGGGTTTTGGCGATTAGCGGTGGTTTGTGGTTGTTGTGGCTTGGCTGGGGTGTATGAGGGACTGTGGCCAGAAAGCAATTATAGCTATTCAAGAGTGTTAATGTAATTTTCCTATTTCAACGAGTCGATGGAAATCATTTTCCTATTTTCAGATACATTTTAAAGAAAATTATGTGTTTAGCTGGTTGGATTGTTGAATATTTGATAGCAAGCTGAGTCCAAACTCTATTCAAATAAACTGCAAGACACAGATGAAAACTTCGTGAAAAAAGAAAAAAACGATTTCTTTTAAAAAATTAGAGGACTCTAAAAGGCACTGAAACATAATTAAAAGGAGCTTAGCTTAAAAATGGAGCTTTTCAGCTTCAATCTTTTCAGTCTCGTATACAAGATTTTCTTAGTTTCGATATTGAATATCTGTGGCACTTTTTCAACAATACATGATGATCGATAAAAATACTTTAAAATGTGATCTGAAAATTTCAATACCTGTAGGACTTTTCCCTAAGCAACAAATGGTTCACTATACACATGTTTGCTCTTGTGGTAGGAGTAGCTCAATATGGAAAATATGAAGAGTCTACTAGAAATGTCTACGATTATTATTGCTTCTAAAATATTAACTTAGGGAATAGCTAGCTATCAGAGCTGATTCATTCTGTATCCAACTTTACCTAGAAAACGAATCAGAGGACAGCTAAAATGTTATTGGAAGGCTATTAATTACTTCATTTATTTCTTTATTTATGCTAATCTTGATCATTCTTATATTAAAAAACCATCTTAATCATATGCTAATGTTCTATTATTTATCGAAAGCTAATCAGTTTGTCGTCTTTTCCTAGGTTTGGTTTTCCATCCAGCAACTTCTTGGGCTCTTTGACAGCCCTTTTAATTAGGGCTATTCAACCTTTTTTACCTGAGCACTGGTTGCACTTCTCTGCTTTTTTGTTATTATGAAATCTTCCGTAGGCACAAGGAGATTACTGGAACTAAGAAAAGAAATAGGCATTTATTCTACTTTCAATACTTTGCTTTTCGTGTTTTGCAGTATTTTAATCACCGTGCAGAAAAATTTATTCACGGTACGTAATTTTTTCGTAAATCTTTCTCTGCTATTAAAACTGGCAATGACTAAATAAAAATTTACCAACAGGACAAGAAAGACTTGGAAAAAACTACCTCCTGGCATTTTAAACATTTCTCTACTTATGTAGCTATTCGTAACTACCATTTGCAGACTACTGTAACTAATCTTTTCAATCTTTTTTCACAATTTGAGCGCCTTTCAAATGTCCTTCGTTTGTCATGCTTTGTACTCAGGAAAAGAAGGATTTCATTCAACTTCAAGGTATGTTTTGCATTTTATTGATACTTTACAACCTTGGGATTCTCTGGCCACAAAAAGGAGGTACGTAAATTATACAAACATTTTTACTACCTAGCAATGCCTAGCTTCTAATGAAGCCTAGCCTTCAATGAATGTTTAGCTAGTTGCTGGCAAATGGACGCTTGGTTCTACCTGTTGGTCAAAAGGTAAGAACCCCTTTTTCTGTCATTGATCCAAAGTTGCTCTTTATTTCTTTTGCAGATTTTATTTTCTTTAGTTTTTGGTGTATTTTTCCCTTCCTAAACAATTTTGAGTTATTTTTTATCCTTTTTGTTCTATCGTGTAACTTTGTAAAGCTTTAAATTAGGGTTTGAAGCTAATACAAGACCTGGTAAGTCACATTCTACTTTTCATTTATTTACTTATTTTAACTGTTTTGACAATATATATTTTTGTGCAGATCATATGCTTGTTGCCATCATGAGAATTTGTTACATTTCTTATAACATAACAGTTTTTTGAAGCTCTTACCCCTCCAAGGTAAAGAATATTTTCTAAAAGTCTGTTCAAAGAATACTTTTTGGGAGACATTTCCAGGTACATCCTCTAAATTGAATATGTTATCTGTACTTGTATGTTTTTTTCATTTGACTATTTGACTATGACTATGTAGTGCTTTGCTTTACCATCTAATCTCTTGGTTTCTAGGGCGTGGTTTTTGAAATTAGATAATTTCGACTTTATTTCAAAGGAAGTCACCTCTCTAGATCATTTGCTTCATTCAACTCTTTTTGCAACATTAAGTAATATGATATGATAGCCTAAAGTACTTCTGGGTGATCTCCAATTACCCATGATTTAGCTGGATTAACTTGTTCCTCTTTGTTCCTCATAAGCAGTGGATTCTAAGAATTTCTAGGCTGACTGTGAGTGGCGAAAGAGGCCTGTGGTTTTCTTCGACCTGAACCATGCATTAGGTGAGTTCTATAAGCCCAAACGTTGAGAACAAAGATGTTAGTTATGGTCATAAAATTATTGGTAACTTTTCAGCACACTTTGATGATCCTCTAGTATAGCAATAAATATGGATGCAGACATATTCTTAGGAGAACCTGCTTTAATTTCTGTGATAAAGATAATGATTGAGTTTCTATGTATATCAAAACCCATTCTATTGTATTTTGTCCATTGTTACAGTTGTCCAGTTGAATTTAAATTCAAATCTCCGAATAAAATCATGCCCTTGACTTAGTAGCCAAGACTTTAAGCTGCTTCTAACTGTTAGATGTTTTGCACATTGACCTCTAGCCTTTCACCTATGCCCCTTAGCCAATTGAGACCATTAGCAGCAACTTTGATTTTAGCATTCAAGTATTGCATTCAAATGTGACCAAATTGAGTGACACTTATTTTATTGAAATTATTAGCAAGGCAATCCAGTTTTAATGTTTTCTAATTGTCTTGATAGTTGACTGGATGAATATTGTTGAATTAACGACGAAACCAAGTGCATAACAATTAATTAATGTCATAAATGATTTGATATGCAGATGCTTTTGAATTTGAGCTGATATCTTTATACCTATCTTTGATATTGCTATATTTTAATTCAGGATGAAAGTTCATAACTTGAAGATGGTATCAACAAAGAAGCTACCTTTTTAAAGAAAGCGGTGAGTTGCTTTTCTAAAAAAATTTTCTTTTGCTGCAAATAATAGCCTCTGTAAACATCAAAGACTTCAGTTGTATAAGAATCATCATAACATCTCTAGATTCGCCGCCAGATCTGCTGTAGAAATTACAGTTTGAAGAAGTGCATGTAACTGATGAAACTTTGTGTGTCCTATCTGTAGCAGAGAAAATGCACTGAAATTTTCAAACTTTCACGAGATTGCTGCCGATACAAATATAAGACATAAGTTTTCTAATCAGAAATAACGGCCATGCCTTAATAAAGACATTTAGAAGAAAGCAAGAAAAATAAAAACTTTTCTAGGAAGAATATTGACTGTAAGTGCCAAAAACAGAACATGCAAAATTACCTGCAATGAGAATGACAGAATTTTAGTTTATTTTGAAAAAAATGGGGCCGGAAGGTTAAAAAATCCCATTTCCAAGATTTTGTGAAATTTTCTAAAAAATTTCATTGAAAAGTTTCATGTTTCAAAAACAAGTTTTATGCTGCTCGGTCTTTATGTCCGATGGTCTTTGGATGCTAGTCTCGAGATTTGGCGATGATTGATTGGCTGATTGGTTGATTGGTTGATTGGTTGTAATGATTGGTTGTAATGAATGGTTGATTGGTTGGTTGATTGGTTGGTTGCTTGGGTGGTTGATTGGGTGGTTCACTGGCTGGTTTTTGTTTCGAGTCTGTGGTTTGGTGGTTCCAAAGACCTTGGTATATAAAGACCGTTTTGCAAGCAACACTTTTCACGCTAGCTTAAATCTGATATCTAGGTTCAATCAAAACTCTTTTCAACTTTCAAATTTCCTCGTTTAACACCTAGAAATAAAATCCAATGTACTTTGCGATGGTTGATTTGGATTTCAAATTGACAGTTTCTCGTAAAATGCCAGTTACTGTTTCTCCTTATGAAAATCATATTCCTTTGACAAAAGTAACAGTATTGGCTAGAACTTTTCCTTATTACCAAAACAACAGTCTTCGTATAAAGGATCCAGTCTTGGATTTGTTAATGCCTGCTAATTCCCATGAGAGATCTAGACAATGCCCGATGCAGAATGCATGCTCCTTTTGGCAAAGCAATGCGATCAATTGTTGCGGGGTGAAAGCTCTAAACCTCCAGGGAACCTTGCTTCCTTTTCTTAATGAGCTTGCAATCTCGTGCTTTCCTCACAACAAGTACTTTCGATTTGCATCAGTGTTTTGAAGCAGAGCACTCAGCTTGAATTGTCTAGCTTAAATGCGAATTTTTGTAGGTGCAAAAATGTTCTGCTTACTTTGAATTTGCTTTATTTAAGTCAAATATGGAGGAACGAATTAATTAAAAAATGAGTACATAAACACGATTCCCTGAGCAGAACTTGCTTGCTTGGAGGTAAATAATCCCTAGAGTAACAGGCAGATAGGGCTGGATGCGTAATTATTTAGTTCTGCATTGCTATAGAAGGGCAATTGTGGAGCACCTTTCTTATAAGCTTGGCTGGTTTCATCGCTAAAACAATTGACTAGGTTGGTCATTCGAATCGTTGTGGTTGAAAAATAGCGAGCTTCTAAACATTTTGACGCTTGATATCAATTATCGCATTCATCAGACCTTATTCTTTAGTAAAGAAGAGTTTGAATTCCAATTTGCTGCTGTCTGAATCATCTTTTTAGATGTTGGAGAACAAGAGAGGAAGATGACATGTTGAAAGGAAGACTCTCTGAAGACATTAAGAAGATAAATGAACACTATTTTCAACAATCGGAGTTGCAAATTTTATGGTAGATTTATGGTAGATTTGATGATAGACTGGCATTTAATTAAGTGTTTGATTTCAAGACTTACATGCGATAAACAAGCAGCTATCCATGATGCGGTTGGAGAACTCAAAGTGGAATTGAGAACTCAAGGAAACTCCCTTCGTTAAAAATATAAATGTTCTTGATAGGTATATTCCATCAACCCCTTTAATTAACTATTTACCCATTCTTAGCTGCCACACGCAACCAAATATGACCTTAACTGTGTGTAAGAGCTTTAAGATTGCTCCCAGATTGGGAGTCCCCCCCTCAAGACCCCGTAAGGAACACCATCTTTGCCGTAACGATAAGGCACTACCATTTGTCGATCGAGGAATCATTCCATCCCTTCGTAATCGCTTCAATTGCTATATATATAAATATATATTTTCCAGGCCCTTTTCCCTTCATATATTCATTCTCCCCTATACTGTCAGTTTATCATCATTAACCGACATTAAATGTTAGATTAGTATCTCTTTGTAACTATGATTAATCTTTTTAACTAGTTAGTTAGATGTAACTTAAGGTTTTTTAGAGTTTTTGATAATCATTTTTGTAAGTAATTAGTTAATTGCTTAGGAGACTGTTTTGGTGTTGCATTGGGGGTTTCCTTAGCATGGTGTTTTAATCGGAGAGTTTGCAAGGAGGCCTTCTTCTTGTCAACCCTTTGCTTAAAACGCCATTTTGAGATAACCCCTAACACAACATTGAAGGGGTCTTCTTAGCACGGTGTTTTAATCAGGGGGTTAACAAGGGGGACTTCTCTTCCCTCTTGTTAACCCTTTGCTTAAAACACCTTGCTAAGACAACCCCGACCAAAAACAGTCTCCTGGTTTCTTAGGTAGGTAGACATTAAGATTGTACGTAGAGTAAATGATCGCTTGAATGAAGAGGAGAAAATCGAATTTGATTACTACCTGACCCCCGTCTTCAGTGAAACGAAAGCGAGGCCAAGCGGCCAAAAAAGGGCATTTAATTGGCCAGCAAACAATAGAAGAAACAAAAGAAAATTGAGGGCTGTGATTGGTTAATAGACAAGAGAGAATTTGAAATACTGGCTTCTGATTGGTTTTTAAAACAATGACGAAATACTGCGTTCTGATTGGTCAATCAACAATGGCGGCCCTCTGGCGGCCAAGGGCTACCAGAAAAATGATAACTACAGTGCACGGCTCCTGCCCGTAGCCACCAAAAGGGCCAAAATAAAGCAATCTGATTGGTCAAAAACAATGACCTGTCAATCATTCTCGGCTCTAGCCCGCCCTCGGCCAAGCCGCTACTTGCGGGCGAAATATTCCAAGAAAACAATGGTTAAGTCTTAGAAAAGTCCGGAGGAAAATTCAAAGGAAATTTCAATAGAAAACTTTTTTGAATTACTATTGTTGAAGCTAAAGACCAACATTGAAATCTCTCATATGGTCAATTGTTTTTCAGAGAGTAAACAAAAGAGACAAGATTGAAATACAATGTAACATTGTTATTGACATCAGAAGAGGTTCCGTTAAAATACAATGGAAAACGGGGGTCAATTCAAAAGAATTTAAGATGAAATACAAAGGAAAAGGGGGGTCAATTCAACAGAAGTTTTAGGAAAAATACAATGAAAGTCGGGGGTCAATTCAAAAGAATTTAAGATGAAATACAAAGGAAAACGGGTGTCAATTCAAAGGAAGTTTTAGGAAAAATACAATAAAAGTCGGGGGTCAATTCAAAAGAATTTAAGATGAAATACAAAGGAAAACGGGTGTCAATTCAAAGGAAGTTTTAGGAAAAATACAATAAAAGTCGGGGGTCAATTCAAAAGAATTTAAGATGAAATACAAAGGAAAACGGGTGTCAATTCAAAGGAAGTTTTAGGAAAAATACAATAAAAGTCGGGGGTCAATTCAAAAGAATTTAAGATGAAATACAATGGAAAACGGGGGAAAATTCAAAGAAGTTTTAGGAAAAATACAACGAAAGTTGGGGGTCAATTCAAAAGAATTTAAGATGGAAACAATAGAAATCGGGGGTCAATTCAAAGGAAGTTTAAGGTGAAATACAATAAAAATCGGGGGTCAATTCAAAGGAAGTTTCAGGCAAAATACAATGGAAATTGGGGGTCAATTCAAAGGACGTTTCAGGTAAAATATAATAGAAATCGGGGGTCAATTCAAAGGGATTTTCAGGTAAAATACAATGAAAGTCGGGGGTCAATTGAATGGAAGTTTTAGGTAAAATACAATGGAAATTGGGGGTCAATTGAATGGAAGTTTTAGGTAAAATATAAAGAGAATCGGGGGTCAATTCAAAGGAAGTTTCAAGTGAAGTACACTAGAAATCTAGGGTCAATTGTAAAGTAATCTAAGGCAGATAGTAAAGAAAACTGGACTTCAACTCAAATGTAATTGAAATAGGAGGTTTATGTCAACTGAATCTCTTTCAAAATACAAAAGAGAATCGGGGGTTAATTGATATAGTTTTTGATGGCGCACATGCAGGGTTCGATTAAAATTTAATGATATTTTTGCGGAGTCTAATTAGAGCTGGTTTGGTAAAATAGTTTGTTAAAATAGAAGACTCGATGCATGGGAGGTAGAGTAATGTTGAAATAATGTCAGCAGTTTATCTCAAAAGTGAATTTATGGATTTTCTGAATTTCATGGACTCCAAATTACACAATTCAAATAACAATCTAAATAAATTCTAAATGATTAAAAGCGACTCTATGGTAAACCTACGTAAGATACGATTTAATTTTACGAGTTACCGAGAGTAAAGGTTCGAAGATCTCGATTTAAAGTCGATAAAACTGCTTCAGTCTTGCAGCATTGAAGAATATTTGCTTCGCTTCTCTTGATTGAGGCCCCGTCGTCTATTAACAGTCTTTCTAAGCTGGCAAAGAGAAAGTAAAAATGATTTAAAACATGCCTTACCTTCACCACGAAGTTGATATTTAATTGATCAATTTCAGCCTGATTCCGACTGGCAGAATTCACTTGTTTGTGTGCTCTTTTTGACAACATCCAGCATTAACAAGTTTTTGTCAATCAAAACACCTAATTAATGCTTAGCCAACCTTAAAATCAAGCAATCCTAATAACTAAATCGTGAAGAATAATGCTTTTTATTGACGATAGCGGATGCAGCCATCTACACGTGGTTATATCCTAGCTGTAATCAGAGATTGCATGCCCAAACCTAATGCAGCTTCTGCGACAAATAAAGATTCCTAATGCGAAATAGACAAGAAAGTCGCTCCAGAAGAATTGATCGCTACTTACACGTAAAAACATGAATAATCACTAAAATCAATCCGCCAAGAGAAACGCTGGAAGCCTTTGCAATCTGTTTACGAAAACGTTCCCTCGTTCGCTGGTGTGAAATTCTATTGTCAAAATTTAAAAGGCACTCCTCAAGTCACAAAAGAGAACGTTTTGAAAGCAAAGGGCAGAAACAAAAGGCCTAGCTTTACTAAATTCTTTAAGAGTTCATTAGTGTAAAAGCCTCCTTGGAAAAGCCTCCTTGCAAAAAATTTTCTTTCCGTAAATTTTGAAGCTTCGATGTTGTCTTATCAGCTCCTTTCAGATGGAAAATGAAAAGAAATACCTCAGTCAATTTTGGCAAATAGAAAGATGGATGCTTTGAAGGGGATGGTCCTACTTTCTGACAAGAATTTCAATTGCAAAATTTTATAATTATTGGCAGAAGTTATAGATTTGCAAAAGTCATATCATAACTTTAATTAACTCATTTTATTCAAACTAGCCCTTACAGGGCCCCTGATCTGATACGGCTTATCAATGTCTTAGTTTGGCAAGAAACCCCTAAGCTATGCTGGTTATAAAACACTGTAAATAAGTGAAACATTTGAAGCTTTTGTAGTAGCGAGGATCTGAAAAGTCATACAGCCTCTGATGTCACAACCATCCTCTTACTTGTCATATAATTTTTGTTATTACTTTCCAACTAATTGTCAATTGTTATTAAAATTGATGACGAAGTCAAGTCAGGTGTTTAACGAGAGGGGCAGAAGGTAGGAAAGTCAGAATACTCCCAAAAATTGTTGCTAATATAGTGCTGAAAATAATAGAGGATACAGGTTATAATCTTTAAGAAGGAATTTCTGCAAGTATGATGTAAGCTAGTACCTTCGTAGCCTGGCTTTCTCGAGAGAATTTCCTGTTAGTTTTCTGTGTATAGGCCACCTAAGAAGCTCTTTTGATGTATGTAGGCTCTTGATGCCTAAATAAAGGGAGATTGTAATTAGGTTATTTGTGATCATAGCAATCGAAGGGTAATCTAGAAGAGACTTTGCCAAAATTGTCCAATATGGGTGAACAGCTAGATCGGGAGACAAAAATAGGGTGATCAATATGCACACTTCTAGTAAACGTATATATTTTTTCTTGAAGTAATCCAATGTCAAACTTGACTTTTGGCATTTATTAAGAGTTTAAAGAAAGGTTATTGATAATTTTTGATTCAGCGGTCGGCTACATAGATCAGAATCACATTGAATATCGATAATAGTAGACTGGTGCATTTGTTGGCTCCATGGCAAAACACGGAAAGCAGAGGCACGATGGGTAGTTGGGAGTGCTGCTTGGTTTGCTGGAAATCGGGAAACTCTTCTCTCCGTAGAAATCTCTTAAAAACACTCCCATTAATTGATTTTAACAGCCATCAAATTCAGAAATGCTTAATGAGATTAATACAGTGCTTACATAGAAAAGTCAGTTGTTGGATGAGGTTGCACCTTCCGAGGGCTGTAAGCATATCTATTATAAAAGAGCATTGGCTTTTTATCAATGTTGCTTGCCGCTAAAATCAGCGTGAGACACCAGTGGAAATCAAAGAGATGTAATGACGGGTTGTAAAAGTGCAGCTACAACTACAAAACAGAACGGCTATTAAAACGGAAGATTTATGATGCCTTCTCTATATCTCTTATCATATGGCATAATTTTGAAGCAGGGTTCAACTGGCATCCCCATGTCTAGAATAATATAAACATACGCGGGTCACGGCACCACTAACCCATCGAACATTTTACTGTCTTAACTGATCGAGTTGAGTGAGCCAAAAGGCAGGTTAGTAAGCCCGTTTCAACTTAACCAGGAGCAAGGTGTGACATGGTGGAAGGCAGCATTTCATGTGCATAATTGCTAGTTCTTTGCATGTACCAAAGAGCTTAAGGAAACTAAGATTTCAACAGCGTCATTTAGATCATTCGATTTCGACACTCAAGGGTAAGTAGCTTAAAAACGCCCTGTTTCCCTTTAATTGCAAATAAATTATGAGAAAAAATTGACCATCCCGTCAATGTCTTTCCTTTCAAAGATATTAATGGGCAATTTCGGCTCAAAGAATGATACAAGTAAAATGGCAGCGATTGTCTTAATGGTCTTAATGTGATCATTTTAGCAGTCTCGTGTCACTGCATTTTTTTATTATGACGGTCTTGCTAATGTAAACAGTACTATATAATGTGATATAGAATCTTACTAAGCATTTATGCTGCATACAGGCACAAAACGATTGTTGCTTGCTCAATGCTTTGAGACTCAAGTTCTACGGTGTGATCTATCCAATAGGCCCAAATTAACCTAAACTTAGAGACTGTGTTCTTTTTGATCGTCGATACAAATGTAGCCAGTCCAGGGCAACTTCTACATTTTTCCAGCTATTGTTTAGTTTGAGACAGGAGACAATAATTAAACATTCCCTTCGAACTCACTAATTTTTAATTTGAATAAAGTGAAAATACTATTCCATGCAGTAGTTAAGTTATCAATGTCATAAAAAGTCTTCTAGCTCTGACGTCAGACGTGTTACTCCAACGAAGATAGCCTAGCATTTGTAGCCGATCCACCTGTTCTGTGGCCGCAGGACGAAACAACAGATCTTTGCATTCAGGTTGAAGTGGTTCCAAGCCGCTCCGCAGTTGTTCATCACCTTGCTGTACGCAAACATGTGAATGCCGTTGGGCGGCGAAACGACTTTGCCGTGTCTGCGGCACATGTTGTCGAGCTCTGCATTGCTCTGGATCTTGGCCTTGGCTCTCCTGTGGCAGTTGCCAGGGCACCAGCTCTTTACCTCGTCACATGACACGTGAACACCGGGAAACCCGCAAAAGAGGCCGCATGACCGCAGCCGGTCGGCCCATGATGTGAGGATTGGAGCATTGGCCTCGTCTTCAGTTCGAATATCGCACATGCATGTTCTGAAGTTGGCTGCGGCAAAATTGATGCATGCAACCAGCGAGAAGAGAGCGATCAGTTTTCCGTGCATCTTTTTAGCTTCCTGTAAGAAAAAATCCTGGTTATCATTGCATTTTTCGTTGCCATCATAGCCTATAAAAAAGGTCCTTTTTAAATCAAATGTATTGTATTCTTTATGATAACAGTAAACTAAATCTTTATATTACTCCAGATCATGCATGAAGATTTTTTTTCTGAAAAACAGTTTTATTTATCAAAATTATATTTTTTGTAAAGATGCATCAATTTTCTACGCTACCGAGGTCCAGAATAGTTACTAGGGTCCAACTCTAAATGAATAAAATATTCTAAAATGTGTGCCATTGGCTTTGTGTTAATGAAGCGACCCCTAAGAGCTTGTACAAGAAGAGCTTTACAAAACTGAATGATCAGTGACAAAATGAGCGAATGTTGATAACTTACCTTGAGAAATTTTGCTTTGCTGCTTGCAAAAGGCCTCTTTGCTTGATCTGCTTGGGTCCTGTGGTGGATCTGCTTGAATCCATTGCCACATGAGCCATTTTTATACCCAGTTTTCAAGTTCCTTGTTGATCAGAGGGCCCTGTTGACCAGTCACCATTTGACGTCATCACGATCAAAGTGTAATCACATACAAAGCATGGCTCGTACAGAAGGTCAACATCTTGAAATGCTTCCGCAGTGCTGTTTATGATAATACTTAGACAATGGTTTCTGGAAGCAGACAAGTTGGGTATTTGCGTCAGCAGTGAACACGCCTGTCTTTGAGTGGGAGCTGGGTATTCAGTGGAAGCAAATCTGTCCTACGCATCCCAGACCGAATGTGTCTAATACCTTGTTCACGTGATGACCTTTAAGGTCACCTTTCTGCAAAGTTGTATCTGATGTGCTGCTCTTTGCTCAAAAAAGCACAGAGGTAATCAACCTTTTGATTGCAAAGTTTGTTACCACGTATATCGAAAAATCGAGCATCTGTTGAGATCAAAACATTACTTTGACTGGCGCAGACTGTACTACAAAATTCTGATCTTTAATGACAGAAATAAAAAATATGCAGGAGTTGGCTTTTTTGTAATCCTCCCTCTTTCACTAATTAAAATTATCAATTACTTTTCAATCTGCAAGTCATTTGACATCTCAATTGTCACTTAGAACATCACAGCCTCAGCTTTTTTGAATTTCTCTTTATTCTGCAGTGAGTGAATTAAGCTGTATTGGGGATCAACAATGCCAAAATGTATTCGCAGCAAAACTCTTTCAGGGCGGGTGAAACGTTTTGGTAGAGAACAATATTTCATAAGTCCATGTAGAAAGAAAAAGAAAGAAGATAAGAATATTTAGGGGTGCCTTTGAAAAATCGTTTTGCAATCTTGACAATCTGCCCCCCCCCCCCCCCCCACCACTTTGAAGTACGAATTGCAGGCTGTTTAAGGCTGTTGGAGAGTGCCCCTAAAGTTGAACTGAGCTAAATCTGATCAATTCAAGAATTTTGATACTCTTGATAGATTATAGTCATTTGTCATACGCGACTTGATCTATATGAAAAATCATGGAAATTTGAAGCTCCTACAAAACTCCCCCTTACCCAGCGTCAGCTTACTATGAACAGTGAAATTTCACTTTTTTTCATTTGCTGAAATTATTTCCCTTTCATTAACTTCTCATCGTAATCTAAGCTGATTTCTTTGAATTACATGAATTGCTTGCTCTCCGTACCATCTACGACGGTTAGAGTACACGAGCCTCTCTTGTAAATTTGAGTAATGAGAACAAAATCCAACTTTTATTTGACATAGCATTTGCCCGAAGGTGCAACTTATCTTTCATTTCATACCTCTAAATAATAAACAAATTCTCAATAATATTCAGCTACTATTTGTTTGCATAAATTATATAGGCTGAACTTTTTTATTTTCGGGAATCATAAACAACGTTGACTTATTGGCTGAACCGTGTCTGGGGTCTATTGACTGTAAACAGTATTCGTTTGACTGTACGTTGCTGCTGGCTGTTTTTTAGAGACCTCTGGACAATGAAACCCTCTAAGGAGCATCTGCTTATTCAAAATCAATGACCTCAATCGCTTACTATTTTGAATGCCAGCCAAGCAATAGTTCCTGGGTCAAACGTCATAACAGCGACTCGATTGCAGTCTATTTGGGTGATAATAGAGGCTCTGGCGTAGGCAGATACACCCCACACATCCTATTGCCTGGTTTACGGTGTACCAGAAGCCTTTGTATTTCCCAAGCAGACGTATTACGGGCAATGAGATTCTCATGGGTGATAAGGATTGTCTGTTCGGTAAGAGGGCAACGTCATCTTGCACTCCTCGTTAAGTTACAATCTCTAGCCCTATTTATGCTTCAAAAAATAGCCTGGGTTCCCCCCACGTTATTAATATGATTTTGTAGGTTCACCCCAGGTTGTGGCAATCCATCTCGAAAGGTGGTTACGAAAGGTGGTCAAACCTGGGCTGGTTTTGATAATATGTAAACGCAAACCCGGGGCCAACATGGGTTAATCTCTCTAGGTAGCATGCGCAGCTAGAGGAGTGACGTCAAATGTAAAATTAAACAAAGCATGAATCGGAAGTTTTCTCACTGAACGAAGCCCGTGTTAGGGATCATCGAGCCCCACTCCCTTCCCCATACACAGTCCTTCATGTAGCCGTTGATAGAGTTATAACTGCCTATTTCAACTATGTCTGTCTCTCAGCAAGTCAAATATGTTTTTCTCCACAAAAAGCTTTCCTGTCAGAATGGAATTTGCATTTCTTTGCACATTGGGGTTGATGTAAACAACTGAAACATTTTTAGAAATAATTACTAGTTGTTTCTAGAAGTGTAAGCTTCTAAAAAATGAATTATAGACTATGATGTTGGAGTGTTTCAGGTGATGTAGGAATGCGTTGTTTTGATGCGGGAGGAGGTGGGGGTCCTGTGTTATTTAGCTTTCCCTTGAACTCGTGAAATACAGTAAAAGGTCCTAACATGGTGGAGCCAAGGGAGTGAAGCGAATTAATGCAAGTGACAGGGTAACTCTTTCAAACTGTACAGTACTGACAAGTTCTAATTGGTACACCCCGACCTCCTATCATCTTAATATCCCACTTTTAAAAGGGTGACGTTTCCAGTGAATGAAAACCAGTGTTAAGTAAAGCAGAGCGTTGCCTGCTTGTACCACAATCATCTTTGTTTTGATACCTACATTTTCGTTGTGCAAGCTTAATTATCCCCTTACCTTCTTAATAATTTCCTAACAATCTCCTTATCTTCCATACAAACAGCTAGATGTTTTGCTAAAAATGCGATCTCGTACAAAACTAGCATGAATTTTGAGTTTTTGCATACTAAAAGTACTTTTTCGTCCGACACTCCTCAGAGTATGCAAACGTCTGAAAAAACCAAAAGCTGACCTGAATACAGTGAAGTTACCGAAGTAAAGCTTGAGACTGGACGCAAGGGTTTTTATTTCTAGCTGCTAAGGCATTTAATGCAATACCCCAAAACAATCAAGAAAATATTGAGTATCAGCTAATGATTTCTTAAAACATTTACAAATCGATCAAATCAATATGGCAGTTTCCATTGGGCAATGTTCATTTGAGTTTAGATAAAGGTTCATTTGAGCCTGAAGTTTTCTAGAAGAAGCCATATTCGGTTTCAATATACACCGTGCAAGTTATAAAAGTTGTGGCTATTCTTCATGAAGAGCTTCAATTAGAGAAAATAAATTACGCTTGAAGCATTTTACAGACGCTGAGCGACGTATTTCAATGGCTGACGTCATTTTGCGACATTGTTATTATTTTCCAAACTATAAACACAGCGCCTAATGTTCGCTATTTCATTCAAATAGGCCTACCTTGTCAATCAAAGCATCGTCCCACCAATGACCTCAGAATTTGCATTCAGCAACGCAAGATAAACGAACTCCAATCAAACGTACTATCTCGATAAGATATATCCCTCTCTAAAGCAAAACATCTTCGTTCTACTTCGAAAATGGATGAAACACAAACTTTCGCCATGCTGAACCCAACATCGCAGTTCATAATGCCCGCCATTTCCCACAAGACCTCAAGTGCAAGCAATTTTCAACAATAGCTATTGTCTAGAAACAATAGCTGTCTTTTTTTGGCTCACTGTCATTGGATATCGCTACCCGTCAAGTTCTCGACCAGCATGGAAAAAAGTTGTATACCGAATAATTCGTAAATAGTGCATTATGGTTCTGTAAGAAAGCGCTTGTTTTGATGGCTTGCAGCTAAACAATCTTGCTGAAAAATGCCGTTATATACTTGTGTTGTTATTTTGTTACAATGTACGTGCACAAGAAAAAGTTTGTACATATCTAATGGACCAAAATAGTTAACATCAGCATCTGGTGCATTGGTTCTGGTACGTTGGAAGTATTTTGGTGATGAGATAGTCCTCGAGACTTCACACACAAGTTGGCACCCCCTTTACCATGCACTTCCTATTCAATCTGTTTCCTTCAATCGATAGATTTATATATAGGAAAGGAAATGGAAAACTTTTTGCGAGAATTCTTATTGAAAAGAATCTTGCATCTGTGACGCTGTATATTAAGCGAACAAAAATGAGTTCTTCTGCCTAGGGCCTAGCCAGGGGGTGCCTGCTTTTTTAACAAGCTCAAAAACATTGCAAGAAGAATTATCGTAAGAGAGAGAGAGTTTCAAGAATTACCGTTGTCCAGTAAGAGCGTTTTCCGGTGGATGATTTTAGAGGACTGTGAGACATGGGTTTATTTGAGCTGTCCGCCAACAGAGGTCTCTGTGCTTTCAATAGAGGCAAAGAGGGAAACACGTGTTTACTTTGTCGATAAATTTTATACATCTTAGATACATAATTACATAAAATCCACTATAGACAGCGCATTTCCCAAGAAATGTCAAGCTGCCCACATTTTGTTAAAGGTCAGCTTACTTTCCAAGTATCGGTTTTAATGCTGTTACAAACATCACCTCAACCGAAATCAAATTTTTCTCTCCGTCAATAAACAATCAAAATTGTCATTCTAGGTTGTCAAGCTGGCATGAATTTTCCCCACCATTTTAGCTAGAACTGTTCCTTGGAAAAAACTGCGATCCAAGGAAATCAAATTTTTCTTAGTATACCAGTTTTTGTGTCAAATGCGTAAAATTAAAATATAATAGACCGTACTGTTCGTTACATCTACCATAAACTACATATTTACATCACGTTTCGATCATATTATCTTTAGGTTCTCCTCCCTCTTTTAAAACGAATCTACCATCCCAAGGCGTTTGATATGGCAAACTAGCCTACCACTGTTGTCCTAGCTTTGCAACTGTAGCACAAAACGGACAAATCAATCCTAATCCCAATCATAAAACACTCGTTGGGCGGCCTAATGATTCAATCTCGTGCGATTAGGGGTGGGAGGAGGACATGCACAGTACACTGCGCATTAGCACCGCGCAGATAGTCATTAATTTGCTTAACAGAATTAAATACTATAAATCTTATCAAAAAGTGACAATTAATGTCAAAATCCCGTCCAACGCTAGAACAGAATCACCGATTAGGCATGCTCATAGACGTAATAAATGAAAATGAAATATTATCCAGTTGACTCTTCTAATAGCAGATTGAAAATATGTTTTCTGTTTGGCATCTGGTTTATTTGTAACCCTGCTATATATCTGGTCCGATGGGGGTTGGTGGTGATGAAAAAGCAGAGCTGGATTGGTAGTACCGAGAAAGGTCCAAATGCCGCGGCAAAATGTTCCATTAAATCAACTGAGGACACAGGTCAAGAAAATCTCCTGTTCCAAACTCGAAGCTCGATAAGGTAGCCAACATTTCTGACATCACCCATACATCTCTTCATGCAGAAATAATCATGGCACCGTTAATGATATTAATAAGCTTATATCAACACTGCTTTACGACTACCAATTTATTGTTCTGTTAGTTACAGCTGGCAATAAATGCCACTTGCAGCTGCCTGTAAGCATATTTCATTGAATACTTACTACCAATGCAAACCCTACTTGTGCCTCACACGCTACTCTCTCTATCTTTAGAGTCTCAGAGTTCTACATCTCCTAGGGCTACGCGTATCTCTTCGGGTTGAAGTCATAATGCCAGCTTTTCTACAATATTTGGCACAGAGAGGCCAAACATCTGGCACATGTGATCACTAGCATGTGCCCTGTGTTCCACCACCCATGTAGAATCGCCTTGACGTTCCTGGGTACCTCCTCCCACCAATAATATCAATGTCAGTGTCCAGCACAATCGATAGCCTTCGCACGAGCAACTGTGGCTCTGAACTTGACATTCGTCCCATCGCTCCGCGTCGTCGCCGCCTTCGCGATCCCCTTGAACCGCGCGAAGTTTTGCCGCTCAGCGCTACGATCTGCTGCTGGCTGCAATTACTGGCCAGCGACGGGGCTCGATAAATCGTGCCGCAACTCGAGTTCGCGAACGGTATCGACGATGCTTTAGAATCGAACCGTGACAACTGTTTGCCAATGATGATTTCTTCTTCGGTCGTGTTATTATTTGCCAAAGGTTCGTCCTGGTTTAGAGAGAGAGGAATTCTAAAACCACTAATGTAATCATAGTTTTGCAAGGATAACGGTGCAAAAAATCAACGCTGGTGCATTCAAATTCGTGGGCTTTGGCAAGCTAAACTTTTAAGGTGTGGGAGGAGGAAGGTGGAGGCTTGGGGAAGAACAATACATAAAAAATGAAACAGTTCGACTAGGCAATAACAAATTACCACATGACGCTGTAGTTAGAAACCTTACTCTTAACAGGTGAAATGTCGAGTAAGTGTAGTCTCTTGTATCTATAAAGTTTAGGAGAGTCATCAGAGGGAAAGAGAGGGAAATATTGTTCCTATTCGTAGAGAGGACAAGTGGGGAGGGATGAAAATGATCCCAAAAGCACAGGGCTAATAATTCAGGACAAGAAGCAGATCTAGAAGATCTAGAAGAACATCTAGATACCCGAGCTGCAACAGAGACTTTAAACAAGACGATTTTGCCAATGTGCCAGTCTCCAAGCTTATATATTAGGAGAATTTTGGAAGCTTTCAGGCTAATGCAAATTGTACTCTCATTAAAAGCATAGCAAAATAAGGAGAAATTAATGCAGACTTATATTCAAATCAATGCTTCTAGCTTTGTTTATAAAAAATCTATCCAAGGACGAAAACAATGCTCAACCGGATAATGTATGAGCAATAATATATTTTCCGGTAATATATAAAATTTTGCTTCCCTTGGTACCACATCAACGATATGATCTCTTTACAATCAGGTGGAAAGTTTTCACTGAAGACAGAAACTTAGCAAGCTTTCAAGCACAATGCATATTCAATCTGAGTATTGGCCGTGAATATTTTACAAAATAATCTATTAAAAGTTTCTATTGAAGGTATTTTTGTCTCCCTCTATGTAGAGAGCTTCAGTGAAAGGTAAAGCGAGAATGAGTTTAACTTACCTCATCTTGATCACCGTACATTTCAATCAAATCGGGTAACTCTGACGTGATTGTCAGTCTATGAGAAGTGTTTGCTATATCTTCTTGACTTCCACACCTCAAGAAAAAGTTTGTTTGTTTAATGATTAGAAAAAAAGGAGTTTGATGATAGAGAGCAAAGAGACATAAGCATAGAAAAATACTTTTAGGGCGATCAATAACAGGTAAAACGTAATGATTTAAAATCATAATTAGGATAAAATGGAAAATTATCCCAATTATTTCAAATACGATAAAGGTAGAAGAATTTTCTATTACTCCAGGACTTGTAGCTAAAACTTAGTAGGGCTAATGTTAACATATTAAAGCAGGATGGCTTTCTAATATCCTCTGTCTCTAGCTGTTCCACTAAAGGTTCTTTCTATGAACAGAGCTAATGTTAGTTTTGCCGTCAATATTCGTCCAGCTACCAGTTCCTATTTGTCTACCAGTATTTCTTTAGGACAAAACTAAGTCAAACGATTTATCACTTTAAAGAGAAGAGGAATGCGCCTTACCAATACGAGTTGTTGTCAAAATTATTCTTAAATTTCAGCATGCTCTCGGCTTGGTTAGAATTAGTTTCACCATAATATCTGTCAAGGGGAATGAACCGTGATTAGAATTAGTTTCACCATAACATCTGTCAAGGAAGAGCTTTGATTAGCGGTTTTTAAAGTATAAAACTGACAGTAAGTCTCTTGTTTAATGTCAGGGAAATTTCTTATCAGCATGTTATGTATAAAATGACAACAGAACTACTTGTCATACGGACAGCTGTATTAAAAGTTAGGGAATATTTCAATAAATCAGCGATTAAATCAGGAAGACACGATGATCAACCTCGAGGATATGGTAGTCAAATAGCAAGATCTACTGGTAAAAGAACAGTGTCGGATGCTTTCTTAAAAATATTCACATGGTTGAATAATTGATAATACACTTTGCACCTGTAAGACTTCTTCTTGTAGTTGAATCAAGATTGCCATTACCAATATTAAGGCATAGCGTCATTTAGACAAGGGAGATGAATCCCACTTACTTTTTCCGGGCCATGCACGCGTAGGCTATGCCGAAGCAGCCAAAGAGTGCCACTGCACAGGAGACTCCGATGACGATATACAGCGTGGTGCTATTCTTCTTCAGATCTGACTTATCCTTGCCTCCCATCGACTTCGATGTAGCAATTGGTTTAACAAACTCCGGGATCCTCCACCTTGTTATATTCCACTTAGAGTTGAATTCATCCGTTATCTTTTCGCCAAGATTGTGGTATATCCTTAAGAGAGAAAAAGACTCATTAGACTCAGGTGCCTCTCTAGTGTACTGTTTACTCCATTGTGATTAGGCCATTCTTTTGAAACTGACCAGTACATCATGCCCAACCATTCCTTGTAAAAGGAGAAAATTGCATGCATACATTGGTATAGTCAAAATCACTGCTTAAAAAATGCTAAACCATAGACAAAACGCAAATTATATTTACTGTTCTGCGTTTGCATGTTTGTGATATCTACATCTTATCCACTTCGGACACGATGTTCTACTGAAGCCCTAATAAATTAACTCATCAATAGAGGCGCCTATTAGATAAAAAGACTTACCCTAAAACAGTTGGACGTGATACTACTGTCTTGCTTGTTTTGTTGAAGGCATTGAATTTAATTTCGCACCTGGAGAAGAATCAGAGGCATTAGCAACAAAAAACATCTGATAACCACGATGACGTCATACAAGTTGTAATTTCACTAGTACAGTATCAGATGCAATGCTGAATTCTTGCAGGGGGGGGGGCATCTTATCTGCTTTGGATTCGCAATGAAAAGAGTAGGCCATGCCACTGCAAAGCAGCTTCATGGTAGCCCTCTTATATTTTAAAAACTAGGCCGGTGACAAAATGCAATCTTGCAGAGATTTATCAACCTGAAAGTGCGTTCTGTTCTTCGGCTAAATGAGCTTCACGTGCCAATTAGATTCGGGTAAAAATCAACATACCCTTTGCCTTTTTCTTTCGGAAGTATTTCAACAATCTCTATGTCCAGGCCAATCAGCTTCTGCAGATGCCTAAAATCATTCATTACATTGCTTGTAGGCCGACAAAAATATTCACTTTCAAGCAAGAAAAGTCAAATGCTACTTTTTCGATTCGTGGACAGAAATCGAAACAGAAATTCAAAGATCTCAATCTCCTTACAAATATTTGCTATTGAAGTTTTTAATAAGCAATTTCTCCCGTCTACGCGATAAACTCACGGGAGGTCGACATTGCTATCTGTAAAATTGTTAACCATTAAAAGATAATAACTGCTTAGATTTCTTGTTTAAACTTAAATATGTTTACTGAAATTATCGATTAATAAAAGCCCTTGCTTGCATTCCTGGCTTTGGAAGGCTTGATAAGGACTACCGCAGTTGACAAAAGAGGTTTCACAGTAACTTGCCTCCATAGCAAAGGCCCTTAATCAAATGACCTCCTTTCATTAATCATTATTTGAGGAAGGTAATAGCTGATTTTTTAGAAACCAGAATAAGCTAGGTATATCAGCAATTATCAAACTTAAAGAAACTAAAAATCGACTGTGCAAATATACGTCACAAGTGAATGGTAAGTCATGAGTAAAGGAAACAGACTTTTGGCAAATTAAGACATGCCGTGTCAGAAAAATTCTTTAAATGGCTCGAATAAAATTTTTTTCTGAACCATCTTTGCGATCGGAAAATACGCTGGATTAATCGCTCCATATGACGTCATTTTGTTCAGAAGAGGTCAAATAAGACCGAGATCAATTTTTTTCCATTGCAGCGCGTATGAATAGAAGAATAATCAAGATGCTTACAGTTTAAACTCAGAGGCTTTGAACTCCATCATGGAAGGACTAAGAAGTGAAACACAAAGAACATCCACGCTAGCAGGCTCGATTCTGAATACAACTGTGGCATTTTCCTTGGCAGTGTTGGACATGGTGATCCTTCCATTGTTGTCACGTGCGCCAATCACCATGTTGAATGTTCTGTCGGGGTAGGGCATGAGGGAAGAGGCTACTGATATTGCCCCCGTCTTTGTATTGAGTAGGAACAGTGAATTACTGTCTGTTGATATCATGTAGTACCGGGGGGTGCCGAAGCGTCCCGCATCACGGTCAGTCGCCTACAGGAAAACAAAGAGGGTAGTTGTGATGGGTGCTTGCATGAATAGCGGTTAAATGGGTAAGATGAAAGAGAGACTGGAAGATATCTTTTTTTCTGCTTCTTGGGCGAAAGAAGTAAACCACATGAGAACGAATTGCGCCTGTTGAAAAGGAAGGATGTGGCATCGATGTGTAAGCATGAGCCTTGGAATATTTCATTTTATTTAGTCATTCCACACATTAAATATGTAGTTAAAAGTAGTGAGTGTTTCTTCTTTATTCATTTCTTTCTTTCTAAACTTTTATCTTTGGCAAATGCATGAAACGCATAATCTACCTTGACGTGGGCGACAACAGTATGAGGTCTGACATCTTGAAACAGCCTCACAATCAATTTCGTCTCTTCAAATACTGGCGCATTGTCGTTTTTGTCTTTTACTTCTATTACGACGGTAGCTATTGCTGTCCTGTGAAAAGAAGTGGACGTCTTGCAAAATCTATTTGGTCATTACCATTCTTAATAGCTAGCTGCTGCTTGACATTCAGTTAGAAAATGTTTGTTTTATTCTATCAGGAATTCTAAATAAATCAGCGTTTCATTAACATTCTGCTTTGAAATAAATCGTTACGCATTTGAATTGGGTAATTTCTCTAATGAAAAGGTCCTACCGTCGCTTCTCGACTTGTCTCGGATTATCAGTAGCCACGATAAGAAACGAGATGGTGGGATGCTCTTCCCGATCCAAAGATACCGATGTTGATAGCCATCCGGTAGTGCTGTCAATGTGGAATTTCTTGTGGAATCCCCTGGCGTCACGCCCGATCCGGTACGTCACAACAGAATTCACACCGGAATCTTTGTCAGTTGCCAGAACCTATGGTTGAAATAATCAAGTAAAAAAATTGAGAAAAAATAAGGAATGTGTAACTTCACCTATCTACTAAAAGCTTCAAAAAGATACCTGAACATTTTGTCAATACTGTAACAGTGAATGTCAAAGTTTGATTCAAATTTTGCTTTGAAACTACAATCTTGGTGTTGAAACAAAATGCCATTATAGTAGAGGCACAAGAGAAATGGGTAATTCAGTGGCTTGATCACACACGATGCTCCAAGATACATGGCTATGCTTGGAGACTTGCCCTACAATCTAAAGACAACCTTACTCTTTTTCTTCACAAAAGTCAAAATAGATGAAAGACAAAAACTCACTCGCAATATTTGGGTATCAGGCGGGGCACCTTCTTCGACCGTCCCGCGGTACTTTCCATCGCCTTTGTTCTTGAAGATGAACATGGGACTGTTGTCGTTTTCGTCTTTAACCTGGATGGTCACTTTAGCAGAAGCTTGTGGCTTGTCTTCCTGTCTGGCTATTACCTAGAAGATGAACAATAAAACATATGTGGATTTGCAAAATTAATAAACGGATAAGAGTTAAAACTTTGCAATGTCACTAAATATTTAGCAAGACTTCTTGTTCAACTTTTAGGTCATTTCGTATCTTGTTCTGGAAGGAACTGTAGTTAAGAATGTTAGATGTTATTTTAGGAAGAAAAGCATAAACGGTAAGTGTTCTTTCAGAAACAATTTTTTTCATAATAGCTGCCTACCTTGAACCTGTAGACAGATTTCTGCTCGTGATCAATCGTGGCATTGACAAAAATCAGTCCGTTATTATTTATGCCAAAAGTTCCCTCAACTGTCGAAATCTCATATGATATTGGACTTTTCTTGCCATCCTATGAATGGCAAACGATAGGCTTGATCAAGTTGATCAAAATTCTTCACAGATAAATTTATCTATACTCAGAATGCAGAACGGTTTGCAAGGTTAAAATACATTTTCCTATCTGGTTATTTCTTACAAAAACAGTGGAGTGAAATGTTCTTTGCAAGAAGTTGTGTAGGACAACTTGAAAACTTAAGGATAGCACATATAGAAAAGTACTTTGGATCATATTATTACACTGAAAAAGTATATTATCTTCGATATGCTTATAAATATTTCTAAGCACGCCTTAGAGCAACGCCTTAAAAGAACATTGAGACGGTTTAGAAACTGCCTAAACAAAACTGAGAATAAGGAAAAAATTGATTGACCAACAATTTAACCAGGTTGGACATACAATTAAAACGTTGTTTAAAAATTCTACTTGGCAAATGCTTCGTGCAGCATGGAATAACTTCAAGCAGAGGTAACAAAAGTAGAATGATCTTAGGATTTTACTTAAAAGAATTTTAATGATATCACATGCGTTGCCATCATGGTAAGATGACGTCACAAACGCTCTAGAAAAGGACATGGAAGTTTAGGTTTAGCCGACTGCAACTTTTAAGCTGTTTGTCCCATTACTACACTGTTTGTCCCATTACTAAGCTGTTTGTCCCAGCTGTTTGTTCCACTCGGTTTAGCGAAATACGACTAACCTCTGCATCGGCATCTACGGCGGTAACATTCAGTACCCCCATGCCAATAGGGGAATTCTCCATCACATCGACATAATAGTCGGACTTGAGGAATTTGGGGCCATTATCATTGATGTCGTCAATGTATACAATCAGCAAGGCAGTTGCAGGGGGGTGAACCGTCGACTTGGCCTGGAAGGGAGAGAATCAACATGACCATTACCATTAGCACCAAAAGATCTTCAGATCATATTTCTAAATAGAGTAGAAAGGATCTTTAAATTCCGATCAACCCATTGATAATGCTAAGCTTTGGCAAGACCATCAATTGACAAGATCATTTTGCGCAAGAGGCTCAGGGAGAACGGCTCTGTGAGCTATAAATGATTGCTAGAAGGTATTTTGTGACTGAATACATTTTTGCTTAAAATGGATAATTTTCTAAAATTTGAAAATAGCAGAACTTTGCGTAAAAACAGCAAATAAATCCAAGAGTAAAGATTTCCGAAGACAAATTAAGTAAATATCAAAAATAAAATGCTACGTTAAAACTGAAACTTAACCCGCTTGGTAGTAAATATTGAAACTTTTTTACATCATGTGATAAGTAAGGTAACGAAAAGTTGCTAGAAATGACCAAATTTTAGAATAAAACTAGAGTTCAATTATAAATGAAATATCAAACTCACATATATATCAATAAGATATTTTGATTTGGTTTCACGATCAATGTCTCCATTTGCAGTGACCTCTCCTGTCTTTGGGTCAATTTTGAAGTAGCCCAGTGGGTCATCATCTGTGGCAGGAAAATAAAGGTTCGATTAAAAGACAGCATTTGGCATCCCGGGCGGGCTGGATAAAAAATGCATGTTAAAGCATTCGAGAACTGATATCTAATAAACAAAAGCAAATGTTTCCTATCGAATATTTTCTCTCATGTTAAGTGATTAATTTTTGAAAATGTGTCATAGCATAGTAATTTGATAGTAGCAAAATATCGAAAGTTTATTTTGGACATGAAATTATTGAATGTAACATTAAGACTTTAGTAAAATTTCAGATAATTTTAGTCATGCTTGATAACATAAAATCTTCAAAAAATTACACAATATCATAAAAATTTGCTGAGTTTAGAAAAATGATGAAAGTTTCATTCAGTTTCAATGGAAGCATGCAATAAATACCTCGATCTAATGAGTATGTCACGGGAGCATTCAAGCCTTTGTCAACATCAAAGGCAGTGATAAGCTGGACGTGCACATTCTAAAAAATGTCACATGCAAAATAAATGCTTGCTCAATTTGTGTGAAGTAGAACGAATCATCATGAAGCCGTATTTACCAGTGGATATGTAAACACTTTGGTTCAATGCCAGTTTTATGCCAGCGGGCTAAGAGACTTCTTCTGTTACACGATAACATGACACAAAAATTCAAAGAATAGAAAATGTGCCTCACCTTCAGATTGCCTTCCCGGATATGCGAGGTAAAATTGGTCGCAGTGAAGGCGGCCCCGTTGTCATCTTCGTCTTTTACATTGACCGTGAGGGTAGTGTAGGTTATATGCCGTACTTGTGCACGTGGCCTCGCATCCTAAGAGATTGGCCATAAATAGATGATCAGTGAATCGATTAAGGATCCCTAAATCAACCAAAATTAATCAAAAAAAGTTGAAGCTAAATCAATGATTAAGCAATAGGGAGAGTTAAAGTCAATTAAGACACCCGAGTGTTCTGTCATCTCTTTACACACTTTTTCTGGCATCATTTTCCTGAGTTTACTTGTTCTGTCACCAGGGTGCAAATTTCTATTCCAATCTCGCCCAAACAAACATCTCAATAGTCAATAGTCACTGTCAATCTGAAAATGTTATGGTACACAAACAACTGAAGTTCCCAATTTGTTTAAAAGATATTGAGGAATTTTCGTTATGAACCATTGTAACAGGTAAAAGATACCATTTTAAATGTGCTTCACAAATATTAGCTTAAACGCCATATGATTAGCAAAGAACATTAGAAAATGCGTCAAGTGTCAACGTCATTGAGATAATGTTTACAAAGGCCTGGTCACGTCAGCTGAGAATAAGCAGATTTTGACTGCAATAGCACAATCACGATTTGTAAACATCTCACCTGTACAGATACGTTAAGGACATATTTCCGCACTTTTTCATAGTCAAGACTTTTTCTTGTCGTTACTCTTCCAGCGTAGTTGTCAATCTTGAACGCATTGTCCTGAAATGGATGCATTGCATTCATACAATACAAGTTCCACTTTGAATTGTAGACGGTACAAAAATGACAATAACGTGAAAATGTTATACGTAAAGTTTCTGAATAAGCATATCATGAAATATTGTTCAAGCTATTCCTCTACTGATCATCTATATAAAGCTATTGAAAAACAAATAGACACGTTTAGAGGAAACGTCAGCTTTTTAATCTTAAGTATCAACCTTAAGTATCAAGCGAAAATGATCCATTTATTAGAAAAGTCAAAACTCTTTTTTGGCAGAGCAAAGTTCTAAGATATGCGAAATATACCAAGTTTTGTCGTTATCGACACTTCAAGATTTTTGGAATGGATAAAAAACAGCATCAAGGCATTTCGTAGTTAATAAATTTTAAAACGCTAATTGATGTCTCTGAAGAGACCTAGCCGCTATAAGCACCCAAACATCGATTATTTCTTCAAAAATTTTAAGCATTTTAGACATTTTTCAACATACAAGACGATGAAATTGAGGAGTTTGTGCAAAACGAAAAACAACAATTCATGGCTTGGAGTTTGGTCGGTGTTAAATAGGCTTTGGAACCGCAGGGAATCATTAATGAACGCAAAGATTCGCATTTCAAGAAAACCTAACACGCCATTAAAAGGTAATTAAAGGCCTATTCTATGTGGATGAAGAGGATCAAAGCCTGATTGGTCGATTGCGAGACGGCACCCGCCGCTGATTGGTCGATTGCGAGACGGCACCCGCCGCTGATTGGCTTGGATAACAGGCGGCTGCGTCTTGGGAATCCAACTTGTGAATAGACATTGAGCTTGTCTAATGGATGCCTAGCGTTCCAAGACATTCGCAGCATTATGGCCGTTGTATTGGAGAAACTTAAATGGGTTCGCACACTGCTTTTCAGGACGGTGTTTACACCCATCAATAACAACGCTATGCAACCTTGTATAGGTGTTATATCATTCGGGGAATAAATCTTCAAGGCTTTTTAACTTAGGCTCTCTATTGCTGGTGTTTGCTCTACTGAAATTGTATCTAGCCTTTGCCTGTTTTTTTCTCTAGAAGGCTACTCCAAATTTCTCTGAAGAAGGAAAGCAAATATCTTGATGATAGAATCTCGATTATGCGTTGTTTTTCATAGACCCAATTCTTTAGCATAAAAAATTTTCAATTTTACTTCTACATTTTCGGATTTTGATATGGGTATAATGATATTGCACCAATACTCACAATATTGCCATCAGCGATGTCATATATCAGCTCCTGCATTTGATCAGCATCTGAAGCAGTCACTCTGAATATGAATGTGTCGATGTCCGCATTCTGATAAAATAAACAATAAACCGTAAGTCGATTATACCATATACAGGGCCTCCGATAAAGGGGGGGCCGGGGGGCCATGGCCCCCGCACTTTTTTGTAAAACAATAGAGCCTTTCTAAATATCTTTTGTTATGATTGTTAAAATCTTCCTTGGCCCCTCCACTTTCCAACCTGCGTCGGAGTCCTTGATATACAGTGCACAGTCTACACAAAACTCGTTCATGCCATGTTGTCTTCATTTCTAAAGCTATAGCTCTATTCTATCCTATAGCTTGCAGGGCACAAGTCAAAGCTAGTTAAGAAAACATCTTTAGGAATTCAGGGAAGATAGCCCTTTTTAAGCAGACATATAGCGGTCTAATAAGAAATGAAAGTGAGAAGAGAATTTCTTGGCTCCAGGTGACCATAAATATTTGCAATCTTGGTATTGCAGATCTGCGCCCCTTTCTAACAGTTCGCAGAGAGAATTGTGACAAACTTTGGCTGGTTGCTAAATAATTACCTCGCTGATATTAGCAATGTAGGGTGTGCCGGTAAAAATTGGAGGGTTGTCATTGACATCTTTCACGTGTACACTCACTCGAATGCTTGTCTAAAAGAGACCGTAATGAGCAATCATCTAATCAATAGAACAATCATTTTTCATTAGCAATGCTTTGTCTTAGTAGTGGCAATATAATGATTCGGTGATCATCCATCGATCAATAAGAGTGTTTTGGTGAATGGTGAACATTAAGAGTGTTTTTACGAATGCCAAAAAACTGCGTGACAACCTTTAACAGGGAATTTATAATTTAATACTAAGATTTATAATTTATAAGATTTATACAGGGACTAAAATTTATAATCAAGGATCGCTTGTTTTTGCAGAAACTAGAGCAAAAAGTTTTCCATAGTCTTATAGTTATGTGAAAGAAGTAATACATTTTTGTCCACTGTTAACTTTAAAGGAATTTTTTTATGGCCCTGCCTTGAAGATGTTTCCACGATCAGCGATTGATTTAAGATAGCAGGAAGAAGATTACCTTCTTATCTGGCTCGACATTGTCCGCCGCGTAGATGGTGAATGTGATGATGTCCTTAGATGAAAATAGAGAAAGAACCGTTCGTTAATTCCAGACGAGGTCTTAAATGTGCATCCTCCAAATACTAGTCTTCAAGACGAAAATGCTCTTCAGATCATAAATTTTCATATTGACTTGATTGCCTCTCTAATTTGATTGCCTCTGCCAATCATTCAAGTAAATTCGTGGATATAGGTTCGCTTCAATTGGAGTTCGAAAGAAATTGTCTTCATTCTTAAAGAAGGTCTAAATCAAAAAAGGTATCTTCCAAATTACAAGGCTTGAGCTAGGGCTTGCAGCCAAAACAAATTTGCTTTGATAGATTTGTTGATTCCAAATCCACGAAACTTCCTAGACGAAGATGACATCACTTCACTTATCGTCTGCAACGTTGATGGCAAATGAAAATCGATGGGTGTATCCTGATCTCTATCAAAACTTACAGGTGAAGAAAGAGAAATCCAGTGAATTTGTAAGAGAAAGCATGATAACTTACATTCTTTTCTCTATCCAACACTTTGTTCAGAGTAAGTTCACCTGTGTCCTTGTTGATCCTAAACAAACCACGGGCGTCATCTCCCAGATTATACGAGATGACGTCATTGTCAGGATCTGAGGCCTGGATAATGGCAATGATGGAGCCTGAAATGAGAAACAAAGGCAAATGTATCGCTGGAACTTAGAAAAACATGGGTATCAAACAGCCACAGACAACGAAGAAGATTATCTATAAAGCAACGGGGAGTTTAGACTTTGACACCGCGGGAAGGTATATCTCTCCAGCATAGAAGCTGTACAGAATTGTTAAGGGAAACTATCTCCAAGAAATGCATTGGCGCCCGTATCAGAACTTCTAGCTACTGTGTTAAGGGTTAAACTACCATTTCTGGAAATCAGACAGCATTATTATTTAAAAAGTAACCGAGGCATGAAAACATGTTTGACAAACACAGTTGCGAGCACATTGGAAGCTTATCTTCTTCAAACTTGCAATCAAGCTGAACTCTATTAGCTCGTTAATCTTTAATGTTAAAAGCAGCATTTGAAGAGGCCGTAAAGAAAGCCTAAGATTTGGAAGAAGGTCCACATTATCTGAAAAGCAGGAAAACCTGGCTGATAACCGCGTGGTTGGCTGTTAAGTTTAAAAGATCATCCAACACTGCTATCGGACAATGCGTTTCGCAGTAGCGGATAACTGCATGAGCGAAATTGCAGGCTTAGAATTTGCGATAAGATTCCATCGGGCAACGTGCACCGACCCAAAAATCGAGCAGTTCTCGCACAAACTTAGAGCAGGATGTAAACAAAAGATGCAGATACGCGGAAACAAATGGCCTGCTGAAATGACGCGAGGAGAACGAGGCGAGAAGGACATTGGCTGTTCCTGATGGGTGTGTTTGTACAGGTGATTATTAAAGGCAGCACAGCTGCGAAGGAGTCAACAGGCTCTAAGTTGGTGTTTTCAAAAATAAAGCGATAGTTTGCTATAGAAATCGATATGAGATTATTCAGTTCCTTAAACTGAAAGCTTCGTTGTTTGAGAGTGATGACCGAAATCTCAAATGAAAGGTGCTCCAGCGTACATCAAAACCCTAATAGAATTTGACAGTGCTCCTTATTGAAATCTTTTGATTCCCATACTCCCGTTTTGCACAAAAGTAAAACATCATGTGGGCATCTTACTCCACCTACTTGATTAGACCATCTTGTAAACTGCTAATGGGCGGAAGAAGACTATGGCGGAACAAAAGAGACACCAATTTACTGTCTTGTCTTTGACAATAATGAACAGCTTTTGCAGTTCTTCATCAAAAATTAAACGGAAAGTTCTATGTATTTTCCAAGTCAGCAATACTACAGCTTCAGCAAATGTTGCAATGTTTTCTAGATTTTTCCAAACAATACAAAAGCGACCACCTTAGGCGGTTGCCCCCCTGAGCAGATGCCACCTGTACGGCCAAAGATCGAAGGTGGCGCGCGGCTGTTGGCCGTCTTCAGAGGGCCCGGCAATCGTTTTACGTACTCGCCCGATCGATTTTTCATAGGTTTACCTGCTTAGGTGTAAACAACAAAATATGAACAGCTAGCCTTACTGTAAACAAATGCCTGAAATCATGTTGTCCACCTAGAGACATAATTAAACAGGATTCTTGGATTTTGCAATTCTGGAAATTTTCTTGAACAAAGAAGGCAAGCCTTGTTGTTCTACATTGGCAAGCAAAGCATTGAAATTCCTAAGAAATTTTACATGGAACTCCAAAAAATATTAAATACTTTTCGATGACGGAAACTTTTCATCATGATCCACCTATTTGTCTCGGATCGTATGCTCCAAAAAGACTTAAATTTTAGGAGAGAAAACTGGGTACACTCTTTAGAAAAAAAGGGGCCCTTGCATTCGCTCTTGCCATTCTCTTTAGGTCCTCCTTGTTGACGTATACAGATTTATCAGTGGGGCAAAACAAGCAAAGAAGACGACCAAGCTAATTAACCGCTATTATGAAGATATGCTGAATGCTTTTTTCGAATATGGTGAAGGGATGCTCCATTTTGATAAGAAGGACACGAGAAGGAGCCAAAACTGTCACTAGACAAAGACATCATCTTGAAACACCAATCAGATCATTTTCATTTTTACAAAATTATAAATGATAACTATAGGCCTTCGATTATATTCCTTTAACTTCACATTTAACTTGTAGAAAACATTGGGTAGTCGTTCTCGCTCTTGCAAAGAGACGGTCAATCCAAGAACATTAGCAATGCCTAGTAAGCCTCTTGTGATTGTTTATCGATATACTGGTATTTTGCTGACAAATTTACACCAACAAACAACAAGCAATCATAGGTTATAGAAGAGAGTCTTGCAGGCGGCTAATAAGAATCTTATTCCCTCAAGGATGAACTGATAAACAACGCACCAAGCGACTGTGATTGTGTGTTTAAACATATAAGCAGCTTGAAAGCATCTAAACTTAGTTTTGTTTTGATGCAGATTGGCATAAACCATGGAAATGCCTCTTTTTGTCTGATTGTGTACAAAAGGGCGTGAATATGGCGTCTTTGAGAAGATAGGTCCGTGGAGCATTGAATCGTACTGTCCAGTCATGTACACGGTGAGTAACTGACCGTGAATTGCAAATTAAAAGCAAATTTCAGTGCACTGAATGAAGATTGAGCAGAGCTGACACAACCCGCCTTATTAGTGATAGGATGGGCCCGTAGAAGAAGCACTGTTTGCAGCCACACGAAGCCATTCAGATTAATACACTGACAATAGCCTTGCGCTGAATTCAGACGTAGATGGAGATTGTTAGGGAAGCAATGGGAAGCTGAATGCTGTGAAAGCTGTTTGACTTCCAGCAGGTAGTGGAATACAGCCTTGTCAACGGAGCGTGCAAATTTGTCTGCTTCGACAAACCAGCGCGAAAGCAAATAACACGCAAACTTATGTTACTTCGAAAGAAATAATGTAATTGTTGGTTAACAGCGAATTGTCCGTGTGATCTTAGAAATAATATTGCCAAAAGCAGGGTCAACAAATGTTGTCGAGGCAACAATTGGTACGGTGTGATTGAAATGATACAGATGGGTAGGAATGATACAGAGATGAACACAGAGATGGAGATGACTCCACAGAGATGGAGAAAACTTCGAGAATGTCTGTTAATAGTTTGCGAAAATTTCCAATGTCGTCTTTGGGAATGGTTGTGGAGCTATCTGCAATCACTTAGCCTAAAATTAATTCAGTGTCACCTTTCCACTGTTGCGATTTCCAAACTAAACAGTGGAGATAGGGTAGAAAGTAAAGCCCTTATGTCAAATCTCTCTGTGGGCGTATAAGGTAACATTATACGGCGTAAATTGAAGGAACAGATTTAATTTGCTGATTAGGTTTCTTATCAGACAAAGTCAGACAACTACACAAAAACGAGAGGAATACCCAAAGTAGTTCTACTTGAATACGGGATGAAGGATGCTTCTCTTCTAAAATACAAAGCTAAATTAGTGACTACTACAGACTAGGAAGAGCGTGAGATCATCTATGCTCCAAGCGTGCTACGCTCTGACAACCGTAGTGCGCATATGGAGCGGACACAATAAGCAAAGCGATTCATCAGAGTCCTGCTTTTAGTAGATGTATAAGCTAGCATTCATCTTGCTCTGCTTAGTTAAGTATGCACGCGAATGCGGTTGATGACATTAGGTGCATCATCAATGACACAACAGGAAAGCAAAGCTCATAAGTGTCGAGAATTCAAGTCACCGTTCAGCATCTTTTAGTTCTAAAGGTGAATCGTGCTAACACAATTCAAGCTCTTAATTATCCTTGGTGAATTGCGGGGAAAGATTGCTGCGAGGACCTGCTTCTGTGGTGGTAACTCCGACAGAATACCAATTCAGCCAACCCACCACGGACACCAGTGCAAAGAGAAGATGAATTACACGTCGAAGAGTAACTTGAATTTCCAATTAGGCTTCACTTGAACGATGAATCGTGAGACTGAATTGTGACTCTTAATGTAAGTTTAATGGAGCCCGATGTATCCTGGGTAAGTGTGAATGGGTCAGCTCCCAAGGAGCGCTGGTTGGTTAAACCGAAAGTACATTCTGGGCATTAGAAAGAGGCCAATTTGAATTGACCTAGGCGTAGGTCATCTTTAGGTTTAAGCACACCTCAAGATTGTGGGCATTGAAGTCACAAACACGTTGAAACGGCTTACTGCATTAAACTCAGACATAAAGACAATCTAAACATTATGCTGTTGATGGTAGAGAGATGGCTTAAAGAGCGAGATTTATAACTAGGAATCGTAGTATGTGCTTCTTCAAACTGAATCGTAGTCAATGTATACGAGGTAGTGAAGCTTCTGTGCAGCATTTGAAGGAAGGAAAGAAACCAAAGACTTCTGATTGGAAAAAATTCGATTGAAGAAACGGCAAAAGAGACACTAAGGCATAAGCTTGTGTCATGTCTTCAATAAATGAAGTTGGAAGGCAATAAATTGTTGTGCTACTAAGGCAGCGTGGAAGAGGTCAAAATTACTAGGTCATTTGAATTGTCGTCTGGTTTCAATGTAGTGGTTTTCAATAACAGGTAGTGCTTATCAGACCTGTCAGCTGAGGACAGATAACTCAATCGAAATGTACCGAGGTACCTAGAGGCACTAAGGTAGCCAGACGTAATCTTGATTCTGGTAAGCCTTCATTCCGTGTCAATGGCGACAGAGTAGGCGTATTTTGGAAACGAATGAACATCATTTGGTTGAAGAGAAAAGAACTACGTAAGAGAATAAAGTAAATCCAGCACATCAGATATACCTGAGAGTATTGCAAAAACATTGAATCTGCCTTGAATTGGCAAAATCGAGTTGGCAAAACAAGTTGGAAAAACACCTCACTCATAAATTTATCAAGTCGTAGAAACGATTGTACCAAAATGGATTCTTTAATTTACTATTTTTCGATAAAAATCTCAAACAGAGATACTTCATAACAAAATTTGCAGTTGATTGAAAAGCCAAATAGACCAGGCAAATACCCGAAGAAGGAGTCACTAATCGTGTTACCCAAAGGCTTCTCCTTGACATTCTAACTTTGGGTTGGGGCTCTGCTGTGTCTCTGGATACAATATTAACAAACGTGGAGGATTTCCCACTGTCCCTTGACACATGGGCAGGGTCTTTGTTGCCATGAAAGAGCTGCCATACTTTCAAACTCTCAAATTATCTCTACAAAAGACGCTTCCATACCTCCAATCGAGGCACAGGATTTATCTAAAATTTAATGGAGGTTAAATAGTTCTCGGAAGTGAAATAGAACACGAAAACAGCAAAACAGTCCACAGTTTATCATGAAATATAACGTATGTTTGAACCATTTGCTTTTATGATAACCACAAAGGTGTTGAGTATGAGAAAGATTCAACTATTTCTGTCTTTTTGGGCTCTTTTTAGATCATAGCTATAGATAATAGATCATAGCTGGTTTGCCAAAACAAGGAAATAGATATGACGTAAAGGCATTTCAGTTGCATGTGAACATCGAGACTTCACAAATTTCATGGTGTCAGGACAGACAGAGATATAGTCAAGAAGAAGTGGCTAATGCCATCCAGCATTGAGTCATGGCAAGGGCGATGCGATGCCTGAATGCAAGAGTTGAAAACTCTCTTTACAACACTGTAAATGAGGTTAGCCTTAGAAGAAAGTAAACCTCCGTGAATCCCCAGCATAGAAGAAAGTAAACCAGATGCCTTTAAACTGACTGAAGTAACCCAGTAAACAAAAAAAGACAGGCAGACAGATGGGCAGACATAGAAAATCAAGAGCCGCAGCGATCTCGTGACAGTCTTTCTTCTGGCAGAACCGAGGACCAAAGCAGCAGTAGGTCCAGCGTGAACAATCGCGCTGATGGGGCGGCAATCTGAGCGAAGGGTTAACGATATGCTCGAGAGAACAGCCATTTGCTGCTACTCCCAGATTAGTCCCATTCATTCGAGGGAAATCGCCCCCTAAACCCAAAACTCGCCTCATTGGAAGGTGTTCTGTTATCCGCTTAGGCACCGAGCACGCCTTGCAAAAATTCGAAACAAAAAACTTTGCTGGGAAAACGAAATCTGCTACGCGACTTAATACTGGCTCCAGAGATAAGGCCTGCTTAATGACACTGAGCACGCCATAGACCAAACGGCAAAGCGGATTAGCGCGCGAATATGCATCAGTTTGGCTATGAGCCGTATGCGCTGTGGACGGTCGAGCGAAGCGGCAACAGAGTAGGCCGCGGTACAAGTTCACCTGGGTCACTCTTATCGACAATGACCTGCCCCAATCGACAGTGATAAACTCGAATCAATCGTTGCTTCACGCGTTCTGATTCTCCGTCATTGACTCTAATGCACAGTGGTACAACTCAGTGATAAATAGTGGTTCTGAACTCTCTCCAAGGGCAGCAGCAGACTGTAGCAAGTAGAGAGCCCATTGGCGAAATATGGTTTTCTTGCAATCAACAACAAGATGACTTATAATTGCAGATACAATTTGATTCTTCAAATCCTGTCCCTATCAATAAATATTTTCTAACTTTGGATCTCATCCCTATTTCCAAGCAATTAAATTCTGTTTTAAACTCTTTAATCTACCTGTGGTCTACAATAATAAGGCAATATTTCTTTTTTCTAGTTGAAGAGTTGCATCTCTATCCAGCACAAATGTTTAGTAGCGTACCAATATTTTGCTGACGTGAGGCTCGGAATGTAGAACACGCTACACAAAATATGATTTGGCTATCCAATTTTCGAACTAGGAGTTTGTCTTCATATCAACACATAACACTGCTCTGTCTAGACAAACAGAATTTACTTTTACTCTACTCGGTGTATATGGACGTTGATTGGTCACAACCCAGCCAATCAGGCGCTCCTTTTCACGTGGTTTTCGACCCGCAATGAGCTAATTGTTTCATCAGCTTTCACTCGTTTTGAGATGGTTGCTTTCTCTGAACAGTTTATCAACCTTTGCACAAAATTTTATCATTGGTTCTTCTTCTCTTGATTTACAAAGTTACTTCTGCAAAGTGCATTTCTGCCTCGCGTACACATAGCAATTAGTGCAGCCTAGTCACCTTTTGATACTCTGACTATCAGATGTTTTCAGCATAAGGGTGTGGAGCTAGGAAATGGCACTGAGGCTCAGTGTATCTGCATCCAAGCCTTCCATCTGCATTACGTCATGCGATATTGAGTATCACACTGAAGTTATTTGCACAGGGGACATAGCACTTGGGAGCTCACTGCTCAGAACTTGCACATGCGTAGGAGGCAGATATATGTCTAGTCAAGCAAAATTACTCAAATTAAGGAGAAAAATGGAAAGGAAAACTTACCAGCAGGAGTGCCTTCGGTAGTGGGAACCACAAGAATTGTGTTGGCAAATCTTGGCCTGTGGTTTTCACAATCTGTAACCAAAGTATAATGGAATATAGCAAACAAGATATTCGATAAATTGAATGACATTGTCTGTTTTAAATTCGTAACTGACATAAGGGATAACCATGAAGTCGCTCTTTTCCACCATACATTTAGTTAGCTGAAGGACCTTACTTAAATTTTCAAATCTATTCAGCACAACAATAAAAAGTAACTTGAAATGCTTGGATACAGAAATATCTTCCTCGCCTTGTTGAAGAGGGGTCCTTCACTCGGGAAACGTTTGTCAGTCAATAGTTTGAGATGCATGATAGAAGGACATTGAAACGCTAAGTTCTGCAAAAGTTGAACTTTTATCCCTTTTGTCCGAAAAATTCCACATTCACTGTCCATGTTTATAGGCTCTTTTCAGCACACCCCTCCCACATCTTTGCCGCACCTGAATACCCTTCCAAAGATACGAAAATCGTCGATTTGGGAAGACTATTCTACACTTTGGTAGGTGAAGTAAGTACATAAATTAACAGGGGGAGACGGAACTGGGAAAGTTACATCAAGGTTTTGGGGGAAATAAAACAGGCGCCTTTAATTCTAAGGTATTGGAAGAAGCACAAGTTCCTGATTGTAAGTTACTGATTGTAAGGGGAAGGGGGTACACTCCAATTTTCAGAAATTCATTTATCAACACCCCCTAGTAATGTATTTCATGCAAAAAGTCACTCTAAATCTAAGCATTTCAATCTACTATGACCCCCCATTTTAGGGTTTGTTTGAAAAACGCCAAACCCTTGCTTATTAGACCCCCCTTCAATTAGGGATTTGGGAATATTAGAGTGAACATAATAACGTCTCTTCTAGGCTTATTTCCTCTGCAGACTACAATTTCCCAGGGTAAATAACACGTGGTGACGCATTGAAACACTAAACCATTTTAAGACGGTGCATTGATGATAATGCCAACTGTATCTTGAATAGAGGATTCTGTTGCTACATTTCGTCTTTGTTGGACAAAACTTGATCGCAATTGAGCAAACACAAATTTGCCTTATCAATGTTGTATTATGTAAATATTTCCTCCCTAAATTGGTTTAGGAACATCAATATTACAATTGAGTCAGACAACAAGTTCTCGTCTATTTGAGTTAAACTGGTGAATGAGATAAGCGAGGTTACAAATCACAATGGAAAACAGCCATATTTCCAGTTCTTGTTGTGCCGTAATTGCAACTCCTTGAGCCATTCCCCTGTCAGGTGTAACATTCGTCTCCGCTGGGAGGGTGGATTTTTGGGGGCTGGGGTCATCGAGGGGTACGCGGGCGGAAAGATACGGCCTTGATACTGCAAGTCTAAGCAAAATGTTGCGACAAGTAAAGACAGTGAAGAAGAAAGACAGAAAGTGGATATGGGTTCGGCGGTAATTTATGCTGCAATTTATAAAATCAGGCGCTGGAAAAGAAAATCATTTGCAATCCGAGTGAATGGTCTACTTTGATAATCTTAACTTTTATGGATGAATTTGAAGGAACTTTAATAGTGTTGTACAGCATGCAGCAATATCCAAAACAGGTTCTAATCTGGGCAGAACCAAGAACAAGGGAACAAAGGAGGGATGCAGTGAAACAATGCTTCCAATCCGTTGTGGGCAGATAACTTTATTTCTTCAGATACATTTTAGTACAACATAGGACATATTTGATAAAGATAATACAAGAATTAGACGAATTAATTCGCTAATTGTTTATAGGAAACGGAACAGAAGATTTTGTTCTCATTTGAAAAGAAAACGGCTTTTGATGCATGTCGTGAAATAGACAAAACGGAAATACTGGATTTGCCATTTTAAAAGGGGTATGCACAGAGCGCCTCTTTTGAGGATATTTGCCTCCGTCTAGTCTGCATACAGGCAAACAAAATTAGACGCTCATTCCGTGATTGGCCTACGAAGGGAAACAAAAGGGGGCAACAGAGGGAGAAATCGGCGCCATTACTTGCTGACAGCTATCAAAGCTTAACAACTAGAGCCTGAGGATGAACATAAGTGGCTTTAATTTAAATGATTCAATTCCTCTTCCCGTAAATAGCCCGAAAACGAGCTATTGTCAAAGACCGCCATTTGCTTCATACACAAACAAAGGCTCCTACATAGAGTGAACATTAAACAAGGACATCTAGTTGACTGGCATTCTCGCAGCCCAACATTGCATCGTATGATTATCCAGTGTGTTATTGATTGGAGTAAATCTTGTGTGAAAGGCGCCACTGCAAATTAATGACATTCGATTTTAAAAATACTTAAATATACCCCCTACCCTATAAGCAAATGCTGTTAATATTGTTCAAAAGTTGCTCAGAAGGACTTTCACGCAGGGATGTAATTGGTTATCTTAGCTTGGAGTATAGGCTTGCGAAAAGCGTAGAGGTTGTGCTAGAGTAAGTTTAGACCAGTTCTGAACGGCATTCGTACGATTAAAAAGGAACTTGAATGCTTGACCACTGAGAAGGAGGAACGGTCACAAGATGGAAGCCTGTTGAGGAACACAATTCACCTTCTGTCGACTAAGCCCATTCTAAGTTTGAAATATCGAGGCTGGTTAAATGAGATCTTGAGGATGTCTTCTTGCCCACGCATTTTACAATACAGTATTAGCAACAATAATGACTTACATGGCACAAAAGCAAATATGCTAAGTTGTTGAGAAGCAACGCATGCCGTTACTTTGTCGAAACAACTGCAGCTCTTTAATTAGGGTTTAGGCAAAGGAATGCCACAGTGTGTCTTCCAGCAGTTCTGATTATTCTTACATAGATAAATTTTTCAACTCCTGCCCAAAATAGATCACTTCAAGTTCAGTAATTGCCGAAAAAACTTACGAAAATTCCAAACCTTTTTTAACAGCTCGGTGACAAAGGATGCCACAGAAAATGCATTGCCAGTCGTAAGCCGTGATTCGTTTAGACTCGACGGCATCTTAATTCACTTTTGCGATGTTTGGGTAACGGACAATCCTCTAGTAATCGCCAAACGAATTCCGTGCTAACGATATACATAGGTCATCGAGAAACGCAGCTAGCATTTGCGCAGTTGGGAGGAGCTTCTTTTCAAAACGAGATTAGAGACGTCAACACTACAAAGGTTTCGAGATGATTTAGGAAGAATGAGTTCAAGACCAAAACATCTTCAAGATTTTCACGTTACTGTGAGCGCTTTATGACAAAAATAACACCCGTTCAAGGACAAGATTTAATACTCAGGACCGGGTTTAATCTGCATTCAAGCAATAACTGATAGCTAGGTTCCAGTGGCGGTTGGAAGAGGGACGAGGGGTAAAACCCCCCAAGTTGCTATCGATCGATCGAGTAAACAAATTTTTCATACAAAGTGGGTAACGAATTTTATGCATGAAAACCAAGTGCAGAATCAACGCAATAATCGGGAGATTTGGTTGCGTTGACCCCTTTAAAATATTGGAGAAACTAATAACAAGCAATTTGAATGTGCTAAAATTCTGGAAAATCATCTAAAGTACCCTTCGAAAACAGGTTGTCAGCTACTTAATGCCTGTAATGCTGTCAATAAGTCAATTACAAGATAGTTAAGAAGATGTAGCGATGTAAAGGCGTGAAATGTCCACCGCAAGTACAACACAGTCAAATAAGAAACACCATCGGGATCGTTTTTAAATGCCAGTTAAAAATATTCTTGACAATAAGACAAGTAACGAAATTACTAGCTGAAAAATTATGGAGTCTGTGTATTTGAAGGGGACATGCTAGAGGCTCCTTACTGTATCAACAGGACATGATAAAGGACGTGGTGGCGGGTCATATTTCGGAGGATTTGTTAATGCAAATCAGCGAGAGCAAGTGATATTTTATGCAACAAGCCAATCAGTAATATGCCGATAACGGTCCTGTTTACATCACAAGAGTAACGAGCCTCGTCCAAGAAATATCTGTCTGAGCCTTCTAATCCTCCGTTGAAAAGATTTTGCCGGATTTTAAACCTTTGAATTTTAAGGTCGCCGAGCACTGCATTTATTTTCGACAATGTGGTGTCAATCTGAAAGATGCATTCTGTTGAAAAACGTTGTTTTGGAAAACCCCTGTTTAAGGCAAATCCTCCTTTCACGAACAAAATGCTTTCGTGTAGTGAAGGAATTCTTCTTGTAATGAAACCCCATTAGAAGATGACTCTAAGGTTTTGGTTCAGCTATAACGTTTGTGTTACCAAACCGACTATCTAGAGGCTCACAGTGCAAATAAACAGCGTGGATAAAAACAAATTTTTGCTTATTCGGTCTTGACTATCTCTAAAACTTTATTGAAATGCAAGATTAACGACGAAGGCGGAAAGCTACTAATAGCGATCGAGAAGTGGAATGTGGTTTGAGAAGCAAAAAGATGCGCTTCTATTCATTGTTATCAAAGAGAAATTTAATTGCCCGGTATGAACATAGAATGCTTGCTATGGTATAGCAACTGTTCAAATAGTGTCCTCTGTCCCCAAACATCCATTTTGAAAAGCAAGCGCGGCATGGATATGCAAGTACAAACATTGGCATTCTAACGATATCAAAAGAATAATGTTTAACGAATCAAGGGTATAAAAACATTTTGTAACAGTCAACTATTTGCGAATTAAAAGCAAACAGCAAGCCGATGAAAACATTTAATTGCAAATTGCGATATCCACGTGTACAAACAAGTGAATCGATTCGTTCCTAGAAAGTTGGTCGTCACCCATTAAGCTAACTTTTGCAATGTTTTGCCAAAAAGGCTGCTTGACTTGTGCTAATTGTTTTACCTCGAAAATTGTTCAGAAAATCAGCTCACAAGAAGAGTTTGTTTAGTTTACGCTCCCTTTTAAACTAGATTTTGATTACCATTTTCTGTGTGACGATATTAGATAGAAGTTGTTGATATTTAAATAAAAAAATGTCGAGCGACTCACCACAATAAGAAACAACGAAGATTAAAAGAGTCATCAGCTCTGCCCACTTCATTTTTCTCTTTTCGAAACACAAAAATCCCGTCGTAAGTGTAAGTTCTCTAATGGCTCAAATCCAAAATCACGATGCTAGTTCGTCGGCACCTTGCGCGGATTTGGAACAACCTGCTCACGTGGAACAAGAGTCTCTGAGTCACAATTTTCCAAAAATAAATCGAAACCTCTTCGAAGCTGTTATCATGGTGACTCCTGGCAGAAATCGTTTTACTTATGATCTCGGTCTTTGTCGATCAAATTATCACGGAGAAAGTCTGAGTTCGTCTTGCCTCACTTGTAAAGTGAAACCAACGGTAAGCAGGTCTCGCAATATGATTCCTAGTCCAAAAGGTGTTCGCATTCAGCTTGCATTCACGGTCCTCACCAACTAGCTTAACATGAGAAGGTAGCTTTTCATGTATTCAGCATTGATTCGGCGATTGAAAATAACGTCTTAATTCCAAAAGGCAGGACCAAGGGCTAGTGAACAGCCACGCTATCTGACGGTAAGGCATAGCGGCCCGGCTGACTAGCCCTTTTTGTTTGGTCGCCGGGGGTCGGATGGCCACGGAGGCACGTCCAGACCACAAACATACGCAAAACATTGGAAACTGGAGGAAAAACAAGTATCTGTAACAATATGAGGCTAGGAAATTAAAGGAAAACTGCATTTGCAGCGTAGAAAATTTGTTGATTTGAAATCGATATGAAGCCATCGCAAGATACATCATAACAAAGAGGCGTGGAACCTCGCTGTATTCGATGCATTTAAGATTACAATCAAATGATGTGGTTTGCATTGGATTAGGAAAAGATTCCCCTTTAGAACTTTTGGCTGTAGAAGGTAGAATAGGGAGACATTTTGAGATGAAATTAAATTATCTGCAGACAAATGTATATTATTCTAGTTGAAGGAATAAAAGTGTATTCGGTGAAGGGGAAGGTTTCTTGACAGGAAAGGGTTACGGTGTAAGATTCAATGCGTGAGAAAGTTTTGATTTTCAAATAAAAGTAACTCTTTTACATAAGATTGAGCAAATAGTCTATAAAGGATTAGCATGAGGTGAAATCTTTTTCTTTTCTAAGAAATCCGTACACACAATGTTTTTTCAGTTTGGCCATACCGCAAATTAAATCTTTGCCAAGTAAGAGTGGCAGAGGTAGCAAACGAAAATCTGAGGGACATTCAGTCACATTGCTCACTCCAAAAGCCATTTGCACACAACTTGCATCGCTACAAAATTTGCTCAATTAGCAATTTTCCTAATTACGTTAATGAGATAATTATGGCTTAGAACTGATATTAGCTGATATTAAATTTTTTAAAGAGCTGCGATTAATATATAGAGAGCAAGAAAGCGCTGTCAAAAGAAATGCAGTTAATTGCTACCCACAACGTAAAAATGGACCTCTAGGTAATTCTACTCACAACAAAAACGATTCTTCCTTGATGCAAATAGTGAATATAAAGTAGTGTGAATTGGAGGGTTCTCGTTATTCTAATGCACTTATGCGACCAAACAAACCTGGCTTCATGGCTTGCATTGCAATGTGAATATGCAATGTACTTTTTAGCTGCATATATATATAACGTAAAAAGGAATGCCACGAGTGGGCAAACTGGTTTTACGGTTCTGTACACAATTCATATCCTCTGTTGTAGCATAGGCTAGCACACGTGCTGTTTTTAGGGTGTTTGCCTGTCTCCCTAGGGCAACCAGTGCTCAAAACAAATGTTTACAAATTTGGAACTTCAGAATACTCACTATCTTTATTTAAACAAGACCAAACACAAACAGGAATAACCCTTCATCTATTGTTACCAAATAGGAACTGTCTTTTAAGCATTTGAGAGGAAGTTGTATTAAATGGACTTGTAGAGCAGAAATAGATCCAAGTTGTAATAAACTATCTTGTAAGGTATTTGAACTAAGTTTAGTTTATTAAGTCAAACAAAACACCCAGTTTCTGCAAAGCCTTTTTCTCAAGAAAACCTCTAGCACTACCCTATCTCGCGAAAATCATGTCGAAAAATCATATTGTTACCCAAAACACTCAAGGGCTTGCAAACTGACGTTTTTGGCCTTTAATTGTTTGCTTTGCTTTTCAATGATGCTTCTTTCTTGTTGCAACCAAGTATCAAATTCAGATAAGCTTGCTTTTTTATGGCGTGGAGGGTACTGAATTGGAAAAAGAGATTCCACTCAGATTGATTTGTTCCAAAATACGAAAATCAAATGAAAAACACCAAGTCATGTTTTAGTGTTCAGGCTGCCTTTGAAAAAGCGCAGAAACGGTAACAACGTTGAAAAATCGAGGTTCTTTCCTACAATCTCTGTGACGAATGTAACAAAAAAAGCTACAACAACCTGGATGTTTACCTGTCATTTTCAAGGGCAGTAGCACGGCATGAAATGACTGTAAGCAAACAAAGCGGGTAATTAGGGTGGGGAAAGCGTGTAAAATGGTAATAATCCAAGCATCTTGAAACTTCATCTTGACTTCGGAGCCAACATTTACAAGCAGTGCGGGGTCTGGAATACACTTAATACCCTTTGGATCCTCCTCCGCTTTCGAGTAATTTGCGTTCTGTTGAAAACAATGAAATGAAGTACAGCAGAAAGCAAAAAATAAATGGATAATTATGTTTACATAATTGCAGTAATCCTCACCCACACAACTATTCATCGTAGCCAAAGCATTTGTCGCTCGGTGTGTATCATATAAGATCGGTCTTAAAGTGCTGCGCAGGGGTAAATGAGCAGCTTCCGCTGCGAGGTGTGCTAGCAACTAAACTAATAACAAAATGCATTATTAGGTAAAATAGAAGTCATTTGGGTTTTAAAAAAATGCACAACACACCTAAGACCCCGTTTACACGACCAGCCTCCCGTCTACACGAGCTCCAAGTGATACGATACATTTTTGCTCCGCTATCCGCACCAATTTTGATCCTGCTACGAAAGCGAACTAGTTTTGTATCGGATCACTTCTGTATCAGATCACTTCTGCACCGTGTCGTGTAGACGCAAACGATCCGCACCAATTTAAGTTCGGATTCGGATAAAGTGAACTAGTTTTGTATCGGATCACTTCTGTATCAGATCACTTCTGCACCGTGTCGTGTAGACGCAAACGATCCGCACCAATTTAAGTTCGGATTCATAACGAGTGTCATTTTCTGGCAAACGAGGTTCAAACATAATTGCAGTTTCTCCCGAGACACAATCGGAAAGTGAACACACATAAATTGAAGAAATAGTCTGTAGTGAGATACTTTTCAAAATACAAATGGTGTGGGTAAACTTTGTATTCACGGTCGTAAACAGTTAGGGTAAGGGGCTTTGTGCTGTACAATTCTGCTGCAAAGGGAAGTAAAGCGACAAGGATACGTTTCATTGGAAACAGTAATGTGCCTGCAAACCTATAAATACAGAAAATTCGCGGGGATGGTTGCCACTGTAGAAGTTCCCCCGAAAAGAATCGGCTAACTAGGTTTCGGCTCCACAAGCTGCTGGCGACCATAATCCAATTGACCTGAGCTCAGAACGAGTGCATTGAGTGGAAAATGACCTCGAAACCCAGCAAAGCCGTAGCCCCAAACAGCATTTCAAAATTAAAATGGCTTTTGGCAAGGTGTTGCCTGTATTTATAGTCAATGACTCATTTCGTTATGTCTGGAAGTATTTGCACAACAGGCAATATAATTAGGCAATGAACCAAATGTACGCACAACTGCCGTGGCTAAAGAGAATATAATCATTATCATCTTTAACGTATTTTTACTACTAAGTTGATAAACCAGATTTCAGCTCTGGGAATATAAAGCTAACAAGATTGTCAAAGTCCACTTTATAATCACGACTCTGGCAGGCCCCTTTTTATAGTAGCCTCGTTTGAGTGTTATTGATCTCCACCAATCATCATCACGACATCAAAGAAGTCAAAAGGAGGCTCTAACGCAGGTTATGAAGCAGAAATCACTTAGCACGTGGGTATGGACAAGGCTGGTGGACGTTTTGGTGTCTATGATTTCATTTAAGTAAACGTTTATTTTCGACTAGAGGGAGAGATCAAAAAGCGAAGACAAAATTAATGTGCGCCATGCTTGTTCGCCCCGACAAATCGAGCACTACATATGTCTACAATTCCATTCACTAATACTGTCTCTACGGGGGTAACGTATGGGCTCAACAGTTACATGGGGCTTCGGGCTCTATTCTGAATCCCTTGGTTTTGAACACAATGCTTGGATGGTGCATATGCTTAGCAACATCCCATTCTCCTCTCAAATTTTAATTTTATTAGCTAAAGATTCTCCAAACCCTTGTCATTGGACAGATTGGTAATAAGTAATGAAAGTTTGAAGTTTGAAAAAAAGATCAAAATTTTAAAGGCAAGTGGATGCTATTTAAGTGTCTTAGAATGGAAAAACTTTAGTTATTTATCCAAAAAGGATTTTGGACGACAGGGTACTCCAGTGTAGATTTAAGAGAGGTATAGCATCTAAGTAAAAAGAAATCTTACTAGTTAGATTCACTTTATTTACCAACAGACATGGGCACGACCTCCAATCTTTATGAGCTGAGCATCCATCTGTTCGGAACAATGATTTTGATTCATGCCTCGGAGTAATCTTGTGAATATTACATTACAAGCATGTGATTTCAAGGCTGGTTGTGCAAGAATGTGTGGTATACACATGAAATCAGTGATGGAGCGTGGAACATTAGGGTGGGAAAAAACGAAGGCAAACTACATCAGCTTAAACAGAGGCATAAACACAAAGAGGGCTTTGAGCATTGGTCACTTGACACGGAGTCAATTCATTTGTGTGTAGCCAAATGTTTTCCGTTGCCAAATGACCAGTTCAAAATCAGACGGCCTGTTCAAAAGTGTATTTCAAACAGAGCACAATAAGAAAACACGTTTTTCCTTATTAAGAAATTAATTCAATATTGCACATCCCAACATTCAAGAAGTAGCAAAACAATTGATTCTAAAATCTTTATTATCTTATGCTTACCTATTGAAAATGCTAATTATAACAATTAATTGTCCAAATAAGATTAAAATCTTAGCAAACAAGTTAAAGAAAAATCAAAAAAATTTCAACAAACTTCTGTTTGTTTCGTGTTCTTTCAAAAACCATTTATATTATAAGCCTGCTTTCTTCTTATTTTCGTTATTTCCTCCCATTTATTGAAACATTGTTCATAAAACCAAAACAGAGACTTAGGCCTACGCAGCCCATAGAATTTTGCATAAAAAGAGGTCTTACGAAGCAATAAAATACTATAACATTTCTTGTAATGCCTTTGCAATATTTACTCTTCACAACAATGGGAAAGTCTAGCAAATACTATTAGATATTGAGGAAGCACGGTTAGGGTAAAACAATTTGGAGTCCACAAATTAGTAATGTATCGTTAGAAAATGTATGAAATAGCCTGCAGCATGGGTTCACATATAAATCCTATTACCTTTTGTCCAACAACCCGGCCTAACCCAGCTAGGAAGGTTTAAGGAGATGTTCAAGACAAAGAATATTCAATATATAACAAGAAATAACAATAAAACTGTTTTTGTTCTGGATCAGAAGACTAATATTGCAAAGGTAAAGAGGAAACCTTGGACTCAACAGCCCTTTAACTTATAAAGGCTTATTTAGACCCTAGTTTCATAAACTTTTGCGTACAATAATGATGTTTTCCTGTGAGAATGAACGACTTGTTATGTCACTTTTTTAAAGCATTTTCCTAGATTGTACTAAAAAGCCTCCATTGGATTCCTTCGGAATAAAAGCTATCAAATGACCATTCAGTTTTCCGGGCATTAGACGATGGACCAGCAACAAAAGATGAACTGAATCCTATTGCTGTATCGTATACATCAAATAGGCCTTGAAACGCTTCCACAGTTTGGATTAAAGTCTAGCACAAGTTCATCTGCCAGAATGAAAACTATTGCAGATCAATTAAAGAAGATAAGGTTGACTCGGCGCCAGAAACTATAACGTGCATCGAAACCTTTATGTAAACAAACCATTTTCATTTAGAATATTGAAGAATAACTATAATAAGATCGTTGTTACACTGTGGTTAACCTTCCTTGTGCCTCTGCTAAAACTTAATAAGTTCTCACAGGCAAAAAGCGAGTTTACAAATTTTTCTAAGCATCTAGCGAATGATCTCGGCTTACGGTATCCATATGACGCTGGTTGATTGCAACTGCATCACAGGGGTGGGGATGACCACTCCCTGCCTCTGGCCCAAAACCTAAAGGAATTAAGACATTTGTTTCCATTCTCCTTGTTCAGTGCCCTCTGGGTGCAGGGTTCCCTTCCAATATGGCAGCACTGAGTATCATACGGAAAATCCCCAGTGCTAGATGTAGATTTTCTGAGGTTGGGAAGAGAGCATGCACTTTTTACGCCTAGCTAGCAAAATATAGTAAGGTCCTGTTTTCAAAGAAAAGTTGGGAGTTGTTTGTATAAAAGACTTTTGCCAAATTGTGAGGAATAATGCTTAGAGGCCATGTGAGGAAAAACTGCAGACGTAGGCCAGGTGGGATATTGGTATAGAGAGATTTCCCTGAGTTAAAGTTATACAGTGGTGAATTCTCTCGTTTTCTCTAGTAATATGGTAAGCCATCGTCCGTTGTCCTTATTTCTATCATTTTCTTTTATGATTGTGATATGTTTAATGGTTTTCATAAAAACGATCAAAAAGAGTGTATGCTAAAGCCACTGTCGGTAGTTAAAATTGGATGGCCTGAGCCATATGACACAAAAATTGACTTAAGATCCACATTTACGAAGCACAACTGTTTCTTCAGTATCATAGAGCTCCAGGAGAAGAGACTTGACACGATGGATTCGTCTCCAAATTGTTTTCGCCAGCACTAATGAACTTAACCCGATAATGATGCTATGCAACATAATTCTGACTTAATGAATGTAAAAAAAGGCCTGGTCACCATGACTTGACAAAAATGCATATAAATCTGCATCAGCTCTTAAACAGATTATTTTTAAAGTTTTTCACATGCATCGGTAACGCCGTGTGCTTAGAGAATGACCGGGAATGACAAAACAGGTATTGATTTTATATAGATATTGATGTAACATAGCGTTTGCGCCGATTCTTTTTCGAATGGCTCGTCTGCGCGGCCTTGTTTTCTCGACGTCACAGGTTGAGTTGTTTCCTTGCTACTATCTAGGTAAGCTGATTCGTCTTGCAGTTCTTTGCTTCCATCATAACCAGTTTGTACGCAAGAGAACTTCAAAGTTGCTTCTTTGCCGTGGATAGCATCGCTTCTTAGACACCTCCTACATTAGATATCCATCTGTTTTAATTAATTGAAAATCTAACTGTAGACAAACGAATTGAGCATGACTGTTCGTTACCAGCAAAAGAAGACTTTGGAACTGTAATGGTGGAAAGGAGAGCGACATTGACGCTGAAGTTTAGTAATATCACTAGTATGCCTTATCCTAAAGAAATATTAAAGTCTGGGGCATTGCAAGGAAAGCTAGAATCAATGCTTCGCAAAGGCAACCTTTTTTAGTCTAGTTCATTTTAGTCGAGATTATTTTTTAATTAGACTCTTCTAGAAGAGGTTGTAAAGTGGACGCTGATTGGTCACTGGACAGCCAATCATATCATATTCGCTTCTGATACCCTCGTTTTTGGCGATTTTCCGTCATTTGCATACCCTGAGGTGTAATAGATTTAAAAATGTTTTAAGGTACTTTAGCTGTTCTGTACTATTGTGAAGTTAAATTTGTTCCCGACATTCACAAAACGATTTCCCTTCTCGAAATAAGATAGCTTTTCCTGTGCAGGGTATTTGCACTTCGCCTTCCAGGCTCTATTTGGAAAAGAACAATCTTTAAGTCTACCGTGTTCATAAACTTAATAACAAAACTAAGACTATTTCAAAGATTAACAAAGCATGGTTCAGTTCTTTAATATCAGTACCCCTGTATAAGTATAGGCATTAGCCTAAAGATTCATCTACATTGATTTCCATTGGCAAAGACAACAAGCGAAAACCAACTGACTTAAAGCTTCCGTGCAGTAAAGCCTTTTACAAGAGAGTCTTAACTCTATGTAGGATTGCTCCTGTTAATTGAAACTGGCGTTGTTGGGTTTCCTAAAACAAGACTTTGAAGGCAATGAAAAACTTCTAAGCGTAGCGTGCAACGGAAAAAGAGGATCAGGAGGGGACACTGGCGAATGAGGATGGTGTTTATTCCTGTGAAATAGTAAAATCCATGAATGTGGACGGAGACAAGAGGAAGACATCTTTTATAAGATGTTGCCGTTGATTTTTGCTTTTGAAGGATGTTTATTTAAAATTGAACTGATGACGTCATGACAGGAAAAGGCTTAGACATAAACGCATCAGTATATACTCGGTATACAAGCATAAGATGCAGAGTATGCTCAGAATGCGAGCGTAGCACAAATAAGGAACAAGTGGCGCCGATATCTTAAATGAGAATTCCGTTCAATCGTTCTCATCTTGCGTTGAGCTTCACTCAGTCTTAAAACTTCACGAAGACTCTATGCATTGCCTCCTGTTCATTAACCTGTGTTCAACGGCTTTCTGTTCCCTCTAACAATGTTATCGATTAAATGCCATTAAATCACTGATTGAGACCTAGAGATTTAATTTCCGATTAGATGCTGCACAAATCAAGAACCAAATTTCATAAATTGAAGTCAAAGATTGACTTAAAAGATGCTTAACGATTGCATGAAGGGAAAACTGTAATTGATCCAGGGAATTCGATCGTCAAAAGCCAACTTAATTTAATCTCAACAATGCAACGCGCAAACTAAGATTGACAATAAAATGTTTAATTTGACCTGAGAAAGTATTCACCGACGAAACAAAAAGAAACCTAAAAATTAAACATTCCTTGGGAAGAAGGTATCCATTACATTATCTATATTAATAAACTTTATAGTAAGTAAACTTTGAGTTTAACCGAAACTTTATACATGTTTTTTCTGAAAATAAAGCTAAGAAAATAAATATGGACGATTGTCTCAATTTTTCTATCACTCCCTATCTCTTTATTCTATTATTTCTTTAACGGGAATGTGCTCTTCTCAATTAGTTCATCTGCCAAAGAGCGACGGCTTTTAGAAATCCACTGGCAAAAAATTCCTCGTTTTCAGGTTCTAAAGGACTTTGTTGGATTATACTAAATGTTGTATTAGTTCCAGTGTGGAAGATTGTGAAATCACAAGAACTCGAATTTTGAATCAAACTGTCTTGCTTAAATAGGAAACATAATTTATAAACATTGGACTGTAAGTGTCAATGCATTATGAACAACTAGAACGTGCTGTCTTTCATATGATGCTTCAAAGTTTCGTTTTATCGTCAAGAGAAAGGGTAAAAACTTTTTGGCTATGCCTAAGGATAAATGTCCCAATCCACTCTACTTAGATCGTCGTACTCAAACCTGTAAATATTCTATTAATCTGCTAGATTTGAATTGAAGCATGGTGTCCCCCTGCCTTGCTCATTCAGAAATGCAAATGAACGATGGAGACAGAAAATCCAGGGACAATGCGAAAGGGACAGTGGCAAGCTTTGTAATGCCCAGAGTGTGAAGTTAAACGAGTTGATCGGAACATGAACTTATGTTTAAACGAGAATCGGAGTTATAATCAAATCATCGTTATGCGTTCGTCCATATGAATGAAGGACTGAGGATTAACTGCTTAAAAAGTAGAATATTTAATTCTGGACAAAGCGTTTTAAGATCAGATACGTGAATTGAATTATCCCAGTCTAGAGGTAAGCTGGAGAAACAGGGCAACGAATCACGGTTGAATATCGAATTGAGATGCTTGAGCTAAAACGAGATTGGCTTTCACGGTATCTTTCTGCTTATTATGTCAAATAAAATGACCTGGTCCACACAACCACCTAATCGCTGATGTTAGCGTGAGAGCAAAACAAATAAAGTTATTTAATTGGGCTTCAGGAGCAATGCTCTTAAATTAAAGGTCGCAAGCTTGTTTGCCATTAAAAAATGCTGTAACAGGATTAAAAGGGATTTTCTGGAAATTCTACGCATCTCTGGATGAATAGGAAAGCGGACTAACACGGGCAACACGAATGTTGTCGCTTTGTGTGGTTTGCTTTGCCCTTCTGGAGATAAGGACCGTATCCGTAGAAAAGGAAAACACTATTATATTGAGCAGTAAGATGTCAGGATGGTATTACTGCCGTGCCTCCACTTGTTTGGCCTTTAGAATCACGAAGTTCATTAATCAAGTTCAAAGAGTGCTTCAGTCAATCATGTTTCACCTTTCTACACAGTAGGTAAAGGATATGATTGAGTGCAAGGCCATCGTATTTAAATTTGTACCGCTTAATTCATACATTTGGTTGCTGTATGCTCATCGTAGCAAGCCATCTGTGATGGACGTGTAATGAAAGAATTCGTTGGTTAAAGGCCATGAGTACTTCGCATACCTCCAAATTCAAATCTGGTTTTTAGCTACATCGATTTCTAACACAGATAAATCTACTTCATTCATACAATTAAGGGACATGAATTGTGCTTTGCGTATATGAGTTGCCGGGTTTACTTCAATCAATACATCCGGTATTTCAATCAGCTTCTTCGTCCGATACGCGGTGCAGGCTGAGGTTGGCAAAATATCTATGAAGTACTAAAAAAGCTAAACAAAAATAAGAAAAAATATATCTAACAGGCGTAAGCAAAGAGACAGGCTGCACAGAGCTAAAAAGAGATCACTAGTTCAGCAACGGAAATAAAACTTAAGACTCGAAGACTAAGCGCTAATGGACACAAGGATCTGAAATTTAAAGAGCAAAGGAGCTAGAGCATGTCATTGTGAAACCCCGCAATTACCAATGAGACTGCCAGCTAACTAATGTAGTAATCAGTCACCAAGTTGTGGTAAGGTAATCATGCAAAGTGGGGCCAAAAGAAGGAATCCAGGTCCAAAATTGCACTTCATTGGGTCACAAAAATTTCCGATGACACATTGGTCTCTTTTGTGGTTTGACAAACGTGCAGTCGATAATTTAACGTCTGGGGAAGATCTCGTTTTTTATAATAGCGGTTTCTACTGTGATAGTCCAGAGAAGGATAATTTTGCAATTCGCTTCATTGTCACATCACACATCGCTTTATGGAATGTCATAGGGGGCTGATGCGCCACAGAGCCGTAATCTTTTAAGCGGGGTATTCTAAAGCTGTGTCATCAAAGACATTTTAAGCTCCTTAAGGAATTTTAATCTCCTTGAATTACAAAAAACTATCTGGCTATATTAACGATTTCTAAAGAAAGCTTCCATAAAAGAAACTTTGTGACAGTTATACTACAGGTTTTCACTGACCATTTCTAGATGAGAAGGCTGGAGTTTGTTTGAACCATAGTGTGTGAACTGGGATCCCCTTCAAAAGGATGTGCGCAAAGCTATTTTTAATGTTAGCAAAAGCTGACCATCCAGGTTCATTAGGCCCAGTGCTATCAAGGTCCTTCCAAAAATAGCCAAAGAAAACACCAGCATTCCCACATAGGTAGTCGCGCAGACGTTTTGAAAACATATCCCTGTCACTGGTTGGTTACAAATTAGCTTAAATCTAAATAAACTATGAAACAATACGTTTTCTATCTCTAGGATATCCCCAAATTCAAAGACTTCTATCCTATTAGGACATTGTAGTCAAAAGAAGTTCTGTGCCGTGAATGTGAATTTTCAGCCATGTAAGGTGTGCATAGTGCCATGGCCCAAGTGAAATTCACTCATTGTAGTCTCTGAGCTGTTAATAAAAATTCGTTCATCCGCACATATGAAACTGAATGAAGAATTAAACTTGTGGTGTAATTCTTGACCACCTCAAAACTCTGATTGAGCATCGAAAGACCTCCTAGAAGGCACCCAGGTAATAAAAACAGGTTTCTAAGGAGTTATTGGATGATTTTTATTGGATGGATTTTAATCTTATTGACGGTAAATAATGAAAACACGAGCAACGATTACGGGAAAGCCGCGGTCCTACTCACCGTGTTGTTTTCTTGCCAGTTCTCCTTAACTCAGACCCAGCTTTGAAATACTTTGCGAGTTGAATGATTTGACAAAACAACAAAGATGATTGGTCGTTTTGGTTTTTTTTATTTTGTTCCTTTTACTTTGCTCGTTCGTGTTCGTATGAATATAAATCGATTTAGTAGCCGACAGAAATTTTTATGCCGGGTCCCTTCCAGCTATAGAATAATTCGCTAATTCTAGCTATTGTGACTATTTCGAGAAACTGGTTCCGCTATTTTAAGCTATCATGAAGTTTTGTACCACAAAACACTTGTTCAGTTAAGCCCTGGCAAAACGATTGGACATTTCCACTGAACATGCACTGGACAAATATTCAACGTGGATGTTTCGTCATTTTGCCAGCTTGTTGTTCAGTCTTGTTCAGCGATGTTGAGGGTGTGTCCTATACATTGTCCAATCCGTGCACGCGCAATTGGTGCTTTTAGATTGGATTTGGCGCAAATTTATTTCCATGATTCAAATCCTCGTGTTTCATTCGCCTCATTTCCCTGTAGGTCGCGCCATCCTCGACGGCCAGTTCTGTTACGATATTTTCAAATTTTCAAACAGACCTTCTTCTCGTCTCTCTACTCACTGCATCTGTTCTCCGAGGCTACTCTTGGCACTCTCATCTTTACCGTCAACAAGATATTGAACACTCAGGATCATAAAAACTTCTTATTACGCAATCCAAACTCACGGATGTCAAATACTTCGACATATCCCTGAGAGAGATCTTCGCATATCATGGGAGATACAATTATGATTTACTCATCTACAGAATGATGGTTGGCTGAATTATTGCTAGTTAAATTTAATGTTTTTGACTGATTGATCTCCCTGAAAATACTTTAAAAACAGAAAGGCGCGCTTGTATCAAAACAATCATGGTGATTTAAATTATACTCTAAATGAAAATCATCTAGTCAAATCAACAAATTAAGTCACTTGCCTTTCGTTGTCTTCTTCCTTCCAATCAATGGCAGTCAATGCCTCATGAGATTCAGTAAACTCTATTTTGAAATTATCAAGCAATTGGATGAGCTGGGTACCTCAGGGTAACTGTCTTGGGCCACTTCTGTTTATAATATAAAAGATTGTATTTAATAAAAAGCGGAATATTTCAACAGATTCTACTGCCAAATCAAAGGCAAATTTCTCCTGGGGTCCACTTATTTGAATGAACACACCTTGCAATACTCTATGGTTCACCAATAAATGAACTGAAATGAAACGAACTGCTACAGCGGCGAAACATTATCAAAGTTTGTTGTCCACCTGGAACTTGCAAATATCTAAAACGTAGCACCTATTGGTATACCTTTAACGGGCTATAGATTAACAGATGGTATTAATTAGAGGAAATCAAGCAGGTTACTCCAATGCTCTGTCACAGCAAAGCTTTACAATCACAGCATGGGTTCTTTTTTAAGATTTTCATGCAATCACGAGTTAACGATTGTGAGGGACAAATCTGGCTAACTGCTCCACCTCTGGGAGTAACTTTCAATTTTAATTGATCTACAATGCCTGCCAAAATTGTTGGCACACTTACGACAATTCTTTCACTCACGTTTACTCATCCCCCTCCCCCCCTTCGAACAATGTTGTGTTGCTGCTAAACAAAGCGTCAATTTTACACCAAACTTTTTCCCCAGATTAACTGGATGCTATACTTTGTTACCAACATTGTTTTAGGGGGAGGAGGGGGATTAACAGCTAAAGGCAAGTCAAAGAAATGAAAAATGCAAAAACCAGAGAAAATACTGAGGTGTTCTTAGGACTTTTGTCAGGCGTTGTCTGTCCATGCAAGTAGTATCTTCAGTGCCCTCTTTAAGCAAAACCTGCGTGTTAGTTGGTTTCATAGTCGACATTTTGCCCCTAACTATAGCCGTCGATAAGCTTTCATAGTGAAACTGGAAAAGAGTGCAGAATAGAGGCTTACCAACCCAAATGCAAAACTGGCGTAAACAAATGCTTAGTCTAGGAAATGTGAATCAGCGTTAAGCTACGGAGACAAATAAGCAGAGCAGTACAAACAATTACCGATGCTTAAGTGGTTGGCAGGTTGGAGGGGATGTCTCTTTCGGATTCATCGATCAATTCAAGAGTTCGCTGAATAAGAAACGTGGGCATGCAGGTCCATAAATCAAAAGCTTAGATACAACATAGAACGTCTTGGTAACTCGACATTTTTAATGAGAGTTTGAAATGATTTCGCTAATCTTATCAAATTCTGGCTTGAAGCAAATCTTTTTACACTTGGGAAACAGGGAAGTGCTCTTTCTATCTAGTTGAATCGGCAAATTTGCAATTCATTACCAGTCGTTTAGATACCCTGCTGCTGGTACAAGTGCATTTCCTAGGAAATGATTCACTGATTGATGTTTCTAAGGCAACACATCAATTCTACGGTTCTTCAATGGTTTTAAAAGCTCTCTGCCTAATTGATTTTAGGAATCCATTTAAGGGGCAATTTATAAAGCCTATGCCTGCTACAATTCATTATAAGGAAAATGTCACTTCCTCACATTTGCTCTTTGAAATGATCGCGATTTTAAATTATATTGCTTTCCCCGAGTTATTCAAACTCAGGCCAAACTACACTCTTGCACCCTGACACTTGCACTGCGGGCCTCTTAGATTCAAATCTATCTTCGTCATTTCTTTGGTGGTTTCTTCGCTTAAAATCAAGAACCCGAAAACAAGACTACATTTCAAATAAGGAAAATATTCTTCAGATTTGAGAACTAGATGAAGGCGATTTTCCGGACAACTGGGAGTTTACCTGTAAATCTATTCAAGTTGATTCAAGTTTTACATTGATGCGAACTGAATACCATTAACAGCACAGCTGATTGATTTAAGATTTATCCCACAGGCACTACTTTGATGTGGCTTTAGTTTCTGAGAACTTTAAGGTCATAAGATAAACGGGAATCGAAACCTAACTAAAAAATTGATGAAATTAAGAGTAAAAATACAAGGAGGGAACGGTTTGTTTTCGCCCAAAATGATTCAAATTATTGCAAAAGTTGGCAAGCTTTTATTTAATGGATAGCAATCTTATTGTTTATTATCGCCCAAAACCATACAAATTGGAATTTCTCATTCAATCTGATTTGTTTAAATTCATCTTCAGTCCAAAAAACAAATGTCGAGAAAAGGTACAGAAAATGCTAAAGAAGTCAAGGATATAAAAACTTTGTTGGTACCAAGGATTTTTGATATTCTTTTAAATGTCAGGATTCTTGTTTGTTCCATGTGAAGCACAGTAAACTTTGATAAACATTATTTGCCCCATGCTGCCATTAGTAAAACATGATGTCCTAACCCAAGCCTTAAAGTTAAGACCAAATAGCCTGAAATTTGAAAGAAAAGTAAATAAGGCAAGCCATCTTATATTGACGAATATTAACATCTGGTAGGGTACCTTCAGAGTTATAGGACTTTTCAGAAAATTGTTAAAATAGCGTTCGGAAGCAGTGTGCAGAAGGGACGTTTAATAAGATCTAAACGTCAGGTTGACTTGCTTTCATAATAGATGACCATAGTACTGTTTTGTCATTTTTCTGGCACCAAGCCCTTCCATACTTATTTCTCTGTTCGGTTTCATTATTTCTACATCATACGTCACTATTTCCATTTCTGCTGGTGTAATTCGTGGAAATAAAAAGACCTGTTCGAAATGCATCGGCATTATGGTTCTGCATTGTTGAATACTGTGCAGAGCGATACACGAGAACATTTCGTGGGACCCTGACTGGCTTTGCAACACTCCGTGAGCCCTCGCAGCGACAAATGATGCTGACCAGACGAAGTATATTTTGATTTCGAAGATCGTCACAATTATATGTTTATCGCTTGCTCTGATAACTAATCGCATTTAATCATTACTTGGCTAATTATTTGATTAGATTTATACTTCTCTAGTGACCTGCTTGCTAACTTAAGTTGTGATTTTATCAAATTCATTTGCAGCATATGAAGTCATGCCTAAAGAAAAACTGGTGAGGAGTAGTAAGTCCACTTGAAATGTTCTAAGCAAATCTTACTATTTGTGGGTCAAAAAGATTTGAACGTTTATCTGCGGATCTTTCAACAGGATGGTCTGAGCAAAAATTTTGAAGCTCAGGAGGTCATGAAAACACTATTCAAAAAGCTTTCTGAAATACGCTTCGTCTTGTAACATTAAAAAGAAGATCTAAATGCTAAACAGAGCATTCAAGATGACTTCAAATTGTATATTTCAAGCGTGAAAAGTTGGAAGACAACTTAAGGTATATACTTTTCTAATGCAAAATTTAGAGGCCATTTTCAAACCAATTATAGACAAACTTTACATGAATGAATGAATTAAATTAAATTTGTGTATAAAGAAGTATCTAGTCTGGAGTGATAATTATACCATAAGGTCATCAGCAAAAAAAATTAATATGATATAAACATTTAGTGAGACAACAATTTTCAAAGACGTAATACCATGGATGTACTGGAGAGTGATTTTTTATATTTGAATGACAGAGCAAATCTAGAAACTGCTCCGGGTGATTCTACTAGGAACGACGCGGCTCTAACTAACATACTGGAAAGCAATTAAAGAGGAATCGCTCATTTCTATGACCTCTTTATTCATTTAGCCTCCTACCCACAAGCATCCTCGTTTTAAATTGCGACGTTGTAGTGACATTTGGAACAGGGTTTCCAGGTTGGCTTTCGGAGGGCCAAATTTCAGAAATTCCTGTTGGCTTTGGGTAAAATTTGGCCGAATTTAGGCCGAATATGGTTTTCGCGAATTTTTGAAAATAATCAGATCACTTTCATCAGATTTAGAGATTTCCTCCTTAGCACCACGTTGGCACTTTTGCGGCCATAAGCTACAAAATTGGGTTGAGGAAAACTATTTCGGCGGAAGAATTCCAGATGACACTGTCGATTTTTGGGTGGGCATCTTAAAATATTCAAATGCATTAGGCAAAAGGCCGGTGAAAAACCTAGCAACGTATGTCATGCCAGTGAGTAGTGCTGTTGTGGAACGTATTTTTCACACGTTACATGCGTAGAAACAAAGCATTGAAACAAAATACCCCTTGATGCAATAATGAGAATTTAGAACAGGGCTGCATTTGGAAGGACAAACTGTAGTTTCAACCTTATAACAATGTAATCCCTATAATTGTAGTCGCTGAGATCGCCATTAAAATACCGTAGAAAGCCATTTGCGCGACTACTGCGAATCAAGTGGAAACCGGCCTTAAGGGGTTTATTTTTTTTATTTTTTATTAAGGCCTGTAAGCCGAAATGGCCCATTGCCAACACAATATTATGCTTAAAAGAAATACTATTACAAATTAACAAAAAATCACAAGAAATAGCTTACAACTAATACAAAAATATTGATGGCAGATGAGAATATAAATAAAAATATAATAACAGATGAAAAGATGACTATAAGCTAGTAAGTGGATGTGCACACAGAGGACTTCCCAAAAGATTCCCGTGATTCAAAGGCCAACGATATAAAGTTAGCTATTGATATCAAACAATCCGTATCATAAAGGTCAAGGTATGTTATTCTTGGAAATTTTGAATAAATCATAGATAAAATGGAATTCCTATCAGTCTCGTAAAGGGAGAGAAACTAATAGAAAATGGAGCTCGTCCTCACCTGCAGTTTTATCAAGAGATTTACAAAACGGACAGTTTCTATCAATCCTAGGAATAGGATTCTTCCCGTATCTACCGGTTTCAATCCTGAGGTTGTGAACACTGAGACGTAGTTTTGCAAAGTTGGATCTTTTCTTTTTGCAAGGTTTCAAGTCTAAGTAGTGCTCAAACTTATAAACAGTTTTGAAAGATGTGTGTGTACAAAGCTTTTTATTGAGAATAATTTGTCCTTTTAAATTTTTCATAACTTTTGACCTAAAATGGGAAGACACTTTTGATTTCACGATAGAGGAGTTATCGTTTGTATGTATTCTGTAAAGGTTCACCAGAGAACGGGCAATACTGACCCAATTAGAAACACCGGAATCTGCATCATTAATTAGCATTTGAAGAGCTCTATATGTATATCTTGAAGAATCAAGATTTATCAAGCGAATATAAAATTTATCAATATGTCTATGTTCAGGCAACGAACAACGTCCCAGCTCTGCAAAAACCCCAAGAGACGTTGTAGATCCTTTAACACCTAGGGGTGCCTTCAAGCCATGAGGTGAAGGTTTTCCAGGCATTCCCATGTACCAGATCCCCATACGTCCGTGGCATAATTTTGAATAGGAAGTATTGTACTGTCAAAAAAAAATAGAAACAGTCTTTGTTTGAAACCATTCCATTCGTTGCTTTTGGACAAGAGAGCAAAGAAAGATTTTTTAGCTTTTTGCTTAATTATATCAACATGAGCACTGTAGGAACCATTAGATTTAAAAGTAACTCCAAAGTATTTGTATTCATTGCATTTTTTGATATCTTTATCACCAAATTTCTATATTTTTCACGTCTTAGATTTTTTTCTTGTTTTTTTGACAACCATTATTTTGGTTTTGGAAATATTTATCTCCATATTAATGGACATGCAGAACTGGTTTAGCTCGTTCAACTGGGATTGCAGGTCATCAGCAGCATCAGCTAATAAAACTATAATATCAGCGTATAAAAGGGTGCAGATATTTCTATCACCTAATGAGAGACCGATAGACACATCACTAATCTTCGAGTCTAAGTCATTAAGGAACAAAGTGAACAGCAACAGACTCAACAAACACCCTTGCCTAACACCACGATGGCAGGAAAAGAGATTGGTTAGGCTTTCCTGACCCCTTACACAGGACTTAACTTTTGCATACAGGGACTTAATGATACCTAAAACTTAACCATTAATACCATAGGACAACAATGTATCAATAAAAATTTTTGTAGTCAACGGAATCAAAAGCTTTCTTAAAATCCAAAAAAACATAAATAAAGTGTTTTCTTACTAGAAGGTGTATACTCAATTATGGCATGAAGCGTAAAAATGTGATCGGAAGTTCGATATGATTCACCGTAAGCAATTTGATTCTCCTTGATAATGTTAAACTCTTCCATTGTCTGATTCAGGCGGTTTAGAAGAATACCCAAGAAAAGCGAAGCAAGGTAATCCCTCTATAGTTGTCACGATATTTTTTGTCACCACCTTTAAAAAGCAAAACAATGACACCTACAGACCATTCTTTTGGGAAATCATCAGAATCTAGAATTTTATTTACAAGTTTAGCAAACAGAGTAAAATAACGGTCATTTAAATGTTTTGAAAGATCAGCATTCAACAAATCGAGACCCGGTGCTTTGCCAGATTTGAGTTTTTCAACCATGATCTTTACTTCCAATAAATCAATGTGTTTATTTAGTTTAGAATCTATAAGATTGAATAAGTCATTATCGGAACCATCAGCAGCGGCAAAGTGTTTGGCGTTTTCTGGTGGAGAAACAGGAGTATTTTTACTAAGAAGATCATTGAAAAAGGCAAAGATTTGCTCATTTGAAAAAATCTTTAGACGATTTACTGGAAGATGACACTGAAAGATTTTTACAAAACTGCTTTGGACATTCATTTTTAAGCAGCCAAAGCTCTTCTTTCGCATTTGTAAGATAGGAAGCGCGTTTTCTTTTCAAAAGAGCTTTGTGTCTCTCATTCTCTGACTTATAAACCTAATGTAAAGTATTATAAACGTATCTGGTCAGGTTTACTGCTTCTCAGGGCTGCCTGTAAGTCTTTACGAGAAACACTTAGCATTATTTTGATGGACTTACACTTGATATCAAGCCAAACAAAATGTTTTTTCTTCGGTACGCTACAAGAAAAAATTTTCTTAGTTCTAATGTTCAACCTTCCGCAATTTGAGTTAAATGTTGGCGCATTAATGCAACAGTGTGACAAACAGGAATAGAATTGTCATCAAGATCAGTTTCCAAATTATCCAGAAAAGCCAGGGTATTATCATTTTTGATGAGGAGTTCAATTTTCTGATGGCAATCAAAACTGGGTATGTATTGTTTTACGTATTTGCTCATAAGATTGTCAACCCCTGAGGGAGATACGTTGTTGGGCTTGCTCGAGTTAACTGTTGAATTATTAAAATTAACATTTTGCTTAATTGTGATCTCGAAGGGGGAAAGATCGGACAAGTTACTCATGTTCCCAACTTTAAGGCCACTAATCAGACCAAATGTTTTCTCATTTGCAAGAGCGTGCTGTTGCCATTGGATGTGAAACAAGTAATTTATATCAGTACGGCCATTAAGGATTCGAAGGCCTGCAGTTTTGCAGAATTCAATTAGCAATCGGCCGTTATGATTAATTGTATGGTCACTAGATTGCCTAGTAATTAGGGCGGTGTCTAGCGAGTAATCATTAGTGACCGGTAGAAAATCGTCTACTAAATCATTTACGATGAAATCTGGCAATGTCCCAGTTCTACCATTGAAATCACTGTATATTAAAATACATCCTTTTGCGCCATTATTGGCACATTCGTATTGTAAGATATTATAATTTAGGCTTTTGCCAGATTTAAACCAAGTTGAGTCACTCGGTGGAGTATGTTATGAAGTATTTCCGAGTCGCGCTGCGATTGGACGAATAAATAACGACTCCTGTTTGTTTTACATTAATATCATGAATATATTTGAAACTGTCTACATTGTTGACGTATTGACTTGTTGTTGAGGATAAACCTCGCGATTCCGTGTTTCACATGCTCATGTCTGCGTGAACTCTGCTTCCGACAACAAATACTAAGTATTAAGTATAATGGAGCGCGCGAGAGACGTGTAGCCTGGGCCTAGCCCAACCCAACAGAATATAAACAAAGCAAACAAAGAGATCGTCGGCAAAGCCAAAGGCAATTTTATCAAATCGACACCAAAAAAGATTGCCTCCGACTGCAAAATATGGCACCATGATGCCAGAGAATTACGAACATAGAGAGACATCCCGCCGGAAGACCTCATAGCGGGAAGTTCTACACCTCAACTGATGGAAGACAGAAAAGTTTCCGTTGAGGTCACGAAATTCGGGATCACCCTGATCGCGCCATGTTTCAGGCTGGGTCCGCCCCAGGAGCAGGTTGTTCCAAATCCGCGCAAGGTGCCAACGAACTAGCATCGTGATTTTGGATTTGAGCCATTAGAGAACCTACACTTACGACGAGATTTTTGTGTTTCGAAAAAAGAAAAATGAAGTGGGCAGAGCTGATGACTCTTTTAATCTTCGTTGTTTCTTATTGTGGTGAGTCGCTGAAGATCTTTGTTATTTATCAACAACTTCTACCTAGTTTCGTCACACACGGAATGGTAATTAAAATCTAGTTTAAAAGGGAGCGTAAATTAAACACACTTTTCTTGTAAGCTGATTTTCTGCACAATTTTCGAGGTAAAGTAATTAGCACAAGTCATGCAGCCTTTTTGGCAAAACATTGAAAAAGTTAGCTTAATGGGTAAGAAAGAGTCAAACTTTCTAGGGACGAATCGATTAATTACATAACACTTTTGTGTACACTACACACAAACCGTACATTGTTTGGTGGATCAGAGAACCTGTCGTTGTGGCTTTTCACTCGAATCAAACACCGACATAGCAAGGCAAGAGCTGGTAGGCTGGTACACAAAACGCCCAAATTGAGGGGTCGAAATTGGGGTGGGGGATAATATCTAAAAGTATAAAAAAATATAAATCGAGGGGCAATAGGGGGGGGGGGAGTGCAAAGTGCAATATTTATGTTAGAAGTAGCTGACATGGTTTTTTCAAGGCCAAGGCGAAATTGTACTAGAGTTGTTTTTATCTGCTGTTCGATTTTTTTTACAAAAATAAAAGAATTCTCAATAGGATTAAGAGAATACATGGTGCCGCTTCGGGGTACGAGAAATTCTCTAAGGTCCTTGATTGAAAGGGGGTCGGAAATGTGAAAAATCTGAAAAATCACGAGACTCTCTTTTGGGGTCAAAGGATATTTTGTAATAATGCTTTGTTGTATTACTAAAATGAGCAAGCTAATTATCATTGTGTACATCAGTGAGGCCTATGTAAATTTCGTCTAGCTCTTGTAATACTGCTAATTTTAGGCCTTTCTCTTTAGTCCATTCGTTTTATTTTCCTTACCTAATCACTCTTGGTAATCTGTAATTATCCTTGCTCGTTCCGCATTTTTGTATCGCGTGTATTAGGATAATCTTTGTATTATTGTGAGTAACTTCATACCTACGTCGATTATCAGCATGTTAAGTAGATCGCCATAGCAACCACGTATTTAAGGATATCACACTATCACACCCCGCTCATCACTTAGTAGGTTACTTCCGTTTACCGTTTCATTTACGCACGTCTATTGTTTTTAGTTCAGTATATATTTGAGCCCCGTACCTCATTCGAGGAGAAGAATTATGGAAAAGTAGCAGCAAGCGAGAGGAGTTTAGGCATGCGCCGTTTTAGGGCAAGATGCTTGTGAAAGATTTTGCTCTTAGTCGTGTCGAGACATTCATAGGAGATGTCAAAGTTTTGAAAGACCTCTGGGATAGTTCTTGAGAAAGATTATGCCCATGTCACGTGTTGTTTATTATGCCGTTGTTAGCATGCAAGTTATGTAGCTGCAGGAACGATTTCATCGGAAGAAAAGAAGGAAAGATTAAACCGATTTACGTCGCACCATTTATTGGCCATCCTCTGACTTTTGAAAGGTCCTGAGAATTGATCATCATCATCTTTTAAAGAACATTTTACACTCTACAGGGCTTTTTTGCCCCCTCTGACCCTCTCTATCTAAGCCACTGCCACCAGAGCAGTTTACCCAGCCTAGCTACTTTAGCAACCAAAATAGCCACCAGAGCAGTCATCCTTTTCAAAAATTCCTTTGGGAGCATTCCCCATTCCCCCATAAGCGTCTGCCTTCCTGGGGCCAAAAGTTCTCTCTGCCCATTGGCAAAATCACAGAGCCTCTGAGACAGACGAAGAATGATTGACAGACTGTTGATAGTGCACGTGCATGTTATAAACGAACTTCAGAGAGTTGGATTATAAACGCCCCCACATGTTATTTATAAACATTTCCGCTTGTTCCGCTCCCTGTCCCGGGTTGTTCCGCTTGTTCCGTTCCCTGTCCCGGGTTGTTCCGCTTGTTACTCGGTTGTTCCGCTTGTTCCTCGTTTTAAAATGGTTTAAGTTTAATAATTCAATGCGTCACCACGTGTTACCTACCCTGAGAAATTGTAGTCTGCAGAGGAAATAAGCCTAGAAGAGACGCAATTATGTTCACTCTAATATTCCCAAATCCCTAATTGAAGGGGGGGGTATAATAATGAGGGGTTTGTCCTTTTTCAAAAAACCCTAAAATGGGGGGGGGGTCATAATAGATTGAAATGCTTAGATTTTCCGAAACTTGAGACTAAAAAAGTAAAGGGGTGACTTTTCGCATGAAATACATTACTAGGGGGTGTTAATAAATCAGGTCCTTCTATCATGCATCTCAAACTATTGACTGACAAACGTTTCCTGAGTGAAGGACCCCTCTTCAACAAGGCGAGGAAGATATTTCTGTATCCAAGCATTTCAAGTTACTTTTTATTGTTGTGCTGAATAGATTTGAAAATTTAAGTCAGGTCCTTCAGCTAACTTAATGTGTGATTGAAAAGAGCGACTTCATGGTTATCCCTTATGTCAGTTACGAATTTAAACAGGCATGGTCATTCAATTTATCGAATGACTTGTTTGCTATATTCCATTATACTTTGGTTACAGATTGTGAAAACCACAGGCCAAGATTTGCCAACACAATTCTTGTGGTTCCCACTACCGAAGGCACTCCTGCTGGTAAGTTTTCCTTTCCATTTTTCTCTTTAATTTGAGTAATTTTGCTTGACTAGACATATATCTGCCTCCTACGCATGTGCAAGTTCTGAGCAGTGAGCTCCCAAGTGCTATGTCCCCTGTGCAAATAACTCAATATCGCATGACGTAATGCAGATAGATGGCTTGGATGCAAAGCTGCACACCCTCTGACTGAAAACATCTGATAGTTAGAGTATCAAAAGGTCCCACTAATTGCTATGTGTACGCAAGGCAGAAATGCACAACTTTGTCGATCAAGAGAAGAAGAACCAATGATAAAATTTTGTGCAAAGGTTGATACACTGTTCAGAGTAAGCAACCGTCTCAAAACGAGTGAAAGCTGATAAAACAATTAGCTCATTGCGGGTCGAAAACCACGTGAAAAGGAGCGCCTGATTGGCTGGGTTGTGACCGATCAACGTCCACTTACACCGAGAAGTGTCCAAGTAAATTCTGATAAAGAGTCCAAGTAAAATCCAAACACATAGTTTGAAAATTGGATAGCCAAATCATATTTTATGCAGCGTGTTCTGTATACCGAGCTTCACATCAGCAAAATATTTGTACGCTACTAAACTTTAGTGCTGGGTGGGGATACAACCCTTTAAATGGAAGAAAGAAATAATGCCTTATTATTGTAGACCACAGATAGATTAAAGAGTTTAAAACAATTTAATCGCTTGGAAATAGGGATGAGATCCAAAGTTAGAATATATTTATTGAAAGGGACAGGATTTGAAGAATCAAATAGTATCTACAATTATAAGGCATCTTGTTGTTGATTGCAAGAAAACCGTGTTTCGCCAATGGGCTCTCTACTTCCTACAGTCTGCTGCTGCCCTTGGAGAGAGTTCAGAACCACTATTTATCACTGAGTTGTACCACTGTGCATTAGAGTCAATGATGGAGAATCAGAACGCGTGAAGCAACGATTGATTCGAGTTTATCACTGTCGATTGGGGCAGGTCATTGTCGATAAGAGTGACCCAGGTGAACTTGTACCGCGGCCTACTCTGTTGCCGCTTCGCTCGTCCGTCCACAGCGCATACGGCTCATAGCCAAACTGATGCATATTCGCGCGCTAATCCGCTTTGCCGTTTGGTCTATGGCGTGCTCAGTGTCATTAAGCAGGCCTTATCTCTGGAGCCAGTATTAAGTCGCGTAGCAGATTTCGTTTTCCCAGCAAAGTTTTTTGTTTCGAATTTTTGCAAGGCGTGCTCGGTGCCTAAGCGGATAACAGAACGCCTTCCAATGAGGCGAGTTTTGGGTTTAGGGGGCGATTTCCCTCGAATGAATGGGACTAATCTGGGAGTAGCAACAAATGGCTGTTCTCTCGAGCATATCGTTAACCCTTCGCTCAGATTGCCGCCCCATCAGCGCGATTGTTCATGCTAGACCTACTGCTGTTGTGGTCCTCGGTTCTGCCAGAAGAAAGAGTGTCACGAGATCGCTGCGGCTCTTGATTTTCTATGTCTGTCCATCTGTCTGCCTGTCTTTTTTGTTTACTGGGTTACTTCAGTCAGTTTAAAGGCATCTGGTTTACTTTCTTCTATGCCGGAGATGCACCTTAAATAACCTCATTTTCAGTGACGTAAAGAGAGTTTTCAACTCTTGCATTCAGGCATCGCCATGACTCAATGCTGGATGGCATTCGGCACTTCTTCTTGATTATCTCTCTGTCTGCCTGTCTGTCTTGACACCATTAAATTTGTCAAGTCTCGATGTTCACATGCAACTGAAATGCCTTTACGTCATATTTACTTCCTTGTTTTGACAAACCAGCTATGATCTATATCCTGCAAAAGAGCCCAAAAAGACAGAAATAGTTGAATCTTTCTCATACTCAACACCTTTGTGATTATCATAAAAGCAAATAGTTCAAACATACGTTATATCGATCGAACCCTATCCGACATTAGCGGATGTGAGAGCACGCCACTTAACGCTAACTTGTTGTCCGAGACTGGGCTCGATTCTCAGCCATGTTCCTCGCATACGTGAGCACATCCCCCGTCTTTTTGCTGTGGAAACGCCGCGCAAGAGTGGGCTTGACGTCATCGGCGATCAGATATAGTTTTTTCGGTGCATTCTGCGGCCATCTCCAGTCATCTGGCCGTTCTGAGGACAGCAAGCGCTTGGGGAGCCGGGTCTCGTCCATATACATGACCAAACCAGCGCAGACGATGTTGGCGCGGGCGATCCGAGACAGTAGGCTGGTTCATGCAACGCTCGCGGACCACCTCGTTCCCTCATTTAGCTGACCGAATCGGCCCGTCGCTTTACCGACGCGAGCTTCGATCTCCTCCTTCGCAGCAACACGGTGCCCAGAGATTTCGGAGCCGAGGTTTTCCTGCTTTTCAGATAATGTGGACCTTCTTCCAAATCTTAGGCTTTCTTTACGGCCTCTTCAAATGCTGCTTTTAACATTAAAGATTAACGAGCTAATAGAGTTCAGCTTGATTGCAAGTTTGAAGAAGATAAGCTTCCAATGTGCTCGCAACTGTGTTTGTCAAACATGTTTTCATGCCTCATGTACTTTTTAAATGATAATGCTGTCTGATTTCCAGCAATGTTAGTTTAACCCTTAACACAGTAGCTAGAAGTTCTGGTACGGGCGCCAATGCATTTCTTGGAGATAGTTTCCCTTAACAATTCTGTACAGCTTCTATGCTGGAGAGATATACCTTCCCGAGGTATCAAAGTCTAAACTCCCCGTTGCTTTATAGATAATCTTCTTCGTTGTCTGTGGCTGTTTGATACCCATGTTTTTGTAAGTTCCAGCGATACATTTGCCTTGTTTCTAATTTCAGGCTCCATCATTGCCATTATCCAGGCCTCAGATCCCGACAATGACGTCATCTCGTATAATCTGGGAGATGACGCCCGTGGTTTGTTTAGGATCAACAAGGACACAGGTGAACTTACTCTGAACAAAGTGTTGGATAGAGAAGAGAATGTAAGTTATCATGCTTTCTCTTACAAATACACTGGATTTCTCTTTCTCCACCTGTAAGTTTTGATAGAGATCAGGATACACCATCGATTTTCATTTGCCATCAACGTTGTAGACGATAAGTGAAGTGATGTCATCTTCGTCTAGGAAGTTTCGTGGATTTGGAATCAACAAATCTATCAAAGCAAATTGTTTTGGCTGCAAGCCCTAGCTCAAGCCTTGTAATTTGGAAGATACCTTTTGTGATTTAGACCTTCTTTAAGAATGAAGACAACTTCTTTCGAACTCCAATTGAAGCGAACCTATATCCACGAATTTACTTGAATGATTGTGACTAAAGCATCAAAGACATAGAGTATGCGCCTTATTAGCAAGCAAAGAATTGGAGAGGCAATCAAGTCAATTTGAAAATTTATGATCTGAAGAGCATTTTCGTCTTGAAGACTAGTATTTGGAAGATGCACATTTAAGACCTAGTCTGGAATTAACGAACGGTTCTTTCTCTATTTTCATCTAAGGACATCATCACATTCACCATCTTCGCGGCGGACAATGTCGAGCCAGATAAGAAGGTAATCTTATTCCTGCTATCTTAAATCAATCGCTGATGGTGGAAACATCTTCACATTGGTGAACTGGAATTGTTAATCTTCAAGGCATGGCAATAAACAAATCCTCTAAAGTTAACAGTGGACAAAAAATGTATTACTTCTTTCACATAACTATAAGACTATGGAAAACCTTTTTCTCTAGTTTCTGCAAAAACAAGCGATTCTTGATTATAAATTTTATTGAACGTCTCGTCTTCTATAAAGTTGTCACGCAGTTTTTTGGCATTCGTAAAAACACTCTTAATGTTCTCCATTCACCATTACACTCTTATTCTTATTTATAAAAAAGCACAACTACGGTACTTCGGCCACATAGCACGCCGAGACTCTTCCTCACTGGAAAAACCGTAATGCTGGGTTTTGTTGAGGGTCAAAGAAGTAGAGGTAGACCGAAACACCGATGGACAGATAACATCAAGGCCCTGGTTGGTGCATCTCTCCGGGAGTGTATCGAACAGGCGCAAGACAGAAGATTGTGGTGTGGTATCATTCAGAAGTGCACAAGCAGCCCGCCGGCGGCTAAATGAACAATGATGATGACTAAAACAAAGCATTGCTAATGAAAAATGATTGTTCTATTGATTAGATTATTGCTCATTACCGTCTCTTTTAGACAAGCATTCGAGTGAGTGTACACGTGAAAGATGTCAATGACAACCCTCCAATTTTTACCGGCACACCCTACATTGCTAATATCAGCGAGGTAATTATTTAGCAACCAGCCAAAGTTTGTCACAATTCTCTCTGCGAACTGTTAGAAAGGGGCGCAGATCTGCAATACCAAGATTGCAAATATTTATGGTCACCTGGAGCCAAGAAATTCTCTTCTCACTTTCATTTCTTATTAGACCGCTATATGTCTGCTTAAAAAGGGCTATCTTCCCTGAATTCCTAAAGATGTTTTCTTAACTAGCTTTGACTTGTGCCCTGCAAGCTATAGGATAGAATAGAGCTATAGCTTTAGAAATGAAGACAACATGGCATGAACGAGTTTTGTGTAGACTGTGCACTGTATATCAAGGACTCCGACGCAGGTTGGAAAGTGGAGGGGCCAAGGAAGATTTTAACAATCATAACAAAAGATATTTAGAAAGGCTCTATTGTTTTACAAAAAAGTGCTGGGGCCATGGCCCCCCCGGCCCCCCTTTGTCGGAGGCCCTGTATATGGTATAATCGACTTACGGTTTATTGTTTATTTTATCAGAATGCGGACATCGACACATTCATATTCAGAGTGACTGCTTCAGATGCCGATCAAATGCAGGCGATAATATATGACATCGCTGATGGCAATATTGTGAGTTTTGACTTGACTTTGACATGGCAATAAATGGTTCATTTTCGCTTGATACTTTAGGTCACCTGTACATCTATGGCTCTGTATTATCCACATTAATATATATAAATCGAATCTGATATAGACTACTTATAAAAGTCGAAAGGATTAAAAGTTGAGGTTTCCTTTAAATTTGTCTATTTGTTTTTCAATAGCTTTATGTGGATGATCAGTAGAAGAATAGCTTGAAAAATATTTTGTGATATGCTTATTCAGAAACTTTACGTAAACCTTTTACACGTTATTGTCCTTTTTGTACCGTGTACAATACATTTTGTACTAAAATTGTGTACCGTGTACAATACATTTGTACCAAGTTTCTGATAAAAATGGAACTTAAAGGGATTTGATGTGAATGCAATGCATCTATTTCAGGACAATGCGTTCAAGATTGATAACTACGCTGGAAGAGTAACGACAAGAAAAAGTCTTGACTATGAAAAAGTGCGGAAATATGTCCTTAACGTATCTGTACAGGTGAGATGTTTACAAATCGTGATTGTGCTATTGCAGTCAAAATCTGCTTATTCTCAGCTGACGTGACCAGGTCTTTGCAAACATTATCTCAATGACGTTGACACTTGACGCATTTTCTAATGTTCTTTGCTAATCATATGGCGTTTAAGCTAATATTTGTGAAGCACATTTAAAATGGTATCTTTTCCCTGTTACAATGGTTCATAGCGAAAATTCCTCATATCTTTTAAACAAATTGGGAACTTCAGTTGTTTGTGTACCATAACATTTTCAGATTGACAGTGACTATTGACTATTGAGATGTTTGTTTGGGCGAGATTGGAATAGAAATTTGCACCCTGGTGACAGAACAAGTAAACTCAGGAAAATGATGCCAGAAAAAGTGTGTAATTAGATGACAGAACACTCGGGTGTCTTAATTGACTTCAACTCTCCCTATTGCTTAATCATTGATTTAGCTTCAACCTTTTTTTGATTAAGTTTTGTTGATTTAGGGATCCTTAATCGATTCACTGATCATCGATTTATGGCCAATCTCCTAGGACGCGTTTCCACGTGCACAAGTACGGCATATAACCTACACTACCCTCACGGTCAATGTAAAAGACGAAGATGACAACGGGGCCGCCTTCACAGCGTCCAATTTTACCTCGCATATCTGGGAAGGCAATCTGGAGGTGAGGCACATTTTCTATTCTTTGAATTTTTGTGTCATGTTATCGTGTAACAGAAGAAGTCTCTTAGCCTGCTGGCATAAAACTGGCATTGAGCCAAAATGTTTACATATCCACTGGTAAATACGGCTTCATGATGATTCGTTCTACTTCACACAAATTGAGCAAGCATTTATTTTGCATGTGACATTTTTTAGAATGTGCACGTCCAGCTTATCACTGCCTTTGATGTTGACAAAGGCTTGAATGCTCCCGTGACATACTCATTAGATCGAGGTATTTATTGCATGCTTCCATTGAAACTGATTGAAACGTTCATCATTTTTCTAAACTCAGCAAGCTTTTACAATATTGTGTAATTTTTGAAGATTTTTTGTTGTCAAGTATGACTAAAATTATCTGAAACTTTACAAAAATCTTTATGATATCTTGATAATTTCATGTCCAAGATAAACTTTCAATATTTTCCCTACTATCAAATTACTATGTTATGACACATTTTCAAAAGTTAATCACTTAACGTGAGAGAAGACTTTGTTCGATAGGAAACATTTGCATTTGTTTATTGGTTTCTGATATCAGTTCTCGAATGCGTTAACATGCATTGTTTATCCAGCTCGCCCGGGATGCCAAATGCTGTCTTTTAATTGAAGCTTTATTTTCCTGCCACAGATGATGACCCACTGGGCTACTTCAACATTGACCCAAAGACAGGAGAGGTCACTGCAAATGGAGACATTGATCGTGAAACCAAATCAAAATATCTTATTGATATATATGTGAGTTTGATTATTTCATATAAGATTATTGTTTGATATTTCATTTATAATTGAACTCTAGTTTTCTTCTAGAATTTGGTCACTTCTAGCAACTTTTCGTTACCTTACTTATCACATGATGTAAAAAAGTTTCAACATTTACTACCAAGCTCGTTAAGTTTCATTTTTAACGTAGCATTTTATTTTCAATATTTACTTAATTTGTCTTCCGAAATCTTTACTCTTGGATTTATTTGCAGTTTTTACGCAAAGTTCTGCTATTTCCAAATTTTAGAAAATTATCCATTTTAAGCAAAAATGTATTCAGTCACAAAATACCTTCTAGCAATCATTTATAGCTCACAGAGCCGTTCTCCCTGAGCCTCTTGCGCAAAATGATCTTGTCAATTGATGATCTTGCCAAAGCTCAGTATTATCAATTGGTTGATCGGAATTTAAAGATCCTTTCTACTCTTTTTAGAAATATGATCTGAAGATCTTTTGGTGCTAATGGTAATGGTCATGTTGATTCTCTCCCTTCCAGGCCAAGTCGACGGTTCACCCCCCTGCGACTGCCTTGCTGATTGTATACATTGACGACATCAATGATAATGGCCCCAAATCCCTCAAGTCCGACTATTATGCCGAAGTGATGGAGAATTCGCCTATTGGCACGGGGGTACTGAATGTTACCGCCGTAGATGCCGATGCAGAGGTTAGATCCCCCGTGTAGTAATGGGACAAACAGCTTAAAAGTTGCAGTCGGCTAAACCTAAACTTCCATGTGCTTTTCTAGAGCGTTTGTGACGTCATCTTACCATGATGGCAACGCATGTGATATCATTAGTACCCTTTTAAGTAAAATCCTAAGATCATTCTACTTTTGTTACCTCTGCTTGAAGTTATTTCATGCTGCACGAAGCATTTGCCAAGTAGAATTTTTAAACAACGTTTTGATTATATGTCCAACCTGGTTAAATTGTTGGTCAATCAATCTTTTCCTTATTCTCAGTTTTGTTTAGGCAGCTTCTAAACCGTCTCAATGTTCTTTTAAGGCGTTGCTCTAAGGCGTGCATAAATATATTTATAAGTATATCAAAGATAATATGCTTTTTCAGTGATATCAAAGATAATAACTTCTTGCAAAGGACATTTCACTCCACTGTTTTTGTAAGAAATAACTAGATGGGAAAATGTATTTTAACCTTGCAAACCGTTCTGCCTTTTGAGTATAGATAAATTTATCTGTGAAGAATTTTGATCAACTTAATAAAGTCTATCGCTTGCTATTCACAGGACGGCAAGAAAAGTCTCATATCATATGAGATTTTGACGGTTGAGGGAACTTTTGGCATGAATAATAACGGACTGATTTTTGTCAATGCCACGATTGATCACGAGCAGAAATCTGTCTACAGGTTCAAGGTAGGTAGCTCTTGTGGTAAAAATTGTTCCTAAAGAACACTTGCCGTTAATGCTTTTCTTCCTAAAATAACTTCTAACATTCTTAACTACAGTTACTTCCAGAACAAGATACGAAATGACCTAAAAGTTGAACAAGAAGTCTTGCTAAATATTTAGTGACATTGCAAAGTTTTAACTCTTATCCGTTTATTAATTTTGCAAATCCACATATGTTTTATTGTTCATCTTCTAGGTAATAGCCAGACAGGAAGACAAGCCACAAGCTTCTGCTAAAGTGACCATCCAGGTTAAAGACGTAAACGACAACAGTCCCATGTTCATCTTCAAGAACAAAGGCGATTACAAGTACCGCGGCACGGTCGAAGAAGGTGCTCCGCCTGATACCCAAATATTGCGTGTAAGTTTTTGTCTTTCATCTATTTTGACTTTTGTGAAGAAAGAGTAAGGTTATCTTTAGATTGTAGGGCAAGTCTCCAAGCATAGCCATGTATCTTGGAGCATCGAGTGTGATCAAGCCACTGAATTACCCATTTCTCTTGTGCCTCTACTATAATGGCATTTTGTTTCAACACCAAGATTGTAGTTTCACAGCAAATTTTGAATCAAACTTTGACATTCACTGTTACAGTATTGACAAAATGTTCAGGTATGGCTATCTTTTTGAAGCTTTTAGTAGATAGGTGAAGTTACACATTCCTTATTTTTTCTCAATTTTTCTTACTTGATTATTTCAACCATAGGTTCTTGCAACTGACAAAGATTCCGGTGCGAATTCTGTTGTGACGTACCGGATCGGGCGTGACGCCAGGGGATTTCACAAGAAATTCCACATTGACAGCACTACCGGATGGCTATCAACATCGGTATCTTTGGATCGGGAAGAGCATCCTATCATCTCGTTTCTTATCGTGGCTACTGATAATCCGAGACAAGTCGAGGAGCGACGGTAGGACCTTTTCATTAGAGAAATTACCCAATTCAAATGCGTAACGATTTATTTCAAAGCAGAATGTTAACGAAACGCTGATTTATTTAGAATTCCTGATAGAATCCAACAAACATTTTCTAACTGAATGTCAAGCAGCAGCTAGCTATTAAGAATGGTAATGACCAAATAGATTTTGCAAGACGTCCACATCTTTTCACAGGACAGCAATGGCTACCGTCGAAATAGAAGTAAAAGACAAAAACGACAATGCGCCAGTATTTGAAGAGACGAAATTGATTGTGAGGCTGTTTCAAGATGTCAGACCTCATACTGTTGTCGCCCACGTCAAGGTAGATTATGCGTTTCATGCATTCGCCCAAGATAAAAGTTTAGAAAGAAAGAAATGAATAAAGAAGAAACACTCACTACTTTTAACTACATATTTAATGTGTGACATGGCTAAATAAAATGAAATATTTCAAGGCTCATGCTTACACGTCGATGCCACATCCTTCCTTTTCACTAGGCGCAATTCGTTCTCGTGTGGTTTACTTCTTTCGCCCAAGAAGCAGAAAAGAAGATATCTTCCAGTCTCTTTTTCATCCTACCCATTTAACCGCTATTCATGCAAGCACCCATCATAACTACCCTCTTTGTTTTCCTGTAGGCGACTGACCGTGATGCGGGACGCTTCGGCACCCCCCGGTACTACGTGATATCAACAGACAGCAATTCACTGTTCTTACTCAATACAAAGACGGGGGCAATATCAGTAGCCTCTTCCCTCATGTCCTACGCCGACAGAACATTCAACATGGTGATTGGCGCACGTGACCACAATGGAAGGATCACCATGTCCAACACTGCCAAGGAAAATGCCACCGTTGTATTCAAGATCGAAAAAAGCTGTTATATAAATGGTTCTTGAAAGAACACGAAACAAACAGAAGTTTGTTGAAATTTGCTGATTTTTCTTTATCTTATTTGCCAAGATTTTAATCTTATTTGGACAATTAATTGTTATAATTAACATTTCATAATAATTAACATAACAATAGGTAAGCATAAGATGATAAAGATTTGAGAATCAATTATTCTGCTACTTCTTAAATGTTGGGATGTGCCATATTGGATTAATTTTGTATTCAGTAAAAACGTTTTTACTTATTGTGTTCTGTTTGAAACATACTTTTGAACAGGCCGTCTCATTTGGAACTGGTCATTTGGCAACGGAAAACATTTGGCTACACACAAATGAATTGACTCGGTGTCAAGTGACCAATCCTCAAAGCCTTGTCCACACCTACGTGCTAAGTGATTTCTGCTTCATAACCTGTGTAAGAGCCTCCTTTTGACTTCTTTGATGTCGTGATGATGATTGGTGGAGATCAATGACACTCAAACGAGGCTACTATAAAAAGGGGCCTGCCAGAGTTGTGATTATAAAGTGGACTTTGACAATCTTGTTAGCTTCATATTCCCATAGCTGAAATCTGGTTTATCAACTTAGTAGTAAAAATACGTTAAAGATGATAATGGTTATATTCTCTTTAGCCACGGCAGTTGTGCGTACGTTTGGTTCATTGCCTAATTATATTGCCTGTTGTGCAAATACTTCCAGACATAACGAAATGAGTCATTGACTATAAATACAGGCAACACCTTGCCAAAAGCCATTTTAATTTTGAAATGCTGTTTGGGGCTACGGCTTTGCTGGGTTTCGAGGTCATTTTCCACTCAATGCACTCGTTCTGAGCTCAGGTCAATTGGATTATGGTCGCCAGCAGCTTGTGGAGCCGAAACCTAGTTAGTCGATTCTTTTCGGGGGAACTTCTACAGTGGCAACCATCCCCGCGAATTTTCTGTATTTATAGGTTTGCAGGCACATTACTGTTTCCAATGGAACGTATCCTTGTCGCTTTACTTCCCTTTTGCAGCAAAATTTTACAGCACAAAGCCCCTTTCCTTACCCTAACTGTTTACGACCGTCAATACATAGTTGAAGCACACAATTTGTATTTTGAAAAGTATCTCACTACAGACTATTTCTTCAATTTATGTGTATTCACTTTCCGATTGTGTCTCGGGAGAAACTGCAATTATGTTTGAACCTCGTTTGCCAGAAAATGACACTCGTTATGAATCCGAACTTAAATTGGTGCGGATCATTTGCGTCTACACGACACGATGCAGAAGTGATTCGATACAGAAGTGATCCGACACAAAACTAGTTCACTTTAGTAGCAGGATCAAAATTGATGCGGATAGCGGCGCAAAAATGTATCGTTTCACTTGGAGCTCGCGTAGACGGGAGGCTGGTCGTGTAAACGGGGTCTTAGGTGTGTCGTGCAGTTTTCTAAAAAACCCAAATGACTTCTATTTTACCTAATAATGCATTTTGTAAGGAGTTTAGTTGCTAGCACACCTCGCATTGGAAGCTGCTCATTTGCCCCTGCGCAGCACTTTAAGACCGATCTTATATGATACACACCGAGCGACAAATGCTTTGGCTATTGACTTAGCCTCCTATCCACAAGTATCCTCGTTGATTGTGACGATGTAGTAAGGTTCGGGAAACCTGCTCGTTCGCCAACCGTAAACAATGTGCATGCTGGTCTTTGATCTTCGGAACTCGAAAGAATTAGGCTTGATTGGAAGAAAAAACCAAGCTAATCAAGGCAGTAAAATCAAAAATACTGCTGAACAAATAGTAAGCTAAAAGTACGAGATGCATTGCAATGTTGCATTTGACCGGGCGAAAGAAATCAAGTTATTTGCTTCTTTTTCTTGCAGTTCTCTTGCTGAGTTGCATTTATAGACAGAGGGTCTTGCTGGTATACGACCAAGGACAAGAGCTTTCTCGAAGAAACCAGCTTCCAACGATGAATCAAAACACGGATTCGAGAAAAGGCCTTGAAACACATTTGGGAAGTTCACACACCATAGGTAGTAGCAAGGACAACAAATCACATTGTGTGACGGATCAAGAGATCGTTGAAAATCTACGGATATTGGTATCAGACTTGATCGACCTCCGAGTTTCTCTTGAAGGCAGACCAGCTGAGAAAATCGAAGAAAAATACAACAAATTTCAGAGAATGTTAATTAAGATAGAAGAAAAATGGGATTATGAGAGGCCATTGAGCCTCAAAGCAGATAAAAAGACCGATGTAATATTCTCCTGCCCTGAAGTCCGCATAGGGCCTAAATACAATAGGAAGTTTAAAAGAATGAATTGCTCGAAGAATCCAATACACGAATCCATTACTGTAATAATTGACAACGCGCATTTAACCAAACCCCGGACTACTAAAGTCTTGAATGACATTAGAAAGCTTGAGAAGAGTCTGAAGGTATTCATGATAGGAGAGCATGATGGAAATTATACAAGGCCCATGATGATTAACAATCTGATTGAGAACATCACAACGCCATTTGTTTATGTAGCTCGCCGTCTCCATTCTTGGGACTCGCACCTCGATTTGGAGAGGCTCCTCGACTTTATTTCTACAAACGACGACGTTGTTGCTGTTGGTAACGCGATAGTAAATAATCTTGACGGACACTGGTCACATGGTTGTTGCCAAGCGAGGCTGAAAAATTACACGTTGGTATACGAACGAGGCTATCGTCAGTCAAAAGGCTCCTGTATAAAGTGTGATGTTTTAGAAGGGCCTTTTTTGACAAGACTCGAAGTTTTAAAAATGTTTCCATTCAGTGGTAGCCTTGCAGATGGCTATTACGAAGACTGGTTTTTGCGGATCAATGCACGGAATAATGGTGTTAAACATCACAGTTCTATGAAATTCAGTTACACGAACATGAGGGAAAAAGACATGACCTGGACATGGGAGAGCGTTTATAATTGTCCTGACGTCATGAGCGTAGTTTCCAGGCCTGCAGACACACTTTCAATATACAAAGACCTGGCTACTGCATTCGATATAGAGAGGGTTGTTGACCCTAATGGCAATGAACAGTGGGTAGATTGCAGACGGGGAAAGGAGCATAGAACCCCCAAGTGTTGGATAGGTAGAGGTATGGCAGTGCCACCGTGCTGCTTAGAAAAGCTGGCAGATGGCATAAAATTCGTAATGAGGAAGTGTGATATGAATAGGGTATCTTGTGAACTGACAGAGGGCACACTTCTTGGGGCAGTGAAGCTTCAGAAGCTGCTTCCCTGGGAGAGAGATGCAGACATACTATTTCTGTCGGATCATTTTGAAAAACTCATTGCCTTGAAAAGTGACTTCGAGAATGAAGGATACAGTTTTTTTATAAGAGGTAGGCCGGTTGAAAAACAACCATTATATACCCGTATTCTAAACACGATTGAGACCTACAATCCCGGACAAAATTGGTGAGACAAAATGCAATTCTGCAATTTTCTACTTTCTGTTGCCCCTGTAAATCTGAATCCCCCCTCTTCCCCGAGTCAATGTTGGATTTGTTGTTCTATCATTTCTCCTTCAAAATCATGTATTCCACTTTGAATAAGGGGAGGAGGGGGAGTTATTTTTTAAAGGAAAGTGAAAATATAAGCTTTTCTTGAAAAGTCTCAACCATTATTGTCCGGGATTGTAGAGCTAGCGATTAATTGACTACGCCTTTACAAAAAGAAGGTATGGTTCTGGCAGGGGAAAATTTGACGAATAAAGTCCAATTACTTTTCTGGCCTTGGAAAACATATCAGTAAAGTGATGTCATCTGTAAAAAGTAAAAAAGCCGCTCAATAGAATTAAGGCTTTGGAAGTAGTTCACCCCCTTGTTGGGTATACAACTTTACTTTAACACGCAGAAAGGCGCTTGTAGCTTGCCAATGAACTTCTTACGTAAATTCTCTCTATTTTTTGTTTTAAGAGTGGCCACAGGTGGGCAAGAATGAAACAAAGATCGGTGGCTCGATACTGATTTTGGCCGATGGGTGGAATATAGAGATGTACGGAAGCCAATCACTCGATTCTCATAGAAAAATAGTTGCGGGGGAAAATCCGACGAAGATCAGTTTTGCAGGGCAGATGGTGAATGCACCCGACAATCCTGGCAAAGTTTCAAGAAACAGGTGAGAGTCCCGCAAAACTATCTAAAACGTTCTTCTCTTTTACTATTTCTGTTACAATTCATATATCATTTGAATCATTTGGAAGAATACTTTCATCGTGTTAAAAGAAAGAAAAAAGAGAACGTTGATATTATATCTAAAGTTATACTTATACATTGGCAGGGAACTGGAAAGTCGAAACTTAGTTTAAGCAGACAATGACAAAGGTCCTTGCTCAAGTTAAGAGAAGGGGCAATGGACTTGTCATTAAAAATTACCTCTTCGGCTACAGGCTTTCTGTCACATGTTCCCATAGCACGCCTAGATCATATTCTGAAGAGCACTGAAACATGTTCGTTACGTTTCTCCTTAGTATCCCTTACTTGGTATTCCTTTAAACTCCATATATAAGCCACAAACCATCCTTCCCTACCAAAAATTATAAGTGGCAGAGAAGTATGATTTGAAGTTCACAATCCTTTACAATCTGGTTATTAAATTCACAAGATGGAATGCATCATTTTGACACATTTTTGTTGCTGACTACGCAATGCGATGAGAGGTAACGACAAACGTATACTCTATTAAAGCTATACCGCAAAATCCATTAAAAAATTCAGCGTCCTATACAAGTTCCTGCCCCCTTCCCCGATAAGACTTTAATAGAGGCAGTAAGCCACGCACTAAACTGCATATACAGTTTGTTTCAAACCATTCCAAACACGTGAACACCCTACAGAAAAACGTGTTCTAGGTATGGCAAAGAAATATACAAGCATTCAGAGCATTGGATGAACAGCAGAATGAATTCAGGGTGGGATGAGTATACACCTGGAGTGTTCAACGATTGCGAGAAACCGGGTCACCACGCATGCTTAGACCAATACGAGGCGGACGGTTCTCTGCAGTTTCAAGCTAGAGGCACGTTGTGAAGCACAAGAGTTTGTTATGAAGCATTGCTGGGGAGATCTGCAGATCAAATGCTGAGGGATTTTCTACAGATGATCTTCTCCCCTCTGTAAATGCTATTCGAAGCAATGTTTAAGATAAGGTGAATCACCAAATGCGAAGGAGGTGTCATAACACATGGATGACCATCAAAAGCACATTGGCATGACCTAGCATTCGAGCCGAGACTAAAACTTATACCAATGCTTTTACAAACATTTGTTATGTTACGTCATATTTAATCGCAAGGTAGACGTGGCAGAAAGGAAAACCAACCTCTATCCCGATTGAATACATTTATGTAGCGATGTAGTAACGTTCATTGCTTTACATAGATGGCATTAGGTGTGTTTAGAGACAGTTTAAAATGTCGCCATACATCACCAAACTATGGATCATAAAGTCTTTCTTTCTTGCTCATTACTTTCTTTACTACTCTTTGCAGCTAAACCCAAATTTTTGAAGCACATATTTTTAGGCTGGAATAGTTTAAGGTTTGATCATAACCAGCAAAGAAATTAAACGCAGCCATCCGAGTCGAATGGTGCAATCTCGAGTTATATGTCGCAAATTATTTGAACTATTTCATCTTCCAGTAGTTTTTCTAGATATATTCAAGATGCTTTCGGCTGCTACTCCGAATATTTTAACAGCTTTCAACGGTACAAATATCAGACAGGACTGACCGGAAAAATTCTTATTTTGTGTATGATGCAGCAATTAGTGATGTAAAAATCTCTTTTCTACATAGTCGTTGTCCAAAACGAAGAGATTAAGAGGCTTAAGAAATTACCTAGATTATTGACTTAAGGCCGATTCCCAATATCATCTTAGGCTCTGTCGCATAATAAAAAACATAGGCTCTATCATCACTTAAATATATGCTTTAACCTTAATATAGAATATAAAACAATATTTTGCAATGGTATTTTACTAAAATATTTAAAACTTGAAATATTCATTTTCTGTTGTTTTGAATTTTTTGACAAATGCGCCTTCATTAGAAAAACTTGGCAAATTTTCTATGGAAACTCGAAAAAGCTTTATTGACATGGATCATTGAGAGGATTGTATTGGTAGTGGACAACTGGTGACAAGAACAGCGGTTTGAAAGTATTTGAGTTACATGAATTCGAATACCATGAAACAACGTGAAAGGTCACATGACTAAACGCTAAACAACAACATCGAGAAATTAAACGGATGTCTGTATTCGAGCCTGGGACATTATTTTGCAATACTGCTTAAATTTGGTGATAAGAGACAGACTGAAAAGACTTACCAGACAATGATGTCCATTTCGTGTGCCTCGCTCGTGGCCTTTGCTGCTGTTCTTGCCAGTTTGTTGACAATAAACTTCATCCAGTGCCGTCACTGTTTCTTGGTGGGACAAAGGAACGAAAATGCACACTTCCATGTTGTGCCGTAAACTACGGAGAGACAGGAGAGAGTCAATCGGAGTAAAGCATGCATTATAATCAACACTGCGCAAATTGTCGACAAAAAAATTTCTACAAAATCACACGCATCGCCTGTTTTAGGGAATATTACACTTATAATCGGGAAAATTATTGCATACACTTCAATGGAATATAAAGAGATTTGAAGTTTTGGTTGGTGCAAAGCTTTTTGTTGAGAACAGGAATCGGAAGATCATAACGATGCAGAAGAATAGCACGGTGTCATTAGATGGAATAACAGGTACCAGCTGAGGGATTCCACCTTCAAGCAAAACGTGAAGAAGTTTTATGTCTAACTGCGTCACGTCTAGACACTTGAGAATCGTTGAGATGGTGTTATGGCGCAGATGATTTCGTCAAAAACCCGAAATGCATTCGGAAGGATATTCCAGACAAATATTCACGTTACACTAAACTGAAATTACAAAGCTAATATCATTGATCATTTATCATTCAAGATAATATTGCAAATGAGGTCGATTACAAAATATCAAAGCGGAAAAATTTCCCATCCCATTTTTAAATTTCCTTTCATACAGTTAGTAATTATCTACAATTAAACTTTGCAGCAATAAATAATATCCAAGCCTACTTATATTCTTTAAACAAAGCCTGAAAAATTAGACAAATACATCCTTTCTGAACTTTGACCTTTGAGCCTTTTTCTTTTTTCACTTGTAACACTGTAAACCTGATGGCCTCATTCTACATCTTAAAGTATAAAACAAAATGCTTTATTTTAGTTACTTTTAGTTATATTTTATTTCGCTTTACAAGTGATAAACTGCTGATCCAAATACACTTTACATCAATAACACAGTTAAAACCACCATGTAGAGATATGCATGCAATATCAAAATGAGTTCAAATGAAAATTTTTCTCATCCATGTTCTTCTTCTAGATCAGTACAGTCTAAATCTTCGAGCCATTAATAATAAGGGCAGAGAGGATCTCTTTCCTGCCATCAAGCTGGCTTTTTATTAAAAATTAAAACCCTTCAATTAATCAGAAGCAATAGTAAAAATTTCATCTGTTACTATCATTAGAATATGGACAATACTTTTTATTTTGAAAAATCAAATTCAGCTTTCCATAGCATTTCAAGTAATCCTTACCATGTTTGCACATCTAATTATTATACAAATGATCTAATAAACTATAGTTAAGACACTGGGGACCCTAGCAAAACAACAAAATTTGGAAAAGTTTCAAATAGAAATGTTCTACATTCAACTTACTGTGTTAGCACCTATTCATTTAAATAAAAAATCAATAGGGAATTTGTGACAAGACTATTAAATTTAGTTACTTCAATTAATTTCAAATGAAAAAGTTTGCTAAAAGGAAATTTTTCTGGTCGCAAATGTTTTTCATCTCAGATGATAATGATTTCATATGTTTTCAGCATGGTCTATGTACATAACTAAAATTCAAAATACTTTTAGGATTAAAAAAAAGTTATTTTTCATTTTTGACATTTAGCCTTGGCACACATAATGAGACCACAGAAATATGGACTTAATTGCAAGAGAGACAGTTTGCAACACTTCATAGTACCTCCGACTGATTAAAAGATGTAGAAGTCACTTTTATGTAATTCATTACTTCAGGCTTCTTAGAAAGAAAAATATGGTTGCTTAAAGCTCATCAAATCATCTGGCATGGAGATATCTCCCTAAAATGGAAGCCAAAAGAATAAAAAAGAAATTTGCTTCTTCCCAAGGCACTTTTAGAAAGAAATAAGGGATCATTATAAATAATCAGCAAATTTGTGCGTTAAAGGATTCGTGAGACCCATCACAATATTCTGATATTTCAACATTTCGCACAAAAAATTTCAGGTGGATGAAATCGGTTGGACTGCTTTTACATAAAATTTATCTAGAATCTGGCTAACTGTGATTAATGAATGCAGAGCAGTTATTTTTAAACCTCTTTTGTAAGATCCGAGAAATTCTGTGCTAGTTAGATTCAAATGATGTCCAACTGTCAAATCAAAACCGATGAAGCAACGAGTTCACAAGAAACAAACAAGCTTACTGAAATTTGCGTAGGCCAAAACGTTTTATCATTTGATAAAAATCGAAAGAAAATTGCTAAATTAGTACTTTTCAACAAAACAGGGTCGAAATGGAACGAAATGGACGATAATTCACACGCCCGGTTTAAGAACGTTTCAACACTAGGCCTCGTGAGGAAATCAAAATTGCAATAGTCAAAGGACTTATTTTAACCTATCTTCTCCTCAAAAGATGCTGAACCATTTCTGTTTGCATACCCATTTCTTTATGCGAACATGCTTACCTTGTTTTCCTATGTAATGGTAAAGAACACAAAAAGGATTTTGACCAAAAACATTCTTTTTGACGTAACATGTGTCGAGAACAGATGGCGCAAGCAGATTGAAAAAATTGGCGGGAATGATTTGCTCCTTCACAGCGGGGAATAAGCTCCTGATATATCTTTCATGTTCTACAATAAGTCTTTCGGCAAAAAGTTAAAAATACTTTATGATCTCGTCCTAGAGGTTTCTTATGGCTGCTTTTAGTCTTTCTTGACTGATAGTGACAGTCTAACATGTATCAAATTTTCGACAAAATAATGGTTTGATTCAAAATGAGTCATCTACTTCCGCGAAGACCTTTATCTATTACAGCAATACAACGTATGGTTTGGAAGCAAGATGATGCAGTCAAGGTTGAAAAGCTATGGAGGTTTTTATTACAGACAGACTTATGGCGATCACGAGAATCCTATTTTCAGCACCAAATTCTAGTTGGAACTTCTAATAGCTACTTGTTCCATGACGAGATAAAAGAGGAAACTTTTTAGAAGAATTGTCTTTTGAGTACTTCATATCAGTAACTCCTCACTTGCATAAAAAGTTAGCTGTTTGTTGAAAAGGTCAAAGAGGTTGAAAATTTCAAACAGTATTGTGGCTGTTCACAGGGGCTTGTCACTTATACAGGAATAAAGTATGACATAATTTTAATGTGTGTCACTGAGCAAAAACACTTCGTTTTTGGGGCGATTGACTGACAGATTCCCAAAAATAGATTTTTTTCAGATTCAACTGTAATTACTTTCCCTAAATATAGTTAGGTTACTCTAGTTAGAGAACATGAATCAGGCCTAGATAAAATTTCAAACCAGCATACAATGCCTCTTGTGTGCATTTTCTTATAAGGAAACGTGGGATTTCAATCAAAAGGCTTTGGCCAGTGATGGAAGTTACAAAATTCGCCCGGGGTGTTCTTGAGGAAAGACTGGGGGACCATTTTTAGCCCTTATTCATTCTAGAAAAATAGAAAGACATCATACTTATTCTATTTGTTCTAAGATTAGTTCACATATCCAACATCCACTTTAGAGTGCAAGGTCCAAAAATAGGAAATAGCCCCAGTTTTTCAAGCCTTCAATTGACAGTTTAAAATTACTGGCTCTTGTCATGTTATTAATTCAAGGTTCAAAGGGGTAAGAGCAACAGGAAGTATTTAAGAGCTGCTAGACAATTTCATTGAAGCAAAGATTCTGACAGGTAAAAATGAAGGCAAACATTTAAAATCCTCGAGAAAGGAAGTTAATGATTGTCCCTTTCCTGTGGGTACTATGAAAACCTGTTCATGGTAGCGAACTCAAAAGCGTATTCATTCGGTAATTAAGCCTTCATCTTGTGTTTGCTGCAAAGAAGAGTTATGGTTACTGTGATCTTAATTTTGAATATTGTTTACAGTTTGAGGAAAGAGGGAAAGTTATCGGTTGGCTGATTTTGAAATAAACAGCTTCGTTATCATGCTCTGAAATGCACAGACTTTGACAAATTTCTGTTAGCGGTAACGAGATCTCCTCCTTCTCAGATTATCTTTGATGATAGAAACCAAAATAAAGCACGTATATTAGAAGAAATTAATGTCTCATTGTCCTTATATACATTCAAACTGCCCTTTTATTCATGGAATTTCGGCGTGCTTAAGTTTTGGCTGGTAGTACGTATGATACAACATAACTCATTCGTACGGAGAAAGTGAGGAATTTACATCGGTTAGCCAACATTAAACTGCCTCTCGAATTAACTGGCTTCACAGGGTCTTGCAATTATTATGATATAAATACATTGTAGGCGTGTCTGGAAGACTGATATGCTCCATATGGTTTTATGAATCTGTGATTAGGTCTAACCCCGGGAGATTTCTGTTATTGAACGGTTTCCTCGTGTATGGAACACTTGCACACTGTATGTTTTCAAGAGCCCTTGAAGTTCTATCAAGCGATAGGGATTTCTGCATGATAAACGACATTTGATAGAGGCACAAGCACAGATGGTGATAGTGGAGCTGTCAACACAAGCTGATACTGCACTAGACTTTCATTTCTACGTTACCTTTGGAGCATCATTCTATATGTTTTGAAGCAATTTTTGTCAACTGGTTACTGCTGACCAGCATTCTGTGGTAAACATCGCAAAGTATTTGCATAAGGTGAGCACCTTAAGAAGGACGCTTGGGCGTATAGGACATCTTGATTTGAAGAGTCTGCATTTCAGCTTCAACTATTGAAGAGTCTTGACCAACATCAAGATACAATTACTGTTTCTTGATTAGCACGCTTGATGCTACACCAAGTCGTCGCTGTCCTTTGTCAACCCAATGCAATTTACATATTAAAGAGAAACTTGCTGGTGATGCCGTCTCTTAGGATGCCAGTATAAGCAAAAGGGAATTGGATATTGGTTAATCATTAGAACATTTAGAATGTCAGAATCATCTCTCATTGTTATCGCTCTTGGTGCCACTGCAGGGTTAGCAATACTCGTTATTCTGGTTTGTTTTTTCTGCATCCCTGAAGATGAGAATATTACTTAACTGTGCCTACGAGGCGCCACGGTTTACGGTGTTGCGAAGGAGCAAAACAAATATGGCTCTCGTTTGACTACGATTTCGAGAATGCAGCAATGGACGTTTGGTTGAAATATGAAGAATACGTCTGGCTCAGTTATATCATCAAGATCCCGTGAGGGCAGTGGAAACTCTGTGATGCCACGGCAAATGGGTGGACCCACGGGAGAACAACTCTAATAAAAGCACACGATATACAGGAAACATGGAAACACCTTCAAATGAGAGCACAATCTTGGTTCTGGTTTATTTAAAAAATTCTAGCCTGTAGAAATACAAATTTTAGTTACTCTGGTAATAAAGGAACCCATAAAACGCAAGAAAAGGCCTTCTTGCAATGTGTAAAATTTTGAAAAACACAAATTCCAATTGGATCTGTTTCATCTACCTCAACTTCGTGAAAGAAATTATGTGTTGGATCACGTGTTATACACCCTGGGGTTGCCATTCACCAAATTTCCATTCAACCTTGTACATTTTCTGTTCATGCAAGTATACCTAGTTCTGAAATTGTCATCGCATTTCTTTAAGATCAATTTAATTGTTATGACTTAATGCGGTTTATACGACATGATTATCAAATACGTATCAACTGTAATAAACAAATACGATGTAACAAATACAAATACGATTCCGAGGTGATTAAAGTCTCGGGGAATTCTTGGAAACGGCTACATCACGCCGCAACGGGTTCTAGTACGAATAGGCATAAAGAAAGATATCTTCCAAATTCCACCGTGTATGACAGAAAACGCTGCATGTTCAATTATGGCGTTGAAACAATTCCACAAAGAAATGTAATATGAATTTAATGCATACGAGTGTTAAGGAAATTTTGACTCCTAAATAGTAATAGTTAGAATTTCTTTTATATAACAAGGGCTCCGACGCAGGTTGGAAAGTGGAGGGGCCAAGGAAGATTTTAACAATCGTAACAAAAGATATTTAGAAAAGCTCTACTGTTTTACAGAAAAATGCGGAGACCATGCCCCCCCCCCCCCCGGCCTTCTTCGGAGGCCCTGTATAATAAAAGTTCTTTTATAGAAAGTCATGAGCTGTACCACTTGCATGTGAGAGATCAGCCTGCTTTTCAAAGGAGATTTTTCCGAGTATTACGGTATCAATAACATAGCCCGGTGTCTTGTCTATGCCGGTCACAATTCCCTGGCAAACCGGGCTGTGATTGTCATGTGATCGACATATGACTTGCAATGCTGGCAAATTAGGCTGGGAATGAAATAACGCGAGCAATTTCTGGTTTGCTGCAGACACAGCCGCAAACAGGGGCTTACAGGATGTAAAGAAGATCAATTAGAAAATTAACTTGCCCCCAAAAACTTTAAATGGGGTACTCTTAAGTTCCTAATTGTAGGGGGGTTGGGTTAACTCAATTTTTCAGAAATTTTGTATACCCATTTTTATTTATTAACACCCCTTATTTATGTATTTCATGCGTAGTCAGCCCCCCTAATTTTGTACTTAAAAATGACGTAATATCTAAGCACTCCAATCTATTTTGCTGCCCCTCTCTATGGTTTTTTATAAAATAATGACAACCCCTGCTAATAATTAGACCCCCCTTACAATTAGAAACTTGAGAATAATGATCAGATGTCTTTGCCCTTTTCCTTTTCAATATAATTGGCCTGTGACTGGATAGTGAAGATTTTTAATTGCCACTGTTTCATTCATTAAAAATCAAAGGAGTGCAATCTTATATTGCCGGCGGAATATCTAACCGCGATGCTTTGCAATGCGGGTAATCTTTATAGCTCTTAAAAGCAGGGCGACGACTTGCAAGCAGCAATTCGTATTTCAAACTTTGGCACCTCGAACATTCAGTGAACATATCAAGTGAAATAGTGATGCACGCAGTAATACAAGTATCGTTCTTTTCTTCTATGAAACATCGTTGGTATAGAGCAACATGGTTTTATAGTGGTTCTTGAAGTTTCTTTGTTACATTTAGGCCCTGCCCTGATCACAAAATGCACTGTGGGAAATCGAACGCCTGCAAAGGTGCTTGGGTAGCGTAAAAGAACTTTACAGCTATCTTCAACTGCGTGTTTTGCCCTAGTCCAATCGAAAAAACAAAGCTAAATTCGTAAGCGACCTGTTTACATAAGAATCTGTTTCAAGCTTCACGTAGAGTACTATTTAATGTGTAGAATAACATTAAATCCCAAGCATTGCTAGCAAAAAGACACAAAGGATTTAAAAGAACCATAAAGAAATGACACAAAAAGGGCGACCACAATGCTTGGATATTACAACAATTTTCTTTGAAATCCCAAGCAAAAATATTTAGAAACCAGCTCGTATTACACATATTCTTAGACGACAGCGACAAAAACTCAGTCTCAGTCCATGGCCCCCGTGACTAACACCTGATATAACAAAATAGTATATAAATCTACTCAAGGACCAGGGGGTGGAATATTACGTGTTGTCCAGCAATAATAGATCCAAACAAGCCTACATAAGAGATGGTTCTATCAACTCAACTCTGGTAAAACGAATGTTTATGCAGTTGTACATAATTAATGGGGGTAAGAAGCATTGACTGTGAGCTTTAAAAATAAAGGGCACAAAACTGGATGTACACAAAAAACTCTGAAAATGGGTTCACATTTAATATTACAAGGCTTTACAGCTAAAAATGAATTATCTACTGATAGGAGAAACGTAGACAAAATTCTTTGAAGCAGTACGATAATCCAGTTGCTGTTTTTGATAAACATTGGTACAATCCTATCATACAACCAAGAAAGGTTCTTATAAGCTTTGGGGAAAGTACATAAACGTTGAACAATAAATATGAATACTGCATGTAGATGGCACCTTGAGATCACACCAAAATTCTTAAGGAGTAACAGTTTCAGGACGATGAAACAAGCATAAAAGTCTCCTGTCTGTATATCATCATAGATGAGACAGTAAACCAGGTCATATTGAAACTTCGATTTTACTTACTACTATCTTGGCTTCCCACGAAAGCAGTAGGGAGCCATTGAGGAGGAGCTTGGATAAGGGAATGATGTTCAACGAACAATAATCCTAATGGAATGCGTAATAGACCACGATGCTAAGGTTCACGGGAAATAAATGACGTAATATTAACAATACTGACGGCAATACACGTGACAAATACATCAGCTGCTCAAGAAAATACTCTAAGTAATATTTCGGGCTGTTTAACCAGCAAGAAGAAAGGTGAATAACTCACAATATATCAGAGAAATGCTTAAATTCGGCTAAGTTCAAAATTTAAGTAAATAATACTATATAAAAAGGACAAAAGCTCATTGGCAATTTCGATTGGACATTATTTTCGTTGCGGATTCATCATTGATAGTATAGGATGATATTTGATGGTAAATGACCGCTAGAGGCACGTAAAGGACCAATTATTTTGCCCAAGGGCGTGGTTTTTGTGGAGAGTTGAGAACTATACAATATAAGATAATTATAGGAAAAATAAGGGAAATATCGAAGAAGTAGCAAAAAAGCTCATATCCCAAAATAAATGCAAAGTTAGCAGGGTATATTTTTCAAACCATTTCAAATGAGGAAGCTTATATCGCTTTTCTGGTTTGCCTTTTATAACACTGAGAACCCCTCGTATCCACCAGATTACTAAAATCGGGTACTTTTTGCCAATATATGGCGCTTTTGTCCTTGTATCAACTACAAATCTTATACACTTTAATACGGCCAAACATTGTCAAGAAAAAACTCTGCAGTCTATAAACTATGTAATAAAATATCTCAAAAATCCAATAACGAAGAGTCTTCGCTACTTAAAATTCCAGGCAAAAAAGTCTTAGAAACAAACAACATATTTTTAACTGACTCGCAGTTTAAAGTCTTGTAAAACCCACGCAACAATGCAGTGGTGTCCAGGTCCTAGTCCGTCAAGGCCCCGCAAAGCCTTATCCAATTCAAAATATAACGCAAGTTATTCGATTAACTATGGAGAATGTGTAAATTGCTGTCTCAAAACCTGCCATAAAGGGGGGCAATTAAACTAGCAAAAAATCATCATAGCTGAGAGAAACTGCAATCCCTTTAGTTTATTCAGATCACGAAATGGTCTTCATACTTGATGCATAAATAGTATCAAATGGGTCGTACATTTAACAAACTCCACGAGAATCTTTAAACAACAATTTCTGTTGTGAATAGATGAAACTTCGTAATAACTTGGATGGGGGTTTGAAATATTTGGACTAATATTTGAACACCACTGCAAGAGGCGCAGATCATACCTATATGTAAACTAAAATAATTTAACAAATAAAGAAAAAATGGTAAATAAACTTGAAATGAATGAAATTTCACATCTTGGCAATATAACATAGCTACCATTTGAAAGAACGGCAATAAGGTAATTGAACAAAAAAAATCCTCTCTACTTGCCTAGCACTAATACCAAGTGAAAAGGCATGGATTCCAAAAAGGGATGAGATGGAGGTATCCACTAGTTCCTCATTTCAAAGTACAAAATTAGGGTTGGAATGCCATTTCGAAAGCGAGAAGACGGGGAAGGTAGGGTGTTGTTATTTAAGTAATGCATTTGCGTGATGCATGGTTGTTCCGTTTACAGCACTTAAGACCAGCCAATTCGAAGACGAGTGCAAAATCGAAACTTCGGCAATGAAAAAAGAATAGGAAACATAGGGCGGGGCGGGAAGATTCAAACCTATTAGGAAATATTTCGCGATAAACGTGAAAATGCTCAGACTTCCCGCTTTGAAGCAGAAAAACAAAAACTAAGGCAAACTATTAACGTAAATTTGGACTTGCCAAGTGACAAAATCAAATGCAAATGCATATCTTTACACTAAAACATATATCCCTTTGGAGTAGTTCTGTAAAAAATTCAAATAACGTCCTTGCAAATTTAAGAACGCATAAATATTACCTCAGTAAGGCGAATATACATTCTGTGTTGCGTATTGCTCGGGATATTCAAAATTGCCAAATACTCCCTCGTGACCCCCGGGCATACCTGCGGGCCAAGAGACTTTGGCTACCATCGTTTGTGCAGTTGTGATTGGTGCATAGCCGGCGGGGTAGCTGCCGTCATTTGGTCTTGAAGTGGTAACAGCAGCAAGGCCTATTAAAAAGAAACGCAATTAATAAGCTGCAAGATTCGCCCTGGCAATGACCGGGGATATAATTGTACACGTACTGCAAAATATTGGAATTGGCCTAAACAAATAGAGGATGGCCTGCAAGTAGAGGGGGGAAAGGTTAGTGTTTAACGGATGGGGGTACATGTAGCGAAAGGGGTAGAAGCAGTCTGATTTCGAACTGTGATCGAGCAATTGTGTTCTGACTGGACAAACCCGCGCTATAAATTGGCATAAAAAGTCAGACATAGTCATTAATTTTCCCATCGTGGCCGACCTAAAACCATCTCTTTCTGATTATAAGTACTACCGTTATTCGAAAGCCTCACGCCTCGATTGCAGAATGGACGTCATAGCAGAAACGAGACCAGTTTTTAGGAAATGACGTTGGTGTGGAAGACTTCAAATCATCAACTCAAAGAGATGGAATATACCTGGTGCAATGGCACGAACTTGGTACGGGGCAGTGGTGACAACTGGGGACAGCTGTGGAGGAGTAGTTGCTTCACCTAGAAGTAGAAATCACGTATTGTGAGGTATTCGCAACACTGTTTATTATCACCAGTCTTACATATAAGTCATTGATCAAAATCCAACATGCGTGTAACATCTGAAGAACAATTCCTTAGAAAAAAACTCCTCGTACCATGTCGACTGGTCATGGGCAGTAGGAATACAAAAAAAAATTTCTCTAGTCTTTTTTGCAAATATTTGAGCTTTGAAGACTTCATTTCTAACGGTTCAAATGGAAAGAGTTTGCTGGCGAAGATAATTCTCTTTGGCAAATGGTTTACCAACGGTTTGAATTATTTGTATGAACCAATGGTCCATAATGGTTGAATGCGCTCATATGATGGTTCAAATGTTTAATAAAAGCCAATGGTACATTTTGACTCGTAATGGTTCATAATGGTTCATAATGGTTCATAATGGTTCACAATGGCTTAGAATGGCTCATATCAGCCAATGATTAAAAATGTTGCAAAATGGTTTACATCGGTTTAAGGTGGTTCAAAATATTTCCACAATGGTTCAAATGCCCAAAGTTTGCTGAAGAAAGGATTGCTTAAGTTGAAAGTAGCACAATGCTGGATCATGGACGGACCATCCATCCTGCGACACCGCATCGAGTCCGTTTCGTCCCTGCCTCGCTTGTTCAGTTCCACCAAAAGACAGGCTAGGGTCTTGGAAGTCACGCCAAAGCACTGTAATAGATTCTTAACAGGATTACACAACCAAAGCAGCTTACCCATTTGGCTTACTGTGTACTCGGCAGCATATCTTTTTGCATCTTCCAAAGTGCGACACAATTTCGGCGGCTGGAAAGTGGTCCCAATTACAGGCAAGGTGACCTAGCACGAAAACCGCAGACAGTTTATTGCCCGGCTCAAGCAAAAGAGGCCCTAGGCCAAGTGTATGATTACATCATCCGTCTAGGTATTATATGACACTGGTTATACTGACGGGTGATTTTTCAGAAAGTCGCACACGCGACCTATACATAAGGCATCATGATATACTATACTAGGCCAGAACACGTTGAAAGCAACAAATCTCTGGCTTAACTTTGTTTTATTACGGCTAAAATGTTCAATTTCAAGGCATAACACGAAGAGGGCATAGCAGCAGAAAAATATGAGAAAAATTCTACTTCTTCTGAACACTTGAAAACCAACAGTATACAATCCTTGTAAAATCATACCCTTCGTATAAACGCATCTCAAAATTTGTCAAAATGACCGATTAAAATTCCTACTGTTCTCATTTCGTACACGTACGTACGGGGGTCAGTCTGGTCTAACATTATCTCAATACCTTGTAAAGGAAGAGCTGGCCATCGCTAATAACGGTGCTATGGAGAGTGTAGATTGGCGTGCCCCAGTTGTTTTTCTGGCAGAGATCCTCAAGCAACTGTGTGATAAACAGACAACATTAAGCCGGGGCAAGGGTCAAGAAAATTCAGTAGGGCAAACATGGGCTAAATAATACTCGCAAAGCTCTGCAGAAAACATACTGTAAGCTGCAGGATCAAGCATGCAGGCACAGAAAATGATTGTTTTCGATGCAAATAGTAACATTTTATCAAAAGGAATAGGGTTGAGCAAGCAGTTATGCAAGTCTGAAAACAGTGTCTCGGGAATCTGTACGGACAAGCCTTTCTGACGAATCAAACATCACAGCATATCATATTATATCACTGAAATAACCGGACTTTAAACTTTTATTGAATGAAAGATCCCAAAAATATGAATGTGAAGGGTACATCTACACCTACATTACAGCGGTTGTCTAGAAATTCAATACGGATTTAACTTGAAATCTTATAGAAGAATATTTGCTGGGTCACCAAAGAAAATTCTCGGTGGCCTATACATTATCTCAGCCACTTGAAGTGGTAGAGTAAGAAAACAAAGGCGGTTAGTACATTAAAGCAAGAGACAGATTGGTATTCCCCATTCAATGCTCAAGTTTACTGTTCTCATCTTGAAACTTGCCGTGTGTAGGACAAATGCATTCGTAGACAATCTCGTCTCCAATAGTTCAGTTTTGTGCAAGAATTTCATTGTTTCTGGTGTAAAACAAGCGTCCGACAAATGAATTGGCTGTTGACTAGATATAGGAGCTTTCCCTAGCGGAACTTATTACGTAAGGACTTTGAGTTGCTTAGGAAATGCTCGGCAGGAAATCTAGTAACTTTAAAATGTTTCGTGCAAGATCTCACCTGGATTGGTGATCGGTTTGCCTCTGGCTTCAACGTCAAGGGATTGGTGGGTGTCAACTCCATGCCTGGTATCAAGTCATACAGACCATCCTACGGCAAAGCTAGTTATGTAAGGGGCATTCTATCTCGGGGGTTCAAATCAATGGGGGTGATCATAGCAATAAAGGACAAGAAAGAGAGCATTGTGGGGTGGGGCCATGAGGGGTGGCAAGAGCTTTTGCCGTGTATTAAGAGCATTGTAGGGTTAACAAAAAATAAAGGGGGAGTAAGAGCTATGTCGGAAGCTAAAAGCCACCCTGGGGGAATTGAGGACTATGTGGGACAAGAAGACACTGCAGAAGGTAAAAATTACTAAAAATAATTGATTATTTGCAAGCACGAAGCTGGATTATACCTTAGTGCTCTTCAAACCAGTGGCCTGGGTAACACCTGACTTATGAAATCATGCCAACTAACAAAATATTAATTCCAAAATATGCCATTCTACAAAAACAAAGAAGCTCTATTTATAGGAGAAGCAATAAAACTGCAAATCAAAATACCTGGCGCCTTCGAATTCTGTAATTTTGACCATTGGCATAAGTCAGTGATGGTAAAAATCCATTGAGAAGATAGGCCCGGCCGCCAGCGGATCTTGATCCAGCGGCAGTTCGCCCGCGGCCCCGCATCACTGGTCGAACACCAACTGGGTTCCTAGGGAGCAAAATACGCAAAGTATTGATCTAGGATCTAACTCACTGAAAAGAACCACAGCTCAATGCTTATTTAAAACTAGTGCATTCAAAAGCCCAATGGCTACTTATGCGCGAAATCCTTGGGTCGGGTTAGCAAGTGTAAAAGAGAGAAGACAAGGGAAAGAAACGCGAAGAGGGAAAAGTTCCTATTGCTTCTTGGTCAATGCAGACATCCCTGTTTCTAACTGCGAGCAATGAGACCGCCTTGCGGCTTCAGCAGTCAGCTGATGAAAGGAACTGCTAGGCAGAAAATAGATGTCGTTTCTCATATCAGGTAATATTTTTGTCAAACGTTTAAGCGATATAAGAGAGTCAAGTGTCTCCACAGTTTGAATGGGACACGAGAAAGTGTCTTCTGCGGTCGCAAAGGGCTTAGTTCCCGATACAACGATAGAGCAGGGGTCAGTTTGGACTGCTGAAAGCGAGAAGCTTGCGTACATGGTCATTAAAATGGCCGATAACATAATGATCAGATTCTTACTGTAACAGAATTATCATCTCCCGAGGTGGAAGGGGGAGGGGGCAAGTTTGAAATTAACAAACAATACACTGTTGTATTCAGTGTTGTCCAAATAATCCTGCTTTTGCTTTACCCTTGTGGTGCAGTAATATTTCTCTACCCTCCCCCTCTCGTGTCAGTGGTTTAATGGCTTGAATAACGCTTCGTCCATTTTGATCAATTCATTGAATTTATTGAATGGAACAATAGAAAGATGACCGGCTCTAGTTCTAATTTGATCGCAGGGCGACGCCGATGCCAGATGCAGGAAGAGAGAAAACTAACAAGACATTAAACCACATATCCAATTTCACCCTTTGCCATTTTGTACCTCTTGCCTCTGCGAAAGTGACCCCAGTTAATCACGTGTGGCCGGTTAATGATCGCATGAGGCTAAAATGCGCTTTCGAGTGCAAGAGGGTAAGCTTAAACCTGACCATGTAACTAAATGAAAGTCGGAAAAATCCGCAAAAGGGCATTCCGAAAATAGCCAGGACCCGTTCTCTTGAGCTTGCGATAGCAAGTTGATATTGGTAGGCTACCATGGAGGCAGCCTAAGAAATCATAGCTTGACTCTGCCTTAACTGAACGTGGCTAAAATATTTGCAATTGATAAAACAGGAGTTCATGGCCCTACTTTTTCATAGGCGTCGCCTGCTGGTTTCTTGACCTACGGCCGTTGTCATATGTCCTGGCTCATTTGGTGGTAATGACAATATTGGGACTTGGCAAGAGGGGATCGCAAAGAACAAGTGTATGGCACCTATGGCATTTTTGGCCGTCATTGTATTTTAGTGTCAGTTAGGAACAAGCATCATGTTATAATCAGGAAACGACTCCGCACAGCGGGTTTAGAATGTCCGTGCGATATAAATTTCAACAATTCTTTTAGGATATGTGAGAGGATATCTTCCCTTGAAAAAATTCTGCGTGCAGCAATGTGTGTTGATTCAATGCCAGCCCATGGTTGGTATAAGATTTTAAAATAATGGTGCTTTAAAAGCCCTACTCTACGCAGCTTTACAAGAAATCTTGTTATGAAATAAACAAATAGACTGATGTATTAGAATAACGAGAAATTGCCAATCTTCCATTTAGGCTACGAGGCCCGATCACCCTTGCCTATATCTATTTTCGGCTCATTTCCGCGAAGGGATTAAATGCTGAGACAACTTTGATCAGAATCATTGGAGTGTAAGCAGCAAAGATATCCTACCTTGGGGCATATCCGGGAGGGTATACCATGCCAGCAGGGTATTGACCCCCAAATACATATGGGGACGAAGGCATCTCCGGTGGCATCACTGGGTAGTTCTGGTAATTTTGCGCCATTTGGAGCAGTTTCGAGAGTGCTCGTTGCTGCCTATAATGCTCTTTATCGACAGGTTTGGCCAGCGTAACTTCGACATCTGCATCGTCGATCTTACGACCTGAAATAGATGGCAATGCATAGTAATAACGGCTGCAACAAAATTTTGTGAAAATCAAAAGTTTACGGAAAAACTAAGGCTAATAAAATTGTAAGTTTGGAATCCTTTTTCGTCGACAAATTGGATCTGTTTAGTCCAGGGGGATCTACTGACCTGCACACTGGCTTTAATGCATATAGGCAAAGTAAAGCAGGGATGGCGGCAAAAGGAAACAGGCCTAAATAGGCCTAAGTGCGGATAATCTTTCGTATTTCGTTGCGAAGACAAGATTAAACAAAAGCAAATAATAAACAGAAGAATGAGCAAAAAGTGATGTAATTACTCTGTGTTGATCCTTTATTTACCAGTGCATTGAAGTTGTGGCTTACAAATTATTGCAAAAGTAAACAGGCGCAATAGAAGACTGGAGACATCTCGTAATGAGCAAATCTCACTGGGGGCTGGCCTAGGCTCCAGCCTTAAGGCTCCTAAAAGGGACTCAGCTAACAAAGGCGAACAATTTTCAGCGGCTGCAAGGCATTCCGCAGGATGAAAGTCTCTGCAGTGAAGAATATCTTCAAAGGCAGCGAAAATCATGTCAGCTTAGTGTAAGGTATCAAGCGTTGAAGCGGGGCTGAGAAGATTTTGAATTGCTACTGGCCATGAAAAATCAACGCAACCACTTGGCCAAAACCGGAGCAGCAGCAACAACGCATACCCGTCACGTGCCAACCGCATTCGGGTGCCTTTCAATGCGAAGGGTGCGAAGGAATGCGAGTTGTAATGAGGTTTGACTGGGTTGGCTCCAATTTAGTTGTGACAAACGATTGACTAATGATTACCACGACCGTTGAACTGCGCCCGAGACAGACGGAGCCAAATCTGCAAATGCTTCAAGAAGCAACACTAATGCGTAATTCAGTGCAGATCGTTGTCAACCTGGGTCGAATATCCAGCGAAATCCTCGTCCAATGCAGGCAAACGAGAGGACGCAAGTAGCCCCCTGGCCCCCATTACCTTTACTCTCCTGAGACGTATCTGATAACTGGCGACCATGATCACTACTGATAAGTCATCCTGGGAAATTCCTGAATTGCCCCATCATTAGCCCTTTCTTCAAAAACAAGGAAGCTTGGAAGACTTCTCTAAGCTTGCTCGATTTTTCCTTATGGAAGACTTCTAAGCTTGCTTGATGTCTCTTATCATGACATGCTCTTTTTCAAAGCCACAATAAACAAACTTAAATTTACCCCTCCCCCTTCTTTTTATTTCTTTCCATAGAGCAACCAGTGGCTCTCGCGTACCAATAGGTTGCAGCGTTCTTCACTCCATCACCAACACTTTACAACAAAAGAATATGAAAAGCATAGATTGCTATCTAGATTGCTATCATGGCCAAATGCAGTCGAAGGAGGTCCCACCCCCTGCTATATATAATTCTGTTCAAAGAAGGAAGTATTCGCAAATACAAAAGTTTGTTTTGAAGGCTTACACTCGTGTGTACTGGGGGCTCATTCTCAGATTTATGGTGAACCTGTCGCAAATCTGAATACTAAAAATACGACAAACGGATTTGCTGATTCGGTGGATACCCGATGGGAAAAGATTAAGAATGTGTTGCAAATCGAGAGGGAACGCATACAGCCGTACGGGGGAACAGCGATAAACTTGAATACATGATGATCTCATTGGTGTTGTCAATAAGGCTTAGCACCGTGGCTTGTGCATGCATGGCTGATCAGAAAAGCAAGTGATAATCCATACTCCTGCGTCGATCACAGCAGCAGCATCAACCACCGCAGCAACTAGCAACCGCAGCAACAAGAAATTGTAGCAACAAGCAACCTAACGAAATTCCCTCGCTGAAGAGTGTCTGAAAGAGGTGAAAGTTGTCGAAAGCGTCTTTCCAATGAACAGCTAGATTTTCATTTTTAAACAGTTGAAACCAAACAGTTATATCAACATTGCAATCGAATCTCGAACATTGGTCATGCTGCTAACATACAGACTATGCATAGCATCTCCTCCCCGAGAGGGCCAGCAATTCTACCGCACATTGGCCAACAGAAAAGGCACAGAATGCGAGAGAGCATGCATAGGTAGGGGTGTACACGTTTCATGGTTACGCTTGCTGCTTACGTGAGTGTTTCGCCGTCAGCTGACATGCACCTGGACAGGCTAGAGGTAAGGCAAGAATATGCCTGGGCTTGTTATGCAGTGCTGAAGCCAACTGGCACCTTCTGCACATTAGACAATACTTTGCTCAAACATTGCGAAACAAGATCCAATAAATATCGTCTAAAACTGGCATGTAATGAAATATCCAGAAGATCTATGCACCTATTCAGGGATCACAACCCAAGGTGCACATTGGTCGAATTCCTCGAAGATCTTACCCCAAGTGATAAGACTCTTTTGAGTTTGCATCATTTGAGAGATCTTGAGAGGTCTATTAGTTTCTACAAATGTGGGTTACCTCATAAGCCTAAGAAAGTCTGAAGCGTTTAACAAACTCAAAGAGAAAAGGAATAACCTATTTTCAGATCATCTGGGGATTTTTCGTTCGACTTGCTCAATTCCTCAGACTACAAAACTTCAAAGAAACCTAGGTTCTGAAGCGGGTAGATTAATAGCCACTTTCTCAATGCCATGCTACGAAATTTAGTTTAACCCAAAGATTATAAATCACGATAAAAGACAGATACAGTTCGCTGCATGACGTCATCAATTGGATTGGCGAAGTGACCAAAAACCATAGGTGGCAGTTTGCGAGGTTCATCAATCCTCACTGGAAGGTTCATTTGATACAGGCATCGGGTGAAAAGGTACTACTTAATAGACGTAATTGCGACTGGACGACCTTCGTGAGCCATATCAAGCCCACTGGTCTCTGCTTACCAAGACAAAGGGATGTGTGGTCTGAAAGGCACGACTCCTGCACACTGCTTTGGGTTTACCACCCGCCTTCAGAAAGAGAAACGGATCCAGTTGGCGCGTAAATCATGACCTTGGCAAGTCAGGGTACATTCCAGCGCAGCATCGTATCAACCACAGGCCACGCAGGGACACAAACGCAAATCCCCTCACTGTGCTTTGTCGACCCGGCTTCTTCAGGCAAGTAATCGCAGCAGTGTCCAGAAATGGCGACTGGAGCAAATCAAGGGAATGCAAGAAATCGGGTTTAAAGGAGAACATTTTGATATGCAGGCTTATCGGAAAACAATTCACCAGTTTTAGAATCACCGATTGCGAATCACCAATCGTGGATCGAGAAACACGAAACACAATAAAGCCAACCACTTTTTAAGCTTGGAATATATATATATTTCATTCGCAACAACTCGATCTCACTTGCAATCACTTAATCACTCGCAATTACGTTCGATTTCATTTGCAATCACTTGATCACTCGCAATCACGTTTGATCTCACTTGATCTCACAATCATTTATTGATTTCAACCACCATTGATTTCATTTGCAATCAACTTAGAGATCACGTGTGATTGTTACGTGCTATCGCTACCCCTACAATAGCAACAGCTAAGACCCAGGCCAAACGAAGTGAAGAATTCACGGGGCAACGCTCAACCGTTGCAAATGGTGATCAGCATGGTCCAGAGCTGGACGAACGAACCAAAAATCTGTCGAATCTTTGTAGCGCCTGCGCCAATTCCAGCTATTAAGTTGCTCTGCAAAATGACCCAGACTCCGCGACGCTAGCTAAACTGCGCAGCACTAATCAACAGTTCGAACATAAGAAATGGTCAGTGACTTTTCTATTTCTTTTCCAGTTTCCCACTCAACAAGGGTGACTTTCCCAACACTCTTCGAGACTACCAGGCAATCTGAGCGAGACCACGCGCGTATGGGAAAGCGGTGAAACAAACTGAGATTTACTTGAGGAAATGCTGTGTACTATTTCTTTGGGTACCTAGCCCCCTAACGAGCCAACTGGGCAAGTATATGAGTAGGTAAAAGGGATGGTATTGCTTGGTTTGTATGGAATAGGGTTTACCAAGGGGCCCGTTTCTTGGGGTTAACCGCAAATGAAAAGAAGGTACCAGCAAAGTCAAGAGTGCTAACCTTTGAGAGCGACGGTTGAAGAAATGCTAGCGAGTGAAGCAATGCAATAATTAATGACAGCAGATTAAGCCCTGGTAAAAATTAACTTCGCGGCGAAATACTAAACCTGGCACAAAATATGGCACGTGCCGCTAGAATGGAATCTAATTCAAACGGAGATGGTGAGAAAACAATTCATTCATTTATAGTTTCAGGAGAGTTCAAAAGTTCGAACTTCTTCTCGTTTTTAGTCCGGGGCCGCCTGACACCTTCGCTATGGTGAACAAACCCAAGTTCCCCATTCTAAGGAACAGCGAGTGTTTACGGGACGTCTTAAAAGTCAAGACAGATAGCATCCCCATTGTCAAGTACATCTATATAGGAAAGCCCCTTCAAACAATATATGTTTCACGAACAATTTGTCCCTTGAAACAATTTTGCAGATACAAGTGGCATTTCTCTGTTCTTGTCTGAATGTTTGAAATAAAATGAAACGGATCCCCAAGAGGGGTGCTTTCAGTGACCCAACTTAGTTACAATATGCCAGAACACTGTATGTGAAGTCTTGAAGACAGAAGTACGAAGAGCATCTATCTTGATTGAGAGGTAGCAAACGTCTTCATTCGACTGCAAATGGCCCCAAATAGCTTGCTTAGCATCCTATTTAGGTTTTTGCTTCAACAGCGCCATCCTTAGAGCAGTTGCCAGACAAAGGGGCTAGAATCCTTGGGTCTCAGACGAGAAAAGTCTCGACTGAATATGGGTACATAACAGAGTAAAGTTTGTTATGCACTGTGGTTGAAATTTGGTTACTACAGTGTAACAGACGACATAGGTTATCAAACAAGCTGTTACTTCCAAGTTGAAAGGCCCAGTTGCAAACTGAGAAGATTGGGACAAAATGAATGGTAGGCTCGGTTGACTCCTGGAACAAAATATTGGATTCAGTTCTCGTCGGTTAAAGATCACAGTTGTCGACAGCGCTCTTTAAACCTTTTCTTGCAACTTTGCAGAAATGTGCCTGGGCAAGAAAGACGTGCCAACCAGTTCAAATCAACCAATGACGTCACATTCATTAGAGGAGCCTGGGGCTACCTATTACTTACGCAACGAGCTTCCTGCGTCATTCGGGCCTAAATCACCATAGAGGAAAGCACGAGGCGTGGCAAAAGCCTCTCAGACAACGGTCTCCGCATCAAGTAAATCCCCAGAAAAGAAAGCAGATGAGCGTTCTTTGAAAGTCGGGCAAGGAGACACTGAAACCCGAACCCGGAAGGTAGCTTTTCGTTTTTGTAGGGTATTTAAATGGGTAACCACATAGTCGATTTCCTGTCAAGGTGTAGCCAGGACAATACTAGTGTACAGAGCAAATGAGAAGGCCTACGAAGCTACTGTACTCTTATAACAAATACCTTGCATTGCCTGCAGGGCCTTCCTTGCTCCTTCTCTGGTCGTGAAGTGCACAAAGCAATAGTCCTTGATCTTCTTGACCCTTTCCACATCTGCATATTGCCTGAAAATGTCTTCAATCGTCTCTTCAGTCGTGTCCAACAGCAAGTTCCGAACGTACAGAACTTTCACCTGCGAAGCAAAACCAGGGATAAATATAGCTTTTTTTTATGCGGGGGCTTAAAAGAACATCAGAAATCATCCCAATTTTAATTGATTCTGAAGTTAGTTACCAAAGTGTCTAATGACTTCATTTCTCTTTGTTAGGGCTTAGGACTTCTGCCATATGTTCATTGCTCTGAACTAGAGCATAGTTCAATATCTACTACAATTTGCTAGACATGAAACATTTCATTTTTAAAGCGAGCACTGTTATAAAGAAGTAAAGATTTCTTTGGCGTGTCAATAGCCGCCCGTAGTATAAACGCTTTAGCTGATTTTTGGCAGCGCAACCGAATTGCTTTTGATGCAGGTTTTGGCGACAATTAACTCTCTCTCTGTGGTTTGCCCTTTCATCAGTTCAAGCTTACATCACGGGAAATCATTTTCTAGGCTTGTGTGGCATATGATGCAAATATGTGTTTTCCGATTTGCATTAATGCGGCTTACAAAGAAGATTGATTGAATTAATTGCTTGTTTAAACTAGCGCCCTGAATCGGCAATCGACTTTCACCGTGCTAAAATTTTCCATACTTTAATTGAATCCCGCTAACTTTTAACTAGGAAAAGGAAATGGACCGACTTACTCAAGGCACGAACGAGTTAATTAAATCTATTAACATTTAGTCAACAAAATAGAAATCCATATCTCCGAGAAATGGGAAGACGAGATTCACCCCCAACTATTCAGTGCTTTATTAAAAGAAGCCTGTAGCCTCGCTTTTACGAGCGATGACGAACACTCGAGCCAATGAAATGAAAGCCTGAGCCCCAGACTCCAATGCTTGAGGTCTGGAACCTAGGCTAACGAAATGCTTGCGAATCGTGCGAACAGCATAACTACGACACGATCATAAGCCAACGATTCGACCCGCTAATTAGCATAGTTCTGCGGGCATGCGCGGGTTGATTGATATCACAAAACCAGCCTCAAGAAGCTCAATCTTGCATAGGTAGCGAGTTCGAATTGTTGCTGATGGAACTGGACAAATTCTCGTTGCTTAATTTGGCAAATGAACGAAAGAACGTCGGTGAGAACGGGGGATGGGTCGAGCTGGTAATCCATCGCAAACACGGGGGTTATGTTGTTTCCACACTCTGCAAGTGTTTTTGTCGAGCATAGTGAATGGAATTCTTTTCAAAACAACACATGTCAATATGTTTCGACAAGGATTGCCTAAAGACAATACTGCAAGAACGCTATTTATCATGTGTAAACGAGAGCAGCAATAAATTGTGTTTATGTAAACATTGGAAGAATTGCTCATCTGAGAAGCTAGGCCGTAGCTAAACATTAGGCTCCAGAAAGCCAAAGCTGACTTGATTTGTAAAACAACACTTGGCCGACTCACAATTCCATAACTGTGCGAACATCAACATATGGGGGCTAATAACAATAGGTAAAACAAGGGTAAAGGGTAATAGCTGTCTTGCTGAGATGTGTTGAAAAATGGAACTAATATCCTTTGCTGTAGATAGCGCTAATGAGCAATTATACTTGTTAGGATCTAGGAGAATCATTTAACGTCGTTTCCCGTGTGTTTTTTAAGCAAAATGTCCTACAACGCACCCCAACCATACTGGAAAATATTGTATAATTAGGCAAATATTCCAGAATATCAGTAAAGTTATAAACACACGTAATCAGAAAACAAATGATGAGATATCTGCTCTGAAGATGTATGGATGTGAGAAAATCAAATTGAAATGCATCTTACTTAAATTCTTCTTCCCAGTCTTCTATTTGTTTTTGCTCATTTATATTAACCAAAAGATAGTAAAAACCAAGCCAAAAAACAATACTGTAACTGGGGGATAATTGCACTCATGTTAATGAACGATGATATTTTAGCCTCCAATTGAGGAAGAAGCATTGGCTCCCTTAACACTTTTAAGGGGTTTCGGAAGCGTCTACCATGCATTTGAGCAACATGCTCAAGATTCAGAGTTCTAAATTTATTTCCCACAAAGTTACAGATGACTAGTATTCATATTTGGTTCCTTAAATTTCTCCCACCGGTCGTTCGTATGGTTAAAGTTGGGGGCGTTGCCACCTGATCTCCATGTTGCGTAGGTCTTCATTTGCCTCCGGCAAGATGTGAGGGCAAAAGAGAGCATGACCCGTGGCATTGGGATCACTCTTCGCGCTGCTAACAAGCTCGATGACACGGAAGCCAGGGAGTTGGTTGGAAGAATGTGACGAATCATTGGTGGTCTAGGGTAAGAAGTAACCCCATGACGACCATAACATACATTGAGCCATCTTCTCTCGTGGGCCATGCTCAAAGGCAGTCTGAATCCAAAAAAGGGCGGGGGTTGTGCCAAAGGGATAAAAATTCAGGGAATTTATCTAGAATAAATTTACACTTTAGATTGATATACTTTGCCAATTGGTTGGTTAATTCTGAAGTTGTCTGGTATCAAAAGGAAAGACACATCGTAGCTGGCTTGTATAATACCTTTACAGCAGACTTTATACCTTGGGTTGGATTTGGGCGCATTGGGGTACATAGGAAACACGCCTGTTTGGAGTGATGCGTACTGACCCAAATAGATGCGTTGACTAGATCTCGGGGTAAATCGATGAAACTTTGAGCTGGTTTGATAATCTATATTTTAGGCAGTTGAAATGGTATTGACTAGCTATTTTATTTTTTGAAAACGACGTGAAACCCACTGGCATTCACGGACCGTGAGAATCTTTTGTCAACATCCGAAGCTGTCCAGATCAGGATGTCAGCAGAGATGACCGCAATGGCAGCAAAACGTGCAAATACCCTTCCAGACATTAACCTGTTAAAAACTGCCGAAATAATATGGTAGATCATGCGTTTTCAAAGGTGGATGACGAAAATCCCGGGAAATAATGTGACAATATTAAGATGGATTATGAAGAATGGAGATGACGAACAAGAGGATATTATCTTAACGGCAAGTTGGTTGACAACTGATACACTAGGCCAGACATATGTGTGAAGGTGGAATAGCAGTTTGTTGCGTGTTTTACTTGAAATCAAAACGTATGCTGATTGTGGTTCATACGTCATTTTCTATTCGACTATCATGGCATTTGAGAGAGTTTCAAGAAAATAGTGCATAGTGGGAAACGATGGATTCTAGACTGAATGCTCAGATACGTTACTGGAGAACCTTCAACGCATATTGATTAGGTTGTGGGGTACTTTTCCCCTCCCTCTCTGAGACTTTGCAAGGCTCACATTAAAGAGGCATTTCTCCTTCTCGGTATTTCTCCTCTAACACCCAGATTATTAAAAGTTCCTGTTTCATATGTGTCAAATATTATCTCATCTCAGGGAACTAAACCCTAATGGCCTAATCATCAGCCCCCAAAGAGTCCCTCTAGCCAAAAAACTAAACAGAGTTAAAATATCGAAACAGTTAACAAAAAAAATATTTCATAGAAAAATAAAAGAAAACATTAAACCACATATTGATTTCGACAAGCCATTTAGAGAGGAAGTGTGTAGGATGCCAGGTCTTGTCAACAAGAACCCTTGAGGAGAGTAGCAATTCCAAGAAAAAGGAGATTGACGAATGGGTGTCCCTTTCTGCATCATGTGAATTTCTGTGGTTCGGCTTGTCCGGACCCATCTATTCCAAACCGAGGGCCCTATTCATTGCCAGCAGGGTCCTTTTCTCGTGTCATGAGACAAGCGTGTCGGAACGATCAATATAATTTTGCCCCTTGTGACAAATAAAATTCAAGTGAAATCGTAAAGAAACTATAGTATGAAAAGTATTTCTATAAAGAATTTAAGGCTGGGCCACATGCATGTTTTTCCCTAACCCTCCTGATCTTGAGATATTTCCATTTTAAAGGTTCATTTGCAGCGCCTCTCCTTCGCTCCCCAGAGGATACCGTAAAAAAGAAAGGAATTAAATAATCAGTAGATTATTTGATATTTGGGGCGTAGAAATATCTGAGAGCATCAATAACCTGTGGAATAGCCAGCGAATGCAAATTGTCTCATCTGTTTAACAGGCGCGGAAAAAACATTTTATTTGCTTTGATATTGCTGGTGGTGGCATGGTGTTGAAAAATTTATCATCGCTCAGAGAAAAAAACTATTTGCTTTGTAAATCAAGCAAGAACGCTTTGTTTAACTGGGAACATAGGCGAATGTTTGCCACCAAAGTAACAGAAATATACCAACTGGTATGAAGATTCTTTTATCTAATGCAGCAGAACTCATTTTGCCTCTATCAGTAACAGCAGGAAATGATTGCACAAGGCGGTCGGACCAGACAAAATAGACAGTTATCGGAGGTAATACGAGGAGTAAAATAGACCTGAAGTGACAAAAAAGACAAAAGTGACCAGCAACAGTTCAGAAGTCATGTGACAACGAGTGTGTCATGAGTCATTTCGGATGCACCGTTATACGAAAACTGCACTTGGTCTCTAAATAACATGATCACAGGGCTACCTTATTTAGGGCTCGGGACGATTAGGAGAGTTTTAATAGAAACATTTGTGAAATTTAAAAAGCTTTCTAATCAAGCTTTGCTCGGTTTCTGTATGAGATACTTTCTAATCAATCTTTGCTCGGTTTCCGTATGAGATACTCCTCAAGGTACTCCTTAAAATTGTGTTAAAATCCAACCAATTGGTGCACCGCCCACAAAAGTCGTAATTAGCCTATGGACCTTCTTTGGGGAAACTATTCCTATTTTGTTAACAAAAGGCACTGCTGACTACAGAAAAGTATAATCATAATCAGCTCATTTCTCCCTCCATAACTGTCAACATGGAACGTGTTTTGAGGAATCACCTCACAAAAGGTTTGCGGGGAACAAACAAACATTTCTAGGGAAGCATCAAACAAGCTCTAGGCTTCGAGCTGAGGTGAGAACTGCATCTTAGCAAAATATGCTTCAAGCGGAACAGAGTCTCCATCTGCCCCTATTTACTTCATGTTTCAACAAGATAAAAAAATTGCCCAAAATATTTATTTCATGAAATTTGATGAGAGGGCCATTAATTGCACAAGGCTAGATGGCCTGCAACTAACATCCTTACAAGTTTACCAGAAAACAAATGCCATAAAACCCTGTCTACAAAAAGAATCCTTCTTAATACCCAGCCACTCATAATACCTTTCCCTTGCACCCGCTTGGCACATACATAAAGTGTAACATTATTGTGAGGGAATTCACCCGATACCAAAGCAACTTTTTCTCTTCTTTAATACCTTTACTAACTTTGAGAGAGCCAAGCGTGAAAGGACGTTGGAAAAAATTATCGTGTTAAAAAAACATTTTGACAAGACAAAAAGGAATTCGAAGTTTAATGCCACATTGCTGGATATGTATGGCTCAAGGCATCGGGCTGACCTTTGTACACGGAAGCGCACATGGTCTGGTGAAAGGCGACATTCGAAATGGACTATTAGCACCAATATGTGATGTTACTTGATATCTTTCAAAGCAACGATAAACACGAAACACTTCCCAGTTCCACGGACCCGTTGCAGTAGGCCAGCTCCACCTACAACCCAGGGGTATATTTGCGCGGTTTTAACAACGAGGGAAAATAACTCAACGTACAAAAAAGCGGTGTCGAGGCGACAGTTAAAACACAGTGGGGCCCTGTTGGTACCGCTGTATCCAGCAGTTTGTTACCAAACATACACGAAATCCACTAACTGGAAATCGCGACGTAGGGGTCAGCAGCACACTTAGGCCAATGCAAAGACAATAAATACCTGCTCCATGATTTCCTCGTCGACATCTTGTTCGGGTTCAGCCCAGTCAACGGCAATTGGGTGTCCCCACAATTGGATCCTGCCACTCATCAATTTTCGCCTGGCCATTGCAGCGGCTCGGTGGGTTTCGAACTCCACGAAGGCAAAGCCTCGGTTCTTCGTCTTGTCGGTTGCAGATGGGTAAACAATCACATCAATAACATGATCAGTTACTTTGGATATTTCGTCCAGAATTTCATTCCTTTTCACCTTCTTTGGTATCCCACCAACAAAAAGTCGGCAATTATCCACAGACTGACACACCCCAAGAAGCCTGCCTTTTCTAATTTCATGATTGTTCAGTGTTCTAACCGCCTTCTGGGCGTCTTTTTTCGTGAAATATACGACAAAGGCATACCCTCTGTTTTGGCCGTTGAAGTCCATCATCAAGCGCATTTCGTAAATTTTTCCAGCAGTTTCGAATACAGGAACCAATTCATCCTCGAAGCAATCCCTGGGCAATTTACCGACGAAAACTTCGCATCCACGTGTGGGTGTCGGTCGGGTATAATTCGGCGGTGGGCCAAACCGCCTCTGTCCGTTATTTTGAGTCATAGGATAGCCTGATTGCTCCATCAAATCGAGCAGAGCTTTCTCGTTTGGGGCACCGGCCACAGCGTCCTTGCCTGTCCTCTCGATTTGCTCCCCTTTCAACGATGACATGTCTTGATCAGAGTCGCTGTCTGTGGACGCTTTCACAACCATATTTCTTAACAATCTTTCCCGTGCCTCTGTTCTGTGTTTTCTGTAGTCGTATCAACACGCGGAGACCCTTAATACCAACCTTGACAACTGACTTGCTGTCGAAAGTCAACTCTCTTAGTCATGTGACCTGATCTTGGCTGGTGTATCACGGGGGTCGCTCTACTTCCTTGATACGTCAAAAGCATCATGCCGTCAGGACGGGGTTTGGCTGGCGAGTTAACCGATGCATCATGACTGGGCACATCCAATGTCCGAACTTGTTCGTCCCTGTATTACGTTCAACCAAGGCAGCTTTTCGTCTGGTGTTCAAATATTTTGAAATTTGAACGAAAACTCTCACGTTTCCAATTTAACCCCAAGATAGCAACAACATTAAGGCGATCGAATCTCCGAAAAGTGACTGGAATTCGGAAACTGAACAAAGTGTTATTGGGTTTCACGGGCAGTGAAATGTGTGCCCTTACAGTTGCCTTGAAAACAATTTGATGACAAAAGTGCTTCGTGGAGATTAAGCAACGATAACCTTAAGACACTCTTGACACCAATCTAGGGACTCTAACCAAAACTATACATGGCGAATAAGGATAAAGTTTCCCTGAGGTTGAAATCATAAAGAAAATTTGCAAGGTCAAGGTAAGGTCGCCTACGAGATGATAAGTAAAGGGGGGCATCTAAAGGGCGATGCTAATAGGTCGCTTTATTACCTACAGATCATTTGGGCCATAACATATAACGCTTTTTATTTCACCTTTGAAATTTCAAGGTTTTAAAATTGCTCTCTATAAGTCTAAATTTTGATTCGAAGTTTCCTACTTAAAATGTCTGCCCCAAAGTTAAGAGAAGAAAAAGGCTAAAATCGAAAAAAAAACGTGAAAAAACAGGGAAATGGAGTATTTTCTGTCTCTTACTCTTAGCTGGAAAGACTGGCAGAATAAAAAACGATAAATTTCTGGTTAGGTTCCTGTTCCCTAACTCCTTTGATTGACAAATCCATTATATAAACTTGACATCGTTCGGGGGTTTTACTAAATCGGTTACGCATTTACCCATGGACCTACTTGGGTCCGGCCTCAGGGCCCCCCTCCAAGATTTTAAATTTCAGGGCATCTAAGCAAAGTTTTTAAATTTGAATTTGAAATTAGATTTTGGTCCAGAGCCCCGGCAGTCATAAATACGGCCCTGTACTAATTTCCCGTAGAAGAAACGTTTCTTGATTAGCTGCATACTTAAAAGGGGATGAAAAATATTTCCTGCAGCATATGCAATTCGCGTGATCGTTCTGGTCAGGAAAGATATCACCTGCCCATGGTTATGACACAGCGGACGCGAAAAAATATTGCTCGGCATCACAGACCGCATTGCCATGTGACACGCAGCGTCTGATCCAGTACCCCCGTGCGGCAAAGGACAAACGTTGGAAGTAAACATGAAGATGCTTGGGTAATCGAAAATCCATGAGATATCTGAATTCCGTCACAGCCATGTTGAAAAACCTAGGCTGCGTGGGCGCCGTGCGAATAACAGGGCTGATCATGTGACAACATGTGAGCACGAGACGAACAGCAGAGACAAGTCCATCCATGTTCACTTGGCAGGCTGCACCGTACCGATAACGGTCCCCCGCCATGAATGAGCCGCTACAGTCGGATCAACGTGTCTACTGGTTGGGGATCGCAGATTCTGAACCCATTTATAGAGCCTTTAATGCATCTATGTTTTTTAACTATATTCAGAATCAGAACTTTCAGTTATAGCGTCATGTTAAATATTGATTTTTGATCACCCCTCTTTCCCTTGTGAAGCCAGGACTCCAAATGAGAGTCCAGTTGTTTAGATGCCTAAATTATCATCACCCATGCATCTACGGGCTTTTAAATCAATCTTACGTTTGCTGTGTTTACAACTGCCACTGTCCTCTACTGGGGACCCTTATACCGGTTGGTATCAGAATAATATGGGACTTGAATTTGGTGCTCTATTTGTTGCAAAGAGTTACCTGGAAACATCCGCCGAAAGATGCATGTCTAAATGCGAAACAATTATAGCAAAATATAGAAAATGGACTAGAGTCGACGAGTCAAATTACTTCAAGAACTGCTAGTGACAAAAGATAGGGACCATTTACCGCGGACGTGGACGCCAAATAAGGAGAAAATGCAGGCACGTGCCATGCATTCTCTATTTCCATCGTCGGAGCAAATTGAAACTTCACAAAAGTTCGGATGAAAATTATGATTTACACACGGACGAATATCGAGTGGGCAGTATATTCAAAGTGACGAGTTCATACCAGGGACATGACGAACCTTCAAACCAGAAAAAAAATTCAAAACGTCCTTCTCCATATGTAATGATCTATTGCTAATTTGAGTTGAAGGTGTTAACATGATAAACTTGTCATCTCCAAGGGACATGGTGGGCAATTATTTTTAGCATGTGCAGGCAAGCTTTGGCAATATTTTAACGGGCGCCTAGTTACTTAGTACGTTCTAGTCTCTTGCCGGCTTCACGGGGGTGATCAATAACAACTGACCTTCACCTATTTTCACACTTCCCATAGGAATGTTCCAACAGAATCTCCATCAACAGTCACTTTTTAACAGCTTCGTTTGATTTTCGGGGGCACGAAGGCAACGATGGAAAGCCCAAACTACACACGGGTAATTGGGGGGTTGATATTTATTACCCCTAGACAGATATCTCAGCAATGGATCTCGGAGATATCTGGCGTTTACTGCCAATTTTTGAACAAATGTCTACCTCCAAATCCCAGCGTTTGTCACAGTGTTGAATAAACGGCCTTCAATTCCATGAATTTGTTTTCACGATGTTCAGACCACGTGATTATTATATGCTTCGACTTGCATACTTTCGCACCAACTCGTGTCATTTTCGTTGCTTATTATGTTTTCGCTTGCTGCACTAAAGAATTATAAATAACAAAGCTTTTACTTCAGGACTGAATCTTTTCGTCGACAACTACAATTATAAAAAACTGCACATTAATCAAACCGAGGTAAAAACAAATTTCAATATATATCAAATTACATATCAATTTTGAAAGTCCAAGCAGCAGGACTATGGACCTGTGTGCGCCGGAGTGCGCCTGTGCTTGTTACGGCAAATCAGTTGAGAAGGCCATGGTTGTGACTGTCAACAAAATGGTCGTAAACTTAGAACACAACAGTACCAGAGAACCTGTAAACCGACCGTATTATATCCAGTGACATAGGAACCAAATGGCCAGTGGGATCATGGCTTATCTAATTTTTGAAAATCATACAAAGGTGCCCCTGCAAGATCCAAAAGTGCCACTTTGAAAATCAAAAAGGGGTTGAAGTGCCCCTTTTTAATCTGCCCACTCTCCATTTTAGATGTTTCCCACCTTGCTGCATTTCTCTAAAGATCGAGCTGCCTAGTGATTAGCAAACATCCATTCATTGCAACGCTTCAACACATTCTCCAACTTTTCGATGCACCCTTTCGACAGGGCAAGCGCCCAATCACTCAGCAATCAAACTTGGTAGTCACCAAATTTTTGTGCATATTACATTTTTCAATCAATTACAAATTTTTAGCACTTTTTATTGATCCATCAAAGTCCCCCCTCCCAATTTCACTGGTCTCAAAGCAGGCCCTGATTATCCAAGAGAACTGAGGTTTGATTGATCCCCACGAATAGCAACGTCTTCCCTGGCTCCTGTCACAAGGACTAAGCTTAGAGTGAATACTATAAAACTAGCTGTTATAACGAGAAGGGATTCTTAAAGTTAATTTTGCACGGTCCGGTGTAGTGAGAATGCCTTGCCCATAGGACATCATGGAAAAGCAAGCGGAGCGCCTGCCAAGCGGCATTTGCGTGATCTTTGTTTGCCAGACCTGGCAAGGTTTATGAATGAGTTCAAGACGGAAGTTTGTGTTGAATGGAGAGAAAAGCAACATCCGATTAAAAAACATGTGAAAATCTTCGCCTGAACAATCAAAGCACGTAACTGCATTGATAATACGGCTTGATCGAAGAATTCTATTAGCACTGCAATCAGCAGTCAAAGAAAACGTCAAATACAGATAACAAAGCCAGCTAAAAGGAGGTCGCATTGGCCTTTCGGGAAAATGATCGCACTTTCACGTAAACATTGGACGGAGATAGTCCAGCCCCGTGTTGTGTTTAGCGCCTTTTGTCTGGAGAAGGCGATTAGAGAGGCACTGTTCCTTTGGTTATACAAGGGATCATTTTCGCACGTTTGCAATTGATACTTTCGGGCCTATTAGCAAACATCGATGGGATAATTGAGAAAAGATTAGACAACCGCCTTCAATGCATTTAACAGACACCTGTTCTTTGTTTAAAAAGTCAGAAACCTACCAATGGAGGGTTTTAGATCCCTTGAACTGAGGCTGATGCATTCAGACGAGGATCTAAGGGGAGTTGCTTCAATAAATTTAATATATAGAAACTCAAACTCAAAAACATTTTTTCAGCAAATCAATTAATTACAGCAAAACAAGTTGTTTAAATTCAATTGTTAAATCCAAAATTACAATAAGAACTTCAAAGAAAAAAGACAAACTTATATATAATTAAATCAGCTGACGGACACGTGAAAAAACTCAAGATAGAGCTTCATTTTGGTTTGAATAACAGTAAGAATGAGATAATAGAAATGCAGAAAGTATTCGCTATTAACGGGAGTTTTAGAGTCGTGTTTACTAATTACTGATACATTACTTCACTGAAAACCCCTTACCCCTCTTCAGGGCCAGCTACAGAATACATCATTTCCCCTTTAGGACAATGCACAAAATGTTGGTGAGTAGATTGACCTGCCATCTCTCACGAACATTGCGCTTGGTGCAGATATCAGCAGAAACATTTATTTAACAATAGCTAGAAATAGCGAAACTAGTTTTTGCATACTTAGAGTACTTCTTTGTCCGACACTCCTCAGAGTATGCACACGTCGGAAAATAACCAAAAGCTTCCACAAATAGCCAGTTGTGGATCGAAAGCACAGGAGGGTGATAAGAAAGCACATGATTGGTTATAATTGACCAATCATCTGTAGTTAACACCTAACTTTAGAAGGGACTAAGGGAAATATTTTTTTTCCATGCATCGATTGAAAAATTATCGGAGGAATCTAGCCAACCCTCTAATGACTCGGTGGCCGAGCAACTCGTTACATAGAAAGTCCCCTGTGGTCGTGCAATTTTTTTTGCCATGACAGGAACATTTTCATTATAACAAGAAATTTCTTGGCACAAATAGAGGGAGGCATAGGGGAGTCACAGAAACACAACATTTCCCCAGTTTCATCATTTTCAAGTTCAATCGGCGTTTGCCTTGGAGAATGAAACGCAAGCAAAGTCAAGGGCTTGGAAAACACTAAAATAGACAACAATATAAACCAACTTAATTTAAATCTATATTTCCGGCAAGCCGTGTTTCCGACTCTGTGAGTTCCTAAGTGACAATGTGGTGCTACAATATTATTTTAATCGAACTCTTATATTCGACCGCCGTTGTATTCTTGCCATCGCATCCTCTTTGAACGGAACGGTTTTCTACTATTTTGAGCCTACTTTTTGAGAGGCCCAGATGCAGTGGATCAGTATGGTTATGAAGGGAAAGACTTGCTAAAACAAAATGACCCTCGAAGTGAGTAATCTCAAAGCATAGGTTGATGCATAGCAGAGTAAAAAGGAGACTTCTGGGCATTGGGTTGCAAACTGTCTCTACAGTTATCAATGAGTTTTGTTCTATTCTTATGTTAATCAAAACGCCTGCTTTGAATTTTTGAATTCCAAAGAACAAGGATACATAAACCATGAATTATTTTGATGCTCGCCAAAAAACACTATTATATTGATTTACTAACGTCCATTCATTCTATTAGACGCCTAGAAACGGTAAATTTGTAAATAGATGTTATTGACTGTAAATAGACTGGCATTTCCAACGCAACTTTTTCATGTGTATAGACAACTATACTTGGGTAATTATAATTGTTAGTAATTATAGTTGCCTTTGCCTAAGAGTTGGGTGAAACATTGATTAAAGAAGGGTGAATAAATATGAGAAACACACACCAAGAATAGGAGAGAGGAGAAGCCTTTGGTCTATTTTCAAATCGTAATCAAGTTTCAAACTTGGACCATTGCAAACTAAAGAGCAGAAAGAAAGCAAAACATATGTTTGATAGCTTTTCTAGATGCAAAACATTCTAAAGGGAAACATTTTCTCTAGACAAACGCTTGTTTTGTATATTTGAACAATCTTTCAAGAATGATAGTCCCTAGTCCATTTGTTTTCAGCTATCATCCTAATTACTACAATACTACCCTAGGGCTATTGACAGAACAATGCGGATATATTACAGTTTCACTTTCAAGATAGAAGCAGCTAAATACACCTGATGACGACATTCAATAGTCACAGCTGTCATATAAGCCCTTTAATACAACTAAAAAATGTGTGACATTGCATTCTGTTGAGTTTAGAATGAAGCTAATTCAACAAGGCACTTGATTACTTGACTTGAAACCAGCACAGCTCGAAGCAACAGCTTTGAATGTCACTTCATAATAGCAGTGAACAGAAGACCAATAAATACTCATCTAAAGTCAAGGGTTCTGACATTCTACACCGCGTTAAATAGAAATCAATTTGCTTAAAAATCTCGCCTTACAAAATAAAACTGCTGCAAAAAATGGGCTACTTGAGAAACAAGATAAGCAGCAAAAAATGGAAACCAACAAGCAGCCAGATGCAAGTAAAAAACCTAGAAGAAAGGATGAAGGAAGAAAGTATATAAGATTTTGAATGAGAATCAAGAATGAAAATGTTGTTTAAAGAGCTCTGGAAATTGATCTTGTCTTCGGGTACTGGTGCTTTTAATGGTTAGTTTTTGAGATGACTATTATGGAATCAAAACTTTTTCTTTTATAATTTTCCTCTATTCAAATGATAAGAAAAAAGTTCAATTCTTCTCAGCCAAGTGACATGCTAAATCACTTGAATTGAAGATTATCTAGGCAATACAGTCGGATGTCAAAGGAGACAAGGAGAACAATCAAACATGAAAAATGAGCTGAAATAAGATACCTCTTCCTTTTCAGGACTGACAAAGTATGACCTTGATGATCAATTGAATGATGACCTGTGAAGCAAATTGCATTGTAAGATACATTGTTTTGTTTGCTTTTTAAATGCAACACTGCAAAAAAGAATTTGTAAGAAGTAACTGATGGGACATAACAATATTAGCCAGATTGTGTATAATGATCACATGATGTGGATACAAGAAAGAATGGCTTTGAGAAATTCCCAAAAAGTGTTCCAATTAGCAAGGTCATTTTAAAGTCTGGTTATTTTTGTTAGTATACAAAGTGTGCTTTTTCTAAATTACTGTCATCTGACATAGACTGCTTCCCCTGGTTTTAAAGGTATTTGTGGCATTGAAGAGGTATGCAGCACAGGCAAATAACCTTCTCAAATGAAATTGAGGGAGCTTTATCAAGTCACTTTGAGGTTTACAAAGTACATTGAAAAACAACATGTTTTAAAGCAAGAAATATTATTAACAAGAAAATGAAAAACTCTTAAAACCCTGGGAGCCTTTATATAATTGTAGCATGTGGGAGGTCATGAAATATTGATAGGCTCACGCAATATATGGTAGTAATTGCAAGTATCCAAAGATAGAGGTGTATATTAACAGCAGAAGAGGGAAACAGGTTGCGGCATGAGCCTAAATGGTGCAAAAACTTTGAAAGCCCTTGGAAAATAACACTTGAAGCCATTTTGGATGCTGGAATGGAAATTGACGTATGGGCCTGCTCGTGAACTTTAGTGCTACTGAATTAATCTGGTCTTTAGATTTATGTCGTGTTTTACGCAAAATCCTCTCCAAGGCCGATGAAGAATCACTAAAATTACTAGACCGTACGCAAAAAAATCCCCTTTAATATTTTTCAAGATACAATGGTTTTCAGTATACTACGTACCTGCCAAGAAACTAATGAAAAAGTTCAATTTTGCTTTCTTGCACTCTCCGCCATTTCTGGATGTCTTTGAGTTCGATATTTGGCGCCCTGTCAGTAGCCTCTCTATCAATCCAAACGACCCTATCAGTTTTGTCCAAGTCCAAGATCGTATCCCAAGATGGAATATAAAATTATATTTGGCGTCATCGGTAAAAACATGTGTTTCAATAAGTTATAAATTATGAAGTTTACGAGACATAACTACAAAGCTAATTAAGAGGGTGAAATAATTGGGATGTAATTTAATTATTGAAGTCGCAAAGAAAGATGAGAAATTTGTTTAACATTTATATATATATATAAAAACATTGGGATTTTCAAGAATTATCATTAAATTTTAGGATTTTGTAAAGGTCCAATAATTTTACAACAGTCGGGCAAAGGCCATCCCCAAACTTTTGCAATCTTGAACGCATTCAATGATGTTGAGAACACAATAGAATTCTACTATGATATAACGAAGCATCGTCACGAATTGAACGGACATGAAAAATGCAACTATTGCCGAAGAGATGAACAGTGAAAAAATATGGAAAAGTTGAGGGACACCATTATGAATATGCAGCATTTCAAAAATATGTCTTCTTAAGGGCACAGGATTAGCACTTATAAACATCATAGAAAAACTACCCCTTCGTCACTTTCGTAACCAGAAGTTACATAATAATTTTTTACAGTCTGCCAGCTCCAGTTCAAATCTTGCATTTACAAGTTTTCGTTAAGATTTTTTGCAAATCATATTTCAGGCAACTATAGTTTTCAACAAATGTTAGACATGTGATCTTGAAAGTTTGTATGCATAGTTTATGCAGTTAATAAGTTTGGTGAAACCGTCTGTACCAAAAGCTAAATTGGAGTTTTTCGAAGAAGAGTCCAGCTCAAACAAAAGAGAGTTCGGATATCGTAGGGTGCTAAGAAAGTGTAAAGGGCTCTTAAGAAAATGTAAAGGGATCCTAACAGTTTGTCTCTTGTTATGAGTTGTTATTAAGATAGTGGTGACTAAATAACACCGAGTTAAATGGAATCCGAATATTGGATAGAACTTTGAAATGTGCCTTACCTTTAGCACCGATCATGTGACAGAGGGTGGGTTAGGGTTTGGAGCATGCAATTCATGTGACTCGTTGAAATATCCATCTTATCAAAAAATTAATACACTTTTTGCCAAACAAATAGCTGAAAAATTTCAAAATGGAAATTAAACTTGACGGTTCTTAGGTCGAATGAAGTGATTATTTTTCACAATAAAAGTAGGTTTGCTTGAAAGATGGCGACGATTAACGGGCTGGCTTTAATGTTTGTGTTTAAGATACACGAAGACAAACAACGAGAAAGACATGAATGCATGGGACTTAGTTGGTCTGGCTGATTTAAAATGTTATTATGAAGCAAACGAAAAATTTAATCGACACCAGATTACTTAGATACTCGAAGTATTGCGTCTTTGCTTTTGGGACAGGAGGCAACGTTTATGGCTTACACAATGAATCTGGGTAGGACTAAAAATCACGTGGGCATTGTGGCAATACACACGAGAAATTGAATACACTAGACACATATGCACCTGACTTTCACATCGTTATCAACAGACTATCATTGCATTAACCCATATTTTCAAATTCACGAAGAGAAGAGTGTCTCCAGAACAGTCTGGACTAAGGACTAGTTATCTTTGAAAGTCAAATGCCCTATGCTCAGATAAGCTTCACATTTTGACTTCAATCGACAGAAAGCTTTTCTGATCAACTGCAGGTTATATTTAGTCAGAATCGGATGTGGCCCTAAAAAGACATAAGTTAACGTTTATGAAAAGAACTAGTACATATAAGCATGTTCCAAAGTCCCTTTAAAGTTTTGTTGCACAGTCAAGGGGCATCTTTACTGTACCGCTCCCAATAGTGCCCACTGAACGACAGGAGAAGAAAATCTAGCCTTTCACAATTTCTTTATCTGCAACAAATCCCTCCCTCATTCAAAATGTGAAAAATTCCAGATATCATAACCTTTGAGCATTTGTAAAGACCTGTAGCTATATGTAAACATTTTAAAGGCCTCTTTCATAACTCTGTTTGACAAGTGTAAAGAAAAGTTCTCTCTCTATCTTGCAGAGGAGTAATGTTAGTACTTTCAATCCAAATAAAATGATGCAAGCTTCAAAATGTCGTAATATTTTATTTATTCTGGTAACAAAGCGTGAAGAATTTGAAAAGTTTCGATGTTTCGACTTTTCATGGAAAGGATGGATGAATCTCACCATAAACTTAGGTTTGCAACTAGGTTTTTCTCTGCTGATGGTATCAATCATGATAAATATTTATAACTAAAACATTCTTGCTACGCATTTTCAATGCCATCAAAGCTCTTTATTCTCTAACTTAATTAATGGAACATAATACCGAAGAAAAACCGATGTCTTAAAAAAATGCAAAAGAGAAGAAGATTTGATTTGATGTACTTCTACTACATTTCGTGAAAAAAATATCATTAGTTCAAGGGTGTAAACGTAACGAGAATTATTATTATTTTTAGTTAGTTAAAGAGGAATATTAAGCTTCACTGACAATTTTTTCCAGACCCGTCGTCTTTGTATCAATTATTTGCAAAAGTATCTTTGCCACTTATGCCAATCTCACCTGATGCCAAGATTTTCTTTAATTGAATAGGAGTAAAAAGTGGCCGAGATTAGTAGGAAATCCTTCAAGAAAGGACAGGAACATACCGACGCTAACAAGCGAAGCTTTCTTGGGTTAGGTTGGATAACGGTCTAACCACTTCTTTGTATACTTTCTCGCTTCGGTTCCGATTTGTAGGCAACTGTTTAGGGCAATGTACCTAAGAGTTAAAACAACGAGGCTTATACACAGCTCTGAGTCAACTTTAGAAACCCCTGTCAACTACACTTAAAAACACATGCTAGTTTTTCCTTATATCTTTTCAAGAATGCTAGACTAATTCGCTCTAAGCTAGATGTTGGTGTTGTGGTGTGCAGCATGCTTAGGCCTAGCGTGTTGTTACGCTGGTTATTGTGACAATCACTCTCCGAGAAAAAGAAGTTCCGTGATTTCAATTTCTAGATTCAAGACCTTGGAAGGAAAAGGAACAATACTAAACTTCTGCTGCTGGAATATCGATGTGAGAAGTCTTGAAAGTTTAGAAAAAGACTTGCATTTGTAAGCTTTGCTCTCTATACTTCTGTTGCAACTGCATACCAGCATTTTATTGGCTAAGGTATCCCTCCAGTGCCTGAAGAATGTATTCTGATAAAAAGACTCCAAAGTGGGTGCTCCTACCTTTGAGTACAAAACTGTGCTAGTCGCGGGGCCCTGGGGGTCAATTTGCTCTTGCTAATTTGTAACGCCCTGAACATTTGTAACGACGGAGGTAGCTCTGAACATTTGTAACGACGGAGGTAGCTCTGAACATTCGTAACCCTTTTAAGGAATACCTGTACCCATCTTACATGGGTTCCGTATCCCCTTTTCTTTGCAGCGGATAGTTAAGTCTGCACGCATGCTCTTACCTGTGCCACAACGCATTTTTGAGCAAGCCAGATGACGGAAAGGAGGCGAGAATCGAAAATAGCAAATACTCTAGCTCCGCCCAGTCCCGTCAAAACAATCAAGAGGCGAAAAGGCGGTCCAATGTGGCGGATGTCTAGTGTCGCTTTCCGATTTATTTGTCCCGACAACTGATATGGAAACGCAATCAATGCTCAAGGGCCCTTGTTTGGGACGAAAGCGTAATATTGGCTGATTCGATGAAAACGAATTGAATATCGACTTGGCTGGGATGATCATTAGGCCTGGTGAATGTAAGGCTAGTCTGACGTCTATTTGCCATTGGGCGTGTGAAAAATGATGCTAGCAAAACTACAAATTGATCGAGCAGGGCAGCTCCGCCTGTATATTGTCAGAGTTTCTGATTAGCTAGAACTTGAGGGGGAACAAACAAGCCCACACCGCAGCTTTCCTGCCCCAGAACAGCATCGTTCAATCACATCGCAAACTGAGCTGGAATCAATAGGAGAATGATCAATTATCTCTCATTTGGAAAGAGAAACTTGGCTACTAGGAACAGTTTTGAATAAACAGTTTATTAAAAAGCTTTGCTCAGTCAAACCTAACCATAATGACTTGGGGTTGGTCCCTATCAGACGCCGCAGAAATATTTTCTTTCGAAAGTATGGCTCATTAAGTAGTTTTTCTCTTATTGGTACTATACTAAAAGTGAGTCATTTCGTTTGGTTTCCTCAAACGTTTTGCTCTACATTACTGCAGGCAAAGGTTGCAGTTGAAATGTTGTTTTTCAAATAGTTTTCTGAAGTGCTAAGATTGCCAATTGATACAGCAACTCATTACATATCCAATCAATATCCACTTTAATGGTGTGATTTTGAATAAGCAAACACCGAATTAGGTGGCAGTTTTTTTTCTCCCTTGCCCTCGTAGCATCATAGGCTTACATCTCCCCCAAAACTGCGTTCTTAATTCCCCTCCGTTGCTCCTCTTTTGTCCTTTCCACCACTCCCTTCATTGCAAATACCATTTAAAGCAATATTTTGACAGCACTGAACGAAGGGCAAAAATCTAGTTCTCCTGATTCTTTCCGAGTTTCCGCTTTAGTTTCGAGGGCATTTTCGGGGCAAGGGGCATCCCATCCATCACTCTCAATTATCGAGGGCATTGCAGCTCTGTCAGCATTAGTGAGATAACTATGGGCTCCCCAAGCTGAATATCTTTGAATGATATTGTACTCATTTTATCGCGTTTATCACAGAGAAGTAAATTTGCTGCATGCTATTCGATATATCGTGTTGGCAGATTATTCTTAGCTCGAAAACAGCGTTGCTTGTCTTTGGACTAGGTCGCCTGTTTTTAAAAAATTAAATTGGGTTGCATACGCGTCTGTCACACAGGATTATCTGCATTGTTTCCTCAGGTACTAATTACAACTTAGAGCAAGAATGAGGCATCCTGAGACGGATCAGCATATTGTGTTCGTGTTGCTGACAGATATGTTGCACAGGTCATGTTGGTATTTGCAATCTGCCTTACCAAACTCGGTGGGAGAGAGCCCCGAGATGCCGACGCATCAATTTGGGCCGTGGTTCATTCATCGGATTCATGGAACTCGAAGTTGTTCCCCAATCGGTGACAGGACGTTCCTAAAGGTGCAAAGTCAGAGGCTTTGCATTCCACAGCCAGTTAATTATCAGTTCAGGCGATCGGTGATGACAAGAGGGAGGGGGGGGGGGGAAGGGTAGCTTTTGGAACTCAGTTCCATTGATTTGAACCATCCGTAAAGCTCCCACATTTGTGGGTTAATTGTCACTAGTAGGAAAATCACAGAAAAGTCCGTTCTCGATGAGCCAGGTCATTGCTTGAAAATTGTGCAAACGTCAAAACAAAAAATGGCAACAACAACAACAAACAAAAGCACCCATCCAAAAAGGGTGCACAGACCTTCTGCTATCTTTTGGTTCGCAAAGAAAACCAAATGCGCCGACCATTCATTCAATGTTTCGCAAGGTGGTATATTATTTCCTTACTGGCTTACTGGTCAAATGGTGGTTAACCTCTACCCTCTATAGTTCCATCTCCTTTCATGAAAAGTGGACGTTCAAACAAGAAAAATATTTTTTTACAAATCAGCCTTGATGAAACCCGATTTCAATACAAACTATGACGCAATTTTAGCAGACTGAAGGAAAAACTAGAATCAACTTCTGACTTTCGATGTATAATGAACTGCAGTGTAGGGTTAACTGTCAATCAAAGTGTACTTTTAATTCAAAAGTAATGACTTAAATAACTGACTGAATTTCAAAAAAGTGACTGAAATTGCATTGTTGCTTTTGAACTGATCCAATGAAATTCGTTGCTTTATTTGCCAATTACAAAAAGCAAACTAGCTATATTATCTAAAGACCCAAAAATGCCTTTTCCAAATCCAAAAAATTGGAGTGGTAATTTGTCCCGTTTCTTTTGTCAGCCCCTCTTCCCCGCTTTTTAAGTGTTTCCTATGTCCCTGTTTAACAAAAAGCAAGTAGCTTGGTAGGTTGGTAGTTGAAAGTACACACGAGAGACGACAAGTAGACAAAGTGTATGAGTTATTTTCTGTCAAATAATCCGAATTAAAGTGTTTAATATCACACGCAATGGGCCGATGCGTTAAGAGATTTTGAATAGCAAAACCTATTTACAAGGTAAAACACAAAATCCGTTACAGAAAAAAACTGTTCTTTGGAAGCAAAAGCATTGAAAAAGATATTTTATTCATTATGAAGATAAGTTATACAAAATTCGATGAATTGCAGTTCGCGTAAGGCTTAGCCCTAACTAGTATCACGTTTTCTTTTAGGTTGATTGTATCTTATCTGGACGTTAACAGCCAATACTGCACACGAACACTCACAGGCATACTTCAAGTTACGACTTTGTTTACAAACCTCCCAAAGGAACGATTGCAAGCCTCTTTATGAGGTAGGCTTAACCGTAGCCAATTGTGGTGAGCCACTGAACTCTGCCAAACGAGGCTGGCTTCTCTTAACTATGCCCATATGCGCAGCAAGAATAGGACCCTACAGCATACGAAATCGAGGCTACTTTATACACTGTTTACTAATTACTAATTCAAGCCATCACTGAATTAGAACAACTGAAATTTCCTGTGTCCTAAGAAAGTACGTGCCAATTGTAGTTAAATAAAAATTAATAAAATGATTAAAATTCATTTAAAAAGCATAAATAAAATTGACGTGTGATCAAAATAAAATAGAATAAAATAAGATTAAATACGAAAGGTAGCCCTATGCTAAAAGTCGCCCTTTGAATTTTGGTGTTGCAACTTATATAGCCTAAAAGTTTTCTATTTGGTCTAAGAACAAATTGGGTGTAAGACAAACCAGTATCAAGGAATGGAAAAGTTCATGCAAAGAACGGAAATGGATAAACTATAGTGATTTGCAACTTTTAAGTCGGATGGGCTTCAAAGCGAAGGTTTTTCCGCTTTAAAATGGACTTCTAGGGGCTGGGGCCTAATGGCAGAGCTGGCAAGGCTCGAGTCTCCAGTCCACTGAAAGACCGCCATTAGGAATGTACCTAGTTTCCCCAAAAGGGCTATCTACAAAGATTATTATCGTGACTGCGTGTAGAGGTTGCAAAAATAAGGCCTTTTGATCTCTAAGGTAATTTCAAGCACTTCCCGCAGCAATTTTCTCTCTTGCCTGCTTGATGCGGATGTAAGTTGGCTCAGCCAGTGTGTCTTTAGCTCGGATGCTTTTTGGGTGGTCAGGACCCAGCACCTGCGAAAAGACGACATGGTTACGAGGCAAATTAAAGAGAGGCTGACATTGATTAAGTTTCAAGAATCATTCATGCCTTTCGCATTGAAGTGATCCTAGAGCTCAAATGGATGCCACCATTTCAGAGCATCAAAACACAACCGATTGATAACTGTTTAATCACATTCACAATAAGTGTACATAATAACATAAATAACGAGGATGGCCCAAGAGCATGAGGTTCTTGATGAAGCTAAAAGGCAATTTATTTTAACATATGCTCTACTTAGGATTACATCCAAACATGTCGGAAAATAGGTTCAGAAGAAAGAGAGCCAGATGGTAAAGTGGGTAGAAGAAAAAGAAATTGGACTTCGTGCAATAGGAAGAGGGTTAGGGCCACAAGTGGAACGTTAATGAAAACATGGTCAAGGTAGGGCCAAATACAACGCAAACTCCAGTAGTTGGCTGCACAGGCACCCACTCAACTGTTAATCAAGACAAAGGATTTCAGAAAAAGACGCGAGAAGATAACGGACACGATCATGCAGGAGTTGGATTAACAGCCCAATCAGACGACAACTGCTGAAGAGCATCCATGACCGTCGAAAACATGATTTACATTTGAAAAACCGCACAAAAGCAGACAGAACCTCTGGTTTAATGTATACGACCTTTGTCCATGATCCGATGACCAAATAAACGACACTAAAGCTCCAAATAGTTCAGCTGGGCCGTTGTAATAGGTTTTTAACGGCCCGTGGTTTGGATGAATAGGGCTGACCACAAACCAAGAAACCAGAGCACAGTGTTCGGAGATTTCTAACTGACAATCGACTCTTGGGCAAGCAAAATCAAGCCGACAAAAAAATTATATGCAAAAACACACAGACTGTTTTTTTTCTTAATGAATAATGTAGATATTACAACATGGCTTTTCATAAGGTAACTTAAAGCAAGGATCGAGCAATTCCATGACAAAGCATACATGTTGATAATTCAATCAACTTTCGTAAATAGAGTCTTATGATAATTTGCTCTTCTCAACATGACACCCTGTCTTTACCATCTCGGCTCAAAATATATCATTCTCACAGCTTTGAAAATTTCTCAACGATTGTCTGACCTCATGGCATCTTCCATAAAGCTAGGCCGCTCAGATGCATGTGCGTTTTGAATAAAACAACATCAACAAAAGATAATACAGCAGCAGCAGCAACAACAACATCAACAAAAAAGCAAAACAACAGCAACAACAGCAACATCAAAAAACCAACAACAACCCCTTTTTATGCTACAAATTAGCCTCAATGAACAAATGATACCCTCCGTGTGGCCACAGCCAAGATGGAAATACGGTGACAACGCCAAAGCTTACAATACATACCACGAGGCAGCATTCGTTCCATTTAACAAAGTAATCGTAGGCCATCTCGAAATCGCGATTGTCTTCATATAGAATGCCAATGTTCAAGTACAGCCTACAGGCTAGCAGATGCTTTTCGCCATAAGCCTTCATGCACAACTCTCTAGACTTCTCCAGTTGCTGCGAAATAAAAATTCAAAGGTGAGCAAGTTAACGAGACACCACCAAGAAAAGATTCATGATTTAATAACCAAGATTCCTGCTTATAAAATGCCTGAATTTGGATGCAAGAGTGGTATATGGTAAAGAAGAAGCTCCGCTCTTTGCTGGATGTCCAATTAGGCTCATAAGACTTCTTCTTCGGAACAGAAAACGCCACAATCGTACGTGATTGCACAGCAAATAGCGTTGGTTTTAGAGAGGGCTTCCTATTTGCACTGACCAACACTAAATACAACAGTCTTTTTTCCAGATTTTCCAGGAGGATTCAAATCTTTCTCCATTCGACCAAACACTCAAATCCTAAAGTCATTAATATCGCCAGTCGGTATGTTGTTAAAATTACTTCCAACTAGATCAAAATTAACTTCCGGGCGCTGGTAAATGGATATTAAAAACATTATTTATCGGGTTTAAAAATATCCCATAATTTGCTGCAGTCTTTTTATCTGACTAATCTTTGTGATGTGAGATAATCTTCGAAACAGCTAATCCTCCAAACTTTATTATCTGTTTTCATCTAGCAAGCGTCTTGACAAAGAAGCACTTAATATAGCATGGTGTGAGCGTACAAGCACATCTCAATTCAATAAAATTGAATTCTATTGAAAATTATTCTATAGCTTGAAATAGCGGAACCAGTTTTTGCAAACTAAAAGTACTTTTTCGTCCGACACTCCTCAGAGTATGCAAACATCGGAAAATAACCAAAAGCCGATACAATAAATTGCCAGTTGCGGTTTGAAAAAACTAGAGAGTGGTAAGAAGAGCGTATGATTGGTAATTATTGATAATCAGTAAAATTCGTGTTGTCTCAATGCTGCACTGAAATTCAAGTCACAGCCAACTAAAAAAAGCTGCGCTTGGATCAGATTCCGGATATGTCGAATTACTGAGATAATCGGACTTTGATGAAGTAGATTAACTGTATACGCAAAGCAGCTCAAAATAACTTGGCTTACCACTTTCTTTTCATCGAAAAATCTGGTGCTGCGGGATTGACGAATGACTTCGTCATGATTGCTTCCGCAAGATGGCCTATATCACCGATCTAGAGATCGAAGAAGAAAATCGTCAATAAAACATCTCACTCTTTTTGTTGAACATGATTCTTGGGAAGGGGAACGGCAAAATTGAAGATCTAACAAACAGAAGAAGAACGAAAAGGGGTGAAAGTTTTCCTAAATTTGCTGTATGAGATGTCATGGCCTCGAGATTCAACAAAACAACACTTTCAGGTACAACACTTTGAAGCATCTGGTACTAGATTTAAACAATCAATGAAGCGTTTATGATGAAGGATAGTCTTATCCAATCTAAAGAGCCTAGTTGTCGGCAAAGGACTATTCGCAAAAAGGCACGAAAAACTAACAGAGGTTCCTGCTAGCAGTACTATGATACATATGGATAGGGAAAATAAAATTCTCAAATAAACTCCACGATGTGTTACGGCCTTGAGATTCAACGAAGCTCAAGTTCAGAGACATGAACATAAAGGAATAAATATTCGATCTGGAAGCAGATTAAAACTATTGAAAATCGTTACATTGTTGGGTTATAGGATATTGAATGATCATAGACTGCACTACCCAATTTAATAGTATCAAATGATAACTGTTATTTAGTATTATTTCGTCATTAATGTTATGTTTACCTTTTCGAACGTAGCAATGGCTTCGTCGACGGCTTTGAAGGCTTGCTGGCGGTGTTGGGCTCCTTTAGACGGCTCCAGATCGGCGATAATACTGAGGTGATGGGCCACCAGAATGTTGGTCATCGCAGCCTTGAACTACAAAGAGAAGGGGGTGCAGGGCTTGAATAAAAGAGCCTAATGGCAGTAGCAGGGCTTGAATAAACGAAGTTAATGGTAGTAGCCAAAATATAGATGATGGTAGCAGTAAACAAATACTAGCTGGAAGAAAATTTACTCTCACCATGGATTAATTGTCAGTGTTATTGAACAGAGCAGTTAACAAATAAATTTCCTTCTCTAATCCAAAAAGATGCCTCGTTGAAAAGTTACTATTTGAAACGAAAACATTGCAGATACAGGTTCAACTATCTAGACGACTTATCTAGAAATATTACAGATCTGTAAACATCAAAACATTTAGAGATAGTAGCAGCGAACCTCGTGTTCTTCTCCACGCATCTGTTTCCTGTACTCTAAACTCTTCATACAAAATTCAACCACCTCTTTATCTTCTTCTAATTGATCTCTCGTTACAAAATTGTAGTTTTTTACAACCTAAAAGGCAAATTTTAAACATTCATAAAAAGCATGATAAAAAGGATTTGGTAATACGATACTGATGATGATTGCTTTCAGCTTCAACTTCATATCTCAGCTGCAATATTGATGAGATATAAAGGATATCAGTAAACAAGCGCATCCATATATATTGTGTGAGGACGGCTCAGTTATTAGAGGCGCTGACTACGGACCCAAGGGTCCGTGGTTCGAGTCCCTGGCATGGCCAAAATTTCAACCAGAGTGAGGAGAGTCGCCAGCTCTCTGTAATTCCAGGCATTAGGAATCACGAGGTGTGGTCACATCGAGAGGAAGGACCAGGACACTGCTCGATAAGCTTAAGCTTCTCAGTGTCCTACAACTACCTTCGGAAGCAAGGTGGTAACAAACAAATCCATATAAAATGCACCACCACGGTATATACGAGTCTGAGAGGAGAATATCATCAATCAAAGCTAAACAGATGAATAAGTCATCACCTCACTCTTGCATTTGCCCATAAGCTGGTAAATATCAGCCAGTTCATCCACCCGTTTTCCCAGCTGCTCTTCTTCGATCTCCAGCCTCTCTTCCAGCATTTTGTATGCATCCTCGTACTGCCCGGCCTGAATCCTGCAAACATTAGAAGCTACTGGTTGACTGAGGCTTGAAAGCTATAGTCCGTCAACTCTAAATACATGCAGTAAAAATAAACTAGTATTAGCACATGACATTATAGTATACTATTTCGACGTTGGTGCGAGTATAGGGTCAGATTATGACGCTTTCTGTGGCAACGAAGCACAGGACATTCTGAAATCGATAGCAACGAAGAATTTGATACTGGTTGACAGTGCTTAAACGTACACGGCTTATACGAGGGTAAGAAGTACAGCCAGACCACTCTTCATTAACCGTACTTAAAATCCCTCGGCGACCACTGAACCTCGACTCTTCTCAATCCTGAGTGGATAATTAAGCATTTGTCTAACAACAATTGTCAATATTTCATCGCCAGAGATTCCCAAAGATCTGCTAAGCAAGACGAGCGGATCTTCAAAGCTACGGATTTCGTTTTCTAAATCGGTAAAATTGCGGTTGAAAATGCCACAAGTCAGAAGAGAGAAATCGTTCATTAGTCAAACCATAGCAATATAATCAAGCATTTACGCTACTAATTGGTGTGGGGTTAGCTTTTGCGTCTAAGACAAAGAGACTCTTGCGTCTGCCTTTCTCGACCTTTCAGCGTTCCATCGTTCTTGGACAAAACAATAGAAAACGATGCCCGCAAAGGTTTTTTCTCCTGCTTTTTTCAATTACCATACATATTGGTGGGTTATCTTTGCTTGTGGCATCCGATTGACTTACAAGTTTACCATCATTAACGAAATCTGCCTAAACTGAAACCAGCTTTACAAATACTATTCATGCGGTTGGTTTATGGAAACATAAATTTACTCACAGAAACATGACTACTTTCTCGAGCTGATCTCCGTAATCAACCAAGGATATTTCTGATTTCTTCAGCACTTTGCAGGCCTCTTTATAGAGCGCCGAGGCAACGCTATAACCCCCGGCTTTTCTCCAAGAATGAAGAAGATCAATACTGAAGTCTTCAGAGAACAGTCTGTTGAAGACGGGCCACTCCAACAAGCACCGAATTAATCTGTTGTTGTCTAGCAGCTGTTCCAAGTGGTATGGCAATTCCTACGCAAATAAGTTGAAATAAAATGTTGAGGAAAATTTGTGATCAAAATGAACGTTCATTCACTTTTTATATGACTACTCTTTACCAGTGAAAACGTAAACGCATTTATTTCGGTTTCCTCTTTAAATCTGCTTTATTTTCTCGAGATTGATTTTCAAGCATTCGAATAAACTTTCTTGTCATGGTCAATACTACAAACTCTTGCAATTATTATCACTAAAAAAGCTCAAGTTTAATCTAAATGAAAACACTAAATTTTTGCATTCTCACCTCTGCCTTCCGATCCATATCATCCACATTCTCAAAATAGCCGGCAAGGACTCCGTGCCAATAATTGTACACATGTTTCTTGTATTCGTCAGTACCAGTAAAGTATCTAAAATTGGTACTTCCATATATGAGGAACAGACAAGCACAAAAGTTTCGATAGAAGGCATGCAGGATGCAAGATGCCGAAAACTGCATACTGTCCTTTAGTCTTGTAATAGGGGATAACAACGCTCACACGTGGCAAAAAGAGGTATGGAATCAGTGAAAATGGCAATGTTCTTCTCACGTTATTGTCTGAAAAAGGCGAGGAAATACGGAATAGAATCTGCTTCAACGTCCTATTTCATTCCACGTCCTAAACCCAAACTTGATTCAATGGTTGTGGCAAAAATGCCTCGAATAATATGACACTCTTAGCAAGTTGGAAATCAGTTGCAGATCACAAAATTAGCATATTCCATATATATCGTGTATTTCTAAAAAATGTGCTTCAAAGTAAATGCATTAAGCAAACTGCTTTAAAAACGAAACAAACTTCAACATATGCTTATTAAGAGCGAATGCGTATATTGGGGCTAACTGCAAACACAAAAGGCTTGTTAATCAAAGAGACTCACTTCCGTCTTACTGCCTTGCTTAGTGATCGATGGTAGAAGTCCAGTCGTCCCTCCCCAAGATCTCCGCATGGCCTAAGCAACTGCTTCAAATTTCGATAAATTATGGCCCACTCTCGTGCTGGCAACAACTGAATCTGCTTTCCCTTCTTTCGCTTGTTCTTCTTCTCTTTATCATGTTTTTCGTCATCATCTTTCACTACGTACGCGTCATCAACCAGCTTCGCGAACTGGTCTGTCAACTTCTCGACATCATCCTTTTCGATCCCAACTGTTACGTCACTCTGCACCACGTTCTCTGTCTTTGCTACGATCATAGCGTCTTCTCCTTCTACGTACTCAGGTGGCTTTAGGTTATGCTTTTCGCCAAGCAACGCTAAAAGCTCTGTTTCCAAAAGTCCGTGACGCGATACTTCAAGTAAGCACAGCGTCGCTATCATAACCTGACCACCAGCCTCTTCTTCAAATCGAGAGAATACGTCGATCTCAAGACTAAAATCAGAAAGAAGCCAACTTACAAGGGCCATCCAGTCTTAGCTAGCAAATCAAGCAAGAGCTTCAACGTGGTTTCTTATACGGGACATAAAGAGATAATGGGAGAATTAGTATGCATTATGTAACTGAGGATTACACGGATCATAGAGAAACCAGTGCTTACTCAAGTCAAGTGACTTTGGCGTGGTGCGGTTTTTCAGCTAAACTTGTATCAGCCTCGTTGGTACAGCACATGCTGATTATTAGCTTGAAACTTTTAACGTGTAAGAATTGTTAATTTTAGCGGATCAACTTTGCGGACCTAGAGTGCAACCAGCTTTTCAAACTAAGAAGAGAGTTGCTTATTTAGTAATGGTCCATGAATGCAATAGGATGTGAAGACAGAAATAAATGCACTAAAAACAAGTTGAAAAGGAAAACCGAGCGGTGACTTGTTGGTAGAGTAAAGTCCTTGATCGTCCACACAATCAATCTCAGATTTTGGTCGGTGTATTTATAATTTTATTCTTTTAAATTTGCGTTTCATACCTGATAAGATCATTTGGTAGACTGTTAATTTTTTCCAGTAGCTCTTCAAACTTCCCAAAAACACGAAGCTCTTCGCAGGCAAGGGTTAGCCATAATGGATTGGAAGATCCCTCCTTGTTCAGGAGCGTGTCCATCTGCTGCTGATCAAGCCGCTTGTTATACTGTGAAAGGATGTTCTTCACGATCGCCTAAGTCAGAGAGATTGACGAGCATTCAGATAATAAAGTTAACAACGAAAATTTAAAAATCATTGAGTATTCAGCTTCTGAAACTTCAAACGAAAATTATTTAATTCTTCAAACAATCAGAAATTTGTTGTATGCCTTGAAATTAATTATGATCCAAATAACACAACGTAATACTTTAAATGGAATAACATGGTTCCATGAAATGTCTGAAAAAAGATTATTTCATATGATAATAGGACTTTTACAGAAAAAATTTACTAGAAATATCGGAATTACCAATGAACATAGGGTATATTGAAACATAATGATATAACTACGCAGCAGCCGTCATCAAAGTGCCAATTAAAATAATCATTGTAAAAAATTAGTCCAGCTACTAACAAACAGTTCGACTCCAATACTAGTAAGAATCAAGTATTTTAGCAAGCCTAAAAACCTGAATAAAGTTTTAGCGAGTCTTTTAACTATACTTTGAGCAGGAATTGTAAATGTTTGGTTTAATTTGATGACCAAACGGCTTGTCTGTGGATTATCAACAGGAGAGAATATCAACATTCTGAAAAGTAGCTATTAAATATTTTCTCTCTAAAAATTGCTACCAAAGAAAGGAAAAAGCTTTTTGTCAAAATTAATCCGCATATTGCAAATCAAATATTTGAGTTGCTTTTGTTCTGACTCAGACTTCAGTACGCAAATAGACAGTCACAAAATAGGCAAAAAGCCTCACAATATTGACAAAACATTCTCATAAAAGAATACCAGAAACTCAGGGTAGAATACGCATTACGTCAGTTCAATACTGGTAATTCAAATTCGAGTTATGCTGACGCAATCGTCTTCAAACAAAACTTTGCTATGATGCAAATCGAAACCAAGATTACACAAAGATTACAAATCGATGGCCAATGATTCAACTGGCAGCAAACAAGCAACAACAGCTACTGTCATCCAACGCCTCACCTGTCTGGAATTCTGATCAAGAGGCCCACAGATGATTTCGGTTGGGTTCGTTTTGTAAGCCCTCATCATACGATGTGTTGGTGTGCCTTCGATCATCGAAACGACAACTTTGACGTTTTTAGCAAGGGTCTCTGGCAACCACCGGTTCAAGAAATGCTGCTTATCTTCATCCAGCTAAATACAAATAATCAAATGATTTTTAGAAAGAAATAAAAAAGACATTAGTAGTTGGAAAAGGAAAATAAGATAATGGTATCCAACAATAAAGCACCAGCGAAAACACAAAAGTAGAGTGAGAATTATTCAACAAGCTTCTTGAGAAACATAAGAATTGTCAACTTCGGTTTCAATTATTAAACTGTGAAACTCTTGATTCGAAACATTGCCGGGAAAGTGATAAAGCCCGTTCCTCATTTCTATGGTAGGACTGGGCACTGATTACGTATATTGTATAGTTCGTTGTTGTTGTAGTCATTTCGTGTCTTACTCGAAAGTTAACAGATGAGCTCAACCCTATTACAGTTGGTTGAGGCCGATCAATTCTAATTGTGATTTGCGGCTAAAGTGCAACGTATAGAAATACATATGATTATAATAATTTATTAATGTACCAGCGTGGGTGTGCCTTGGCATGAATTATTCAAACTCAACGACCATAAACTAATAGGCTGCGGTATCATAGACCACAGAGAAACGAAGAAGGAGACGTGTGAGATGGCAGGCAATATAATCCCTTGAATTACCTGATTAACCGCGTCAATAAACAATACCACTGGTTCAGTGTTTGGATTTGATAGCAAGCTGCCACTGAGTTGAATCAATGACTCCAGATCGCTGACAATGTCTTTCTGCATGAAATCAAACGCATTTTACGTCAATATATTATCTTAACAACGTTACAAGAAACTGGTAGGCCAGCTCATGACAGAGATATGATTTGACGTCTATGCTTCTCATGAAAGGGCTAATAAAAGATAGAGCGACAGAGTATGGCTCAATACTTCGACGTTAATGTTGAGATTTCGGCTCATTAAAACATTGAAAATAGCAGGTGTCCTATACTGTTGCTGAGGTCAATCATCAGTTCTTGATAAGGCATCACCGCGCGTATATTAGCTTGACATAACTGTTTAAACAAAATCTTGATTTAATAATTGAAATGTTTTCTAATGGCTTTGCTTGATGAAAGAAAACAACCACAGTTGTTTTTCTTCATATTTTCTTAAAACAGGTCTCTTCAAGTGTTCACTGAGTTAGTCACAAGGTCAAGATAATAGAATGTGGCTGCCACAAAATTCCCACTGCTTCTAGCTAAAAACGGTGGATCTTAACAGAGCAAATTTCTGTTGATTAAAGAACAAAAATCGATTCGTAAAAGGATGGAAACTGAATACTTCAAGGGCCACAAAAATGGAAAGTGAAAATAATATATGATCAACAATAAATAATATTCTATGAAAAAGTAGTAATTTAAAGCAATAATCTTCACAATTAACTAAATACATAATCAAATCATAAGCAATCGAACAGTAAAATATCTTGATGCACAAGTGGCAAAATATTTTACTTCGACTGTAGAATGCGGAAACTTACAAGGTCTGGCTTAACTTCTTTTGTGAGTCTTTGAAGGAAAAATGCCAGATCAGTGGAACCAGGAGTAGCACCAACAAAATGGAAGAAAACACGGCACTTCTTGTAGCCACTGGGAAAAAAAATGGACCTCTATTTAACTTTAAAACAGATATTCTATTCATTACATTGTTACAAGTCTGTTAATTAACAACTAGAAACTTTTCCAATAGCACAAAAGTTTCCTGGGAGTCAACTTTAGCAAAGTGCTCCATTGCCGCCTATCACGACCAATGTTTAATCGCTTTTTTATCACTTCTTTGCAAATCTTGCGCCCCCCCCCCCAAAAAAAGTGAAAGATAAGCCAATGCATTACTCCTACGTCCTCATTTCTCCTTTTACGTACTGTTTTATCACATGGTTTAAGATCCCCTTTGTTTAACCAATGTATTCATTGTTTGTTCTCGCCCGTTAATTCACACTGAAGATGACTCTGGATAGAGTCGAAACGCTTATATGCCACCTATTGGATATGTCTAACACCTGATTTATATACTGGATTATGTCACCTAATGGATTTGTCTTATCGGATTTGTCTAACACCTGATTTATATATCGTCTAATTATTTGACTTTTACACGAAGTTGTCGACTACCTCAACAATGTGCATCTTTTATTCGTCGCGGTTCTGCTTATAAAGTTTTACAAACTTGTAGTAACTGAATGCTTAGTCAGGGACCTAGTCACGTACCATCGCGTCGTGTTTAAACAATAAAAAGGCATTCTGAAGAATATTTACTTTGAAAGTGGGATTTTGTTTTCCTTAGCGAGCCGAACAGCATCAGCTGCTGCCTTTGCCATTACAGCCGACTTCCCTGCGCCTGCAGTACCAATGATCAGCAGTGGAGCCGCGGGAGCAGCTGGTGACGTCACATAATCGTGCATCTGTGAAAATGCACCAGACAATGAGAATTGGTTAACTTCGTGGTATTTAACTAGTGTTGGCTAGAAAAATTTCATTTTAAGCGGTAAGAAATGACCATTTAATTATAGCCATATAAGAAAAAAAACGCATCTTGGGTTGCCTCCAAGTGAAATGAGAATCATTTTGGCAAAATAAAAGAGTTTTCTAGCTATTGATTCAGATTAGAGATTAGAGACAAGGGCAAAGATCTTTTACACAATTCCGGGCAAAGCTGGCCCAAAAACAAATTGTCCACTTAAAAAACAATAAAACCGTACTTTTATGAATCTAATTCTATGCAAAAAACTGATTTCAATTCAATATCTTAGCTCTCAGCCCTACAACTTCCGTTTAAAAAACAATTTGCACACTGTAGTTTTATAAGATTTGAGCTCCTTAATTAAAATTACTTCCAGTCATGTTTTCAAAACTTTACAACGGCAACTTAACAAAGTTATCATGATTGGAAAGAAGGCACCATGAAGACTTTACAACACAAAAGCACGAATGAATCACATTAGACAAAACATTTGCCTGGTCTCTCAAACTTGACTATCAATAGAACAATGATAAAAACTACTATCTGTTCATAAGAAGAAAATAAAGCCTTGGATTGCATTTGTTTCGCGGAATAATCGTGCCTTCGAATTCAATTTTCTCGCAATGCAATGCCAATATTTTGATAAAGGTTTTTAAAATCAGGAGAACATCTGCGGATGAGTGGATTTCATTCATTTCAAACACGAGAAAGCTGGTTCGTAGAAGAGAAGAAAAGATCCCCGGAGCCAATATTGTATGTTTAGTTGATTCGAAATGTCAACTAGAAACACATTACTGCGCGTTACGCAGATTAGAAATCTGAAATGCCTCTTTCAACGGTTGGATTTGCGATGAGCAGAGCCTACGCACATAATATGAACTTTTGTAGGCTAGAGTTCATCAATAAGACCGATTAAGCCTGGTTTCCATATAGCCGTAACGATCGGTGTCTGTCATCGATCCGTGACGCTTCGCAGACAGCCGTCCGATCGTTACGGCTATATGGAAACCAGGCTTTAAGCAACATCCTTACCTGCTGTAAAATCCCATCCCTTCCCAATACACATTGTGATCGGCTGTCAAGAAATGTCTGAAAAAAATTACAAGAGTTACACGTCAAGAAATGAAAATTCAAATGAACAATTATGGATATATAATACGGAAGAGTGGCAAAGCTGAGATACGATAAACATGCATTTTGGCTGCAACTGCTTCCAAGGCAACGAGAAACTATCGAAATTCTGCCAGTTTCACAATTACAGATGATGTTTATAGGTGTTAGTGTCAATCGGTGCTTGACCAAATAACTAATCATAATTTGCTCACTTCTCAAACACTAGGCATCAAGGCATTGGGTATTCTTAACCTTGCACTTGAGTTTGGCTTGTGCCTGCACCAAGGCATAATTGGCCCTTTGGCATGTATATACACTGTGTGGGATCGTTTTAATCGTTGCCCAAATTTTCCTTTCACAACAAAAAAGATGCTCAAGGAAAACAGGTGAAATTATTCTGATCTGATATCGGTGCTAATGCGTAGTCACCTTCAATTAATATCGACCGAATGTAAAATCACTCGAATTCACTCTCTTGGATGTTTAGGGGGGTGTTTAAGCATAACTCATCGTGTAGAAACAGCAAGGTAACTATACAAAATCAGATTGTTTTTCCATACGATAATTTATTAAGAATATTCATGCATGCTTCCAAAACTACCATGTCAGCTTGAATTAAAATTTCAACCCACATCCTTATCTTACTTTTAGAGAATGAAAAGATACGCTCTTTCTTACTTTTAGAGAATGAAAGATGCGCCCTTAGAGAGCATAGCTTTGACTTTAGGTGCGAAATGCCTGTTTCACAAAAAACCTACCTCGTGTGCCTCTCTTTGGACTTGCAAGGGGTCTTCTGGGCTAGGATCAAGAGGGTACAGTTCCTCGATTTGTTTTAAAAAGAAGTCGTAAACCTGCAAAAGAAATCTGAGTTCAGATTCTTGGGACAACATACCCCCATAAAGTTTTAGCTATTTCAGCACAAATTATACTTCATAGAAATCATGCTTATCTGGACACACAGTAAGGGATATCATCTTAAGTGTCTAACCAAATGTCTAATCTTTACACCAAATGTATAATCTTTACACCAAATGTATAATCTTTACACCAAATGTATAATATTTACACCATATGTATAATAAAGTCTCCAGAAATCTTACATTAAAAGTAACATTAACAAATAAAAACAGTGGCTTATTGTTGGGCCCTTGTTCACCTTGTAATCGGTTAAAACTTAAAAATGAATAGCATAGCAGTTTTAGGCCTAGGAGCTCAATCTGGTAAAGTGTATTTACTTTGATAATTTAGTTACATAATAAAGCATATATGACTAGATTTCGTACGATTCCACATATGGGAATAATTAAACCCTACCTTTTGGCCAAAGCCAGTTCTGGAATCATTGAGGCCACAGAACTCCAAGACATCGCCTTGCTTTTTTATATTCTTGACATCATAAACATGAATGCGACTTTCCTGCAAATAAATCAATGGAGTTCAATTCAAGCTGGATAAATCAGAAAGGATTCATGAGACGACAAAGGCCAAAAAAAGGAAAATGCAGATGCAATTCTCAATCTCTTCTTTCTGCACGTACTCGTCTGGAATCATAGCGTGAATATGACAGTTGAAGTAGCAACTTCGGAAAGCCATTGAGTGCAATAACATTTGGCAGCTCAAACAAGAAGAATTATTGAGATCTTCCGCCTGTAATTATCCTTCCACTTTAAATTGAGTCACTCACAAGTTAAGCACTTAAAACCCAAAGTATCAAGCAAAAACAGACTTACGGGAAACTGGGACGTTATTACATCTTTCAAGGTTTTCACTTTCTGAACACATTTTGGATCTGTGTCTATGAAATCTTCTTTGATTGTTTCAGGGAGATCTTTAATGGTCTTACGGAACATGAATAGAGCTGGAAAGGAAATCATATTACTAGACAGTGGGAACTAAAGCGGATTACTCTGAATGAAGATAAATATAGGCCTAACTCAAAGAAGCTTACATTAAATTCATGGCAGGTTAGTAATGGTTAAAACAAAATATAGTTTCAGGTCAACTGGCTGGTGCCACACCCAATCGGCTGTGTTTAAAAGTTACAAAAGAATGCCCGCAACAATCTCCCTCGGGGACCAATTTCAAGCGTACAAATAGGCCTTGTGGGGTTCAACATACTCTCTTGCCTTGGCTTTTAGTGTCTCAAGAGACTGACAATTGTCTCGTGCGTCAGTTAAGACTCATTTGAGATTACTATGGACTCTCTATAGGGTGCCGTCCTTTACTGCTACGTATCTCATCATATCAAATTCAAGGAACTTGTGCTTATCGTTAGAGATGAAAACAAGTAAAGACAAACCATTTGGATTGAGTTTTCGAAAAGCTCCATGAACAATCTCCATCTCTGTTACAGAGAGACCATAAATCCACCCATACTGTGCAGCAAGGTTGCGGCTTAAGTCCTCGATTGTTGGAATCCATCCTGAGCGATCACTGGGAAAATCGTAGAAGAAATTATGAGGCATAATGAATGATTCTGGGGTACACAATTAGAAGACAAGGTGCACAATTAGAAGACAGGGCATTGGAAATACTGGCATGCTACTATGGACAGGATTAACAGTAGAGAATATTAAGACAAATTAAAAACACGAAATTAGGTTAATAGCCAAGTTTACGAAAACATGCTCTAATTTAAACAAGACGTTTATTGCATTAGGAAAGATGCTTTTTGCTTCACTATGGTACGTACAGATTGAAAGAATTCAATATAGAACAAGCTTACCCGGCTAAATTGAGAAAGAAAGGTGCCGTGTTGTCTTCGTAACATCGGTCCAGTTCGCTCAAGCAAATTTTGATCGTTTCTTCGGTTGTAGCATCTTTAGGAACACCCTAAATGAACAAAATAAAAAGGTTGATATTACGAATTCAATGGAACGAATTCCATCAGAACTGCAAGCAACTTATAAATATCTAATTCACTTTTCCAAGATTCTGTATTTCTTTTGCATTATGTTCATGATAAAAAAAAAAAATCCTCTTCCATTCTCGAAATAAAAAAGTCAGATTATTTGATAATTAAATAACGCCGACAGCAACATACAGCTTATTAGATGTATACCAAAATATCGTTCCTGGTATATAGACAAACTTAGGTCTGACCATAATCCACTTATTATCTGATTAAATTTCGTTAACTTATTAGCATACGCTTTTTGGGGATATACAGACAAGAGTTGTTCTTATTTCAGTTCCATGCCTATGGCGATCATCAAGCAACTCTCTGTGTGTTTTACTAGTTATTTTTTCTTTTCAATTCTCGGGACGATATTTCAACAAATGATGTCTATACGTTGGAGTCACGTATATATAGTAAAAATTGCAATGTCTTGAGAACAAGTTGTGACCGGGGTTAATTAAACGCCATCACTGCTGATGAAGGAGCGATGAAAAATATATGCTGTTTCGTTTTATCAAAGCTCTTTTTTAAAAGTTATACGACTTCAAGTTACTTCTCAAATTTTATATTTACCCATCGTAAGTCACACTCTACTAATCTGAGTTTTCTTTGCTCACACCATAACCTCAAATCTGGAAAAACCTTCAAAAGAAAAAGAGAAAATCGTGCAAACACAGGTAACAAGTAGGTATCTAAAGAACTCGACTTGATGCTTCCAAAAAAGATAACTTGAAATAAATTCTCAGAGAAATTTCTACTGATGTACCACTTGAAAATGAAGGAGCAGCAACATAACATTATTTAAACAGCTTTCTGTGAAGCATTCGATTATAAGAGTTCAAGAAACGAGTTGAAGTTGAAGTGCAATGCGTTTATTAATCAAATGCATGAAGGCTACCAGATTATCAACAAAGGACATACAGTTACACAAGAGAACATTCAAAACGTTCATGTGAAAAAGAACAAAATGACGGGACAGAGGGCCCCAAGCACAAGGATTGAATCCCTGTTGCACGAGAAGAATGGAGAATACAATGCCGCGACCATGAACCTCTTGGGACGGCCCAAAACAATTAGCGCAGACGTCATGTCAAGCAGAAGAATTCTCAAAAGGAATGGAATTGGCATCAACCTTGTAATTACACGACAACGAAAATAGTTGTTTGGCTTGAGTTGTTACCGTGGCAACATGGTATAGTAAATAGCCTGCCCTGGAGAAGAGCTCGAAATGAATGCGGAAAAACAACTGGTTTCAAAGCAAGTGGGCGGTCGGCCTTTCTCAATCTGAGTTATGGCGAAATTACAAAGCTTGTTTGACAACTAAACATCACATGACCTCAACATCAGTTCATTGTACAACAAAGGGATGAAACTTAGTGGGGAGGATCAAAATCCAAAAAGCATTTCTTTACAAGAAGTTTTAAAAGTATACGAGGGGACGTCCAATTTTTCAAAGTACAACTCAAAATCAAAATATCACAGTTGAGGAAAATCCAGCTGGGCAGCGAGAATTTGTAAATGAAGTTGAATAATTTAGAAATAGCGAGGAGTTTAACTACGGGGTGATAAAATGAATCAAATTAGCTTTAGAAACCATGAAATTTCTTAGAAGAATTGATTAATTATCAATTCTCATTGCGTGCAGACAATTCTTATAAACGTACAACTAATGGAACAAACTGTTAGTTACACGCTAGACTGACGTCACAGAAAGCATGGCAGCAAGACTGAAGTTGTCAATATCTATCCTTGTCCTTTCAAGCATAAGTGTATTCATATAACACAGGGGCACGAGTGCCTAACAGAGACAACCACACGACAAAAGACTGTGCAAACATTTGACATGGGCATCAAAACATCGTCAAATGCTTCGGTTTTATTTATAACCCAACGACGTCATTTTATATTTAGTGCTATTTCAAGGTGATAATTCAAGTAGTCTATCACCTCCAAACCCTCTGATGGTAAGTTTGCTTAGAAGAGCACATCTTGCCCCCACCCCCCTCTGTGTTGCAGACGTCCTTGATCCCTACATACATATTCTAACAGTATTACACATGCTTGGCTGCTATTGCAAAGGAAGCAAATCTGTCATTGTTACAAGTAAGCAAACAGAAACGATTGGCCATTTTGATTAATATATTGCAATTGACAATGGGGATTTGGCAGGGCATATACACAAGTCCTCAGAGGAATGAAATGTAGTTTCAAGATTTCTTCCGATCTAAATATTTACTTAATGAAATACCATCTTTTCTTGCATGATCGCATTTGAAACACGACAAACAGAAAGCAACGAGGTTTGAAATGGCATGACGTAATATATCCCAGATAAAGAAGAACAATGTCTGTGATGATAGCTGAAGTACTTGGTAAATGTGGCAAGGCCGATGTCTATTTAAAGAGATTCTGGGTAAAGCTCGGATGACAAAGAGTAAACTTGTGAACAAACTATCTACGCCTGGATTATTTTATCAGAGAGTATCAGAAAGATAGTGAGAGGTAGAAGAAATATTAAGAACGACAAATCAATTAATCATAAAAACTTTGTAATAATCTGAGGGCATGATTTAAAAAAGTCAAAAGCATTTTAGAGTCTCTAGCAAATAATCAAATGTTACATGAAATTGGGGCCATGGAGGGGATGTGGGGGCGTTATAGGTTGTACCTGCTTTGAAGTATCTGAAGTAATTTAAACGCCGCATGCTTATTTGCTTTGAATGGCTACTGCTTATGGTATCTATTAACAGCCGGGGCGTTAAATAGATCCCAGAGCGTGACGCTGGCAATCAAAAATAGATGGCAGAAAAAGCTATGACGGTAATTCGGTGTAAGTTTAATCGTGATGGTTGTTAATAATTTAAAAGGGATGGATGCGAATTCTATCTACAGTCAAACCACCTGCTTCTACAAGTGTGAAGCTGAGCGTTTAAACGTATGTTTATCCTTAAAGAGAGCATGTAACGTTATTGAATGTGGCAAGTAGCCGTTTCCTGGGGAATGAATCACTCTAGTGGTATTCAAACCAGAGTGAAAACTACTATTTGCAGTTGCTCTTGAAAATCTCTGTAATGATTAACGCAAACTTTGCCATAAATATAAGTCATGACTACATCTTGTTTGCAGTAAAATCTGGTAAAAATAAACAAAGTTTACTTAGAGAATATTGGGCTCGTTGAAATGGAAGGAGTATATTACACTTTCTCATGACAAGAAAAACCTACTTTGTTTAAATGTGTTGAGTATGTTTATCGTGTTATTCTGTTAGGATGAATGTTAACCATGGAAAGTTTGCAGGTGATTTTGCTACGAATAAACCACTGATAAGATGTTATTAGACAAAAATATGGAAACCCTAAAATGGCATAGTGATCATGTTTTCATAAAGTAATATGAAATAGAAAGAAGTGTTGTGACAGTATCTGACACCAAGGGGGCATGTCAGAGAAAACGTTCAGGCGAGAAAGAATTCAATGCGATTTGTGTAAACAATAGCGTCACGAGAGCGTGTAATGGATATAGAAATCAATTTAGGCGAGCGACCGAAACATAAAAAAGTACAAAAGGATTGGTTTTGACATCAAAAAGGAAGTTAGATATTGGAAATTCTTCTGAAATTAATTCAGCCATTTATGAGAATACGGAACGAACCTCTTTCACGAGCACTTCTCTTTCTTGATGAAAGTCTTTGAAAGTTGACGACACGAAAATACGAATAGTTCTCCAGCCTTTGCGATTTTTTAAAGGTTCGATTTGAATCCCAACTTTATCACAAGTCCCCTTCACAATGGCCCACATTTCTTCGGGATCTTCTATAAGCAACTGCGATGCCTTTTCGTATGAGATTGTAGTGATGACAGTAGATTTCCCGCTTGGCTTCTTGTTCGGGCTCGACTGCTGAACTTCCTGGCTTACAAGTTTGCCGGCAGCTTCTTCTGGGGGACTTTCCTTTTCGACTTCTCGTTGGGTTCCTTTTGAGTCGTGATTCTGGTTCAAATCAGTTGTATCGGTATTAACCGCAGCCTTGGAAGGCGATGATGGCAGCAGCGATTGCTTGTCTTCTTGTCTTGGTTGTGGTCTGGAGTGAGAATTCACAACAACCTGATTAGTATTCTTTGATGGAGCACAGCCCATAGTAAACGACCCTGCCTAACAGATTGAAGCCAGTTCAACATCCAGGCCGCTCAGTCACACTGCAACGTGAGTTACATCCACCGAATGTAACCAGCGGACAACATCAAATCGTAGTTTTTGTTGCTGTTGCTAAGGCCATTCATAAGCAAACCTCGTACGCTATTGTTTACGCGCAATGCCCTTGTCACACTGACATAAAAACAATTTTCCGAGCGGAGAAAAAACCGTTTCCCGGACAACAGTAATCAAAACTGCCACTTGCCCTCTCCCAAAGGGGGTACTTCTGTTCCTAGGGGGAGGAGCGGTGAATATCTATGAAAATAGATCACGTGAGTGCACGGAGAAGAAATGCGGGGTGAGGTTGAGAACTAACAAACAGAGTAAACAAAGCCTAATATTTGTCTAGTTTGTCTAGCCAAGATTTGTGCTGTAAAATCAGGCAGAACCTTCAGGAAAATTGAAACTTCGCCTGTCAATTTCTAGTCAATATAGACAATTTAGGCAACTAAGGGCATTTAGGATATATGAGTTTAAAGTCAAAGGTGATATCACTTCTTAGCAAGCTGTAAATTCAAACGCAATTGCAAAGTGGTTTCTTTCAAAGAAGATTTTTCATAAAATGTTCTTTAAGGCATACAAACATGCTGTGATATTTTGTGACAAACATGCATACAAACTGTAACATTTTTTGGCTGAGATAAGAAACACAGCTTTCAACAAGGGAAAGATTCTGACGGAAAAATTGTGAGAGAAATTTTATGCTCCTGACCAAATGAAATTTTAGACAAAAAAAAACAAATTTCAATTGTTTAAAAAGGTGTATGACTATTTTTATTACATTAAAACTTTCAAACTTTCCAGAAATATTAAAGACAGCAAAGAGATTATCAAACAGCCCTGTGTTCGCATATACATCCTGGTAATACTTTTCTTCTAAAAAAGCTTGAGCAAAAACAAAAAAATGTCACAGCATTTGATGAGCTCTACAAAATACAATATATTATCAAAAAACAGTTAGAGACAACAGTTCTAAATAGACCTATTATGCAAAGAATGCATATGCACAAAATAAGGATTGCCTGAGGTAGGAAAAAGTTATGCCTTCCTTAGATTTCATTAAAACTGAGAAAAGTGAACCTTCTCTCAGTTACATTACAAGTGACAATAAGATGCCTTCCACTTTCAGAAAATGTTTTCTGTCTGTTGTTGTAATAAGTCAATAAAAGAATAAAATGCTAACTACAAAGCAATTATCGATTAAAATGTATCAAGTGCACGGAAGTGCACAGCCATAGTTTTACCTGAAACATTCTACAGTATGAAATATTCATTTAAAATTAAATGTAGAAAGGCAAAATTTTCCTCTTCTGAAGAAATGACAACTTCATTTTTCAGTCCCCATTCTAGCAAACAAAATTACAGCTTCTCATTTGACATGTAAATGTTCAATCAATCTAATCATTGATTAGTGGCATCTTCTAGCACGTTTTATCCATTAAACTTTTATTTCATTATTTCTTGCACTCTGAGCATTATACCGGTACTGGGTCCTGCTCAGTATCGATGTAGATGTAGAGCAAGCAAACACAAAAGCATACATATTGAGCAACATATAACATCCTCTTCTTCCACATTCCATCTTCTGCACATATAACATCCTCTACATCCACATTCCATCTTCTGCACCATCCTCTTATGCTGTAACCAATATGCCTTGTTGTAAGGCATGGCAATAACGAAAATGTGCAGCTAAGTTTTTATTCATCCTACAAACTCCAATTTTTTGTCTGCCTCTTTGTCAATGTTTCATTAAAATGATGTAATTGCAATTTTTCAAACACACCATATCAAGGGTCAGAAAAGTAATTTTTCTTACAACAATAACTCAGGTTACAAAAAGTAATGTTGCCCCATTACAACTGCCTAAAAAGCACATCAACATTCAGAATTGTAAAACCTTGTTGTTTACCATAAATTTTTTCTTGGGTTTAGTGGATTTCTGTAGTGACTATCTTTTTAATACCTAAATCCTAAAATCAACATCTAACATTTGCCTCCTCAAAGAAGCTTTCATTCTGAAGGATCTCGATTCTTGAAATACCTGTTCAAACACTCAACTATATTTAGTAACTTTAATTCTGAATTATGAAGGAAAAGGGGTGCATTTACATAAAGCCAACACTGTCAAATTTTCACTTTCTAAAGACGAAAAACCCTTTGCTATCCCACCCCTTGTGAGACAGAATTTCTACAAAAAATTGGGCTGGCTTAGACAGTTGATTCTGAATTTGAAAGCATTCCAGGAAATATACAAAACATTTAAACAATCTAAAGTGAAGCCAGCCCTATAATGTGTAAGGTGTCATATATTCTGCGCTACCCAAAACAGAGGCCTTCAAGATATACGTTACAAGACAAGTGATTAGCAACGGAATGTGCACTTCAATAACTAAATAATAGTTGTGGGGAAGTTTTCCCCCTTATCTTCAACTTCCGCGTGTTTTACTGCATGCTTCAAATTTTCTACTGAAACGGGACAGGTGAGGGTTGTAGTTACTTATTGGTTTAGTTATAGGCAATATTGTTGTTTACGCTATGTTACAGGACTCAATTTTAAATGTCATTTTCGCGGGTACTTAATGTCAAGTAAAGAGGCGTCCTTTGTGAACAGCCATCAAACACAGCAAAGAGACGTTGCACAACATGATACCGTACTGAAGCATGAAAGTAAAACCATTTAACGCTCCTCGCGTATTATGTCTGAATGCCTAGCTTGTTCCAGATAGAACTTGCAAAACCTATGGGCCTTTCTTGAAAACAGATAGAAATAAATGTTTCCGCTTCAAATCCAGCTGACCTGTCGAGCAATACCCATGATAAAATCATGCATAAAACGCAGCATGCTAAACAAAATTTTTCCCTTAAAAACATGAATCTGTTGGCAACCATACCTTGCAAGAATTTTCCAGCCACAAACAGTTTCTTGATCGCTTCAAGATCATGGAACCTCACTTGATGAAAGTTTGTAGGTGGGTCCCAGACTTCTTAGACGTAAACAATTTGCAGCGCTAATCATTATGTCATCATCAACATTATCGAAAACAATTTTCGTCGTTTTTTCACCCCTTCTATATTTATAACGATATCAAAACTGAAAGTTCGTCAAAAATTATGTTTTGTAACACATCAGCAAAATGTGGTGAAAAATTGAATTTTGTTTTGGAGTTATTTCCCATGCAAATATTTCATGACATTTTTCCAGGGGGTACTCATGTACATATCGGAAAGGGGTGCTCAGGCTGGGGTACGAACTATTAGCCCCAAAATACCTCTTAGCATAGAATTTGACCCAAAAATGTCTTGCAGTAAATAACAAAGACACTCTGCTTTTTTGACTCAGTCAGCTGTTAGCTTTGTGGGAGATCCTTATATCATTTCTGACTACTCTTATTACGTTTTCATCTGCAATCAATGAAAAATGAATAGAATTTCCTCATATTCATGAACCCAAAAAAGTAAATTTTTTTTGGCTGACTCAAGAATAATTTTCGGGGTATGAGGCCCAAGAACAGTGACATAGCCAGAGTGGAAAGATTAGAGGGGAAACGAGTAAGATAAATAGGAGGGGTCCCAGAAAATTTTTTACAACCACGCTCTTTAGAATGCTCTTAAGAAAACGACCTAGATTTTATACAAAAGGCCTTTTCTTACACCTAATCTTCTATCATAAAACGCCACAGAGCTTAATTTCAACTCTCCATGGTAGGCTGACGAAGACATGAAAGAAGATTTTCAAAAACATACTGTTTTCCTTTCCTGTTTCATCGTATGTTATCACTTTTTGGTAAATGAAGCGTTGTTGCTCTTATTTAATTTGGTCGTACCCCCCCCCCCCTCCTGAGGTACAAATTTTATTGCAGACTTGTATTTTTCTCAGAGACCAACCATCTGAGCCTTTTGGGGGGGTGGTTGCCCCCATGTCCCCCTCGCTTCGCTTCTCCCTGATAATAAGAGTTGGCAATGAGTTAGACAGAAGGTTGACGTTTGACAGGGCTTCTGATAACACCGAAAGAGTTAGGAAGGAGGGATTTTGATGATAACGTTGAAAGAAAAAACCACACAGTCTTTTTTAATTAAATTTCAGAAAAGGTTCATTTTGCAGAAAATTGGGGGCCATGGCTTAAAATTCGTGCATGATTGCATGGAGGATTTCACCGTTTCTGCTCCACGCGGAGGTTTAATGGCGCACGCAAGGTGCAGTGCGAAGTATTACTATGGATGGTGACATTGTTACAGCGACAGGGGATGTTTTCGGGAAAAGGAGGAAAAGAAAAAATGAAGATGTTAGTCGTTCAGGAAATAATTCAAAAAAGATTGATGATGTTACCAATAAAAAGGCCACCAAGCCCGATGCTAGGCCGAAAGATGGTGGCGCTGATTCTTCATCTGTTACCTCTCAAGTCTTTAGGGGTATCAATGTGGCGGAATTTATTGAAGCACGTGCATTAGAAGTTTCAAATACTGTCAAGGCTTTACGAGAAGCTGAAAGGATGGAAGGGAAGCGGGTTTTTCAAAGCCTACCCAGACACATGCGAAGAAGAGCGGCCAGCTACGACATCAGAAGAATTCCTAGAAGCCAAAGAAAAGCGGCAGCAAAAGAGGTATGAGCAAAGAAATCACGTTGCAAGAATTGGTAGGGTAGACTCAATAAACATAATGCTTACTTTAGATGCGACAATGTCAAAATCATTTTCAAATGTTGGAAAGAAATAGTTGTTTTGAGGTTTGCAAGCTGATGGCGTTCAGGCACATGATAAAAGTTTTACCGAGAATGTTACACAAACTTTGTTCCGTTTCCATTTTTATTTTCCATTAGTAAATTGTTCTTTTTAGCCTTTCACTGTTGATTCCGTGCATCAATTATTCCATACATGCAATCCTTCCTGAGGCATCTGTACTGCGATGCTCCCTAGGAAAGTCTCTCGGTGTATTGTGATTGCCCCCTAAGCTTAGGACAGAGTGTGGAACTGTTCCCCAATTCATCAACAATAGTGCCTTAATACCTTTATCCCTATAGATATTTGCTTATGAATATGATCTCTTCAATGAAAACTGCATACTACCTTGCTCCCCACGACTCCCTGGGGACCTAATTTTTACCACTATTTTTGATTGGAAATATTTTTCTAAAGGATGAAAAAAATCCAGTCAAAAAAACAAAAATGCCAAGTAGAAAACACAGGAGAAGACCAAAAATTTTACTACAAGAATACAACAGACGTAAAAGGAAAAATGCTTGGCTAGAGACCCATATATGGCATGCTAAGAGATTCGAAATGGTTGAGAAGTGGGGCTACAAAGTTGCTGAGCAGCCAAATGATAAAGGATTAAGATCTGCCTACAGGGCAAGCGCTAATGGATGCTTGATGCAGGTTTTAAGTTTATTTTCAGCTTATTTTTATATGTGCATTAATATGGGATGTGGAGCTCTAGACATGATGTTGAAACCTAGATGCATCAGTTGTTGCTGTATTTATATAATGAAAGTTATTTGTGGTAAGAGCTTTACATTACATGCTTTCATCAGAAAAATATATTGTAGTAGCAACTAAACATGTCCCATTTTATACTACAGCATATGGAGCTCTGCCTAGTAGGCATCAAGGTCTTGATGATAGATGGCAAGCAGTAATCATTTTTATGTCTTAAAGGATATGTCATTCTATGGATGTATTGAAATCATTGGACCAGAAAGAGACATTATTGAAGCATTTACCCATCTGACAAGCAAAAACACTGGTTAGTTTCATTACTAAAGAGCAGATTACAATATTTTGATTAAATCTAATAATTATATTTTATTTTTCATCCACGCTTACTGATGATAGCATTAATGATTTGTTTTCAACAAGCAGAGGCACTGATTTTTGTCTCATGGGTTTGCAACAACCCAGTTTCATATAATTTCCACACAATAAATGCCACACAAGAATCTTATAATAAACTTTATAGCTGTGATTATTTATTTACGAAGTGTCTTAAACCACATTTAGTCCTATCTGCATTTTGGTTTTAAAGTTTGTCTCATTTATGTTTCATAAAGTGATTTTTTCATAGGGCCTGAAATCACTGCAAAAAGAGTTTTGTCTGGAGAAAGAGCTTTGGACATCCTACTTTATGGCTATGATTTCTACCCAAGCAAGGCCATAGGACCTGTGAAAGTGATTTGGAAACCTGTCTCTCTAAAGCAAGCCTCTTGTAGCTCTGTGAATGAAGTTAAACAAGCTGTTGAATCCATGGATTTGAAAGACCAGGCAAGGGTCTTGTGGATTTGGTGTCATCCGTCTTTTCATGATGAGGCTGTTGAAACTATACGAGAGGCATTTGTAAGAATGGATGGTAAACTGAATGAAAAAATGGATGTAGAATGTACAGATAGCATTGTCCAAAGTGAAGTCACATCTGAATCCAGGCAAGACGTGAAAGAGGAAAAGATGGTACAAAATACTGATTCCAAAGACAGTACTGACAGTAAGCCGTCTATATACTCAGAAACATTTAAAATAAATGAGACAGTCATCCTCAATTCAAAAAAATTAGACTTTGTTTATATTAGGCTCACAGGACCACTGTCTCACAAAGTCCTTGTTGATTCTTTCCAACTGCACCAGAAAAGAGATTATGACAATAAATACTGGTGGGATAAATTTTATTCAAGAGAGTGTTCCAAAGATGTTTTAGATGAAACTCTTGAAGCTTGGGAGACACTTAAGCAAGTGACTCATGCAGCTGAGCTTCCTGCAAATGTTGTTTTTGCATTGACAATTGTTGACCCAAGAATGAACCTTCCAATAAAGAAGACATGGGCAGGTAGAGAAGCAGTAAAAGGTAAGTAGCCAGTAATTTTGTTTTTCTTGCCTCATATGAATACCAATGGACATCCATAAAAATGTAAAAAATCCTGTCTGAACACAGAAATGCTGCCTTAATCTTGATGCTCTTGTCCTCAATTTATCCTTGATTATCCTAATTTTTGTGAAGTAATATCAATAAATTGGCTAGACAAGTCTCCTTTTTTGATCATATCGAAAGCATGCTTGGATTTCTTGGTCAACTCTTGTTTGATAGAAGGCTTGTGATGGGAATAGTATCAATTAAGAGTAAAGAAAGGTGCATATTTTAAACAAGAGCAAGATTGTAAGCTTTTCTAACTATATAATTGAATTGTAAATGGCAGCATTGCCACCATCAAGTTTCTTAACTTTTTGAATATTTATATGTTATTGCATTTACTTTTTATTGAATGCTTTTTGTATTTATGTTGTAGAAGCATCAAGTGAATATCTTACCAAGAAAAAAAATCTCCTCACTAACTGGTCAAGGAATCTTTGTCACTCTCCAATTTGGAATGGAAATATCAGAGGAGAAGTGAAGAAAACAAAATTAAGTGATGCTGACTTGAACAAAATGAGATCCACTAAGCTAGACGTTGGGGAACATTTTGGTGTTGGTAGGTCTTGAGCTTATTCAACTGATATTCAGCTCACTTTTTACAGCCAAAATGATTATCATATAGCAAGATGCACAGATTAACGGAAGCAACTTAAACATTTTCCAATAGACATGTGTTGTTTTGATTCTGACCTAGCATATGCCAAGTAATCATAAACAGAGTTGGTAATTAACAAATTATCAACATTCTTGCAGCATTAACTTTTAGTATTTTTGCAAGAAATCACTTTCTGTGCTCATTTGTAGATATTTATATACTTTTTTGTCAGTGAAAAATTTGCTAGAATGTTTTCTAACATCTTTTTCATGAATGGTTGACTTTCTCTTTGTAGACAAAGACACATCAAGGATCCCAGTTTTGCTTATACAAAGACCTGGAGGTAAAGAGAATAGCTTGCTGCGTATGGTTATCAGTTGTGTTTCACTAGGAAAATTTTTAACACCACTTGCCCGGCAAGGAATGGATGTTTCTCCACAGCCCTAGCTACCCCTGCTGAAAATCGTTGGTATATGCAATGGGGGCCTCAAAACTGTGACCAATACCCTTCAACGAAATGGAATTTTGAGTCCTTATAAGACTGAATTTTACCACTTGCCAGAGCTCTTCCAGGGTTTTTAGGACCCACTTCTTCTTTTCTAAGAAATAAATGTATAGCTTAAAAAGGTGTTTAATAGACACAACATATAGATATGCCAAACCTATTGTTTGAAGGCACTGCAGCATACGAGGCAACTTCACAATATGGCTCTGGCTGGGACGTTATCATCCCAAGCAGATGGGGTATGGCATTCTGGGTAAGTATGATCTACCGAGGTGCACATGCCAGTGGCCTGAGGGAGGAGAGAAGCGTTGCCCTTGAGAGCAGAAGATTGTATTTCCCAAAGGAATACCCCGACTCTCAAGCAGGGAAGAATTATATAGAAGCTGAAGAGAAGCACAACCAAGAATCTCATTTCAGGCAAGTTACGCATTACCTCTTCATCATTAATAGTCATTTTATCAGTGGCTTTGTTTCTTTTTGCTGCTTATTATTCACAACCTGACAACTTTAGAACAGTGTCACAAAATGTACCCAGCTAAATGAATGTCTCATTAGCACAAAACGAGTCATTTTCACACGAAGTGACAGATTGCTCAAGGTCTAGAACTGCTTGGATTTTGACACGAGGTGCGGATCACACAGTCCTGCTAATTCACAGTTTTTTCTTGTACTTTTTAAATAAATTTGCGATAAGTTGACATTGTTACAAAGCATTTTTCTTCTTCATGACCTATAATAGGAGAATATCAATTTGGTTGGTGTTAGTTTTATCTAGTTTGCGTTTGCATTTCTGGTGCCTATCTCAAGTTCGTTAAAGTGTTTATACACAAGTGCTGCTTTTAATAAAGAACCTGCGCGAGTGTTGATTAAGATTATTTGTGCGTTGTCAAAAGGCAGTGTTGTCGACGAAGCTTGAGGATGATGACATCTCACGCCATGAATTGGATGCCTTCTTTTCTGAAGATGGCCCCAGGTTCGACTCCTGGTCATGGTTCTATCCCAAGCTGAAGTCGACTGCTGCCTATATTCCTTCCATTGTTTTCAATATACGAGGCGTTTTTGTTTGATTAAAATGCAATAGCTATGAGAACGAATGTAGCATGTACTTCTACCAAGAATTAGATTCATTCAGTGATACAGACAGAAATCATCATTACTACATGAATCGTTCAAGGCTTAATTTATTTTCAAGGCATTTGCAGAAGCCTGGGCCGAAGTAGCTTGTGACGTAAAATACAGAACCAGCTTGCAGCATGCAGAGTTAGAATTGCTGTGTTGAGTTTTTTGTATCATGTTGCGTACTTTCCCCTTTTATGTCGTGTCGTTTCATGTCGTGTCGTGTCATGTCGTGTGTTGTCGAGTCGTGTTGTTCCATCGATTGGTATTTTATCGATATTAGTTCCAGTAATTTATATCTTCCTGCATGAATCTCTCTAACCGTAGGCGACCAGCAAGCAAGAGACCTAACTTTGCGACACTCGGTATCAGCAGTCCCTTTGCACCCGACTGGCAAGCACTAATAAGAGAGTGGCACAAAAATGTATACACAGTTCTAAAACATCTACGAAGTGATTCGAAACACGCTGATGGGATGACGGAAGATGTGGTAATGGAATCTGAAGAGTGCAGATCTGGCGATTTTTTGGATCCTGAGGAGCTGATGCTGGGCGCAGAAAACGGCAAGAACGTGGGGAGTTTTTACGTTTTACGTGATGCTGCATGGCTGAGAAAGCTTGGCGAATTGATAGGCCGTTTTGCAAAGAATATGAGGAAACATGGCGCTGGTGATGAAAGCTTACAGGCGAAGAAGGAGGCATTGTTGCATGAACTGCTTAATGTTCCACGAAATGCCCTGATTGCCATTTCATTGGTGTGCATTAGTAAGGGCGAGGCGACGAACAACGCCGAGATCTCAATACCAAACAGTGATGATTTCGATCAATTAGCAAAGGATAAGAAGTACAATGGGCCTACAGAGCCACTACACAAGGGAAGAAAAGAATTATTTCCAACAGTTGCGAGTATGTTTGGAATGAAGGGTTCCCAGGCCACGTGTACAGGTCAGTGCACGAGGTGGATCGTTGGTCATGTGACAAGCGGGCGGTACTCACTCAGCAGTGGCAGAAGTGCCGGCGTGGGGTTCGCAAGTGCTGCTGGTCTTGCAGCGTGCATTGCGGCTCAAAAATCCCAAAACGAGGGCTGTATTGTCCTTGTGAGGAACATAACTTCCCTGCAGTACAGATTTGCCAAAATAGCTGTTATCACCTAAACATGCTTTGGTACAATGCATCTATTTAGTTCTTTAATATATCTAGCTGGTTTTTTGCGTTAAGTCTTTTTAATGTTGAGTTTGACTAAATTTAATGGAAGTTTTTCCCACCGAATTTTGATGAAATTGCGTCACGGCTGAATATTTGTTTTTGAGTGGCACAACAGAGATTTCTTACCTCACATGCTTTTCTACAGCATGACTTATCTTACCCTATTAAACTTTGTAAAAATAGTTGTATTAGTATGATTTAAACAAAGAAATTACTATTGTAGCAAACAGAGGGGAAAATAATCACTCTTTTTGTCAAAATGCTTAGCTTACTGAAATGACTTCTAAAAAGGAAGATTCTATCCATTTAGGTGTATGCAGATACGTAACAAAATGACACTGTGATATCTTGTCACTTTCGTTAGAAACTTTTTACTTTGTGTTGAATTATGGAAAGGAGATCGATTCAGGAAATGTCGAATTCATCCTATGCTATCGTCTTTTCAAAAAGGTGCATTACGAAATTGTTTGGTCAATGCCTATAAATGCATTTTTGCCTTGGGTATGACTTGCTATTGGTAATATACAATGATAATGTTTAAAAGTATAGTTCTGAAATACTAAGCATCAAATTATTATCAAAAAAGGGCGAGGATCACAAATGCAAGTGCCATTTATTAGCTCATGCATTGCATTGCCGATGCATTGCGGTTTCTTTTTTGTCAAGTAATTGAAATGAAGATGCAGGTAAGCGGACAGAGATTCTAACATCCTTAACGAACAGATCCTGACATCTCTAAAACTGTTGGCACCTTCAAAATACTTTCCTATTTCTACTATCCTCCCTCTCTTTTATTCAATGTTTGTATTATTCCTTGACTATGGCATTTTAACGTGAATATTGACTGAAGAAATATACCCGATCCTATTCCATAATTATAGAAAAATATTCTACGTAGTTTGAGACCTTCGAACCATTAAAGGCCATAAACATGGCTGATATCTTGTGCCTAAACACATTGTCCTTGGTTTATAAATCTGTTAACAAACTTTCTCCTTGTTTCTATGACTACCTAAATTTAACTTAATCTGTACATGAAGCTGGAACTCACCAAACTACTAGAGGGGACCTCTTCAAGTTATCAAAAATATTTTCATTATGGTCTACAAACGATTCATTTCTCTTTATGCAAACTTCGGAGCACCAATCCACTTTTCATTCGCATCGCTAGATCCATCAAAAACCTTTTTGGTATATATCTTAACAGCTTCATACTTTTAATCTTGTTCTTTGCTTTCTTTTTTTACGCTTTGTTTTATTGGGTAATTGAGTAAATTATTTTTAGATGAGTGAAAGTTCAGAATAAAAGTACACACTCTTCTTTATAGGATTACCTTATTTTTTTCCAAACCTCAGTATTCTTAAAAATTTTCGATTTTGAGCCTGAGATTTTCGTAAATTTTTCTTTTATATAAATCTGAGTTTGCCCTTGGGGAGAAAATTCAGATTAAGGATAAATTTATTCCCGATGAAGGTTGAACCTGGCATTATTCTCAAATTATTTATAAATGTTAGAAATTTTGAGCCTCTATACTCTTATAGACTTCATTCTTATATAAGGAAAGTGTGTGGGATTAGAAAAAGGATAGGAAATCATAGTCAAAAGTTCAGCACCCCTGGAGTCAAAGTCAGATTAGCCTCGTGTTGATGAAGATTGAAAAAGAGGTTTCGCAAAAAGATTTCGCGTTTTATTCTCGCATGAGGCAAACGCGAAAATTCTGCCCTGATTTCGCGGTGTATTAGGTCATATGCACAGTTTGCTTGGCTTCATGGCCAGGTCATGCATCGGCCTAAGGAGAGCCTTGTGAGTTTATAGTTATTATCGCACTCGACAAATTTGTGAAAGTGAGAAAATAAGATAGCTGCATTATTATATCTTGTAAAGGACCAATATGGCAGAGTTTTGGCTGGTTTCAGCACCCGGCGATCGCAGTCCACAACAAACATGGGAGAAATGCAAAGTTTCAACGAAAGATTTATCGTTGAATTACAAGTTAATTCTTCCTGAATTGAAGGTAAATTGTCAGTTTTGAAGTTTTTGGAAAGTTCGGAACATTTCATAAAGGCCAGCTAATACAGTCACCTGAAAATTTGTTGGAAATCTAAACAAAGCTTTCTTTATTAATCTATACGTAATTTATGCCTACTGTTTTCTTCTTTCCAATGCCAAATAAAATTTCCAAAAGTCATGTACGAAAATTTATCTATAAAAGAAAAAATGCTTATATCTATCAATGAAAGTTAATTAGGTAAGAAATAATTTGCAGTTGTTTTCAGATTGATGTTTTATCTATACCACACCCTTTTCTGCTTGAATGATGTTTATGTTTATAAAGTAAAGCTAGCCTTATGTTTACATTTCTATATCTAATTTGGAAATTCACACTATCTTTTTGCAATTAAGGTATTTGGCAGGTTGTATGTCTCAAAAGCAGTATTTTGTACTGGAATTGATGATTAGTTCTGTATATTAAGGCACTGTATTTTGGAATCAAATTAATGTTTTTAGCTCTCCACTTTTGCTAAGAGGTCTATATGTCTAAAGCTTCTTGCCTCTTAGGTTGGAACTCTTGACACTCTTGTTGGCTTATCAGATGACCTTGGTAAACTTGACACTTTTGTTGACAGGTATTAAATTTTTTTCTGGTCATGATCATTTTGTTATTAGGATTTAGATTAAACCCTTCATTTTTTGTGATGTTGTGAACTTTTCTGGTACCGAGATTTAATTTATATGGCAATATTTAGTTGGAACTTTCTGGGTGCTAGACTGAATTTTTATGACAGTACAAGCAGCACTTTTCTCCAGTGCACCATTGCATTAATCTGCTGTTAAGGCTTTATCAACAGATCAACAAAGAGATCAAACCTGTGCATTCTAGCCATATTTAAAATATATATTTTGTATAAATTTTTTCTTTAAAAGAATCATTGTCTATAAGTTAGTATTCATCAGCATATGGTTTCTTTTGGTAAAAACTTTTCTAACTTAACATAGATATATATTCTTATTTTGTATTTATCACAGCATAGTGAAAAAGGTTGCTGGATATACTGTTGATGTTCTTGAAGAAAAACAAGATAAAGTTATGGAAAACCTACAAGTTAACAGAAGTAAGGAACACCTTTTTATGACCTTTGAAAAGTTTGTTTTCAGCTTACAATTCTGTTTTTTTAAGTTTTTCACCATAATTTTGAGCAAATTTGATTATGAATTTGTTATATATGATTTGATAGATTGAATTTTTTTGAAGACTTTGCCACATCTCTTTTTCAGTGGACCCTGCAACATATCTGACAAAGTTTCAATGGGACTCAGCAAAATACCCAATAAAGCAACCTCTTAGAAATCTTGCTGAGATCATAAGCAAGGTATTTTTGCAAAAGAATTTACCTCAACAAATTTCATTCTGATTTACAAATTGTCATTTAAAATTGTCAAAAAAGTGGTAGTTTGGTAAGCTACTGAGAACTCATAACAAGTGTAAATCATTCATGCAAATGTTTTGCTCTTTCCCTAGGGACAGAGCTACATTCTTGTCCTCGTGTTACTTATTTCAATTTATTTTTGTCAGGATTCTCAATGTTGTATAAATGGCAGTTTCTCTTTGATGTTAATGGAAAAGTTGAGGAATAGAAAGATTTAAAGATATTTATTTATGTATTTCTGTAATGTAGCTTACCTGAGTAATCATTCAATTTCAGAGAAACCAACTTTAATAATTGATTTTCTTTCACCACAGCAAGTTACTCAAATCGATACAGATTTAAAAACAAAGGCCAGTGCTTATAACACAATAAAAGGATCACTTCAATCCCTAGAAAGAAAAGCCAGGTAAGCACAGATAACTGATATACTTTATCTGTATTGAGTTTGTCGTCTGCTGTATTTTATATATAGTGCTTGATGCACTATAAGCAGTGCACTCTAAAAATAGGGCTATTGCCTGATAATTACATTAAACATAGAACTCAAGTAACAACCTAGAACCATCTCATTCTGTATATCACAGACAAAATGGTGCAATAGCGTCTGTAAATTGTTTTCAGTTATAGAATATAGGAAAGTAGATATAAGTTTCAAGTGTTTGTTGCATTCTGTTTTAGTTTTATTGCATTTGGTGCTTATTATAGAAAAAGAAAGTGGAGCCAAAATAACTTTTTTGTTTCATTATAGATGTCATTAGAAAATGAATTGAAAGGGTAAAATGATGAATAACTTCTATGTTTTTGTTTAAATCCTTTCACATTTGTCTATAATATTTGCTATTGCTGATGCATGAAGTTGGCTTATTCTGTTTTAATTTTAGTGGCAGTTTGATGACAAGAAACTTAAATGACATTGTGAAGAAAGAAAACTTTGTTCTTGGTTCTGAATATCTTTCAACTCTGCTTGTTGTGGTAGCAAAGTAAGAGCAGATTTTTATCTACAACTGTTTCGTTTAACTTTAATTTGCAATGTAAGCTGTAAGCTTTCAGAAAATGCAAGTCACAGAATGCGTTTCAAGATACCTGGTAACATGGTAAACTTGTACTTTAGATTATCCACATTAACAACATGGACATTAAACTTTTGTAAAAGCATCTTAAGATTCCTTTGCAGTTTCAGGAACCCATTACAGAGAAAAGTTTTTCTTTGAAGACAAGGTCACATAGGTATTGGTAGATTTTTTTAGCCAGTTCTTCTTCCTCCATAGGGGACAAATGGAAGACTGGAATCTAAGCTATGAAAAACTTACGGATATGGTTGTACCACGATCTTCAAGGTATGACATATACATTTTAGACTGTTAATTTGTGACTCTCAAGCGATATTCACCAGAAAGCCCCAAAGATGAAATAATGGATTTAATCAGAGCAATAGTATTTATATAAGAGAAAACTTTAAAATGGCTTTTAAATTTGTTTTTTTAGTTTTTCTCCTATAAGGAGGTATTATTTTTCTTCATATTTTGTACTCAAACTAAATTTTTTTACCAGGCTACTATATGAAGATGGTGAAAATGGCTTGTTCTGTGTAACCCTGTTCAAAAAAGTTGTGGATGAATTCAAGCTACATGCAAGGGAGAAAAAGTGAGTTTCTTTATAAATAGCTGCAGATTATTTTGATTCACCAACACTAATTTGACTGTAGCCAGTACCAGCCTTAATCATTAGATCAATAAATTTGCTGCTTACTAATAACTAACAGCAGATTACAGACATATAATAAGCCTGTTGTTTTTTCCAGAATATATTTCCAGTGTTTCAATAACAAGTCTTTTTTGTTTATCCCAAGGTTTGTTGTGCGAGATTTTGTTTATGATGAAGAGGAGTTGGCAGCTAGCAAAAATGAAATTTCTCGTCTGACATCAGACAAAAAGAAGCTCTTTGTAAGTGTGGTCTTTGCATTTCGAAAGCAAAATCAATGTTCTGTGGTATAATTCACCAACATTATTTTGCTGTGTTAGTCAATAAGTGTCATTCTTGAAATTAATTTTCCAAATACACGTATGCCATCTTTTGAAGCGCCACAGAGTTTTCTGTGTCATCTGGTAGCAGTATATAACAGAATTTCACTGGAAGAACCATTTCATGAAAAAACCTTTTTATATATATATATCAGTTTCATCCACAACATGTATCATGTTTTACTAATTCTATGCTTGCATAGCCTGCTTTTCTGCATCCTTTACCATGTGAATATAAGCTAATTGTTCATTTGTTTTAGGGGCCACTAGTGAAATGGCTGCGAGTTAATTTTGGTGAATCGTTCATTGCTTGGATTCACGTGAAGGTAACCGATAATAGTTTTTTTCTCCGTTGTTTTGCGAGCAATAAAAACACTTGTGCGCATGTTTTAAGGGCCTCGAAATTGTTAAACCCCACAGTTTGTGATACTGACCACGAAATGAAAGCTAATGAAAGATTCCTGTTGAGTTTGCCAGATTTAACATTGATGTAATCTATATATGAAGGGCGATGCGGACTTTTGTATTACATGAAAGATTTGAATTTGTCAGGCACTATACTGTAGTCAAGATCCTCACTGACATTTTCCTTGGTTTTTCCTTGATTACCCAATTCAAGAGCAATCCTGCTAATTGTTGTTAAAAGGAAAGAAAAGTTGGTATGAATCTAATGTCGCTGGTTTTCGGAGAGTTCCATTAACATGAAAATAAAACATAACTAGATGGGGTGATGCTTTGACACCAGTCGTTTTTACTATGGCAGCTTTTTATGTTATTCTATTAATTGTAGTTACTTTTGTAATCAGATGATTAATTTTTTCTACGACGAAGTTAAAGTATTTATCTAATCAACTTTTGTAGGCATTGCGGGTATTTGTCGAGTCAGTTCTTCGCTACGGGTTACCCGTCAATTTTCAAGCAATGTTGCTACAGGTGGGTATTCGCATTTTCTAATTAAAATACGAGTTGATAATTTTATCCAGTTTGCCAGCAATTAACAGTTGTTTTTGAAGACTGCAAGCACTACCACACACTGAAACTGTAGTGATAGATTAATGAACTTTTACCTGGTGCCCTTTCATCACAACCTACGTTGAAGTTACGTGTTTTTTAATATTTTGTGAAGTCACGTTGTATTAGCACTCCTTTGTTCTCTAATAATTTGGCTTCTTTGAGAACAGCTATGCAAACAAGCGTTCTAATTGTCTTCTTTAGCGATTCTTAAGCACCACCAAAAACATATATTCTACTAACCATTACCAATCCTTTTAACAAAAGTTGCATGGCTCCCCCTATATATTCGCTAATGCATATATTTTTATCTACAGCCAAATAAAGGCAAAACCAGAAAACTTCGCGATGCGTTGCTGGATTTATACGCCCATTTAGATTCGCAGGCTTCGAAGGGAACACAAGGGGACGTAAGTCGTAGGATTTCAAGATAGTCTTCGGTGGAGCTCCTAAAATTATGTTTATATTGAAGGTTATACACCGAAACTCTGCAGTCAACATAATTTCAAATGTGAATGAGCTTGTCTTATCAGTGATGATTATGCCGACCGAATTGGTATTGAAGTCAAGTTCTTTACAAAGTTCACAAGTTCTTATACAAAGTTAGTATACAAAGTTCTTTATTAGAAGGAACCAGAAGATTTGACACAAACAATTTAGAATTCAACACAAGGAACGAAAAAAAAGTTAGTGCATCATTGTGTCCATTGGTAGCATGACTGATGACTGTTTTGTGTCTTAAAGTTGTGTTATTTGTCTAACTGATAAAATTGAACAAGCCGATTTCTCATCTGCGTTTCAGGTGGACATTCCGGGGCTGATGTTGGGACAACGAGAGTACTACCCCTATGTTTATTTCAATATCAAATTAAATATCTTCGAACGCTAGAATTGGAGAAAGAATTGGTATTTCTTAATGAATCAATGCGATGTGGGAAATAGAGTATTGATTGAAATTACTTTAAATTTTTTGTAGAATACAAGTCCGCTATTTCTTTTCCTTCTAAAATTATTATGATCCATGTAAAGCACCCTTGTATGGTGAAATAGTCTCCCGAAAAAAATAATCTGCATTATTTCACTTAAAGCTGTACAATGGTGTTACAGCGGTGCAAGATATTTAAGAAAGGAATTTTGATTTGATCCGTATTTTGCCAGTTTAACTATTTTTTGGAATTTAGTATCAATACGTTGCAGGCTGCACTCGACTAACTTCTGTTGGCTCTACAAAATGATATCCTGCTTAGTCATAGAATTTAGAATTCTTTGGTTTGACAGCACGACAAAAATTCGCGATGTTTATTCAAGGTTCATTCGCAGCAAGAGGCTTTTATTTCAATTTTCGTATAACCAGCTTGCTAGGAGGACAAGAATATTTGCTGCCACCCTCTTTTTCCCTGTTTATTTTGTCTGAATTTATTTATTTTGCCAAGGACCTTGTGCCTAAATTGTGATCACGTACTGGTTGATATATCCATCATCGAAAGCATAACATAGGGCAACGGAATATTGTGGATAAAATCCGCATCTTTTGAATTTCCCATTTTGATTAAAAATAAGCCGAAATTTGATTTGTTTCGCGAAACTTTTATCAAATTTGCATTTTTTAACAACTTCATTTCGAAGCAAGCTTTTCTCTACTCTCACGAATCAGATCCTTTTACGCGGTCACTTTTAAGGCGGTCATTTTGATATTGCCTTTTAAATTTGTTTGAACCTCTGACAATAGAGTCATTCTTCCGCCATCTTTGTGATTGCCTGTAAGATCCATCTGAGACTTGCTTTAGTTGCCACATATGGATTCTGTTTCTAATAAGTTACATATTTTTGCTACAAAACCAACTTCTCACCATTTTCAAAACAATTATAATAACAATCATTGAACAACATTATTTCTGCTCTCTGTGTCTTGGCTATAATTTTTTACGTAACTATGTTTATGAATGATTAATTTCTGTAGAATGGATAAATGTTTTATACAAATTACATTCAGTCTCTTGTTGTAGATTTTAGTTTCTTGCTATACTTTTTCTTCCCAGTTTTCCAAATTCAACTTCTGCCTAGATTTTTTACAATAACTACATAAAATTTATTGCATGCCCAGCGACTTTCGGGTATTCCTGCTGGCTCAACTGCTTTTTCTCGACTCCAGGCATTTGGGGACGATGTCTTATTTTAATGTCTCTCCATTTAACGATGATACATTTATAGAAAGTACTGTAACAGTTTGCCTTCCCATGTGAAATTGACATGGGGGCGAACAGAAATTCAATAGATAATTCGTCTTGTAATTTAATTAAAAGAACTGCTAATCAATGAGAAATTGCCTAGAAGTGAACAAGAACCTCCTTACCACATTCCACCACTTTTCTCCGACCAATGTTAATTTACACAACCGTTCAAGATCTCAGGAGAAAACTGAATATTTTTCTTACATATGACTTTGCCTATACAGGTCAATGTGTTTCAAAACTCTTTTTGCTTGTTGCATCATTCTAAAAACCAGTTTACGTGATTATGGGATGGGATACCACGACGTGATAGATCTGGGCTATAATGATTATATGATTAATCAAAGAAAATAATGATGAGTGACTTTCCAATGCCTTGTAGCCACTCTGCCATCCCTAGTTCTACCTCATGGATGCATACCCAACCCAATGCATGTCTGCGCAGTAGCAGTTGACATCCATAGGAGGAAGTCGCGTTTGCGTTCAATAATGATCCAAGAGTGTCATGAGGACCTTTCTGAAGATGGCGTTTGAAAGAAAGATTGGTTTGTTTACAGAGAAAGACGAGGCCATTGACAGTTTTGGACGATGACCCCCAAACTTGCGAAAACTCTTTCATTACAGAAAATTCTAGACTTTCTTGAGAGAAAGATCTCTTAGTGTATGAATAAGAAGCCTGGCATATGAGAATCATTTTCATTTGACTTCGAGCAGCCATTCATTTCAAGAATTTCAATAGTTCTGATTTTTATGTTCTTTGGGAACCATTGCGAAGACAATAGAATCATCGAATCGTTGAACTTTGGAGAATATCACCGAGAGAAGAGTCTTGACGTCTGTTCTTGACTTCTTGGAAGTTAATCAATTCTCTACTCTACCAGCGCAAATTTATACGCCTCAGCTAAAAATACAACTTTGCTGACGAAGGGTGTGTTTGTATGATGTAATGATGATGTAATTGGATGGAAAAATCTAGAACTAGGAAAGAGCGAAGGTGAGTCAGCTTGACTTGGTGTAGTGATGCAACGATGAGAGAATTATGGAAATGATAAGCGTTAGTTCCTTAAGCAAGTAATAAATCGGTACAGAATTACATCCTTTTCTATTGATACAGCTATCCCATTGACACATTCATTGTACGATATTCTAACCTTCATAGACAATTGGCGTGTTCCAGAGTGGCTTTAAATGATGTCAACTAGATCAATTCTTTCATTGGACTTTCCATTTTCAAACTAAATGTAAAGAATGAATTCACCTTCAAAGACCTTTTAGTTGCTATCGCAGAGATAATGTTAAGTTATCAAGTCATTTATTTCACTGACCTTAGTTATTCGCAACCATGATAACTTATCCTTGACAATATATCCTCTACTTTCTTCTCTATCGTAAAATTAGCTATACCTGCAGCGTGTAGAGGTAAAGAGGGATGGCATTTTGCCCCTTTGCAGCCTCGTTCCCAGCAAGTCACTAGCCCTTTCTCTCCCACGCCACTTTATTTGTTCTATGTTATCAACCACCATAAATGTATATACTGTTTCAGTAGAGAGTTAGTTAGTTTTCAATTTGCTGGAGTAAAGAAATACCAAAAAACAACCGATTTGTTTTCATTGTGTTGATGTCCTATGGTAGCGTTAACAGTCAGAAAGATAAGGATTAATAAGATCGTTCATTTACGACGCTTTTATTAGTAGCAAATAGTGTTCATGTACAGTCACAAACTAGAGCTACAAAGAAGCAACATTCACATAACAATATCGAGGTTAAATCCGATAAAAATGATGCTGTCGGATGCTGATTTTCTTTTAAAAAATAATTGTAAATAGAGAAATCTGACTTTCGGCTGGGTGAATGAGGCGAATGTCTGGATCCGCCACCAGCTCAATAAAAGAAACAAATTGGAGTTACGCCACAAGCCAGAAATAACAAGGCGATCAACGATGCATCAAACAAAAACAAACAAAGGTTTTTTTACACTATTTCATTTCACTTGGTTGGGAAACATAACCAATATTGTTTGGCTGCCAAAATTCAAGCTGGGACTGGCAAAAGAAATTATTTTGTTATCTATTCTATGCTGTTATTCTTTGTGATGCGATTGAAGGGAGTGGGCCTAGACAGTAACGCGACAAGATTTTCACATTGCAGATAACTGATTCTGGAATGTTCTGCAGGAAACGCTTGGGTGCTAAAGATTGAAGAATAGTCGGTCTATATCCAAGCTGCGAAAGTTGAAGATTGCTTGAAAGCGGCTGGTAGACAGACCAAGTAAGTTAAGCTATGCTTGAAGATAGCATGAACCATCCGCAGATAATTGCTCCGAGGGGCCCATCTCTGGTGGATGAACAGATTGAGATTCAAGTCAACAATCTGAGACAGTTTCAGCATGTTACCTTACGAGTGGAACTGAAATCAGAGAAACCTGTGTTTTTTGAATCATATGGACACTACATTGCAAACACAGACGGGAGGTTGAACTTGTCACACGATTCTTCGTTCGGTGGTACATACAAAGGCAGGGACAACATGGGCTTGTTTTGGAGCATGTTGCCAGTACCAGGTCAAAGGAAAGGAGTTAGATTCACGCCAAATGACGTCACAAAACCAATGGAATTTAGAGTTTTCTTGTTCGATGGGCATGTGTTGTCACAGAAGAAAGCTGGAAGCGTCGCGCAAGCACTCGAAAGGCTGCCACAACCGATTGCAACAACAACAATTTATAGAACTTATTTGGCTGATAATGTGGAACGCCAAGAGATAAGCGTCGGCCGGATAAGGGGGACACTGTTTGTTCCGAGGGGGGAAGGAAAATTCCCTGGTGAGTCTAGATATCAACTACAAAAATGGATTCATAAATTTCCTTTTACTCAACATGTTTTCTAAGAAACAATTTCTGTCATCCCACAAGTTACAAAGTGTCACTTCGTTGCCATTCATGTGAAACAGTGCAAATATCTTGCTTTCTAAGAAACAATTTCTGTCATCCCACAAGTTACAAAGTGTCACTTCGTTGCCATTCATGTGAAACAGTGCAAATATCTTGTTCTGGTCGAAGTTCTCCTCTTCATAATATACTTCATAATCAAAACATTTTGCCTGTTTAATTTGCCAAATGTTAACGTGAATCTTAATATCTTTAAACAGGTGTCATTGACATGTTTGGTGGCCACGGAGAGTTGCTAGAGTTTAGAGCAGCGATTTTGGCATCAAACGGCTTTGCATCCCTGGCACTGGCTTTCTTTGCTCACAAAGATCTTCCGAAGAGTTACCGAAACCTCGACTTGGAATACTTCATGGAAGCTACACAATGGTTGGCAGGTCATGGGAAAGTGTATTCTTCTGGCATCGGGTATATAGGGGTGTCGATTGGGGGCCAATTTGCACTGCAGGTCAGTGCGAAATGCCCCTTTGTTAGGGCTGTTGTTGCCATCTCCACAACTCATTGGCAAAGAATCCCACTGAAATTCAAAGGGCAAATATTAGGCTACACCGAGAAATTGAAATTAGAAAATGCTGCTGTAACTGAAGACAATGCGTTGGTATTCATGAATTTATGGAAGGATATTGACAGACTCGAAAGTCTACAAATTCCGGTGGAGGAGATTGAAGGAAAGATTTTGCTCATTGGAGGCAGTGGGGACTTGTCTTTGAATACTGTCGAGAGTGTAAATAGAATGAAAAGGAGACTGAATAATTACGGAAGGAGACCACTCTCTGCTATTGTTTACCCTGGAGCTGGTCATTTAATTGAAGTTCCTTATATGCCAATGTGTTCAGTCTCTTATCTACCAGCGCTAGAGGGTCTTGCCGCATGGGGAGGTAACGTGATGGAACATTCTACAGCCCAGGAGCATTCGTGGTGCGCTATCAAACGGTTTTTGCTTGATAATATTCAGGATGTACCTTGTGAGCTCTAATAATAAATAATCAATGATTTCACACATTATGTATGTACTGAGCTGCATTCCTTGTTCTAGATCAAGTTATGGTGCAACCAATTTATATGTACCTAATTTTGAGAAACCATTTCCCACACAAATCTTTCGTTAATTACAAGTATTTAATGTCAGAATTGGAACTATCAGGGGTTTTCTGGAGCACTCTAGAGGGAGGTGGAGAAAGCACTTGAAGCTTTGAGATACCTTGAGCAAGCAACATAACAAATAGCTTTCCTGTATTCCTAGTTTTAGCGCAGTCCTCCATGTTAGTCTGAATTATGAATTATGATTAATCAATTCGATCAATGATTGATTAATTTGAACAATCAATAGGAATGTTAAAAAAGCAATAGAATTCTGCAGTGGTGCGAAAAAAATCAATCGTAGATTTTTTGAAAAATCAAAGGGTTAATCTAAAATTATAGTATGAATCTCTGATTGTCAACTTTGTTATAAAAGCGGGACCAGCGAAATGTGGCCTTATTTCATCCCAATCTTCAATCTTTGAGCACGGCTTTTTATATTTGCATACGTATTGATGATAAAATGGTTGTGTTGTGAACTGTAATCAAATTGCTAAAAAGCCTTGGTAAGGAAATGAAACCAGTCTGTACATAGTGGTGGTTTATTTCGCTCTTGCAAGGACATCTGTGAAATGGAGACAAACTGAGTGTTCACCTTACAGGGGCGCCGAAGGTGTCCTAGCCAAATAGAGAATGAGTGAAAACATTAAATACTTTACACGTTTCGAACATAAACTTGATGTTAGAGACAAGAAAGGCTTGGGGTAAACCAGAGTAAATAGGGCGAAACAAAAGCGAAATGCACAGTTTTGCCCACATTTTCCCCGCTTCAGAGTACATGACAAAATTTGTGGTGAAATGTCAAAACGAGACTTTATCAATAGACAAAGTAGTCGCTGCAACCTGCAACTTGTTGCAACGTACAAAAGATGCAACCTCTAGCGATATCCGGTTGCAAAAACTCACAATAGGTTGCAGTACTTTTGGCGGGAATCCTGGAGATCCAGTAGAAATCAACCAAAATGGAAGCAGGCGCTGGTTGTGTAGTAGCTTCAATGTTATTGATTCTGCTGCACAGACGTAAATCAAGACGAAAGCAAAGAAAAAAAGACTTTGGGTGAAGCAGTGGATCGCCAGACGCAAAAAATTTAGGGGCCTACCATTCCCTTCGCAGATGATGGTAGCCGCTTGTTCCTATCCTTTTTCTACTTCAATTTGTGTTATAGAGGCACAGGTACCTCTCGAAATTTTCACCTAACGTGTTTTCTGCCTCCGATGACCATTCGAACTTGATCGACTTCGCCATTTTGAATTGAGTCGCCACCAGGAAACACACGATCACAACACAGAGTAAAAATCACATGATATTTTGTAGTATTCTCATTGGCCAGTGACCTGCAACCTATTGCAACTTCACCGGAAAATAGGATCTTGTCGAAAGTTGCAGTTAGTCGCACGTTCGTTTACATGTAAAACTTTTCAGTCTCTTCGTGTAAGTGCGACAAGTTGCATGAAGTTGCATATGAAAAGTTGCATTTGCAAACCGTGCTTTACTCCCAAATTATAAAGGTACATAGCCAAAATGTATATTAGCGACACCAACATTCTATAAAGAAGATGCTATATCAGTTCATGTTTTTTAAATTCACTACATACAATTAATATATAATTTACTATACTAACAAGTCAATCACATCAAAACTTTTGGAATTTTTTAATCATTGCTTGACGTTAACCGATATTTTTGCGATTATAAAAGTCCAGGAAAAAAGTCAGGTCATTAAACCACTTGTAAATTTATCACAAATCACAGTTGTTGACGTGTATAGTCTGAAAAGGCCTTTTGGAATGGCCACATACCCTGGGGTGGCCATTTACAAGAGCACGATGTATTTGGCCTCATTCTCCATACACGATTGGCTGGCCATTAACATAGAAGCCGGTTGTTTATCCTCTGATTCAGTGGCGATTCTAGCCTTAAAAGTCTGGGGGGGGGGCTAACCGGGGGCCAAACTCTCAGTTATAGGAGCCAACGCTAGCTATTTCTTTGGAAACTAGTAGAAACTAGTAGTAAATATGTAATTGGTACAGCTCTATCAAGGCTGTTATCATTATGCCAAATAGTTTTAATTAGTTGTGTAAGGAGCAGCTGTGTCCCCTAGGAAAAATAACAAAGAAAAATTGTTGCTGGGGGCTCCTAAAGGTTCGCGACCGTTTGTTATTTGACTAAAAGTAACTTTGTTCTGTTACTCCACTGATTTTTATCTGTTTAACAATAATGCATTACGATCATGGTTTTCAACAAAAGAACTAAACTTGATTGGTAAAATCTTTCCATAGTAGTTATGTCTTATATCCAACCTCCATGAGATCAAGCAAATCATTCTGTTACACGGAATTTCAATTCATACAATTTCGATAAGCAATAGTAGATTGCCAAGGTATACTGGGATGGTATTGGGCTGACCCTGCGCACCCCAGCGCAAGAGGGTGGATCACTAAATGATTGTCAAGAATGAGTTTTTCTTGGTAACTACAGAACTCTTGGCAACACTTGGTTTTACTTGGTAACTTATTAGAAAGAAGCCAAATTTCATAAATGTCCATCTCGGTTACAAACCAAAACGCTTATCGGGGCCCCTAGTTTGTAAATAAATGCAATAAAGATAGCATTGAGGAAAATAAAGAGAGCAACCCTAACAAAGTGAAAAAACGATTGAACAGCTTCAGCAGAAAACATTGAATTTTTAATAGAAACTTTTGAAAAAACTGGTGGGGGGCAAAACAAGGGGCAAAGAAAATTTCTTGGGGGCTGTGGCCCCCTTGACCCACCCTGTAGAATCGCCACTGCTCTGATTTCTCTCTTATATTTGAACTTGAACTTAGCTTTAAAGCCTTGAACTTGCCTTAGAAACGGTTGGTCTTGATAATATCAATTGCTGGCTTGCTTCATAAGGGGCCGATTTGGAAAAGTGAGCAAAAAACTAAAACTATATCTGCTTTGCTTGGCCTCCTGCGAGGCCCCCTGCAGTTTTTGTTGTGCTGTAGGTGTCCTTTGGCCTGTGATCTCCGAAGCTGCAGACAGGTAACAATGGACGAATCAATCGAAAGTGAAGATTTCATAATGGAGTTGGAGAATCCGTCACGAAGAGCCATCAGTATTAGTTCCTCAGAACTGAAAGTATTTCGCCGAGTTCTTCGTACTTGTGGCTTTTGGCATCCTCCCCACGCTCACTTTGCCGAGAGAGTGGCCTACCCTGTTTTCGTGAATTTGTTTCTACTGACTGTCTTGGTCTACGACATTGCTTCTCTCGTCATCACAGTAAAGGAGAGCTCCCACATCACCGAATCGTTGACAGAGCTCTACGTCTTAAGGCTAATGTTTCGATTCTGGATTTGGCTATGCCATATATTCACAATCAAGTATTTCAAAAGCCGTAGCTTGGAACACAATATCTTAGATTTTGAGGTACAATGTGATACCATCAAAGATCTTAAGTCAGCTTCAAAGTGTCTAAATTGTATTATGTTTCTATCTGGGATCCTAGCAGCACTTGTTATTATCATGCCCCTGTTGGTTTTATGGAAGTTAGATCCTCTTCTATGGCTAAAAGTCTATAGCCAGCCAAAGATGTTCATCAACTATGGCCCTATATTATTTGGGGATCCTTTTTGCTTTTGGGACATACCTATTTGTTTGTCACTAATCTGGATCATGTTTGTTCTCAACAAGACATTCAAGCTTCGACTAAAAAGCTTATCAAGCATGTATCAGAGATGGGAGAATCAAGTAGAAGATGCAGTTGATTTCCACTATACATATTATTCCCAGAAGATTAGAAGAAGCAGTGAGGCCCTTGTGCCATTATTTGCAAGTCACAATATATTCATGATAATGGCAACACCTATCATTTTTCGGTTTTACATCCTAATGATTGGAAATTTCACAGCAAGCAATGGCTTTAACTTTAAATGGAACATATATCAAGCAGTAGTTTTTACACTTTACTTAGTTGCCTTGTTTCTCAGCTGGGTGGTGCCAATGTATCTAGCTCAGAACCTTTTTGTAAATGAAGAGGAGTTTGCTTCTAAGGTGAATGACTTCTGTCCCATGACTTTGATCAACACTATGGACGAAAGCAGTTTTAGAAGAACTTTCTCTTCTCGTAGCGAACTGCAAAAGTTTGTTTCTTACCTTAACGCAAGAAAATCAGGATTCAGCCTAGGCAGCTATAGTTTCCAAATAAAGATGTCTTACTTCTCCTTTTATTTAGGCCTTATTGTACTTGTGCTTAGGCTTCTGACATGAATTGTGTTTTATGCAAATAGAATGTTCCATTGTAATATAACTTTATTATCATTTTATGTCTTTGTGGTAGAATCTTGCACAAGTGAATTTGACTTTCTCATCAAAGTTTTTGGAGAGCTTCTAAAGTTGTATGCAGAAGTAGATAACAGTGCATGAGTGGTCTTATAATCACCATAATAAAAATTCAACTAGTAATTACTCTCCAAGTTCTATACACTTATTCTGTTTCCATAGTATCTGCGCAAAATGTGCCAGAAATTTTTCAGAGAAGGTATGCACAACAAAACTGGTCTTCATGTGGTAGTTTCTCTGGCACTACTTCTTGTGTTATCATCTGTAATGTCAAATTGAACTAGCCATTCAGCATACAGTATTTACTTATATGCAGTTGATTTGAAGATATTTTACTAAACAGTATATTGTATTGAGTGTAAGTATGGCAGCCAGAGAGCTTCTTGCCTTACAACCCAATTCATACAGCCTCCTGTAGCTTGGGTATCACGAAGTACTTGTTTTTCAAGTACCATGTGAAAGATTCTTGTTGGTTGCCATGGAAGAGAACTTGGCAGCTTTGTGCATATTGTTTTGCTCAAGCAGCAACTTGTTCAATAACTTGTCTTGTTATTTGTTGTGTATGGTAATTTCTTCTTTTAATATATTTAAGCTATTCTTCACAGCAGATTCTTGATAAGAACTTTACAAGAAGGCATTATGATTTTATTAATAATACTCATTATTGGTGTTTATACCTGGAAGTCAGTCTCCTATCTTCCATTTATGAATATGACAAGATAAAGGAATCAAAACAACTAACATTTTGATAAAGTGAATGATATTCAGAAATTTTGCTTAACCAAAACCAGAGCCTGATATCCAAATGAATAAAAATGACTTTATTTGACCGTTCATGATGTTGAGGTGTTAGCATTGAAAGGAAGTCCATTTCCCAGAAACTGAATTACAATAATTCCTACTTAGGTGCAGGTAAAATACATCACTTGAGCTTTCATTCTGGGTAATCTACAGCCTCAGTTTGAAAGGTAAAATCTTTGAATTCTGACATGTTTATGGGTTTTAAAAGTTTAACAATCTTTATCTCCTACATGATGCCCATTAAACCGTTCCTGAGAAAATTGTTCCTCTAAGGTGGGCTTAACTTGATCAAAGATGGACTTATCACATTTTCATTATCTTCTGAATGTAGAGGACGAGGATCACCTCCTAATTGAAATCTTTTTGTTAAAAGTTTCTCGAATTTTAGGCAGAAAAGAGACTTTGAGAAATGAATAGAGAAGTGAATTTCTGTTAAAATGTACTACTTTTCTTCTTACTCTATTATAATTCCAATGGTATTTAACATTATTTAGCATTCAACACATCATTATTTCAAAATGCTTTTGGACAATCCATGCGTAAAGGTTTATACTATCATCTAGCAAAATGAGATATGTTTTATTTTCACGTAACTCTAAGACAAGTAGCGCAAAGTTCACCTTCGGATTAATGATTTTTTATGTTAATTATTTCTCGGACATTTTACAGGAGAGAGATTTTTAGAAAACGAGTGTAGAATAAAATGGAATGCACTACTTTTCTTCTTCCTCTATTATAACTTCCATTGTTTAAAAAGCATTTAACACAGCATGATTACAAAATTTTTGGACAATGCACGCGCAAAGGTATGTATTTTCACCTAGCAAAATGAGATATAAATGATTGATCTTCCCGCAATTCTGAGAAAAGTGGCGTGTTTCTATAGCATCATTCCATTCATCGCTGCAACTGAGCATACATTTCATAGCAATTCTCATGATGTTATTTACATGCCTCCGATGTAGCTATTGTCATACCCAAGTTACACACAGATGTAAAAATCAATGGTAAACCAGAACAGAAAAGAATTCTCCCTGGAAACTTACCCTATTCTCTTCACCGTAACGATTTGTCGAATCAGATGCCGGAAAGCAAAATAATGAAGGCAAACAAGAATGGCGTTCCAGTTATAAAAGGCATCGCTTTTGGAAGAATAGGCACCTTAGAGCGACCAGGAATCATTAGAAGTCTTGCTTGCTGTGCTGCTATACTGGGAAAGATGCACGCTGTCTTTGCTGTTTTGGCACTGGTTGTATTACCATTGTGCCTTGGTAAGCTTACGGCATCTCACAGTATTTAGTTATATTGCTCTATGGCCTGTATTACCATTGTGCCTTGGTAAGCTTACGGCATCTCACAGTATTTAGTTATATTGCTCTATGGCCTTTCGTGTAAAAATTTTATATCACTTTCACGTTTATTACTATTCATTTGGCAGAAATAGTTGCGTTGGACTCGGAACTGCAACTGCCAGTTGCATGTCGAGTGCTCGACTAATTGTGTGTTAAGAAGAGGCTTCACTTGCTTCATTCATCTACATCGCTCCACCTTGAGAATGACAAAATAATGTAAATCTTATTTTAGTTACTGATGGGATTTTTTTCTAGAATCTTTTACGGCTTATCAAATGTGAGTTTTTCTATCTTGATCATGGGTTCGTGGTTCGCAATGGGCTTTTCCTTTTACTAATTGAAACTCTTTTTTCCTTAGCTTGTGACAATGATCTGACTGGTGCAGCTGGTACATTAACGTCTCCCGGGTATCCTTCAAATTACCCTGATGGCAAAACATGTACCACAAAGATAACTGGTCCAACCGGAAAGATCATTAAGCTGAAATTCACAGACTTCGCCCTCGAGGAGTCAAGCGGATGCTATTTTGATTATGTTGAGCTGACGGATGGGGCAACTACCAAGAAGTATTGTGGGAAAACAATACCGGCTGAGTACACCTCAAAGAGCAACATTCTTACTGTTAAATTTCTCAGCGATGTTGTAACGAACGATAAGGGATTTTCTGCTTCATATATTGCTGCTGGTACGTTATTGACCTTATCTTATTCATTCTCATCGCACTCCACGTGTATTTTCCCGTTTATTTTAATATTCACTTTTAACACAAAGATGACTGCCTGACAAAACTAAAAGCAAAGAGAAGCTAAAGTTCTAACTAAAGGATTTGGTTTCAAGTAAACTCTTGCAATCTTTACCATGCATTTTCTCTTAGCTTGAATAAAAGTTGCTTAAACAATTGTTGGTGCTATATTCGACATTCGATTTTCGATATTCAATGTTCAATGTTTGATGCCTGATGTTAGATTTTCGTTGTTTTTTTCGATGTTTGATGTTCGATGCTGCCTACTCAACCCTTTCTGATAACCGTGGTTACATTGAAAAGTCAAGCGCAATTTCAGGCTTAGGTTAGACTGCAAAAATCGTTCTTTAAATGTGAATTTCTTTATTTCTTGCTAATCATGTTTGGACGCTACGACAGGCTCGTAGCTTGGAGTTATCTGGTTTAGTATTTCCACCGCAGCTTATTATGCCTTACCACACATTTGCGTCATCTAGCAACGTCATCTAGCTACGTCATCTAGCTACGTCATCTAGCTACGTCATCTAGCTACGTCATCTAGCTACGTCATCTCGCTACATCATCTAGCTACGTCATCAAATTATATCATCTAGTCACTTGTTGGTGTTTGGATAAATTGTCACCTCATGTCACTTGTTTGCAGACGCCCCACCACCTCTGCCACCAGCAACAGTAAATGCACCAAACTGTGGTACAACTAAAGTGGCTCAGTCCAGAGTTATTGCCGGGCAAAATGCAACCAAGGGCGCCTGGCCATGGCAAGTGGGGCTTTTCACCAAATACGGGAGCTTCTTCTGCGGTGGCTCTCTCATCGCTCCAAACTGGGTTGTGACTGCCGCTCATTGCCTGGAAGGCTCAAAACCAGGGGACATCAAAATCAAAGTTGGTGACCACGACACGACAGTTAGTGAGGGAACTGAGCAGGAGATTGAGGTTGAGAAGATTGTGCCACACCAAAAGTACCATGTTGGGTAAGTCTATACGGAAGCAGTATTTTCCCTCTTTCTTTTGAAAACATGTTTCTAATTGTAGACTGAAATTTCTCAAACGACATAGAGATGGTTTGAGCAAGCAAAATCTAGTACAATGCTTTAGCAACAGTGTTAATTGGTTTTAACGTGCTTTGAAAGACTTTTAGCTGTGGCTGGATTCATTTGAATAACGTTAGTTTTCAGCATGATAAACATTGAAGCACATCTTTCAAACAGGGAGAGTGCAAGTGGATGTGTGTACCATCAACTGAACAATGATGTCGGCTTGCTGAAGCTTGCTAGGCCAGCTATGCTTAATGACCACGTGAACACGGTATGTCTTCCAACCCAAGGCAAAAATGTCGCTGTCACTACCAAGTGCTACATTACAGGTACGAATTGTTGATGTTAATGTTGCTTTATTGAAAATGACCTCTGAATTTGAACAGCTTCCTGAAAAAACAAAGATTAGATGGATTGTGTAGAGCTTATCGTGTTTGTGAAAATGAGAAAATTGAAAGACTATTCACAACAAAATACTTCTTTTCCATGGACTCTATATTTCTCTGCCACCTTATGAAATATACTTCCTTAGAAAGGCTGAGGTAAGATTACGCATCCTGGTACATCGTTCATTGTTCAATATAGTTCCTTGTGATCCGTAGGCTGGGGTAAGATCAAGCACCCTGGAGACACGCACCATTTGTTGCAACAGGCAATTCTCCCCATTGTTGACACAACTATATGCCAAAGTAAAATAGACGCTGTGAAGTACAACATAAAGATGTCCAACCAGATGGTCTGCGCCGGTGAAGAGGGCTCAAAGAAAAGCGGTTGCCATGGTGACAGCGGTGGTCCTTTGGTCTGCATGGACGGCACTTCCAGCAAGTACATATTGCAGGGTGACGTCAGCTGGGGCTCTGGTCGATGTGACACGGCCGATGTCTTCTCCGTGTTTGGTCGTATGTCTGAATTCAGGCAATGGATCGACAATACGCTGAACGCCAACTAATGAACTGAACAGCTACATTTAACATGGTTCTTTCATTGTAAAGAGAGAATGTGCGAATAATCACGTAAAATGCTATAAATGAGAAGATTTTTTTGTCCCATTCCTGGCTCTTGTGTCTAAACTAATTTTTTGTTCGGTCTACATAGCATGCACTTGGTGCTGTGTTGCAAAGCCACTCATGGCCTAGGCATTTCGCCCTTTGCAACTTCGAGACGGCTGCAGGGGTTTTTTCTTTTGCTCGTGGGAACGTGCTGCTTTGCTATTTCTTCTAATATTTATGCATTGTGCTGCATCCCACATACTCAGCTTCACACCGGCAAACATTTAGTCATAAATTACTCCATGGCTCAAAATATCATGTTGATGTCGCTTGAAATCGGACGTCTTTGAAATTTTGATTAAACGAGTTTCTAAGAGCTGCTTTTTCTGGCTTCTAGCCAAGCAACTTAGCTTTCATTCTAATGTAAATCACGAGCAAATGAGTGTTGTGTTATCAGAATTGATTGACTTCCTTCTGGTGCCAGATATATCAGTTGGAGCTCATCTTATTCGCGGAGTAGCTCGTACTTGGTTCCCGTGAATGTTTGACACCAAACTGGCTTTCACCATCAACCTCTGAAAAGAATGTCAAGATACGAATGCACCTGGGAAAGCCTCATAATTTAAGGCATAAGCTACGACTTTATAACTTGACCCGGACCAAACTTTGAACGCTTTCTTGGCAGCATTTACGATGGCTTCTCAAAATGAGACAATATCTAATCTTGCTATCTTGGACTCCATCCAAGGACGAGCCCCTCAGAAAGTTATATTATCAATTCGCTCTCCATCCACTCCCTGATTGCAGCCCTCTAAAAACCTTGTTGTCGCTTATTGAAACCGCATCGGTATCCTTGAAACTTCTGACATAGGAAAAGTTAAAAAACAGTGAATAGTCATTCAGGTACAACAATGATTCCATTTCTAACTTAGTTAGAAGAAAGTGACCCATCAATGGCTTTTATGTGAAACTGGATTGGACTTTCCTTGGACCGGGAAAACGTGAATAAGCAAATTTAATAGCGTGATTTCGTGAATTAATAAGGTTCGCTCGTGAACGTGAGTGAGTACTGTTCACTTTTTATGCGTGGATCCAGGGCCACCGAGAGGCGGCTTGGGCCCTGGGGCAAAGTCCCGGTCGGGGCCCTGGAGTCAGATCCAAAGAATTTTTGGGACCACGCCCTTTCTAGAATGGGATACACCCATTATTTCCAAACTTTTGTGCACGTTATAGAATATGAATAAAGTATCCTAAAATGTAATAAAATCATTAATTCTAAAGATAAGCGATTTAAATACGCTCTTGACCACACCCTTTTAGCTGATTAAAGTGGACTTCCAAATGTGCTCCTTCAATTCTGGTCATTTTTCTGGTCATCAGGGAAACTCACCTTAAAAGATGAATCCGTAAATTTTTCATGTATGTGAAAAATTTTCAAGTTGAAACAATTTTCATCATAATTTGGGGGCCCCTTTCAGGCCGAGACCCTGGGAAAAACTGCCCCCCCTGCCCCCTCTCTGCGCCACTGCGTGAATCAGTAACGTTATCGGGAAAGTCAGTAACATCAAGGTAGTGATGGGAAAGATGATTAACGAAGAGCATTTTTCATTTACGATATATTGGTTGATCGACTTTACTGACCACTTAATTGCCAGAAAGGAAATTTGCCAACACTCCCTTCGAGGTTTGAGTTCCGAACACAAATCAAGTTCACATGAACGTAAAAGCCGAAAACCTTTGCGTGAAAATAGAATTTCCCAACTTGTCAGGAATGTTTGAAAGAGGAAATTTTTAAAGTTTGCTAATTATACCTTTAGGGCTACTACACTCAATAACTTTGCCTACGATACAATGCCTGCCAAAAGTCTTGGAAGACTCGCTCTTTTTTTCTTGCAAGAACAAAAGTCTTGGAACACCTCGCCCCTTAAAGAATGCTGAAGTCTCGAAGTTTTCCGTAAAAACAGATATCTCAAATGCCTTCATACCGCAGTACATTATGTAAGTTTAGTAATTGCTAATTTAACATAAATATTTTCAACACATGAACAATTTTTTTAAGAATTGATTGGTTAACCCCGGAATACACAACTTTATTCAAGATAATCTCAGTCAACGCAGAGGAAACCACATTTCAGAAATACCTCGTTCTGATTTTCGCGCCTTCAAAAATATTGACGATATCAAGATGGCCGCCCGCCTAGAGAGTACGTCAGGAGAACCAGCCAAATCTGTTGCAACCAAAAGCATGGACGAGCAAGCTAGTGCGATGAAGGGGTCTCCAAGTATCATTGCTGACGTTTTGAGCAAGAAAGGCCTAAGCTCCGCAACTTCACTGAGTCAAGCAATGAAGGAACTCTCTGAAAAAACTGATTCGTTGAAGGTAAACTTTAGGCCACAAGTCCATGAAGTGACCTTTTTCTGCTAACAACAAGTAAAGATAACCAATGCTTGTATCTAAAAACTTTAGCAATGATTATGAGAGAATGCATGTAGATGAAAATTTTTGGTTTTTTGACAAAAGAATGAATCCTGCTGCTGGAATTGTTTCGGTGATGTGGTATCTATAGATCTAATACGTTGGTGTTTTGAAATAGTAAATGATGTTGTTATGCCATAAACATATCATTCTGATATGGCGATTTTCAATTAAATTTCTATTATCTTAGAGTCAAATGTATGGTGTGATTTACAAGCAGTATACAGAGTTTTATCACGAGTTTAATTTGGGAGACGAGCTAAACAAACAGTTAGTAAGGTTAATCAAAGGAATTAATAAACTTGGCGACGATATCCAGGTAATTGTTTCCGTTATTCACACTTCTCGCTATTTCTACGTAATTTTGTGATATTTCTAGGACTGAATGTTGTTTTTTAATCTTTTGATGGATAGTTGTAGAATTGCAAAATAAATCTGTGGAACCTGAAGTAAACTGCTTTCAAGTAATATCAATTTTTTAGGCTTACTATCATTTTAGTCTTTCAGCTTTTACCTTTTTTTGGTGTATCTTACCAGTGGCATGCCGGAGGGCTTTTGAATGGGACACCCCCCACATCCCCTACTTCGGTACGCCCCTGTATCTTACACTTCAAATTTTTCCTTTTTCTTATGATGTCTGAAACCCACAAAAATTGCTAAAAAACATGAAAGTAACATCATTTATTAAAGAACAGTTAATTTAACTGGCTTTGGTTCCAGTATTAATCATTTGTTTTGGAGTTGATCACTGAGCAACCTGTATGGTTAATTTCAAGAATGAAACCTTGGTGACCATGGCTACGGCAGGATCTGAATTGCATCAGCTGACTAGTGATTATGAAAAGAACCATGAGATCATCAAGGCATTGAAGAAGTTGCTCAAGGTACTGAAAATAGATTCAAATTATCTTTGTAGACAGATTATGTTAAGCACTGGTTTTTTCATGAATCATCCTTGATAGATAGAAGATTTTCTCATCATTTACAGACTGAAAATCCTAGAGCAATATTTTTCTATTAATATGTGTAGCTGAAAAAACCCAAAATATTTTAATTCATGTATTATTGTAACTTTTATAATATCAATCTTGATGATAGCAATGATGAAAATTTTTCTTTTCGATTCCAGTTAGAATTGTAATTGCAAGTCTCCTAATCACATAGCTAATTTGCATGTGCCTAACCTGGGTTCACAACAAGGACTATACCATAAGAACGATCATGATAACTTAGCAATGACAAGAACAGCGACAACAATAATGATGATAATAGTGATAATTTGGTTTGCCTAAGATGATTGTTAATGGATTAAAGAGATTTAAACATAATCATGCGTTTCCTCCCTTCTAGATGCATGACTGTATACATACCTGTGCTAATGGCATTCATTTCAAGGATTATCTTACTGCAGCAAAAGCTGTCAGAAACATGGTGAGAAAATTTTATTATTTTCATCAATGTGAACAATTGTTTTGTTAATTTTTCTCCATAAGATGTAAGAAGCTTACAGTATTTACAACATTGCTGTATTGATTTCTCATCTACCATGTCTTGTCCATGCGGGTGATCCTCAATAAGGTATCTTCTTGTATTTTTGTCAATGAAAAAGCATATCCTGTAGTTTTAATATTCCAATAAATGCCTTTATTCTGCAGCAATAGCTCTAGTTCAAATTTTATAAGTCTCATCAAATATTAAATGCAACATGCATTTCTGAGATGGTTTGCAAATGCTATGCCTGCTATTTCAAGTAGTAAACTTTTTTTGATAGAGGACCTATCTGAACGAACTCTCAGCAGACACGTGTGAAGTCAGAGTGTTCAAAGCCATCACAGTATGTTTAATTGCAATTATTTTCTTTCTAATAGTATAAACATCTAAAAATGATTTTTGGATGCAATCTCTTAAGCAGATGCCCCAAATTGCAGCTAGTTTTGTAAGTAAGCCAAAATGCTAACCCTGTCATTCCATTCCCCTACAATCATAGAGAATTTCTTAAACATTACATAACTGGCATAGGACTTCTTGGTTGGAATATGATTTTTAGGATTTTCTGCAGTGGCTTAACTTACCTGGAAGTCTACTATCTATATAACACCTTGCTTTGGTTTGTCAAATTGTGATTTGAGCTGCAAGAGTTTGGTATTCTTTTTTGGTACTAGTTGGCACAACCTTACCTTTTGTAAATTAAATGTTCATAAGATGTGGTTGTGATTAAAGCTAAAGCCGTTTTGTATAGACCACAAACTTGCAAGACTAGAAGCGAGACAGTGGCTGTAATGTATGTTTTCAGAGCTGGGTTCATTGTCCAGGTAGCATCTTTCAAGCAGAAAGCTTGATCATGCATAGTTTCAGCATTTAACTAAACACTTTCCAGCCATTTGTAGGACACACTGGTATCCAATTGTCTCTTTATATTAAATAATACTTGAGTTCACTGAATCTCGTAGTCTTCTATCAATGTGAGTAGGGATGTGACATTTTTGTAAGTGATTCAAATTGGCCTAAGCAAAGCTGTTATCCACTTTGTTTTGTGTCTCTGTTTTTATAATTGGCTAAAACATGCAGTGAAACCATTGGCTGTTTTAATTGGATTTTTTGAAAAGCCCGAGCTGGTAATCGATCTTAATTAAGATTATAAACAAGGATTATCATGTTGGTTCGGTTTTGTGGTTAGATTCGCCAACACTGCATTCGATGAGACACAAAGGTATCACTAGAAGCGATTTTGGAACATAGCCTTTTGTACTCAACCTCGCGCAACGAGTTCCAGAGACTAGAAGCAGCTCTTGCGTGCTGCTACGTCAGTTGTCAGTCCGTTGTGATCAACAAAAAGTATTATATTTTGTATTACACTGCATTGGTAAAGCCTCCACCTAGCAACCCAGTGTGATGTAGTTAAGCCCACTACAGCCTTGGATTGATTTCGGGTAATGATTCTACCTAAACACCAATAACTCGTTGCGACAAGCAACCTGTAATCTATGCTTATTTGATGTATATGAAGTCGGTTCTGACGCCTGTGAATGGAGCTTTTTTGGTGGCTTTTACATATTGACTAGCTTGATATACGAATGAAGGAATATAGACACACTTTTTATTTGCAAAACCTCAAAAAATTCCTCAATTATAAAAGTTGACATGTATAAGAAACATTTTGGTTCAAAAACACTAAGTCGGCTGATGAACTGTTCCTTTCCCTCCTCCTCAAATGACTATGAATGACAAGCTTGAAGAGTTGGCTTTTTCAATCGAAATCTTCTCCTTAGTCGTTGCCATCTTTATTCCGGAGCCTTGACTGCTTTTTAGCCCTACATAAGCAACTTTGGTGACATGGCGACACGCTCTTGCATTTATGCCGTACTTCAAAGCTTTTAGCAATTTTAACAGTGGTCCTGATTCTCAACCCGGATGCTTTCGAATCCCGTGCTTAATTTTCCGGTTTCCGGTCCTTGAAATACACCTGGTATAATGGTTGGCACGTTAAGCGTTAATGGCTAATGGTGACGTCATTAACTTTCTTACTGATGTTAATATTGACATGTCAATGTATCTTTGCACACTTTGCCCTTGCAGGAAGAATACAGGGGAAAGAAAGCATTGTTGGTGTCCATTCTTGAATCCGACTGGTCGCAGCTAATTGACTGGAACACGGTCGACTCGGTCTCCTGGGACAACGTGGAAGGCCACTTGAGAACGTCCCTTAGAGTTCGGGCCGCAGGTATTCTATAGCATGCCGAATCATTACCCCTCGTGGTATTCGAAACTGCCTTCAAAGCCCTGCAGCAGACGCAAACTGCTATCCTCCATAGATCAAGTAGAAAGAAGGCATCCTTCTAAGAGAGGCTTTATGGTGTAATTGGTTTTATGAGAGTATAAGGGTGACCGGTAACTCTTGCATCTTTTGATTGGCTTGCTGCAACTCATCTCAACCATAAACAACGTCAATTTTCCAGCTGTACACATACTTCAAAATTGACAAACACGTCTTATGACGCTGCAAGAAATATTTTATTTTCTGATTCATCGACTGATATATTAGTTATTTACAAGGGTATCATATTTCCAGTTTTTAATTGTTAACATGCATATTATGTGCATTATTAAGGCTAAAAGCTATACAAGGTCATTTATGGGTAGACTTCGTGATACAATCACATAGTATTTACATGTAGATGCCCAAAAACTCGAGCTGATTATATCATCGATGAATGGGTTTATTTGTGATCCATTGTCCATATGGCCATAAGGTCCATTTTATAACTCAATTGACAGCTTTCGTCTTTTTTTTCTAGATGCCAAAACTCATGGAGTCGCCTCGGTGACGTCACTCTTCGAGGCCATGGACTCTGTTGGTATCTTTGATGCAAGATTAAAGAGTTTCGGTACGTCAATAAGAACGGGGGTTATTACAGAGAAAATGATAAAAACTGAAAAATCTTTTTACCTGCTTTTGGAGTAATTTTTTCGTGGGCCACTTAAGGCTTGCATGCGACGCCCTTTAAATCAACGGTCAATTTCCCATTGAGTGGAAAAACTTTTTGTTGATCAAATTTGTTAAACATAATGTAAATCTAAAATTCATTGTTTAAAGCATTGGGTGATTCTGATATTGATATAAGGATATTGAAGTAAAATATTTCACTAGTGTCATAGTATCCATATTTTTTTCTCAAAAGCACTGGCCTTCTTTTGCTGACCCTGAGTTATATGCATCCTTCATGTTTTCTCGTTTTCTTTTTTTTGTGATGTGCGACCAAGCCTTTCATCCTTCATCAGGTTTGTTGATCTGGTCTGTTTCACTAATCTGCAAACTCGCCATTAAAAAAAAGAGCGTATCATGTATCATAGATTTTTCATAATTTCAAGACCCAATTCTGACTCTCAATATATTTCATTTTTTTCTAGCTAAGAGAATGCTGAACTACTTGCTGAAGCCGTTCGCGAAATTTCCCAAGTTGGTTTTGTTCTCTTTTTTATTTATTAAAGATATAGCCCCAAGACCTTAAAATAAATGTATCGTTTTTTTATATAACGTCTCGCCTTTGACGAGAGAATCTTTCACTTTTGGCAACTAGTGCATCATAATGTAGCCAAAGCTTAATGTGTAACTTTTAAGGTCAAAATCTCATGACTCTTAAGGAAGAAGGACAGGTTTTTCAAGCCTTAAATTTTTATTTTTGTCCACGTGTTCTATGACACACTTATGTTCAGGATATTTGCATTATCCTTACTTCATGTTTCCTTACTTTCATTTTTGTGTTTCAGCATAAAGCCGGTTGTAGAGAATGATAAGGTGGGTGTGGTGTATATAACTTCGCCATTCAAGTATTCATTTCTTTGCTTTAAAAGGGGATCTCTACTGCTTTTTTCAACGAGTTCCAAGCGAATTTGAGATTTTTCAGTGTTGAAGAAAATCAAGAAGTAATCAGTGCGTTTAATGAATTTTATCCTAGTATGGGACTTATTAATAGTTAGAGTGGTAAGATAGTTATGATATACACCTAAAGATAATTCTAAAGATTAAAGCGATTAAATCCTAAAGATAATCCTGAAGATCAAGAAATAAATATGGCTTATGAAACTCTTTCTGAAATATTAAAGTAGCTACCCTTCTTTTTTTTGTTTTACCCTTAATTTGAGTTATCAGATTTACTATAGAGAAAAGGTATACATACAAATCTACACCCGTTATTACCCGCATTTGAATATCAAACTGATGTTTTCTTGGCTCAAAATGTCCTTTTTGGTTAGAACAATGTAATAATCGGTGATGTTTTTTGCAAATACAGAACAAGGAAGCCCTTGTCTTTTGTTCTCACAGAAATTTACATAGGCAATTGTCATATGATAGTCATCAATGTTGTCATAATTGTAATCAGATTCAGTACTCTAGATAATATTTAAATTTTTAATTTGCTAGGCTTCATTTTGCTTTTTCGTAGTTGAAAATTGCGAGAGAAGATACCAAATCTAAAGGCAAAAGAACTGATCCCAGTAAGTTTTTAAGCCCGTAAAGCTACAACTGACGCGAAATTTGATAAAACATTTTATGACTGGCGTTTATTAGAGAAGTCGTCAGCTGTTTATAAATTAAAGAAGACTGTAAAAGATGTTTCAAGGTCTCTCCTCTGTGATTTCTGAAAATATTTGCATAAACATAGCCTGGTCAACTTGTTAATTTTTTGTCTGAGAGTAATTTGTACTTATATCATTATTTATGATTCTAAACTTTGCCAATTAAAAACAGCTAACAAGCAAAATCGACAGGATAGTACTGGCCTTATTATATTTTCTTTTCTATATTTTGATTTTCCTCACTATTTGTTGCCTCCTCGTATCTTTTAGCATTCTTTTAACTCAAAGGACACGGCTACATACTTTCGCTCTGTTATTTATACCAATTCGTAAAAAGTTAATTAAAGACAATTTTTGGAAGGCTAAAGTATATCATGTGTTATTTTAATAAATAGTTATATTGGTATCAATATAAACAAATCACATTTTTTGGGCTAAAACTGGCTTCAATATTAGGTACTTTTACAAAGAAGCTCTCAATTTCTCAAAATTTTTTACCCTTATTTATAGCTAATCGTTTACGTTCTTTCATAGTGTCTTTGTTTCGAAAACTGGGTATAGTTATTCAGTTTGTGATCCGGAACGTGTTTCCGGACGTTCAAGAGGATGCAAAGAGCCCGGAAACTAATGCGGAAAACACAGTTCACGAATCAACGAAGGACGATTACAGGAAGAAATTAAGTATGTTTAGTTCTGTATGGTTAACTTAATGCAATCAAAAGGCTTTTAAATAACCTATGCTAGGTGTGCACTTTGAATAAGTACATTGAGTTTTATTTGATAATGATTCGAGGTAAGGAATGGTAAGTGGTAAGTGGAATAGAGGAGAAGACAGGAGACAATTTTCAACTCTCTTTTCTTGCAACTTTTCAGTTTTTATCATTTTTTTGCTAGTAATGAATCAAAGATCTGTGCATGATGCACAACACGTTTTAGGAGCAGTTAACTTTCAATCAATATGATATGATGGTTGCAGGGTGGAACACATTTCCCATTACCAGCTTTGCCTACTTAAAACCAAGCTTATTATGAATCTCTTAACTGCTGTAAAAGTCTCTGAAGTATTCAGTGCTTTTTACTCTGAAGTATTCAATAGGCTATATATATTTCAGTCGTGAAGTTTGCAAATCATCTAATGCTGCTTTACATGGTATTCTAGAGTTTTATATTTGGCCTGGGCTCAGTGACTTGATTGTCAAAGATTGCTTGTCAAATGCTGTGCCGTCAAACAACTCACAGGTAAAAACGTGTCCCCATTTCGCAAACGCATCCATTGCAAATGCAAATGCAAATGCAATCATTGCTTTTTTTGGCCACTAGCCACCGATTTTGCTCTAATTATCAGTTTTCGTGTGTGTTCTCTTATTGATGTTCCTCTATCAGAGTGTTATAACAACAAAACCTGCTCTATGCTCCTAACGGGTAGCCCTTAAGGGTTACACAGGGGTTTTCAGAGTTCATAGAGATCTATATTTATATGGGCTGGCAACAGCATAACTTCTATAAACCACATGCATCTCCGAAGTTAGATAGTTACTGCATAGCATTTGAGACACCAACGACGTTTTACTGGTCCTTTCCCCCTAAAATTGATTTTTTATTCACAAAGATCAAATAGATTGATTTAAAATTCTTAACACTAAATCCTATTTGCTAACATCGCTTTGGAGATAGCAAGTTGACTCAGCTGTTTTTAAAGGCATGGATTCGAAGACAAATAGCTACTAAAGTTGGTATAGCTGCCCTAAATACTTAAAACACCCAAACACAAGTGCTTCTCTTGTTTATGGCTTGTCATGGATCTAAAACTCATAGCAATTTGTGTGCTAAACACGAGGCTGTTTTATGAACTCTCCTTTGTCATTTAAAAAACTAATTACCAAAGGCCAATGGATATTTTATTTTGATGGACGAATTTCTTTTCAGATCAAAGAGTACGAACTAGTTGTCAAAGCGACGAATGCTTTTGAGCAAGAATTAATTTCATTAGGTGAAAATCTATAGTTTAGATTGTTTATATAGACCTATATGATGTGAATTAGATCTCCATGTAGATTTTATGTTGTATTATCATATATTAATGTGATCAGTAGGAGATTAGCACCTGTGTAATGATCGCACCAAGCGTAAAACTGGGAGAATCAGCTCAGAATCAGCGCAGAATCAGCCCTTTTTATATACCACAATCATGTACTGCTCTGTCTGTTTGGTATCGAGTGCTTTATTAAAGACGCAGGCAGCAATAGTCCTTAATTATTTTACTTATTTACTATAATTATACATATTTGAATATAGATTTTGCTTTAAGCTATCAACTTTGTGACTTCTTAAGTTGGTAGAATTAAAGCTTCATGTTCGACAAAGCAAGAAAAAGCCCCAATTTTAGTGATGCTTTCCATATACGGTGTCATTTTTAGGCTCTTAGTTTAAGCACATATTTTAGAGAAACGAAGTTTTTATGAGATTTGATGTGGTTTTCAGGGTTTCTTGATGAAGGAGACATAGACTTGAGTACCTACGTCAAGGGCATCAACATCCACTTTGCTAACAAGAAGGCAAGTTACCAATATTCAGTCATCGTCACTCTTCTTCCTCGATTTCTCTCCTACTACTTCTCGTGCATTTATGTTCCAACTATTTCAAGTGCAACTGGCTATGCAGTTGTATGGATTATAGCAATTTGATCTCCTTTTTATTGCCTACATATTCTGTCTTTTTATATTTTCACTAATCGTGATATTTTCCCCATTGCAGAATGTTTGGGGTTTTTTTAACGTGTCAACTTGAAGTATATAGTTATAGATTTCGTCAGACAAACAGTGCAAACTTCTCTTACAGCTTACGACTTGAATGTTTTCGCTCTTTAAATCATCTATTGATTATTCTTGCGGGATTGAATTGACAGAACGACCTATTGAGGGATTAATTTTTTGGTTATCTAACTTCTATCATATGAATAATAACTTCTAGGAATGTATGGTTGACTAGTTTAGTGATATGGACGTCCAATATGATTAACCTGTCCTTTCTCATTTACAACACGAAGTCCAAATCCTTTCACATTCCAGTCCCTTTCTTCAACAGTTTGTTTTGTCATTTGCAGATCCAGGATTTGCTAGAGAAGGCTCGTAGTCTGATGACGTCAGAAATCCACAGCATGGTTAAGGTGGAGGAGGACGAAGACAGAGCTCGGATCGTCGTGAATGTTGACGAGAAGGAGAAAAAGTTCACAAAGGAGACGAGTCTTTTGGTGAGCCTTAAGCAAGACACTCCAATGGGCCAACAGTCTGTGACCAAAGTCCTATATAGTCACAGCCACAATCTGAGTCTTGTTGGGTCACTCCTACTATGTGTCTTTCGTTACAGCTTTAGTGACGTCATCAACCTTTTCTGTTTCTCTTTACACACTTACTGAGCAAAGGCATTGTACAGGTTAGAGTGAAAATTAATTTCAGAATTCACATGGCTAATTTGCATAACGGATGGGGTTCGAGAAGTTTTCAGCTTCACTGAAGTAGCTTGAACACGTTGATGAAATGCTCGAACACGCTTTCTGGACAGAAAATGTTTTGTGACGAAGAAATTATTGCAAAAGGCCACTCTTTACTCTTAAAAAATGCTTAAGTAGTAAGTTTTTATAGCCAGAGGAAATGGAGGAGAAAAAAGTTTGATGTTTACGAAATATAAACACTTTATTGTGTCTTCTGAATGCATTTGTGATTGAAAATTCGATTCAATTTTGTTAGCTTGCTGGCCTCAAAGATATTCCAGAGGGAAGTTTTGCCACGAAGATTTTTAAATTTCCTGAGTGCCGTATCAGCGAGTCGACTCAGAAGCTCCGGGACCTCGTTTACAAAACTCTAATCGAGGCATCGATGGCCACGCCTCAAGTGTGAGTTTGGGAGTTTTTTGTTGATTCTTTGTATCCTGTTTTAGGTGCGTTTTAATGGTAGCTTGTTTGCAAAGGGATTCTCTTCGATATGAGATGGATTTATAGAAATTTGTAAATGTCCTGCACTAGGTAAAAACGTAAACATTTATTATTTAATGGCTATTATTTGAATATGATAGCTATGTGAGACTTGCTAATCGCCCCCAAGCAGATTTGATGTGCAACTTTTGATTCATTAAAGGATAAAAACTGTAGCTGCCATCAGTTAAAAACTTCTTTCACCAAACTAATTACAAGCATCTTTTTCTATCTTTCTTGAGTCTCTAGAAAACTGAATCGAATCTAACACTAAACCTTCTTGAATTACTACAAATGGATTTTGTTTTAACATGCTCTATGTCGAATTTCCCATAACAATTTTCGCACGACTGGCCAAGTACAACCTATCAGATCAAAATCATATTTGGTGATAATCATATCGAATTTTCCCATAGATATCTCAGTGTGTTCTTTGTTATAGTATAAGCTTTGTTTGGGTATATAAACAACTCTGAATCGAAGTATTTTATTGTTATACAATGTCATGATCAAATACAGGTCTTTCCTCTGGACACTTTCTTTGATCTTTACCCCCACCAATTCGGCATTTAACAGCATTATCAGTCTTCTGTTTAAAAAGCTAAATATATTTTTCTTCTTTCACTTAAACAAGTAGCATTGAATTCACACACAGTAATACACACGAATGTACAGCGGACGCAAACAAGTGCCGTTTTCAATACTTCTATTTTTTTGCTTTGATTACCTGTTATCAGTCAATCTAGGATTGTTTTCTTCCTAGGGCTATACAGCTGTTCTACTGTGTTCGAAATATGTTTGAGCTGTTTTGCGACGTTGTGCCAACGTACCACCGAGAGAGCCTAGAACTGCCGCAACTTGCCGCCCTTCATTACAACAATTCGATGTTCCTGGCTCATCATTGCATCACGCTGGGACATCAGTTCAAACAAACTCTCCCCGATGTTTTGAACCAAGGAGCAGCAACATTCATCGATCTGGTTCCGGTGCTTAGAAAATGTGGACAAAAGTGCTTTCTGGACAATCTGGTGAGTAAAATTTGAGAAATAATAAAGGTGAGAGATTAAAATTAAATGGAAGATGTCGACATGTATTTATCCGCTTTAGCATATTATTATCATTAATTTTCATTTAAAGTTGGCTTTCTAATTTAGATGGCTAAAATAACAGCTGGTTAAAGCAAACTATAGCTACAAAAAAATATTATTATTTACAATGAACAAGAACAGAAGAAAAAAATAATAATTTAAAAACCCTATGAAATAATCATGTATAAAACTACACAATTTGCAGGTGCATTTATTACCTGTTCACTGTTTTATTTTTTATGTTTTATGTTTTTTTAAAAAATTCTTGAATTGTGCAACAATCTTTCGAAACATTAATACAGCCTTTACACTAAATGTTATCTGTACCATAAATAGTCGTCAAATATAAGCCTAGAAGTATAGCCTAGAAATCCTTCTTAGCTCTGATTTTCCTAATGTGTTTTTCTGTCATACAATCATATGATCTCGCGGATTTTCTGCAATTTCTTTCTGGTCTTTAAAAAAACCAGTTAGCTAATATTCAACAGATGACGTAGGCACGTACCCTATTGGTTTATCTATCTATAGTTTTAATTGAGGCAAGCCTAATTCCCACGAAGGATAGGTCCTTCTCAATTTAAGCCAAAAATTATCAATCAACGGGGCTTTAGAGACTCGACCGAATGAGACTTTGAATGATTAAGAAGGTCTTCACGTTTTTTTGACACCAGTTAATGCTGCTTCGAGCTTTCAAAGAAACAGTACTAGTGTTAGGTTCTGATAGTTATTACTTACTTTGGATTTCATTTACTTTATGCAAGAATTCTTAGGTAATATTTTTCCGAAAATATTTGTGCCAATGGCAGAGCCAACAATCACCTTTTCTGTTTATTTAAAACGGCACATAGAAAATTTTCAATTCTATGATTTGTAAACTGTCTCATAGTTTTGTAAGGTATTTACCATACATCATAAGCTTGTTTATGTAAAGCTAATTTTTATGTGTCGACAGTGTTTTTATGTTACTATCATTCTTCTTGCTTTAGAAAAAACAGAAGCTGCAATTATTGGATATCATAGCAGTTTGCGATGGATTTAGGTCGTTGGATAAAGATGATGATGCCTTTGCTACACAGAAAGCATTCGACCAGGTAATGCAATAAGGCATCTTCTCGCAGATCTCCACAGCAATGCTTCAAGAATACCAACGTTGTAGCAATGTTATTGTAATACGAGGGGCAAGTCATGTTATCAGACGCACTTTGGCAGCCTTATAATAGAGATGGGTGCACAGGGTGGACTGGTGATTTGAGATGAATACACAAGGAGGTTCGGCGATTGCTAGTCTCTTATGCTTAACTCGTGGTTGATGCAAGGCTCCTTCCATGTACTTACACGACGCTTTGCGTGTAGTTTTGTCCTCATGTTCAGCGTCTTTTGTCCTCATGTTCAGCGTCTTTTGTCTTTTTGCAGATCATCAACCAGCTGGTTCGTCTCAGTAGAGTGTGGAAAGATGTTTTGCCCAAACATGTTTATGACGTCAGTGTTGAACTGCTGTTTCATACTGTGCTTGATACCATCATCTCACAAATCATGCAGCTAGAGGTACGAATAGAAAATTCAACTCTTACGGGTGTGTCTAGAATGAATCTTCAATGCACTGTTAGTGCACGCTTTGTAAATAACCTGTATTTTAGTTGTTTTTATGTAGAATCTGAGAAAATTTGCTAGAGCGATCGTAGTAAATATCAAGGTGTCAATTCAATGTTTTCTTTAAACTATTTTGTCAAAATGTCAAAATACAGTTCACTGTTTCCAGCAGTCCCAGACTATAAAAAATGGAGCCACCATTTTCATCAGCCATCATTATGTGATTTCATTAAAGCGTAAAATATTGTTCTTCCAATGAATGCAGCGCTTTTGATGAAGATTACTATTTGCCTTCTGTCGAACAGAGCCCGAACCATTGTAACTGTACTTGCTTTTCAACGTATGCAACTTTTAAGCTGCTACTTCACGTATAATGCACTAATTAAGCAGCCTTATGTTACCTCCTGAAGCCTGTTTTGTGCATCTCTTGACCCCTTATATTTTTTCTCTTTTGTAGGACATTTCCAGTGAGCAGGCGATTCAGTTCCACAAACTTCTCAAAGTCCTGGTCGATCGATCTGTTGAGATATTTGCCCTAAAAGCCAAGGACCAAGTTACACCTGGGGACATGGTGAAAATCAAACACACTTCTTTTCAAGTTTCATTATTGTAGAGACTGCCCAATCAAACGCATTTATTTAATTACGCAGTTAAGAAGCAGGTTAAAGGTTAAAGGTTAAGGGCTAGAAAATGTGAAAGCTCAAATCTCCAGTTTTTCATCGGATCAATGAGCATCTTATCTTTCACTAGGACAATCTTTGATGGCTCATTTACGTAAACTATTTCTTAACCATAGCACCAAACACAATAAATGTTTTTTTTTATTATAGGCGATAATTGAATTTTGTCTGATTCTCCTTTCACCTGTGCCAATTTATTCATGTTTATGTCTTTCACTTCAAAGGCTATACAGTTGTTCTCTTACATTCTGCAGGGCTACATCGTCAAGATTCCATCATGGCAAAAATTTACTGAACTCATAGAGATGATGGACTCCTCATTGCAGGGAATCGTAGATCGCTGGGCAGACGGAAAGGTAGGTACAAAGTACAGACAGTACCCCAACCTCTTCTTTATCATCAACAGTCCTCTTGCTGTTTCTGATGCGTGCCCCTTTTCCCCGTTAAAACCTGGCGGGGCTTTGGTTTCGAGCAAATGGTATTCAGTACTACTTATAAACAGTTCAATGTTGGAATGGTTGATGCTGGCCAAATGTACTTTCCAACGCACTGCTCTCAAAACACAAGCCTAAGGCTTCGAATCCCATGCTTAGACTACGAAGTTCCTGTTTCTAGCGATTATATACCCATTTATGACTTGGTTGATTGTCTTGTTTTCTACTACTGTTTCCCATTCTATCTCTCCTACTTCTTCATCACTATATCTTCCTTCTTATTATCCTTTGCTTTTTTTCCTTTTCCATCTTTTTTTCTTTTTCTCACATTCTTCTCCATCGTTATCTTTTTCTCCTTTCCCCTATTCTATTTGTCTTAATTCCATTTCCGATTCTTCTTCTCGTCCTTAGTTATTTTCTCTTTCCATCTGTTTGTATTTTCTTTTTCTCACATTCTTCTCCATCGTTATCTTTTTCTCCTTTCCCCTACTCTCTTTGTCTTAATTCCATTTCCGATTCTTCTTCTCGTCCTTAGTTATTTTCCCTTTCCATCTGTTTGTATTTTCTTTTTCTCACATTCTTCTCCATCGTTATCTTTTTCTCCTTTCCCCTACTCTCTTTGTCTTAATTCCATTTCCGATTCTTCTTCTCGTCCTTAGTTATTTTCCCTTTCCATCTGTTTGTATTTTCTTTTTCTCACATTCTTCTTCTCCATCTTTTTCTTTTTGTCCTTTCCCCTATTCTCCGTCATTTTCTTCCTCCACTTCTTCATTTTCCTCCTTAATCCCCCCGTTCTCGTTTTCCTTTCTTCCATTTTCCTCCAACTATTATGTGCATTTGATAAACTGCAAATCTTCTATAGAAACTTATGTCAACGTTGCACGAAGATCTTTAAATATTTCTTGTCTCTCACAGGGTCCTTTGGCTCAATGCTTCGACGTCTCAGATGTAAGGAATTTGATAAAAGCATTATTTCAAAACACTGACATAAGGGCTCAAGCTCTCACAAAAATTAAACAAAGTTAAGGAGCAATACACAGTTAAATAGTAATTACGTACAGTATCAGGTTAAAGGTAGATTTTTACGATAGTTTTCTACATTGTACTCAAACAAAAGCTTATAAATGTCCAGAATCATTTTCTGCTTCATGTGCCAGTTTTATCCCAAGATTAAAACGAGGGTAGCAAATGCGACATGAGAATGCATTTCATATTAAAACTTAGCCCTTATGGATAACTTTAAGACCAACTGATGGACAACATGACTCAATGTACTTCCAAGTAGATATATATATATATAATAAAGTATCTTCAGTTAACTGCCTTCAGTGAATGGGATATTATTGCTGTTATGTCAAAGTCAGTTTCAGCTTGTTTGCTTTATGGTGGTATCTGTCTGCTGGCATCTTGCAATGCTAAGGCTTACTCGTAACTGCTACCAAATGGATGCGAATGCAGAGTTGTATCAGATGCTCAAAATTAGGATGGGATAGCATTGATTGTGATATTATTATATTGAAGGGTATAGGAACTCAGTTTTTATTTTCTCAAATTTGTGAAACGTGCGGAAAAAATCAATATACATAGGCAGAGCGTTGAAATTGGCTTTAAAAAGTAAACATTTGACAATCATGTTGATTCTTTCTAGCAGTCCATAAGCCTTATGCCATCTGCGTATCACCTTCAATTTATTTTGATTTTCATTATCAGCCTTTTGTAGTTATTTATTGCGAGGATTGTCAGATGAAAAGTTAAATTTGCCAATACAATATGATGCTTTCAATGGCATTTTAAGTATAATCTACGAGAGGTGATTTGAATTCTTGTTGTAAACTCTATAACAGTTTTAGCTTGAAGCGTTGCTACCCCAAGCCAAGGCCTATTCTTAAAACACAAGATCCAGCAACATCGACCTGTAAGAGGCTATTGATTGTAGACGTTTCCTCGAGTTTACAGAAAACTGTTCGAATGGATGTGTTTTCTATAGATTTAACTTAATCGTTTTAATGGAGCAATGTTAAAACATGGCTATTATTGTGTGCTTTTGGAAATTAGGTTTCTTAAAAAACGTTGCAGGCTCTGTTCTTACTCTGAAGGAAAGCGTAATTGCCTACACTGATTCATTGATCAAGGGTCTGTTTTGTCGATTTGTCGAATCTTCACAACAGTGTTCTTTCATTTTTAAATCGCCCTTTAGCTCATGTTTTGATTAGCAAACATTTGCTTTTCATTAAATTTACGTCATTTCTCCCTCATTTTCTTATACCCAGTTTCTCTTGTTATCGACGTTTCAGTTATAGATCCACGAGTTTCTGTTGTAGTTGCCAAAACGACTATTGGCTTGTTTGTTCCAAATGGCATTTCATGTATGTTCAATAGATGTATACACATAAGCATAGAGTTTCTGCTGAATTTTGTTAATAGCATACCCGAAGCCAACCAGATTTCACCTTCTCCATTTGTACCTTTGCTGTGACGACATTTCTATTCTTTTGAAAATGGAAGTTATTTCACTTGATTTTTTCTTGTTTTCTGCAAAGACGATTTTGTTTACAGTAATGTAGATAGGAAACCATGAAATAGGTTCTTATACAAGGATTTTTGTAAGATTGAAAGGTTTTATACCTCCTACTTCTAGAAAAGTCATAGTAGCATAGCAAACATGATTATTAATTATAAACCTGGAAAAGTGTAAACGGGCATTTGAAGTCTAAGATACCACAAAAGGATCCTAGCCAAAGTTTCATTTTCTGTGAAAAAGCATTCTCAGTGTTTTCAGTAGTGATAGACCGGTTGTTGATACAAGGGCATGAAGTAAACAGCTCTAGCTTTCTATCATTCTTTGGAAATAAATGCTCTTGTCAAAGTTGAATGGGCTCAACAAAAACACATCGAAAACAAAGTGCAGATTATTTTGAAGGCTACATAACTTTTTGCAACTCCTGATTAAAACTCAAATAATTACATGGATAGATTCAATTGTTTGAATAAGAAAGTTAATTTATCCGAAAACAAACAATCGAGTGTAAAGAAACTTGAATTGTAAGCTGTTTCGAGTAATAAGCTTCTGCGAAAGCGACGGTGCTAAGGAGGAGCTTTTGAAGGTGTTTTAAATGTGTCGAGTCACGTGGAAAAATCCTTAGTGAGTTTGGTTGTGACTGTTCTTGAAAAAATTATCAATTGAGAGGATGGTAGCTACGCACAAGTTGTATGGAATAGAATAGTGCGACGACTAGTTGAGTTTTGAAGTCAAGGAAAACTTCATAGATCCGTAGGAAATGAAGTTCATAGGTTGTCAGGGTAATTTGGAAGGAAGGCGATCCTGGTTAAATTTCCCTTCAGCTGATTACCTTTCCATAGTAGGCCATAGCAGTATGAACTAAACATAAAATGATTTTGGTGAGTTTGACGGAAATCACTTTGATATGATTCAAAGTTCGTTAAGTGAAGTCGAAATATTTCTTGCAAGTCTAGATCATAGTTTTGAAAACATCTTTGATTTCATTGAAAGGTCGCCAAGCGAAGTTAAAATAATTATTGCAAGTGCACATTACGATGTTTTGAAGACATCTTTAATTTCACTCAAAGTTTATGCTTGCGTCACGCGTGCGTCACACTAATGCGACGTTCGCGTCACATTCAATTGCGTAGCTGCAGACCGCGAAGCTCGAAGTTTCGCTTGCAGAATCTTCCAGAATAGGTAGACGAAGGGATTGCACAACGAGTTGGCTACCAACAGCATTTTGATTGGCTTTGGCACTCTGTCGGCTGTCATCGCAAAGAAGCAGTACGGAAGTGAGCAAAGCATGAATATTGCCGTGAGGATGATCAGAATTACAAGTTGCACTTCCTTTCTTTGCCGCGCGGCATTTTCACTGGTCTGCGCAACGGCTTTGAGCGCCCTGCGACGAACCACCACCGCGCGGTATATAATGTACGGGTAGATAAGGACCATTGCGGCGGCGTCGGTGAAAATGAATATGCTGAGTATGTAACTGGCATACTCCATGCCGTCGCTGATAACCAGCGGCATTAGCATCAGGACACTGACGCCCCAGGTGAGAGCAACGTAGATGGCAACGCTCCGTCGCGAGATGAGGTACCTGTGCTTGAGCGGCCACCGCACGGCTATAAGGCGGTCCACTGTTATTGCATTCACGTGATTCACGGATGCGGCAACGGCAAAACACAAAATGCTTCTATACCTCAAGTTATTATCGCTCACTCCATGCCACTCAAGAATCGATAAAAAGAGCTCCGATAGCCCGACAAGAAGATCTGCAACAGCCAAGCTCAGAAGAAGAAGTTGGAAGAGCGATAAGTTCTTTTGCGCCTTGATGATATATGTGATTTCAGTGATGTTGACAATGATGATCGCAGCAGCAAGAATCACCCCGGTTAGGATACTTTCAGACACCATGTTACCTCTATATCAGCAATTAGCTTTGTTTGCAGCTACGACGAGGTGGCTTCGTGTTTCACTGCTCCGTCTTTGTTAATCAGTAAATATGCAAGAGCTCTGTTTTCGTAAACCAGCGTCTATCAAGATCAAACATCAATCAATGCACGTCTGACTTTCTTGCGATACCGCAAAACAATCTCTATCAATTGAAGAGTTCAAGTCAGAAACGATAAACATACGTGCTTTAAATAGTCATTTCTATGGCGACTGATAGATTTTAAGCAGATTTTATGTTTACAGTAGCGAGAGTGAGCAGCTGGTACAAATTAAGGACTGGCTAAGCTTGTAGAATAACAAAACACCAGGCTTTGTGATGTAAGACTAGCTTCTTTGATTGAACTGACATCAAACATTAGGATCCAAACAGAAAAGACAGAGGATGTGAAATCTTCTATTTCAACAAGAGAGGACGTAGTATATCTTTATTGTAAGTTATCTTTATTGCAAGTTGGGAAGGGGTGGTTGTTGTAAACATCTTCTAATAGCCTCCATTTGCTTGCCTGGAGAATGCCATGTTTTCAAGAATTTAATGCATCCGGGCCTTGGGAAAGAAATGCAAGGTATTTTGGATAGGTAAGCTGTAATATTCACAGCTCCTTCTATCAGGGCTGGGTTCGGGCTAAGCTTGCTAATAAAAGCGGGGCTTGAACATTTTGAGACTTGCGCTAGGTTTAATTTAGAGCTGAAGAGCGACCTCAATGCAAATGAAAGACCAGAGTAAAGAGTATAAGCAATTTTCTTATTACCACTCAATACCAAACTTGTGGAAGCCAATGTAAATAGTAGGCGGGGCATGGATGTAACAAAACACACATAGCTTGTACTTTGATCCAGCTGTGGTATTGCCCACTGATGCAAGAAAGAGCTGAAATAAGCTACAACTTTTAACAGGCTAAATGTTTATAAACATAACAGCAATTGAACAAAAACATAAACAAACCCTTTCCGCAAAAGCTCCTAAGTCAAATACATCCTAAGACTGGTTTGAAACTTTCCTCATCTTAAAAATGTTTTGACCCTGAAAAAGCCTTTCACTGTCTTTCTTTGTAGCCCACAATAACTATCCACTATTCCTCTTTCTGGCCCACAATGGCCCTCCACTACCCCTCTTTCTGGCCCACAATGGCCCTCCACTACCCCTCTTTCTGGCCCACAATGGTCCTTCACTATCCCCCTTCTGGCCCACAATGGCCCTCCACTACCCCTCTTTCTGGCCCACAATGGCCCTCCACTACCCCTCTTTCTGGCCCACAATGGTCCTCCACTATCCCCCTTCTGGCCCACAATGACTATCCACTATCCCTCTTTCTGGCCCACAATGGTCCTCCACTATCCCCCTTCTGGCCCACAATGACTATCCACTATCCCTCTTTCTGGCCCACAATGGTCCTCCACTATCCCCCTTCTGGCCCACAATGACTATCCACTATCCCTCTTTCTGGCCCACAATGGTCCTCCACTATCCCCCTTCTGGCCCACAATGACTATCCACTATCCCTCTTTCTGGCCCACAATGGTCCTCCACTATCCCCTTCTGGCCCACAATGACTATCCACTATCCCTCTTTCTGGCCCACAATGGTCCTCCACTATCCCCTTCTGGCCCACAATGACTATCCACTATCCCTCTTTCTGGCCCAGAATGGTCCTCCACTATCCCCCTTCTGGCCCACAATGGCCCTCCACTACCCCTCTTTCTGGCCCACAATGGCCCTCCACTACCCCTCTTTCTGGCCCACAATGGTCCTCCACTATCCCCCTTCTGGCCCACAATGACTATCCACTATCCCTCTTTCTGGCCCACAATGGTCCTCCACTATCCCCCTTCTGGCCCACAATGACTATCCACTATCCCTCTTCTGGCCCACAATGGTCCTCCACTATCCCCCTTCTGGCCCACAATGACTATCCACTATCCCTCTTTCTGGCCCACAATGGTCCTCCACTATCCCCTTCTGGCCCACAATGACTATCCACTATCCCTCTTTCTGGCCCACAATGGTTCTCCACTATCCCCCTTCTGGCCCACAATGACTATCCACTATCCCTCTTTCTGGCCCACAATGGTCCTCCACTATCCCCTTCTGGCCCACAATGACTATCCACTATCCCTCTTTCTGGCCCACAATGGTCCTCCACTATCCCCCTTCTGGCCCACAATGACTATCCACTATCCCTCTTTCTGGCCCAGAATGGTTCTCCACTATCCCCCTTCTGGCCCACAATGACTATCCACTATCCCTCTTTCTGGCCCACAGTGGTCCTCCACTATCCCCCTTCTGGCCCACAATGACTATCCACTATCCCTCTTTCTGGCCCACAATGGTCCTCCACTATCCCCTTCTGGCCCACAATGACTATCCACTATCCCTCTTTCTGGCCCACAATGGTCCTCCACTATCCCCCTTCTGGCCCACAATGACTATCCACTATCCCTCTTTCTGGCCCACAATGGTCCTCCACTATCCCCCTTCTGGCCCACAATGACTATCCACTATCCCTCTTTCTGGCCCAGAATGGTCCTCCACTATCCCCCTTCTGGCCCACAATGGCCCTCCACTACCCCTCTTTCTGGCCCACAATGGCCCTCCACTACCCCTCTTTCTGGCCCACAATGGTCCTCCACTATCCCCCTTCTGGCCCACAATGACTATCCACTATCCCTCTTTCTGGCCCACAATGGCCCTCCACTATCCCCCTTCTGGCCCACAATGACTATCCACTATCCCTCTTTCTGGCCCAGAATGGTTCTCCACTATCCCCCTTCTGGCCCACAATGACTATCCACTATCCCTCTTTCTGGCCCAGAATGGTTCTCCACAAAGATCTTCCCCTTTCCAACCCAAAAAGCCTTCCTCTGCCCTCAATCCATCTCCCAGTTTTAACGGACCTTATTATAGCTCGTTTTGTGGGACAGTGTCTTACTGACTTCAGAATTATGATATCGTTTGTCGATAATGTGGGACAGTGTCTTACTATTTCTGGTCATCTTTATAACATGTTTGACAATAATAGAATTTATTTATTACTAAATCTAGTTTCATTTCAACATCCAGCTCCCTTTGCTTCATATTTACTCCCTTCCAAATTAAGTTGAATTCCTGCGTTTCTGGCCTCGTTTTCACTGCAATTACGTGAATAGCTGACCAAGAGCACGTGAATCAATAACATCACATTGTTAAATCTGACATTGAAGAATGAAATATGCTTGCACATCGCTGGAATTTCTCAAAACGTGATGGTATTGCAATTGGAACTACCAGCTGTTATTAATAAATAACAAAAATATTGTTTATGGAGGAAATTTGCTGCACTAAATTTATCGGGTCAACTTGAGGATGGCATAGCTCATGTGCAGCGTGTAAAAATCGAACTGCAATGGTCAGTACAGATCAATACTACGGAGATTTTCTGAACATTGCGTTGAGAAATTTATCAAGTATACTTATTGCGTTAGGGAGACACTGTTTTATGTCTCAAACGCAAAAATAAATGAAAGATTGAATGAAAGAAGAAGGGAAAGAATTCTCTCGCAGTAACGAATTTTTAAGTGCCTCCAATCCAAAAGCACAGAGCGAAAAAGAATTGCCCTGGGTACCTTTCATTCTCCTCCTTCCGATGCGATCACCAGGAATGTGGGGAAGGCGCTTTTAAGTGCTTGCGGCTTCTCTTTGACCACCCAATCCCAAGGCATTAACAGCACCGTCCCAAGACACTAGTGCCAGGACACAAAATCATGGCAGAAATTATGAAGAATTTAAGCCATGCTTTTCGGATTGCTCTGTCTTTGCTTCTTGGGCGTCGGTAGCGAAAGGACAACCGTAGAACGCTGGTAGAAAACCAAATTAAAATGTACGTGAAATGGCTCCTTTCCAAGGGATTCATTTTATTCATCATTCATAAACATATCTATAACATATATATTGATGTCTATACTTTCGCTACAGCCTTTGGTTTCCAGGAGTCTCAGTAATTTCGAAATTGCAAGCTCCTTGAATGTTATCATAAGTTTCAGGGCCTTAGGCCGGTATGTCTGGTATTTCCAGAAAAACAAAACTCCATTTCCAAAGTAAAATTACAGACAATGTTTTCCACATTAATACGGTTGGTTCCGCCTATTTTCCATCGCTATCTCTGTTTTTGTGGCATGTTGACAAAAAGCATAAAATGTGCGTAGCTTTAATGCATATTAGTTGCCCCTCTTTCATATATAACTTGCTCTCCAACTTATATGCTATAACTCTTCTTTATATTTACAGAGGCCATGAGCGATATGAAAATAATGTAACCATAAAGAAAGGGTAAACGCTTCGAAGGCCAAAGGTATGACATTGAAATGACGAATTTATTTCAAAGTTGTTGACAAACCTTTGTATTTTTTATCATGTATATAATATATTTTTGCTTATATTTGTTTTGTAGTTTCATGGCTTGTATGACTCATTGTTCATTTAACTTTTTCATGAGATATTGAAGTAGATTCTAAAGGGGATACTAGATTTAAAAGGTATATTTGATTTTCGGTATTCATTTGCTACTGCATTCGAATCTCTCAACGTGATCTTTAATTAAGAAAAGTTAAAACAATTTCGCTTCGTTGGAGATTCCACACCGTATTCTGGTATACACTAGTTTTCGAAATCCATAATCTACTGACTAATTTCGTGAGCAGTTCAGAATTCCGTGCTTGGGTAAAAATCCTTTTATTTATCAAAGTTATTTTCAGTTTAACAAATTTATATTTAATACTCAAAGCTCATAAAACCAATATATTGTTAAAATGTTTCTTAATAGCAAAGAGCACTGAGGTAGATTGAGACAAACTGCACATTTAACAACTTTATAATGATTCTAATGAGATAATGAATTATTAAGAAACAATGAAATGATGAATTAAAACATGAGAAAATGACAACAGTAACAGCAAAAACAACATCAACAACAACAGCAACAATAACATCAACAACAACAACAAAGGTAAAAGTGATAATGATAGCAACAATAATATTATTGCTGATAATCATAATCATAATTGCAATAACGCACAAGAATGCCCAAGAAAGGAAAGAACGCTACGTGTCTATCACAGTTATGAACACTTTCCACAAAGCCTGTTTTCAAAGAAAGATTCCATGGTATATTTAATTGACAGCATATAACTAGGTTTCCATTTCCATGCAAATAGCATATTCAAATAAAAATGGTCAGTATCTATCTGTCTTTGTCGTAATCTTATAAATTCACGAATTGATTTTACAGCCTCTTGTGTTATTTTCCATTTTCAATAAAAAAAGTACTCATAGATGCAGATGACGCACAAAGCAAGGAAACTAAATTCAAAGCAAAACAAAAGTAAATAAATAAGGTGTAATATTTTGTCAGCAAGATTTTGAAAGACCACAAGACAAAGCATCTTTAAAATTAAGCGGATTTTTTTTAGAAGTATTAGCAATCAAACTACCAGCCTGGTTGCTTGGATAGTAATATCAACAGGGAATATTTTGTTTACAAGGCACTTCTGTTTAAAATGCATTTCTATGAGTCTTTGGTTCGCTAGATATATTGAGATGGTTGTTATGGTGATGATGAGTTGTTGGATTGGAGATCGGTTGGATTTTTGGACGGTGGCTGTTGGTCGTTTATTCGAAGTTCGGGGTTGTGGTCGAAAATATGTCTAGAGAACCAAGAGCTCAAGAACTGTTTTGCTATAAAAACTAGAAAAAACTTTCTTTTCTTTTTACAACTAAAAATGAGGGGCTTGCTTACGAAAATTTTGAAATTTTGCAGAAACGCAAACAGTTTCAGTTGAAGGGGCGGAGGAAAATATTTAAAATTGTAAAATGATAGTTGGAATGCATATACGCACATAGCAATAAATGAAATTCTGATTTCAGCGAAGACCCCTACAGGTCACTCTTAACGTAAATCGGGAAAGTAGTTTCTAAAAATTGCATATTTTTGCATCGATCATATTTTTAGTATTTGAATAGAAACTTGAATAACGTCAAAATGTTTTAAGTGGATCCGAAATATAAAGGTCATTATAACTTTGATCTCATATGAGATTTTGTTTCGAGAAGTTTTCTTGCACGCGCAGGATGTGCACAATATAAACGGGTTTTTCCACAACATTTTTACATTAAAAATAACTCCCTTTCTCATTATAATATCTAGGTTTTAATATTTTGAAACGAAAGTTATAATAATATTTTCAATGATAAGGTTCTATTAGCCCTAAAGATGTATACAATATAGAGGCAACAAAAATTCAAACATAAAACTTGAAAGCAAAGTCTCAACATATTCAGCACAAGTTATAATTGAATAACTGTGGAACGATCCCATTTTCAAATAAAAGTAAACAAAACAATCGGAGAGTGTAGGTTTAACAGATTGAATGGATTTTAATCATCTTGTAGCAAATAAACTTATTTTGTTAAATCAACAACAGCGTTCTAACATTGACACGCATTGTTGGCTTCAACATTAAATGTTCTGCTTCATACACCAAGTATGACGTTGTAAAGCCTTTTACCTTGAATTTCGCTCATAAACATTCTAATCACTAGTTCGAGTTAAAGGTTATTTTAAAGGATGCAGACGAGACTCTTCTACTCAAAATTAAAACATTTCTATCTGACACATTTCTATCTTATCAAACTTGACGCAATTTGTGCAAGGATAGGTTCAGAATTTTTTATATAGAGATATTACGCCCAACGGCATCAACAATATAGGATTAGTAACTTCACTAAAAACCTGGTCAAAATTAGAGACGATAGCTCCCTCTTTCACATATTTGCTGAGAAGATGATAACATATCTTTCCAACATTGGTTTAAGTTGATTATTTTTGTTGTATTCGTGTTTTGTAATGAACTTTCGACACAATTTTGCAGCTTTTCCCAGTTTAGCAAATTTGACATCGATGCTTTTCAAAAGGGTGAAGTAAGTATATTCGGTTTTTCCCTTTCCTTGTATTTATATACTCACCCATGCAGAAGGTTAACTAATTTATCATGCTTCAGCAACCTCTAACAAGATAGCAGTCTGACATCAGTAGTCACTCCAATACTGACGTAATCTGATTGTGTTCTGCATACAGGAAACATTGTCTTGCAGCGGTGCCTGGAGATATTTTCCGACTTCCTGGATCAAGCTGTGAGCAATCGTAATTTGTTTCATTTTCATTTTTTTATTCAATGCAAGATACCCAGAATACTATGAATTTAATGTTTAGACCTTAGACTTTTAATTGGTCGTGCGATTATATCAGTCCTGTTGTCTTCTGCACTTTCCTTTTCCCTATGCAATATCGATTTTCTTGTTAAACGGCATTTGCCTGGAAAATTTGATAATTACAATACCCGGATTTGATAATAGGGCAAGATGCAATTGGCTAGAGAGCGTTTTGGATTATCCGGTGAGTATCATCTCTTCTTTGTACATTATGTCAACTCCTAATATTTACTTGTTACATGTTTGCGTGCAGGATTCCTTTATAGAACTGGCACCAGGCAAATGTTTGGGGCATCTTGGTGAGTTTTCTCTCAGACTTATTAGTGTCTACATTTTCGTCAAAATATTTATTAAGAACATCATTGAGCTTGATTAAGAACTTTGTTTTGGGAAGATAATTTCTTCTCAATAAGCCTTCAACCCAGGCAGGATAACTTTCCAGCGGCACACAAGGGCCAACATGAAAACCAACGATGACTGATGAGGTATATGCTTCATCAATCTTTTCCATACATTACACAAATTGCTCCTTCGATGCTTTTTAATTTTTCTGCAAAGATAGCCTCAGTCGTGAAGCCGTCAATCATGTGAAAGAAGATGACTCCAGGTATATTTTCTTCATTTTTCAATTTCTTATTTGCAGCAACGATGTAGTAGTATTAGTAATATTGAAACCCTTATTTAAGATGTGAACCCTTCTATCACATTGCTTTCAACTTATTTTCTTATTTCCCTTATAGGCCTGCAACATAAGAATTTCGGATAAAACATCGGTAAGTTATTTGCAAAACAACTCGTTTTATTTGCATTACTATAGACGACAAATAAGTTCATTAAATCATTTTCTAGTCTAATGAAAGCAAACCTTCACTGAGGCACTTTTTTCAAAAGCAGCAAAATTTGACTGGCGTTGTTCAACAATTCTAGTGCGGTATTTAAATTGCAAGGATATTATCTTGCTGCTCATTCGGATATTTACCTATATACTGACGTTTGCTCACTCTGTGGAGGGTCTGGCGAAAGAGAGCTTTACGATGGCAAGAAACTATGGTTTCTATGGTACTTGTTGCTATTTCAAAACTTTGTAATGTGAGAGTTTATTCAAAAAGGAATAACCATCACTGAAAAGAGTTGAGTTGAAAGATTCTCGAATCGCTAAAGCAAATTCTCTTTCTTTTCATCACCCACAACACCCTGATAACAAACATAATTCTATTTAATTAGTACATCGTTCAGAATTTTCCTGGCATTTCCAGCTAAAGCAATAACTTTATTTGATACCAGAGAAAATTAGTTTCCTTGAGCTGTTAGAAACGTAATCCATCTCAGTTATCTAATCTGATCGGATTAAGACATTTCAATGAAAAAATTGAATTTCATCTTGTTGGATTTAATAAGACTTCTGGACATTTGTCGAAAATTGAAACCTTTCGACTTTTATCAGGTAAAACACTTTTTACTGCTGAACATGTTAAAGAAATTAGAACAAAATGCTTATGAGCAACTCATAGTTCTTTCAGACTTATCGAATGGAATGTAAGATAAAAGTTTCTTGCATTCATGACATGTGATTATAAGAAATTACTTGTAAGTGGCAACCTCTGAAATTTCAATTTTATTTGCTTTAGTTTTGATCTAAAGCTTGCTATTTTTAATCAGATGGTAAACTGAGATAAAGAAATTAATGAACATGTTTATGAAGGGAAACAAAATGCAGTTGAAAGATTACTGTTTGCACTGATTGCTAATGTTTCTCTGATTGTTGAGAAAACACTAAAGTCTGAAGTTGAAAAAAGGAGCAATTTTTTTAAACTTTAGGGCCCCTTTTGGGTCTTTGCAAATGAAGTAAACAAATATTTCATCCTTTTCCGATAAGATGTTGCTCTAAGTTGACTTTAATGAAGCATTTTTTATGTTTAGATTGGCCAATGATTAACAGTGGTTGCACACGTGGGATGCTATAAAGATGGTGCATAACATTTGGTGAGTAAACTTGAATTTTAAAGCTGAATGAAGTTAAACAAAGCTTGATGATTTTGGCATCTTCATTGGTGCAGTCCAATCAAAATACACACTGATGCATCACAAAAAGCCTGTTACTTTTTGCTGGAATGGAAGCGATTCTTGTGTTACTTTGTGTCAAATAAACTCTTTAGTAATCTCTTGGACAAGCCAAATAGAGCTTTCTTCTAAGACATCGTTTATGAATTCCATTTTTAATGAAAAGAACTACGCGTTGGGACTAAACAGACAGGAAGCTAAACCGGTGGCTAAAAATAAGAAATATCTACAGGACGCTAGCTAAACAAATGCCTTACACTATAATATTGTCTAATATCAATTGGATGTATTGTTTTACACAGCCATTCCAAACATTTATGTTACAAGTATGATAGAGATTTTCCACAAAGCTTGAAACACCAAGAAAAAAAAACACCAAGAAAGCAACGAATAGAAATGAAATTGGGCCACTTTTCAAAATCGGTCAACATTTCAAACACAAAATTCAGCCATCTATGGTAATCTTCTTTTGCCAATTCAGTGTTTAAGAATTTATTTCGATTGCATTTTAGAGCAAATACTTTTTGGCACTATTTTCATCAAAATTCTTCTTTGCTCATGAGTATTTTGAAATCTTTCTGAGCATGTCTAACAGAGTTTTTGAAAATTTCTTTGCAAAAATCTACTTTCTTAAGGCTACATTTCCGTTGCATGGAATATGAAAAATCGTTCCAAAAGCAATCCTTTACTACCAAAACTCGGCTTGTTAAAAGTCTTGCAGATTTATCGGCCCTTGTCCTATTTGAGATGGTTGAGGAGACGGGGGTATCGTGGTGGTGAGTTTTGCTGGATTTGGGTTGTGGTTGCTTGTTTGTTGAGCTGGGTCTCGTGGTTGTTGTTGTGGAATCTTGGCAGTAAGGACACTGGTCGATATTTTCTGCAAGAACCTTTGCTCTTATGCTCAAATTTAAAATTCTTTTTCAACGACTTTTTCTAAAACTACTGAAAGGTGTTTCCCACTTTCGAATAGAATAGGCAAGAAGTCGAAATTTGTCTTAGGCTATTATTTCTGGTTTCTGAAAAGCATGCTCTATAAAACATTATTTTTCAAATATAGGTATATTTTGGGGGTGTTGTCACTTCTTCAATCTACCTGAGGCAACGCTGTTATAGCTAGAAACTTAACATATCACCGCACAAGATATCGCTAACATTTGCTCGTAAATATTCTTTTTGATTCACTTAGCAAAACTATGTAAGTCAGCCCTCTGGTTGACAAGGTTCGGACAATTCCCAAGAGAATTTGGATACCATGGTAACATTGAAGTTGCAAGGTCTCCCTAGGCTATTGCGCTCTATACAATTCTTTCTAAACACAGGCAAGGAAGGACCCTTGCATCGAGTCTTGTCTCTAAATAGAAGATTTAGCAAACACAACTTGTAGCGTGGCAATTACATCTTTGATCCTTTGACCTTGTAGCGTAGCATTTCTCAAGATCTTTTGATTCTCTTTTCTCACTAACTGCAAAGAAAATAACCAACACAATAAAGTTGATGGTCAGGAAAGGCCCTAGACTAACGCTGGTAGATCTTGTCTCCTATTGAGACGAAAGTGTTTTGTGTATCTGAGAATCTGAAAACAAAAAGTGCACGGTGTTTAATTTTTCTCTTGTTGGTAGAATTGATAAGTCGAACACACACACGGCTGTTTTCATCGATTGATCAGCTAGAATCAAATTTTGAAAGTTTGTTTTGGGCCGTGAACTCAGAAAAATACATCTATTCATCTTCATTCAATATTATGTCCACTATATATTTGAGTCAGCTTCCAATATTAGGCCCGAAAGAAGACTCGGTTGGGTTCGATATTGGTAGATTATAATCGCTATATGTACAGATGTACGATATTGACCTGCTAAGTGATAAAATGTCAACAAATTACGAAAGTTTTTTAGGCCCATGAACTCGAAAAATACTTCTATTCACTATTCTACATTTGAGTCAGTTTTCAAATGTTAGGTCTCAGAAAAGGACAACTTTATGCTAGATGTTGATAGATAGATGCACGAAGGGCAGATCTTGACCTGCTAAGTGACAGAATGTCCCTTGGGTACTGCAAAGGCACAAATGCGTGCTCTTTGTCTAGAAGCAATAGCACGTCTTAAACTACTCTTTCTGAAGTGCGATTGCCTTGCATCGTAGAAATAATGCTCTGATAAACATTGCTTCTTATTAATTACACAAAATCGCTTTATTATTTCGATGGCTTTGATTAACGTCAACTTTCCTGATTCTTGTGGATTCTGTTTTGCTGGTTTCTTCTTCGTCTTTTCAGTGTATGGACAGCAATTTAGGAGAGAAGCATGGCGCGACCAGAGGAGTTTCATAAACAAGGACACCGAAGAAAACAAACAATTTATTAACGATGAACTCTGCATTTAGATTATTTTTAGACAGTACACTACTTTATATTTAAAAATTGGCATACCTCGCAGTACTTAGAAAGCTGTACCTCAGACATAGACATATTGCTAGAAGTTACCAAACATTAGAAAGACCCGTCGATTGATCCCCTTTTTGGAGAGGTGTCTGCTTGAAACACCAGTGATTATAAGAACAACCATCCATCCACCCATTATGTAAGGACCACCCGATATTCAAATGAACATTTAGGAGAGTATAATAGCATTCACCATAATTAGTAGCACTCTAGGTTATGTTACTCCCATTAAATAGATACTTACATTCCAAGTGATAACTTGAACTTCTAGCCTGTTGATACTCATTCCCTTTACATTCATAACTGTGATCTGCAAGTTAATGTATAATCTACGTCTAATGTAGTAATGACATCAATATATTCGTCCAATGTAGGATTCCCCTTGTCTACCCTTTGTTAGCAGCAGTTATCTTTAACATCCCTTCTTTATCTCCTGTCATTATCTTATTCGTTTGCTAAAGTCCTAATGCTGCGAGGAACTGCCGACTTAGTTTTACTTATTCAAACGTTGTAAGGGTGTTAGATTATCCTTTATCGTTTAGAGTATTCTATATTTTTGTAAGTAATTAGTTAATTGCTTAGGAGACTGTTTTGATATTGCGTTAGGGGTTGCCTTAGCATGGCGTTTTAATCGGAGAGTTAGCAAGGAGGCCTTCTTCTTGTCAACCCTTTGCTTAAAACGCCATTTTGAGATAACCCCTAACACAACATTGAAGGGGTCTTCTTAGCACGGTGTTTTAATCAGGGGGTTAACAAGGGGGACTTCTCTTCCCTTTGCTTGTTAACCCTTTGCTTAAAATACCTTGCTAAGACAACCCCGACCAAAAACAGTCTCCTGGTTTCGTAGGTAGGTAGACATTATGATTGTACGTAGAGTAAATGATCGCTTGAATGAAGAGGAGAAAATTGAATTGGATTGCTACCTGACCCCCGTCTTCAGTGAACCAAAACGAGGCCAAGCGGCCAAAAATACGGGCATTTGATTGGCTACCAAACAATAGAAAAACAATGGACGATTGAGAGCTGTGATTGGTTAAAAAACAAAAGAAAATTTAGAATACTGGCTTCTGATTGGCTTGGAAAGCAATAACAGAATGCTGCTTTCTGATTGGTCAATTAACAATGGCGGCCCTTGGCGGCCAAAGGCTACCTAAAAAATGCTTTATCTACAGATCACGGCTCCTGCCCTCAGCCGCCAGAAGGGCAAAAATAAAGCAATCTGATTGGCCAGAAACAATGACCTGTCAATCATTCACGGCTCTAGCCCGCCCTCGGCCAAGCCGCTACTTGCGGGCAAAATATCAAAGAAACAATGGTTAAGTCTTAGAAAAATCCGGAGGAAAATTCAAAGGAAATTTCAATAGAAAACTGCTTTGAATTTCTATTGTTAAAACTAAAGACCACCATTGAAATCTCTTCTAAGGTCTATTGTATTTCCGAGAGAAAACAAAAGAGATAAGATTGAAATACAATGCAACATTGTTATTGACATAAAAGAGGTTCTCTTGAATTCAATGGACATTGGGGGTCGCTTCAAAAGAATTTAAGGTAAAATACAATGGAAAACGGGGGTCAATAGTAAAGAATTTAGGGTTGAATACAATAGAAAACGGGGGCCAATTCAAAGGCAGCAAACAAAGGAAATCGGGGGTGAATTCAAAAGAAATTATAAGCGAAATTCAATGGAAAACGGGGGCCATTTCAAAAGAATTCAGGGTAAAATACAATAGAAAACGGGGGTCAATTGAAAAGAAATTATAAGCGAATTTCAATGGAAAACGGGGGTCAATTCAAAAGAATTTAGGGTAAAATACAATAGAAAACGGGGGCCAATTCAAAGACAGAAAAAAAGGAAATCGGGGGTCAATTCAAAAGAAATTATAAGCGAAATTCAATGGAAAACGGGGCTCAATTCAAAAGAATTTATGATGAAATACAATAGAAGACGGGGGCCAATTCAATGGCAAAAAGCAAAGGAAATCGGGCGTCATTTCAAAAGAAATTAAGGTGAAATACAAGGGAAAATGCGGGTGAATTGAAAGAAAGTTTAAAGTAAAACCTAGTTGAAAACCGGGGTGGATTGAAGAAAAGGGGGCAAATTTAAAGGTAGTTTAGGCTAAAAAACAAGGAAGTAAGGGGCTCACTTTGGTAAGATTTAGAGTAAAATACGATGAAAATACGGGGCGAATTCAGGTTCAAAGGCAATCGAAATCAGGGAATGAATTGAACCAGGCCTTCATAACAAATTGAACCAAAATGAAAGGGGAGGATGGGCGTTGTAAGGTAAGCCTTAGTAAGACTAGCAAGCTTTGGGCATGGTTCAACCTAGGGTATCTCGAATAAATATCGAAGACTTTGTAAATAGCGAATTAAAGTTGAAAATTTTCAGAATAGCGCTCAGGGGCGGTCAATTGTAAGGCTTTGAAGGTGCAAAACAACAGCAAAATAGTCGATAATTTCTTTACCTTTTATCATGAGCGTATGAAATTCAAGAACAACGATAATGGTATACAATTAACATACACGGACTGAAGGCTTGTAAAAATGAATTAATTCACGAAATTTAGACTAAAATATAAAACGCAGTCAGACTTGTTAATAAGTCCTTTGAGGTAAGTCCATTGAATACTGTGCCAGTTCAAATGAAAGTGTTTCGTGGTAAGAAACTCTTTGCTCAAAGACGGCATAGGACACCTGGGTTTTCCATCGCTAGAGAGAAACAGTAGAAAAACATAAGTTATGTTGTCGTTTGTTCAACAATACCCTGAAGACATGGAAAATTGCATTAAGGAAGGTGATTTTTGGCCAGTTTTCTCGTCGATCATACTTTTGCCCAGAAGGATACTGTGGCCAGCCAATCAATCATACGATCATCAAATAGGAAATATCGGATATATACGATATATATATTCCAAAACAAAATATCGGACAAGTCTCCAACAGTGATGAGGGTTCGAAGATGAATAAATAGCATTTGCACGTGGCCTTGGTTAGAAATAACTTTTGTGTGACAAAATTGGCGGGAAAATCACCGTTAATCCGGTGCGAAAACATTCGAAACAATAACCTTATAGAAGCAACAAAAATGATGCAAAACATACCCAAAAATCCAGCAAATAATCTCAAAAATATGTTCCCTACGAAATCTGTGAGTTGCAGTGCCTTGTTCATGAGCTCCGACCACGCCTGCAGGTGTGAAAAGCCTTTGTTGAAAATTGAAAGAGACTATTTCATGCCAATTGAAAAGAGAAGGTGCTGGAAATGCATCGTAAGAATGCAGTTCTGAATACCATAAGCAGGCATCAAAGACATGTAGGAAGTTCGAACATATTCTCACAGAGGAATAACTCCTCATAGATTAATTTTATTTACGGTTAGAGCCTAACTGTAAGAGCGCCGATCGCACCCATTTACTTTTAGAGATCAGTGGCCGCAGCCCCCCCCCCTCACTTTTTTGTAGAGCAAAATACAAGACAGTGTGCAAGGAAATAGAAATGCGTTCGAATGTTCTAAATTTATTTGTAAGAAAACCCCTAGAATGATACGTGTTAGAACTTTTTATTGTCACAAACACTGGCTTTTTTGTTGCCACTAAACAAACTTTCTACATAACATTTTGGCCCCTTCAGAACTTCAAATGCAAATCACCTACTATGTATAAATCTTTAAATGACAATAAAACTCCAAGAAAAGCTCTTTCGATGAGAGAAGCCATGATGGTGGATTGGAATGACGGAGCCTCATCGAATGTTATGATCTGGGCGTTGTGCAAAGGGTGGGTACCGTCCATAAATCTGCATAAAACTTATAACAGCGAATTCAACAAGAAGTAGACTTCTTTATCGAGAAAAGCACCATAAGCACAGGGAACGGACTAAAGTGACAATCTGGCAGTGTACAGGAACGTCTAAAGCAACTCCAATACGCAGGCTGCTGAACTTGAAACAAGCTTCTGATAAATGAAGCAGCAGAAATTGTCTTTAAAAACGGAGATCAGTTCACGCACATATAAATATTTTGGGAGCTAAACCAGCCATTTAAGAAAAAGAGCAGTAGTGTCACACGCTGGGGGCCAAGCGATTACATTCATGGAGAGAGCAACTGTAACTGAAAAATCAGTAAACCATCTTGCTCCATCCAGATAAAATGAAATGTTCTTTTACACTCTAAATATTGCTTTTATCGCCAAAAAACATCTAATTATCTTCAAACGAGTCCATGTGGAGAATACTCGGATGCAACGATTAAGGTGGGTACTGTTATAAATTGGCGTTAATTGAAAATGAAGATAATAGAGAATTGAAAAATATTGAAAAATGTAAAATAATTGGAAATGAAAAAAGCTTTAATTTTATAATTATAATAAAATTACACTGCTTTGGAAATCCAAAAAAAGTATGACACACCTTACTATTCGAAGGCAGTTGCACAGTTTTTTGGGAAAAAGTCCTTTGTCAAAAACACAGTTATTCTTCTGGGGCTTTTCCACTCCCATTTGCTGCAGAAGCTACTGCAACCCTTCCATGAGAAGCATTCTGTTGGAAAGGATGCATTCTCAAGTTTCAGAAGATCTGTGAATAACTAGTGGAGTCTGAAAAAGAATTTTAGAACTTAAACGAGACTAAAAGGTAGAATTATCTCTAACAAAGTTCAAAATGGACTTAGAATGAATTCATTGGCGCAGGGTAAGGGGAATACAGTTTCACAATAAACAACCATTAAGCAAATGAGTATAAATCCCCAGAGGAGCTTGAATTCGTACTTACTTTTACTCTAAGCCTTGCTATCGTCCAATTGCGTTCCACGAATGGAGATTGAACTCTTCTAAACAATGCACCGCATGTCAAATAGCAATTTTATCAATAAGTTTCTCTATTCTTTGTGTATACGATTGGTGTCTATTATGTGACTATGGAGTCTAGCAGATAACACTCAATTCTGCAAAAGATCTGCAGTCAGTTAGTTGCTCTTTAAGAAAATGTTGGGCAGAAAGAAAAAGATGAGCAAATAAAAAGTCACGACTTTCTTTGCTACCAAATCAGTTGAAGCGGAGTTTTTCTTTAATTGCAAAAAAACATCTCTCTACTTTAATACGTTCTGTTCCCTAAACACAGCTCTGAAACATATCTATAACAATGGTTATCAAAGCAAGTGCATTTGTCCACTATCCTATCCAATTTGGCTTTGGACAATTTCAAAAATTAAAAAAATCCTCTCATCAACATCAAGGCTTTGGATTTCGAAGCTCCCTGAAATGTGAAACGCGTGCACTTTGGGGGGGGGGGGGATTCTTTGACCCCCAAAAATGGGACACCAATTTTTTATGACAATCATTATCTAGAAATCTGAAATCTAATTGAGACCCAATCATTGGACACGAATGCCCAAATTGAATCTGTAGCCTGATGTGGATTCATATCGAATCTGTGAATCTAATCGTATTTTCCAAAATTGATTTGTGCCATTCTATTTCCAGTGTCGCTGGTCTTTTATATCAAAATAACGACACAATGATAACTAATAAATAAATTGACTTCCGCGAAAATATAAATCAGATTCACCCCAAAGTACCCCAATATCTTTATCAAATGTAAAAGACCCTCAGATTTGAGAATATGTATGGTCCGCCTAGCTTTCAATCGCCTGGTAAATTTCATAAGCAAAGATCAAGAAACTCCAGCGCGGGTGGAAAAAATATTTCTAATTTGTAACTGAATTTAGGCCAAAAAATATTATCGAAATAATCAATTCAAACAAATATGATATCGAATTATGAGTAAAAGACCATTAAAATTTCCTCGGATGATAAACTCTAGGTGAAATAATCTATGCTACTTTGAGTTGCGAGGCTTAGGCAACTTTCGCAATGAGTGACACTTTGTTCTGTTGCTCTTCGCTTTGGTGAGCCAATGCCCGACGCCATTTTATCCATGTCGACAAGGCAATCCACAAGTCGCTCGTTCTCCGCGCATCTCTCCTGCTCTACTGCAGCTGCTTGGCGGAGCTCTTCCTCCAGTATCACCACATGCTCCTGCGCAGATGACAACTCATCAAGCAATGACGTAATTCTATTTTTCAAACTTTCATTCTGCGATCTGAGCTCAGCAAGCTCAAGATCTTTTTGATTCAAAATCTCTGTCTGTGCAGATATAATCTCATCCTTTTCAGCAATCTGAATATCTTGGACCTGTTTATGTGCAAGAAGAGCTTTAAGCCTGCTTCGAGCCTTCATCAACTGCAATTTCGTTTTGTGAAAGTCTTGTTTGAATGTCTCAGCTTTGCCTTCCATGTCTCGAATCTTTTCATCCTTTTCTTCAAAAGCTTGGGAAATCTTTTTAAGCAAATCACCAAAAAACTCCTTTGACGATGGCTTAATATCGCTCATTTCAGTTTGTTCTCCTTCAAGACAGTTAATCTTTCGACAAAACTGCACGAGTTGAATAATCCAGGCAAGGAGATCATCATTAACGTCCTCGGACACAATATTCTCTGAAACTTTTTCTGAAACTTCCGTATTATTTTCTTTGAGAGATGCTCCGCAATCATTCGCTACTAAAGCAAGCACTTTCAGCTGACTGCAAGTATCCTCAAAGCATTGGCCTAACTTCCCGAAATCGAGCTTCCGAACATTCCTCTCTGAGCAGCATTCCTCTTCTTCTTGGTCAGCTTTCTTACTTTCTATAACTTCACTTAATTTCTTCGTTAGCTCATTTATTACTGCATCCTTTTGTTCAAGCTGACATTCATAATCCCTCTTGGCCTCAGCTATCTTCATTTCGCTTTCCTTCTCCATTTTTGCTTCATATTCTTGGACATTCTCGAGAGCACCAATCAACTCTAGATTCTCTTCCGTCAATTTCTCGATAATCACTTTTCTATTATTCAGTTCTCCGCTTTGTTCTTCAACGTAGATCTTCAGATTTGCAACTGAATTTTCATGGTTAGAGACCTCTTCACGTTGAGCTTGATCTAAGGCAGGTTCCTTAAACTTCTTCTCCGGAAAATCATTCTCAGCTCCAACACTCTCACGCCAGTCATCCATTTCCACACAGTTATCAAACTTACTAGAAACTGTCTCGTTCTCGCTCGTGGCCTCACTTTCAAAAAAACAGACCGCATTTTGCCGTTGTGCATTAGTTCTAGTGAGCAAGTCTTCTATGAAATCACACACTGTTGGATTATCGACGCCGAAAGGCTCTTGAAGTTGGCCTAAAATTGCATCATCGTGGACATCCTGTCGCGAGTAAAACATCTGCTTCCTTTTGCTCCTGTTCAAATCATCCACTGTACTTTCCGACAATCGACTGGTCAATAGTGTTCCTCCCTTGATCTGGCGCGATGTTTTTTGCCCCGTTCTAAGATATCGGTTTAACAGTTCCAGGTAATATCCATCTAAATCGATGGCCACGTCCGTCCAGATTCTCATCTTCTGCTGAGCCATGCGTGAACTCGTATCGTCATCCTCCTCCACACCAGTTGAAGGTGACAGCTGTGAGGCAACCCTAGCGATGGTTTTTAGCACACTTGATCTCTGCCTTAAATAGCCCCGTGCGAGGTCTCTACAAGAACCTCTATCTTCTGCCCCGTTCTCTAGCTGGTTCTGGCTCATTTCATCGCCACCGTCTGCCTCTCTGTTTTCTTGGCTGCTTTTCTCTTGTGAGTCTGTGCTGTTACTAGCCATGGATGTTCGCCTTAAAACCTTCTCAAGATTATTAATCAGCGTGTTCTTAAGGTTCTCAATACTCTGGTTTATTTCGTGCCTCGCATTCATATCGAGGTATGATTCCTGGTGCTCACCTCCGTCGGATATTCCCTTATCCTCCATCTCGCTTTTGTCTGCTTTTCTTTTCAATGGTACCAAAAATACATCAATCACATTTTAACTTTGGCAAGCACTACTTGTTAATGGGCATTCGAAGAAGCTGCAAAATTCCTAGAATGATATTCATACTAGTTAACAGAGCTGAAAGGGCATTGAAAGCTATCACAAACAATAACAAATAAAGCAAGCATTGAGACGCACTTCTATAAGAAATCACATCAAGATGAGAAATTTGACTGGAAAGCTAAAAATTGGCCGATAAGCAATCCATATTTGGAGCGATAAGCCATCAGCAGTGATTACTCTTTACTAAGTTCGATCTGCCTGTTCTTCTTCGCATTCTTCTAAACATCATTGGAGACCAACTTTAGGTTGCCAAATAATTAACGTTTTACCTAGCCTAGACAATGTAAGTTAACAGGCTCAACTCAAGGACCAAGAAATCAGCAATAGTATTTTTCGTAACATATACATAAATGCTTACATAATCAGCATCAAGCAATAAATTGCATAAAGAAATAAATTAAAAGCTCAGTTGCTTACCAAATAAAGTGAAAGTTTGATCTGCGTCCAACGAGACCATACCCTTCGCCAAAACACTCCCAGTGGGATTGAAAAGTCTTATTGTATATGACGTCATATGAAGAGCCAATAATTCAACGCCAAAACAGAAGCGAACACAAAGCAAGACAAACTCAAGTGAATAATAATAAATGAATCAGTCAGTCGATCAATCACCCAATCGATGATGATCTATCACAAATGATCGTAAACTCGGCTCTCGCAAATCCAGCATTTGCTACGATTCATCCAAGCGACAAATGATGGTAGCTAATTAGTGGAGAGTTTAACAGAAAAATCTTATTTATGCACAATGCTTTAGTGATTTGAGCTTTTCTTCATACTTCCTATTTTTTATATTTCTGAAGAGGAAACGGGAATAATTACAAAATAAGGTTAGTTTGGCACATATAATTTGAGCAAGAATCCTTAGATGGGTCCTGCATCTTGCTAAAAGGATAAAGCAGGTCACGAACAGAAACGCTTGCTACACGTTGTTCTTCCCAACATTTAGTCAAAACCATTTACAATACGTTGTTAAAAAGCTCATTTTGGATGACAAGAGGGAGGAATTATATGATTGTTAGGCGGGACTACAATATTGGAGAACAGACACGCAAAATCCAAACATACAGCAGTTCCGCAAAAGTCTTACCACCGCCAACACCATTACATATGTTTCTAGACTAGTAAGGTATGTCTAGAAGCGTACGAATTCAAAATAGTAGGAGATATCCCTTACTAACGGTAAAAACGATGGAAAAAGCTTATGGTGGAAAACGCTTAGTATAAATATTCTAGTCTAGTATAAATATTAAGACTAATCCTGGCTCCATTTAAAAGCATACCAATAATATAGCTCTAAAACCAAAGCAATAAATGTCATCAGTCATCTACAAGCTTCTATTTTCATCTATTGTCATCATTCAACAAATATATTTAAAGCCAGAATTGAGGTTGCTGAAGTGAAGGTTGACTGGAAATTTATATCCTTTGGAAAAATTTGATAAAATCATTGGAAGTTAATGAAAAAGTTCATGGAAGTCAGCTCATAACATAGATCAACATTTCATTCAATGATGACAGTTTAAAATTTGCAACTTGCTCCTCATATTATATTTCCCTTTGTTTTTCCAAAAGTTACAGGTGACAATCATATTACTGCGGAAGTCCACAAAAAGTAACACATACCTCTACCCCAATTAAACTTGTGTACATTTTACGTCAACAACAATATGGTCAATGTGAGGTGCATATGGCTTGACATGTTCAATATGTTCCACAATACATTTCCACCATTCGGGTCCATTTGGATGAGCTTCCCTTAGCAAATGCTCAATCTTTGTAACAGCATTATCTGCCCATTTTGACCAAGCCAGTCTCTTTTGCCCCTTTGAGCTTTTTTGTTCTGCCATGACGTCATTCAGGTTGCTGTCATTTTCCAAAGCTGTTATTTCATTTTCAGTCTTCTTTCCACCCAGATCTTTGTCATCAACTTGACTTTTTTGCTATTAAGAGAAGAGAAGAATGTTTCCTCATGTCTAAGACACACTTTAAAAATTTCTTTGATGACTAAAAGCACTTTGAGATTATTATTTTCAGAAAACATCCTGATGAAAAAAATGTCCGAAATTGTAAACACTGTTTTGTACTGTCCTAAAAAACAAAAATTAAAGGAATCTAGATTTTGGTAATGTATATGAAGTAGATCATTATGCATAAATGTTATAATTTAGATTAGATGCAAGCAGCTGAACCAACAGGTCCAATTTTTCATGCATCCTCAAAGTCACTGACATGCACAGATACAACAAAAATGTATGTTTCTTTTGGCATTATATTGCAATGATATGCCACAGTAGGTCTGCAGATTTTGGTTACTTCTGTCTCCTCTTTGTCATTTATAAGCATGCCAAAAAATAGGTTCTATAACCGCTCGTAAATACCTCTAAGGCATCAACATTTGCATGGATGTGAAGCCAGCCTCCTTTCAATGGGTTTAGAGCCTCACAAGCAGCCTGCCAGCTTTCCTCGCTGGATGGTATTAGCCCTAAATTGACGCGATCTGCAACGCCTTTTGGAGCAACCTTCAAACAAACAATAAGTGTATGCAATAAAGTAATTATACTTGTTGCCAAATGTCTTTCAGAAACTTTAAGAGACAAGCCTACGTTCAAATAGTCACACAATAATTTAAAACATTGCTTGCTAACAACTAACGAAACTGATAAAAAATAAAAAAAGCAGTTATAAAAGGAATAGAGCCCCAGTGTATCAAGCCCATTCTTTTTACAGAAAAAGAGTTTGTTTTATTTGGATACTTCTAAGGATAGATGAGAGTGGATTGCAATTGGCATTGGCATGGCAATCATACACTTCTCCTCACTGTCTATTACATGGTTTAGATCAATGACTAGCTATTTAACTTGTCAGCTTTTGGTTCATACTCTCAGAATTTTCAGATAAAAAAGTACTTCAAGAATGAAAAGATTATCCTTCTGCTGTGCCATTTTTTAAGTTTAGCTATACAAAAGCATTTGCTTAATCATGTAAAGATCTGAATATTAATTAAAAACTTCAATGCACAAAAAGCATAGTTTATACAAAGAATGTTGTGCAAAGATTGGCGAAAAGAAAACATCACACCTTTCTATTATCCCCTTCCAAGATAATGCACCTGTCTGTCACATTATTAATCTGAAGGTTTTTCTTTAACGCCTCAATGGCATTTGGGTTCCATTCACAGGCATACACCATCTTGGCCCCAGCATGCACCAAGTATGGAATCACAAAGTAACCAATTCCAGCAAAAAGATCCACAACTGTTTCATTTTGACAATCAAATTTTGCAATACGCATTTTCTCTGTGATGTTACCATCAGAAAACATGCATTTTGTGATATCATAAACATATCGTACACCATTCTCCTTCCTTGTTATCCAGCCATCCTCACCATACAGCAATTGAACTTTTGAAGATCTAAACTCATCATTAGATATTTTACAGTGTTTGGCAATTCTTTTTATTTTCAGAATATTGGAAAAGACACTCCAAAGCTCTGGGATGATTCTCTCCCAAGTAGTAAGTTGCAAGCAGTCTTTGGGTAAGAGCAACATATCTCCATGGATCTGCCACTCATGTGGAATATCTCTCAGCTGCTCATTACTCAGTGATTGCATTGTTTTTATGTAGAACAAGTCTATAATGTCTTCTTGGATTGTCTTCTGTACTGTTGATAATTTTATTAAGTGAGTTTTTGAAAATGGCATTAGCATCTGGGTATGGTGCTGCAAAGTAATCAAACTACCAGAGTCTATTCCTTCTCTTTTTTGCTTCCATTTTTCAACATCAATGGGGACAGCAACTTGATCTTCATTAATATCCTTGATTCTAAAATTTTTGTTGAAAATTTTTTGTTTCTCTAATAGATTTCTGGAAAGAAAAAGACAATAATATCTTAAAAAACCAAGTCAGTTACATACATAAAAGAAGACACTTTGATCAAAAGTGGATTTCAAGTCAAGGCAAGCAAAAAACAGAAGGATAGTTCTCTCGGATGGAATCCGAAGTAACGAAGTCCAACCCATGGTCTGATTAAAATGCTTTATAAATTCACTAAGCAGAACTTACTTCAGTGCTTTAGCATTCTTCTTTGTTGTAATCAAGACATCAGAAATTGCATCTCTCTCCTGATTTGTTATAAACTCTGCGTTTGAGCTCAACATGATTCTAAACTTCTATTGCCATGCACAGATCAAATGTTTAGAAATTCCCCGCCATTTTGGCCTCCACTTCAAAACGCGTCCAACGAGATTCTCTTCAAAGCATATTGAATAAAAACTCGAGATTCAAATCATCAGCAATTTCATATAATTTCACATGAAAACCGAATTGCAAGAAATAGATGTTTAGATAGATGATTGAAATTTTACACCATACTAGAAAAACGCACTTATTGAACCAGGGCTGGAAAACGTTTTTTAATGCCATGGAATATTGTTGCCAAAATGCCTCTATATATTATAGAGTTATGTTGTGTGTTTGATAAACGTCCGTAGAGTCCAGAGTAAGAATTATAGCTATTGTGTTATGTAAGGAAACTACAAAAAGCACTAAGGTGTAATGAAAATGACAAGTTACAAACCCCATCCTTACACTTAATTGCTTTACTTCAAGGGAAGTACACCTAATTAATCTTTAAAATAATCAAGCATGAAAACTTTAGGGAAAAAGTTCGACTCAATCAAAATGTTTTAAAGAGCTCCCATTGCAATTCTAAGTTTCAAAATATGTCTCCGACCAACGCTTGTCTGGTTGTGCTCCTTTTCCAGCCCTGTATTCAACCATTTCGAGTTTGATACATCGTTACGCCAGACGGGAATAAATAAAACCATTTCACTTTCAAAATTCCCTGAATTAGATTACTTAGGCTTTGTATGAGCCTAAGTCATTGAACATTTAAACTTTTTGTTGACTAATTTCTATGTAATTTTGTTGTTGAAAATCTCAAAAATTCTTTACGAGCCATTAACTCATGGCTAAAGGTCTCAGATTTATCAATTTTTAGTTTCACTTTAGTCATTGTACATGCAGCGCATACTCAAATGTGCCACTTGTGCAAAACTCAGCTTAAAGCTTACAATCATATCATTATTTTCTATTAACGAGCGACTAAAAACATCTGCTAGGCAGACTGCTGGGAGAGGCTTATCCTCCACTTCCTTGTAATCTTTTAATCTTTGCAAGCTGCAGGACGAAGTATCGCAGATTACGAGCCTCTTCACCATCGACTCTTAGCATGCCGTGTTTAGACCACAGCGTAGTGAACTTCAAACTAGTTTCATTCTGGCACAGCAAATCCAAGACTTTTCTACCTCTACGTCACATGTAACAAAATCTAGCCAAGTAATACACGCTTTTTTTTATAAGGAGCCTACCTCAAGGCCTAGTTCCAAAAGTTCTTTATTCGTAGACCTCAAGTCATCAGATTTTAGTACCAAAAGTTCCTTAAAAGTTCCTTAATTTTCACTGCACATCAATAAGCCTTAACACTTAATAGAGAGAGGGGCGAGATAGAATATGCAGAAACTACTCGATAAAGCACGTGACACACGAATAGCAAACAATCTATGCGAGTATTGGCTGCAAATAAATGGAACCGGCTTTTAAGCTCTTGATGCTTGCAGTTATAAAAGATTTTCAAATTGAAAAGTTCCTTAGGGATTTCGTTTTTAGTAGTATAAGTTCTTTAAACATTTCGGCCTTCTACATGTAGGTTCCTTATAAAGTGGTTCCTTATAAAGAAAAGCGTGTAATCTTCTAGCACTGATGAAAATCTGCAAATATGAGTCTTAATACGATGAATCTCCAAAAATCAGTGCTTCTACTTTAATTTCAATTCTTCTAAATGCCTGACTCCAAAGTCTGTGGCACGTTGACAAACTGCTTAATGTCTGAAAATAGCACCTATAAATCGCAATTGCCATTTCATAATTTAACCAAAGAGTGCAATGCGCTGATCCTTAAGTCTTTAGAGTTAAGTCTTATGCTCAGTGATGTTGCACGATTTTCCCTCGCTCATAAACAAGCACTGTTAACGCAGTATCATCACATCTCTTAGCTAATCCAGTCATGATGCACGCTGTCAAGATGTCCTGATTCACTATGCATGGTCCTAAACGCAATCTGTCATAATCCTCATTTTGATAAGAATGCCAGTACTATTCGTAGCCTTGTTAATCGTGTAATGATTCACTGACAAAAGGGTTTAGTTCCATTCCGAAAGTCAGAGGGATATTGTTTACAATCATAATACTCTTCGTAAATAGCGTTTCGTTGCCTTTTCCTGCAAACACAGCCCTTTTATACAGTTTTTGGAACAACAAGTGCTTTCAAGATAAATTTATAGCTTCCGGAAATTGCCGATTGACTGTGGAAATTGCCGACGGAATAACAATAAAAAAGAATTCAATTCTTCCTTTAATCTCTGCACTTTTTGCATTACTATTTTTGTTTAAGTGAAAGTGATACTGTTCGAATAAGAAGGACATAGTGTGAAGACCTCCTAAGCTTTTTAAAAGATTCCAGAAAATGTAGAAAAATAAAATCAAAACACTGACTCATTTATTTTCATATTCCTCTCACATTCGTCAAACTCATCAGCACTCAAGCTGAAATTGTTTTAATCAAATAAAGATGAATGGCCTTTTGTCTCTGAGGACTAAACACAGAGCTGTTGTCAAGCGACAATCGAGTTTCCATTAGGGTGAAAGCTTCTGATTCTAAAGGAAAAGGCTATTTTGTCTTCACAATACCAGATCAAGACAGAAGAGACGATCTTTATCGATTTGACCCAGGCCAAACCGTTTAAGTTGCCACTGTCAAAGATATGGTTTTATATCATTTACGAGTAGGACGCTCTCTATTCAGTTGGAAAATTTGTATTCAGGTCTGACTGCCAGTATGGAATGAATAAAAGACCTCTCCGTAAAAGACAGGTTACTGTGGACACTAGAAAGAACTGCTTGGTATTACTATAATGATGCCAAAGGTGGCAACGTATCCGCTCTCTTGTCCTGTACTGAGCACAATTTTTAAGCTGACCAAAATCGAAGAGTAAATTAAGAACATGTTGATGTTGAAACATTGAAATCTGTAAAGCTTTTTGTAGGTACGTGTCATCTCATGCAATACAAAAAGTCTGCAACTGCTTTTCTGGCCTTCTTCAAGTTTTAGGAAAATAGAAATTAATCGCAAACTCTTTGCAATGACTTAGAACAAGCGGGTCTTTTGTAGAAATTCATTTGGTTTAGAATTTCCTTGAGTGCAATTAGACCCTATAAATATAAAATGCCTTGAAGAAATTATGAAGTAGTAACAAAGCCAGCAAGGCTAGGATAAAATGGCTCTAAGATTGATGTTCACTTTTCAGCTGAAATATTTAATTTGCTAAAACAAAGACGAATTTTTTGTGTGGCTTGTTTCAGAAATAACGATCGTTATCAAGAATGTTCAATCATCATTATAGTTAGTCACAGTAGATGCAATGCATCAGAATTTTAAGAATAAAAATGCGATCAGCCTAGCTTTAATTCTAGCATAGAAGTGCATGTGGATGATGATTTGATCGAAGATGTCATAGAACGAGCCACAGATCCAAGTGGGATCATGATTACTAACGGATAAGTTGCAGGCTGCTCCCGATCTCTTTTTGAAAGAGTTGAAGAAAGCAGAAGAGAAATCAGAAGAAAAGGCATGCAAAAGTTAAAAATCTCTAGGAGTGAAGGAAAGTGTGTTAAATAAAGTCCAAGGCTATTGAAGGGTGTGTCAGAATACATTTCGGCGAATAAAAGTATGTGTTGACGTTGAAAGTGTTCGAGTCGAGCAGGGAATTTAATAGGTAGTTATAGCGACAAAGGCTGATTTCGATCCACTCGACCAAAAAAAGACACAAATGTTTTCTCCTGGTATAATAATAATTCAGATTAATCACTTAAACTAGACATGCAACGCCAATCTAATTGGCATGTTTGTAGTTTCAAATCATTCTGTTGAAACATCAACACGTCTAATAAATAACCACAGAAAACATCTATCTCAATAAATACACCCGTGTTGGAAATTTCACGAAAAAAGATAAACATCCCGAGCGCAATGCCCGACGTTAATATCAAACGTTTTGCCTAACACTTTTAATTTTGAAATATAAGGTGTTGTGACAAAAAAGATTAAGTTTTTCCCCTATTATGAATTTAAGGAAGAAGATTTGATTGGCTGCTTGCTCTGACCAATCAGACGTTTTTTTAACCTGTCAATCATTTAATATCACTAATATTCAGGCTAATTTTCCAGTCCATGTCATTTCGAAATTTTATAGTTAGAATAAGGATATCATTTCGATGACAAAAAATCATTGTCACATCATTGTCAAAATCGAAATTTAGCGCTGCTAGGGTGTATCCCTTCAATCGTGCAGCATTTCAAGCTAGGCCAAATGCTTTAACGTTATGAAGCATCAAGCTGTTTGTCGTGAGACGAATTGTCTCAAGTCATGCATCACTCCCCTTACTAACTGCTGACGTCACTTGAGTTATTGCAAACCCTATGGGGGGAACAAATTTCTAAGATCCCTCTTGTTCTAGATGTAAAAATGGCCTTTTGTGCGTGAAAGCCTTTTCTAAATAACACTTTTTAATATAATACATATTAAGCACTTCCAGAGGAACGACAGTTTTACAACTCATTATAATGTCGTAATATCTTCTTGTGACACTAAACGCATTTTTGATTATCTTTAATCACGTTGTCTTGGATTCAAAAGAGATGTGTTTTCTAAAATAAGATTCTAAAATAACTTTTAGCTATCACAAATATTTGTCTAAGAAAGTGCCAAACAACATATGTCCTTATCTTGGTTTGCAAAGTCTGCACAATCCGGGGTCAAGGTGCATTTTGGGTACAGCTTTGCTGCCTGTCATTTCATTCTTATTACGTTTCACTTTACGATGTCTTAATGAGGGAGTAAACAACACGTTTTGTAAGAGCAGTTGCTATATCCTTCTGTGATGCTCTGAAAACCCATTAGTTTCTGAAATATTTGTAAACACAATAATATTGACAAGGCAGCATTTCAGATGCCGCAATCATCTAGACAAAGAGGCGCAACATATTAAATAGAAGTTTCTTTAAATACCAATTGCGATTCGAGGCTGTTGTTCATTGCGATTCGAGGCTGTTGTTCTTGCGCACGTGTGTTTACAACTCAAAGTTCATCCCCTTTGACGTCAATCTACTTTCAATCTCCTTTGAGTATTGCCCTCTATAGAACAATGTCACGCCAGACAACAACATGCGCACATTAATGTTAGATGCCAGTTCTACAGGTAACTGGTTTCTGTTGTTCCGTGTCCACACGTTACCGCCATGTTCAAGGATCTTTGTTATTATTTTCTCGCTCCCCCGCAGAGCAGCATAATGCAGTGCGCAGTTACCCTCGCTGTCCTTAGCATTGAAGTCGAAGCCGCACTCCGCAAGTTCATTTATCTGCTGCAGGTCACCGTACGCAAATATTTTTTCAATTTTACTCACAAATTCCCTGGAATTAACGTCTAAAACGAGTGGCGAGTCGTTTATTTCCATTGAGTTTATACTAATGTCCGGTAATGAATTTTCCACGAGTTCCCGTAAGCGCAGACTCAACCGATTTCGCCTCTTTCGACTGCAGCAGCTGTTCATTCGCCTCTCGCAACTTCTGCCGTCGAAACCCCGTACTATATCCTTATAAAAGAATGCATCAGAATTCATTCGTCGTACCATTCTACTCTTCGAAAGTTCGCCACAACCTGGTAACGACATACACCCACTCACAGGGGCATGTTCACTTCGCGGTATCGACAGATCCAGCTTTCGAAACTCCATCGCAATATCCATGCTTGCGTCAGGTTTCGCGCTGGATGATTCCTTGGCGTCTGATTCTCGTTTCAGATTTGGGACCTGCGAACTGGTGATTCTATCCTCTTTCGTCACAACAGGTCCTTCAACAACTCCAGTTGTAATCTCCTTACCAGCCTTGTGTGTCTCACGACACACATCGCAATTAGGCGTGCAAAATTCTTCATTGAGCATATTGGTGTTTCCCGGACAGCTAGTTTCTTCCTTGGCTTGGTGTCGCATTGAATGGAAACGGTTATTCTTAACAAAATTGCATACCGACCTTCTTTCTACTGCCGAGTGACTTCGGAATATACGACTGTCAATATTCCGGCCTTGGAACATAATTTTATTTTCAGGGTCCGCTAACCAGTCCAGAATTAAACTTGAACGGTTGTGGTGTCGATTAGTTAAGTCCTCAACTGAGAGTCGCTTTCTCATGCCCACCAATTCTTGCTTATGTGCCTCCATGCATCTTTGTTCGGGAAGACTCCATCTCGAGGTTATTGGATTTGGTCTGGAAGGTGAAACATCACCTTTCTTGCCATCATCTTTCCTCGGACTGCTGTCGAGCGATTCTTGGTGTTTATTTGTGATCACGACTTGCCAGTTTCCTTGACTAGTATTGCTCTCCTCAAAACCATCTCCTTCTTCCATTATGTCAAAGCGATCTTGTCTTCGAATTCGTTTGTGTCCGTGGCTCAAAACATTCGCTTCAAAACATTCAAATGCATTGTCAGATGTCCTACAGATGGTCATGTTCGCCTAGTTCGCCAACTCTGCTTGTAATGGTCACCTCAAAAGTCTATAAAACAAGAGAAGTGAGATATTTATTGAAAACAGCAGAACAAATTAAATTATTCATGCCACAGGTTGCTGAGCACAATAGTGCAGAACACACGTTTATGACCGCTTGGACTGGCTTTGAAGTTCGCGGAATTAACAGGGCGTGGCCCCATTGTCTTCGAACAAAGCACTTGATCGCGTAGAAGTTTAACGAACTCAGAAGCTAGTTTTCCCGATTGTGGGCAAACCTTTTTGTGGTTAGGCAAATTTTGAGAGGTCGCGACATATGCTCAATAACTTGGCTAATGAAACTATTCTGTATAAAAAGTCGTGGGGACAAAAGTGTCTCTCTATCATGAAATGATTTCTACGAAAAGGTTTGGGTATCCAATCGGGGTCAGTACCAGATTATTGTCATAAGAAAATACTGAGCTATTTGAAACAAGCAGTTCTGTTAGTTTTTATCACCATACCTACGCCAATTAGCTACGAAAATGAAGTAAACAATTTTAACCTTCAATTTGAACAGGAAAATTTTTAAGACCACACAATTCAAGTGTTATGGGGTGTCATAATTTTTCATTTCCTTAACGATTTGCAAAATAAACAAAAAACGTAATTCAAAAAATTTGCTCCCTAGCTTAAGGAAAAATCATGGATATTACATAAATTATTTCTAAAAAAGACGATAAGGAAGCATGCATTATTATATATGTGTAATAATTCATTATATAATAATGTAATAATGTCATGAAACATAAAATTTAGGCTGAAGCATGGGGATCATTAGCTGAAGTGAATAGCAGTTAGTGCATCAGTTCAGGCAGCCAACGATGAACTTTTTATACATTTGCAGAAAATCGCCTGATAGAATCATTTATTGAAGGACCTAATGTTCTATACCAATACTTTACTTAAAAATACTACACCAACAACAATAATCGCAAAAGAGACAAGAAATTTCAGGCATGGCTTGGAATGAGCCAGAAAAAGGCAAAAATATTTTTCCCCAGAGCAATCAAGGTACTGGCTATCCTAAAACCTTTGAAGTTTCAAGCCATTGATAGCAGCGATTAGAAGGCTTGATTCTTGCCAAATTTCGTAATTTCACTTCATTAAAAACTTCGACGTGGTTTGCCTAAACTTGCTGGTGTCCAGAAGAGCGTGACATAGTGCTGTCTGGCATGCTTCTATTTTCATGAATGATATGATCTTGTTCTGTATGTTATCTCGGGTGCATTATCGTGTTTACGCAAACACCAATCAGATGCTTCTGTTATTGTCCTAGCAACAATCATGGTTGATAATAGAGCCCTAACTAGTTTCCATAGCTACACGAAGCGGAAGTTCATGCACCTGTAATTGTTTTTGTACACAAGACTGTTGAAGCGCACGTCGATTCTCTTCTTGCTAAAAAGCATGCAGTCCCAGTTATGAAGGCGAATGTCCTATATTGAAGAAAGATGGGCATAGGACTGACAGAGAGGTCTAGCTTGTGAGAGTTTAGTGAAGTGAAACTCCATTTAGAGCTAAGCATTAACGCTCGTAAAACCCTTACGAAATATTGGTACATTTGTGATAGAAGGTGGGCGTACATCAAAATACCAGTAGAACGAGTAACCCGATGCTTTATTGGAGAAGCAGTACCTGGTAATTAGAGATCTAACACGTGATAATGAGTGAATAGCCAAAAGCCTCCTCTAAGATCCTTAACTTTGAGATTTCTCGTACAAAGCGAAGTGGCTATTTTAAAGAGTAACAGGATATTGGAAAGACAAGAGAGGAGATGCAGGCTTAAGTGTTTAGATTATGCGATCTTCGTTGGAAATACATCTGTTTAACGCCATAAGAGATTTTACAAAGCGAGTGAGGCTGATGTTGGGTAAAGCAGATAAGGTTAGGGTGGTTGATTCAAGTTGATTGATAAACCGAGTAGAGATCGGAGCAAGGAAGTGGGAACCAAAGCAAATGTACGATCGAGATGAAACCAAAGTGAAATCAAGTTGAGACGAGGGAATGCTCCTCCACAGTGGAATATCAAGAGAGGAGAATGCTCTTCCATCGTGCCATTCTCTCAGGGAATCCCGCATATTTTTCATCGAAATGGCTCTGTTAGTGATATGGGGAGAGAGAGAGAGAGAGGGGGGTCATTTCAATAATGGTCTACAACAATACGCTCCCCCTTCAAATTCTTTGAGCCACTAAAAGCTATTTGCTAAATTTTCAAGCCCTATAAGACTTAAATGCAGACTGAAAACTATAAATTTTCTCCCTCTTAAGTTTAAAACCCGTAGAGACATTAGAAGCCATGATTTTCTTTATTTTTGCAACTAGTTATTACAAGAAGTTTTACCTTAAGATGATCACACAGCCAACCTTTCACTGCATTGCAATAATCATATCGAATCAGCTGAGCCAATTATTCTAAATAGCTACGGGTGGTTGTTCAACAGATTCAAAAGTAGAAGCATTATGATACACTGGCAGGTTCACAATCACGTGGCATAAAGTATTTTCCGCTTCTAATTAGAACAAAACCTTTGAGCAAATGTTGATGGTCTGTGAAAGGAATCGCAAGGGTAAAGAGAGGTGGCACTTTTGTTTCTTAAATTCAATAGATATTATGCAGGATGAAGCATTCATGGAAATTATCAATAGGACCAGCAATCCAGATATCCAGACGAACGATATCATTCTTCAGCTTTCAAGAGAAAGATGTTCAAACATTTTTGTTATTTCGTCTCACTATGAATAGAGGCATTGGAGGCTTTCTCCTAGTCATGCACAACTCGAGTCTTTATCTAAAGGGAAAACGTTTCTTTTTTTATTTTCTTAGCATCACGATTCATTGAAAAGCTGCATTTTTTGCCATGTACATCTACATTAGAAGAAAGATTCACAAGTTAAAATTTCTTCTTTTTCCCATTCACATCTGCATTTAAGAACTTTTATTCTCTAATTGACCTATCGCAACTTTTTTTAATTTAACTTTTCACCCTCATCTTTCCCTTTTCTTTCTCTTTGGTCTCTGTTGCTATATATCTTCTCCTCTCTGTTTTACGATATTCAGTTGTTCGTACTTAACAGACAATTTGCTACTGTTATGTCTTGCTTATCAAAGCAGCAAATCAAATAAAAAAACAAAAATGGTAGTTCAACATATGTGGACCTTTGATCATGTAAATCACTCTTCAAAGCTATAACCTAAAGTAGATATGATAATTAACCGATTAATTATTTAAACTGTCTTTAAACAACATGATCAAGCCCAATACCATATTTTATAGCCTCAAGGTAAGAGTTCAGAATTATAAAACTGCATAGCCATATCTAAAAATATCAAGGATATGAACAACAAAATTAGCTTGGTAAAACTAGTTAGAGGGGTGTCTGAGTCACGTCTGGTGGACTGCGAAGGCGCCTACGCATGCAAGACCGCCCTACCTAGGCTTTTGTTTGGCAATGTATTTCTTGCGCATGCATTGAATGAAAACCAGCCAAGAAAGAAAAACACTTCAGCTCCAGTTTCAATGGTTTCAAGGGCCTTTTATCGACTGCAAATGTCAATGATGAAAAATTTGCCACGCAAAGAGTGCAAAGTGATTTCTTAATTCACCTGTGTGTACAGCCGCCAATGATCTGTATCGTCAGCTGCCAAGATGCATCTTTATTTGCCAAAGTGCTTGAGAAGCTTCGAGTGTCGCTGAGCAGTGCGTTTATCACGTGCTTTTTATGTCCTTTTCCAAGAGAAGTGTCTCAGAAAATCACGTGCTTTTTATGCATTTGTCTCATAAAAACTTTTGAGACAATCACGGGATTTTCATTATCAGCCGCTTTCAACTGTATCTACAGGCCGTATCAAGGTCTGGATATCTACAGCGAAATCAAAGGCTGCACAATTGAATTGGTTGTAATCGTAGAACACCCATAATTATCTGCGGTTGCTTCAAGCTTTCCAAAACCGCTGGACTATTTCCAACTAGCTGGCTCAGCAGTAAGAGCAGTTTCTCACTAAAAGCAAAGATTATGTAGTAAATATTTTCGAGCTTGCAGCCACAGTTATTTTAATAGAACGTAGAAGCCAAGAATATTTCCAAAATACCCATAGAAATTATTGTCTGTGAGGGCAACAAAGGGACTATTGAGTGTCGTAATTACGTCACAGGAACGGTTCGATTTGAGAGCTTTTTGAAAAAACACCAAAGGAAATCTCTGAATATGCAAACCTCAACCGATTCTGTTGGAAATTAGCCCAGGTATGGAAAGTTAAATGTAAACAGTTTACTGAAAGACTATAGTTGTATTAGCCTGGACCACAGATCAATACAATACAATGCGTCATCTGCGAAAGGTTTAATAGCGATTCAGTAAATCGAGAGCAAAATTGTTTGGAGTATTGTAAGATTGCTCTTTGTCAGATGGTCCACAAGAGAATTCTAAAACACTATCTTGCAACCCTAGTTTTTGGGCAATCTTTAACAGCAATGTTGCAACCTTCTAGAAGGCTCTGTAAGTGCACTATTTCGTTTCTGCAAGTGCCCCATGTCCTTGGGAGCAACAAAGGAGAGAACAAGGAGATACAAAGAATTTGAGAAAGCACTTAGAAAGTTAGCTGCAGCGGCTACTTCCATAGGAGGCTGTCGCATAAAGGCACCGTGGCCTATTACCGCACTTCTTGCTGCGATTAGACAAAATGCTGGTTTGCCAAAGAATCTTTCCCTTGCAGCACAGAAGAATGAATTAGTTTTGCTGCAGATCCAACATTTTGCCGATGTTGCCAAATGAAAGTATCGTAATGCTGATGACCACCAACAGTATTCAGGTGTGGCTTTTGAGTGACAAGAGTAGCACGCGGATACCTTGGAGTCGACGAAACCGCAATAATCGCAAATGATACAATTTTCGATAAAATCTTATTCATGATGTCTGGAGCCCTGTGGGCAGGTGGACAAAGACATTTTTCGACATTTAATGCCACTTGCTTCTGGTTTAAGTTAATAACTGAAAAAGGTTTGGTTAACAGCGACTGAACAAGGGTACGAGACATTTCTGAGGGTAGAGAGATAAAGGGTACAAACTTTAGAGAGGAACTTGGGGTGTGCTAGCAAAGAAACCCCTTTTTATGAATAGATCAAGATAAAAAGACATTTATGGCACTTGTACAGGCCTTTGGCAAAAAGCTGGAGGGCTAATTCCATATCGCCTCCGGCCACAAATCATGGCTCATCCGGGAAGAACCAAAGCTATATCAAGTCCAAATAGCGGAAGATTGCAGGTCTTAGAATAGAACTTATGGCAGGAACAAAGTCTATCATTTCAAGAAAATATTTGCCACTTTATCACTTTGCAAATTGCCTATTTCTTTCAACAAACACTCTCATTGGTGAAGGTGACACGTCAAAGAAACTTCTTGGTAAAGCTTTCCTACACCGCATAAGGTTTACGCAAAAAAAGAAAGACCGGCATTGGTCGAACTATGAAAGGACTCCAGTTATCATTCGTCTGCCATGCCCTTTTGATCGAAGCAATTCTTATTATAGCTTCTTATTATAACCATTTTCCATCATTACAATTACTTTCGCCTTTGATGATTAAAAAGGTCATATGAAACAGTAGAATCAAAGTGGATTTGATTCAAGGGAAAGAGGATTCGCACTGCACCGTCATAAGTCTTCATTTTATTGAATAATTTCAAGAGCAGGCCCCTTCCTGGATCCCTCTATCGTGTCTACAGAAGAGGAAATATCAAATATTCTCAATTTTACCGGAATTCAGTTAATCCTTCTGACAAATTCGGGTAATATGCAAAAAGCCTAAGACATTTTTTATCTTCTTTTCTGGCAGACGCCGGCATGGCTTGAAGAATTTATTCATTAGCGATCCAATCGCAGGAATTCGTTCAAAAACCTCATTTTTAAACAAGGATATTGGTTTACATTGGCATACTTCTCAGAAAGTTAATGGCTCGTAAAAATTTCTCTGGTTTTACATATCCGTATCGCACTAAATACCAGCATGTTAATTTAGACTTCACCAAGGTCCGGGCAAGGGGCCAAAGAAAATGAAGGGAGTTTGAAGAAGATCTGTTACTGAGGACACTATTGTGTTAGAATCAGCACACATTGGGAATATTTTCTGAATTAGAATTGAGATACCCTCGTGTTTATTCCAGGGAGGGAACTTAATAGGAAGCATGGAGAAACGCCCTCTCCAGTTGCCATGGCAAAATTGGTTTTGAAGAAGCGTGTGTTAGGAAAGGCGAAAGCTCATTCAATGATATTTGCCTAATGAAACTGGAACCAGGTACCTAAAACTTGAATGCAAACGATTAGGTTTGGACATATATGGTCGTTATGACAGTTTATCCTGAAGTACCAGGCGCAAATGAGTTGAATCGTTTTATTCATGAATACAAGTTGACCTCAAACAAGGTCCGATTTCATAGAATTGGGGTGTATTTCTCTGAATGTCACATAGAAGTGGGTAGTAAACAATGGCAAAGTAAGTGGGGAAAAGTGGTCCTCGAAATGGCACAGCACGTAAATGTACCAGTTTCGTGTGAATGTTCTCACCACTAAAACGTCATAACTCATACCTCAATCGGAAAACAAACAGGTTTCAAAGTAAATTTACATTATTTAGAAGAAGATTTACCCAAAACTATTGAAGTTTTATTGAATAAGGTTCTGAAAGATGACTATAACTATACATGATTGTTGGTCATCAACACAAAAATGCTTCAAGTCCTACCCTCGTTTCCTTGTCTTATCGCAATGATCGCCGAAAAAGCCACCAGAAAATCGACTTGTGAGGTCCTGCTGGTTTCCAAGATGCAATTGGGCTGAGCAACCCACAGTCCAATTCTCTGTAATCTTGTGAGCGAGCGACGTTGTATCGAAGACAAAGTTAAACGGTTCTTTGGTTCAGAGAAACCGTTCACGCGAAGTTCAATTGCTAATGAGACGCCCATAAAACAGGCTCGTGCATCTGAGAAACGTACAAATACCTATATCCAGGTGTTGCCTGTTCGTAATGTAGTGCTTTGTGAAACCTAGGTTGTTGTCATAACTTGGCTAGGGTCTCTTGCCGAGGTCATTTTCTGTGCACAATCAGCCATTCTTAAGAATCCTCCGCAACAAAGCGCCCACGCATGCATTCGGCCAGCCCGATGAGGTGGCCTCTGGTGGGTCTTGTTTACAAATAATGGCACCCGAATAGAAATTTGGAAACAACAAGTAGCTGCTATCTAATCGTGGTGAAAATCAAGTGAGTTATGCAATTCGCGGTCCTTTCTATGCAATGTTTATTTAAATTGCATAGGGAAGATATGGCCTTTCAGTGTGTACGATTGAAGCTTGAGATACTTGAGAAGTTGTGCAATTTCAAGTACTTGACACGTGTCAACATAAAAGTGTAATGGGACGAACAGTGAATTTCGATCAAAATTTACTGTAACAACACAAAACGTACTCCGTTTCTAGAACATACTTAGAAATCAACGTAGATGAATACGACTAGTATTAACAGACCAAATTGAAGCTCTATATGGAAATCATGCCACACCATCCCCACCCTCCAACCACTTAGTTATAGGCACCTGCTTTTAACTTTCAGCACCAAAGATTTACTTTTCCGAAAAACCAATCTGGAAATAAATGCCAAGAATCCAACACATCCGTATCAACTTTTAAGAAACAAACAGACTCACAGTGACATGTTTGTTTGTAAACAATGCTGCTGCACGGAAGTAAATGATCATGTTTACCATGTTCTCCAAAGTATCTTGTAGTTGTACCACGTGAACATGCGATAAAAGTTCCTTTGCCGATGCAATAGTCCCGCTGTCTGCGTTGATCTGATCCCAAGTATATGTCAACAGAACCCCGACTAGATTATAAAGATACCTAATGATGACGTCATCGAGAAACATTCCTTCGCTTCAGTGTGGATGCTCTGAGGCCACTGCCAGGTCAAGGGTTCCCAAGACACCAATGAAATGTTGCCATTTTCTAAAGTTTGGCATTCCAAGCGCAATCGTCGGTATCATTAAAATTCCAATTATGATTTTGATAGAATGACGATTGTTCTAATTTGCTCAGATCGATGATGGGAGTCTGGAGACGAGTGTTGCTGCCATTTTGAAGTGAATAACAAAAAGCCGAGCCTTTGGTTGAGATGAATTTTGGAGTCTGCTTTCATATTTATCCAAAACCCCGTTCTATGTATACAGAGGGAATTCGCTGTTTACTCAGAAGGAATGAATGCGTGGACGCTGATTGGTTATAACTCAGCCAATCATGCGCTCTCTCAAAGCCTCTCTAGTGGTAGTTGATCATTAACTGACAAATGTTTTTCAACTAGCCACTCGCATACTCTGTAGAGTATTGGACGAAGAAGTACCCTACGTTTTTCAGTGCAGATCAATCATTTCCTTATATTCATATTAAGAAAAAATCCGCGTAACATGTTCAAATATTGCACTGAATTTGAGTCAATGGTTGTCATGAGTGAAATCTATGGAAACAGAGATGCTGCCTGAAAATTTAGCGCTTTATTGTGACTTGGAGGAATAATCCAGTCTAGAGTCAAGAAAAGTTTCAACCTTTTTCTTGTTGCAATCCTTATCATTAAAACCTTCCCCATTACAAAATGAAAGCAAATTTTTGTACAATCACTTCGTGTAGCCGTAAATTTTCCCGGACTCTGGACCCAATCACCCAACGAATGCATTTGGTGGAATCAAGTGAGCTGATAAATTTTTGTTTACAAAAAGAGCATGAAGTTACGAGTAGAGGCGCATGCTTTGAAGAAAACAAGTAGATACTTGGATGAAGGTTGAAAAAAGTCGCTAATGCACTGCTTTGTACGGGCAGTCACGGTATTAAGACTGGTTGGTACTCGGTTGTGGAAAGCTGAATGGATCAGGGCATTAGTGGGCAAGGGTTTAATTAGTGATAACGCAATCCCATGACGTAAGCGCAGTTGCGGGCATAGCGCAAGGCCGCAGTTGCAGAGATGTGGCAGCGGTGTGCGCAATGTAACTCACCTTCTTCCGTATTGCCTAACATGCGTCCATAGACACCAAAATTCGACAGCCCCGACTCAAACTGCAAGCGGTGGTTGCACGTCGACTCTGTGCTGCTGGAGAACTGTTTGTGCTGGAATGCAAGGGGAGTAAATATTGAGAGAAGGAGTAAACAGGACGAGGCGGGGGAGGGATGAAGTACGGCCTATATGAATGCCAGGTGAGAACCGCCGGTAAATACGCGGGGGAATTAGCAGATTCGCGCTTGCAGAAGAGCTCCCTCGACAATGGGATGACTGATAAACTAATCCTGTGGCATGGCCGAGGCTATATTGGCCGAAACAGACTGCACGTGAGAAATGAGTATTTATAGACACGGGCACTGCGGGGTCGGCAATCAGCTGCCTTGCTCGCCGTGAACTGCCTGCGCAGCGACGCAAATAACAGCACGCCTTGCAATGGGCGCCTCATGGAATGGCCTGTTCTTGTCCACGAGAACAAATGTTGACTGAAGCCGAAAAAGATTAATCAGTCCGGACAGGAAATTTGGCCGTGCAATAGTGAATGTGACGTCACAGTAGAAGCTACAAGTTACTACGAAATTCGCCTTTCTGTTTGCAACACATCATTCTGTCCTGCTATGATGCTCAGTTTAATGACAGAAGTTAAGAAATACAAAATAGTCGAATGAGCTAAACAGGAAAAGTTACAAAATGTTCTTGTAATTGGCAGTGTTTCTTATGAATATCTGGATATAAGATGAGGTTCCTGAAGTAAGAAACATTTCTTGCATTCCCTTATTTTGCCATTCAAATACACTTCCTTAATTCATAGGCAAAGGAAAATTTTTTATTCCTCTCGCCTTCCTACTAAATTTTAAAAAAGGAAGGCGATCCCTTTCGAAATGCAAACAATTTTTTTCGGTTGTTTCATTAAAACTACGCTATTGTTTTTGCCGACAAAATACGTCCATGTGGGGCAACACCTTTTACAAAACCCAGATTACGCCAAAACACATACCGATGGAATTTTCCTTTCATTGGACAAACGCAGATGCATTTTCATTAGGAACTTTGATGTCTGTATACATTTCTATGCAAAATCACATGTTAAGTCGACATGGAGAGTTCGTCTGTTAACTTGTACCCAAAGAAGGTGTGAAGTGGTCGTTGATTGGTCATAAGAAAGCCAATCATACACAATTCTCAAATTAGACAGCCAATCATACACAATTCTCACATTAGACAGCCAATCATACGCAATTCTCGCATTAGACAGCCAATCATACGCAATTCTCAAATTAGACAGCCAATCATACGTAATTCTCACACTCATCTACTGTTTATTATCCGCAACTGGCTACTATTCACCTTGTCAGCTTTGGGTCATTTCCGACGTTTGCATACTCCGAGGAAGGTACAATACATAAGTACTCCAGTCAGCTGAAAATCATTCTTTCACTGTTTTTTGCAATCGTGACATTTGGCACCAAAAACTTAAGTATAAGGAACAATTATGTTGATCAGTGCGAAAGTTGAATTGATCCTGTATCTTCCTAATAGCCGACATCTTAACTAGGCATCGAAGTATTGTCTAGACGTTAGGTGACAGGGGTCCGATGCATTAAAGGAACTCAATTGTAACATTATTCGCAAGGGTTTTTTCCCATCCTCAATACTGAACTGATTTGAACCACCTTCTCTGTTTATTTGTACCTAAAGAGCCTTCTAAAGAAGGGTTATGAAAAACGGCAACATCAATAGACAATTTCAATATTGCACGCGGCATTTTCTTAGACAATGGCAGTTTTGGAACAAAAGGGAGGATCTAGGAAGTCAAAAGCTTTCAAAGACACTTTGGTTTCGGACAGTAATGGAATTGGGACATTGGAACCTCAAGAACAAATCTTTTGAAATAGGGCTTTATTTTGCTTTTCAGAGGAAGACAGGGAGACTTGCCTTCAAATTAGGTTTTACGGTGTTCAAATGATGCCAGGGGGAGGGGGTTTTGGGGTATGTCCCTATCCTGAATCGTTATGCTTCATGTAAAGATAACGAATTTAAATCATGCAAAGGTATAGGCACTAACGATTAATGTTTGACTAAGTTGGTCTCCAAATTTATCCGAGTGTTTAAGAAAGCTATAATTAACATTAGTCAGTTTTGGCTGTTACAACGACTTTCAGGTGCTGGTGTGAACTGAGGGAAGAGTAATCTGAATTATACATATTTCTGATTTTGTCTGCCTTAGTAATTCTGTTTGGCAATCGTGATTATTTGAATGACAAGAAAGGCTCTGGATCGTTTCGATTCACAATAACATTTCTTCTGTCAAATATTTCTTATGATAAATGTTGCCACACAATTTGCCTATCCACTGAAACTTTATATTGAGTTCTATCTTCACGGATGGGAGTAAATTTGCCTCAGTATTAATATGCCTAATCTTTGAAGTGCCGTAAGTGAATTATTATAATTAAAGGAATATCGAATATTTAGCCAAAGCTATAAGATGCCGAATCGACATGCCCTGAACAAAACAATGTTAGCTAGAACGATTGAAAATTTAGCCTTTTTACAAGACCACATTTATCTTTTTAAGGCTTTTATAACTAAGAATATCTAATGCCACGAAAATTTTTTCTACGATTGAGCCTCCGATTAAACTATGATAGCGATGAAGTCACAGATTCCGCACACCGTCAAATTATTGTAAATATCAACCATAATATGAAGTAATGAAATTTTCTGGATACAAATCTGTTGAGGTTTATTTTGAATAGCGATAGGCCATGGCCAGATGGCCCAAATTGCCGAGTTTAACCACAAAAATTGTGACAGACTTTCGTTATCACGTAACAGGTTATTTTTGGCGCCTGTGCAAGAAGCCGCAGCTAAGACAAATACTGAGAGCAATTCATAATTTTGAAAATAGTTTGTTGATACTAGAAAAAAATGAGATACTCACGTGTAGCGAGAAATACAGTCCGTCTCACAAAAGCTACAAAGTGTATGGCCTTAGTTTTGGTTGAAATCTTGGGTCTTCTTCTGCAACGGAACAATGGAATCAAAACTCCAATATCCTCCGACGTCATGTCCTTAATCCCGGCCACGGTCACATTACTTCAGGAAAGAATCCATGGTCCCCTCGTGACTTCTATGTTTGGTACTTCTGGGATTAATCTGCTGATACCCCTTATCCCATCCATTATCACACTGGTATTATGTTACATGAAAAGGTCATGTTCCTCTTGCTGCAGTTGCAAGAGACAAAGAAGTCTTAATTAGGATTAGCAAACAGACTCCCAAAGGTGATTAGCGAAATTACAATGATTCGCCATAGTGTGTGATAAGCTTTGCTCGCTAAATTTTCTGAATATCTGTGTATCTCCAAGGCCTTGTACTCATTTACACCGCAATGTCATTGAACCAAGTATTACTTTGATGGACAAGGATATCTTGGCGTAAAATTGCGTCCTGATTCCTTACCGCCTCCATTTCTTTCCCACTATCGCCATCGATGTCTCTATTTCATACCATACTCCTCAGCTCGTCCATGCAAATAAAGGCCTAGCAACTTTGCAGCACCATTGACTGACAAGACTCCCCTTATAGCGCCCCTGTTTCTCTTTGCAATTCATTGGTTGATCTGTTCTTCAACCTCGTCTTCCACGAACCACTTCCTAGAAGCAAGAAATCGCGAAGATAAAATCAATTAAATTGAAGACAGATGTGAACATTAAATGGGGAAATTCTATCCGCTTGAAGGGAAAATTATTTTCCCGTCAAAAACTCAAACAAGACTATTCAAAGATTAAGTTCTCCTTGTGTTAGATGGCTGGTGAGGCCGTTTATGTTCAGCAGGAATCTTTCGCGTTCTTTGAGGCTTCATCATCACGAGGGAAAAAGTTGTCACCTCTTCATGAAATTCAGAGGTTTGGGGTTTCAGTCATGCAGGTATATGGTATCTATAATGGACAAGCAGTGGAGCTTATGAAGTCAAGTGATTTAGTTAAATGGAGAGAAGTTTAAGATGGGGCTTTAGTACGAAATGTCAAACGGCATATGAAGTGAAAAGATTAAAATTCTTATTGTAAAATTAGGCTTGTTGCTATTATCCAGATAGAACTCAAACGGTTTAAGCTGCATACAAATGACGTCAAATGACAAAAAGTGGAAGTTTAAGACTACTATCTGGATGATACATGAAACACTCAAGTTACTAAAAACACTTTTGGCTGTGTCTAAAAATGGAAGAACAAAAGTAGAGAAGCTGCAAAGAATCTGTTAAGAGTGATTTTGACTTTAATGGTGAACAACCTGTTAAACTCTGAACTAACCCAACCAAAGTAACGAACAAGGAAGTTGACAGCCTCTAGTTTCGCTTTCATCTAGTGTAGTTGCAAGGAGCGTGAAGGACAAGTGCAAAGAGCCTGTCACTGGCATCAAGATTTGTTGTGCAAATGTGAAGAACTGCATCATAAAGGGACGAGTACGGACTTTGGAATAATTAATACAGAGCAGTGGTGAACTGTCTCAGAGTATTCAACCGCCCATGATGAACGTAAAAGGACCTTAAAGGGTGTGGCCAGAAAAAATTAGTATGTGGTCAGGTATCAATCGCTGATAACAAAATAAGGGTTGTTATCACAGATCATTATACAAGATTTGTAAGGGCCTAGCGACCATTACGTGAGGAGGAGGTTGTCGTTTGATCGAATTTTGGTTGTCATAGCTACAAATGATCAAACTTTCTAATGCACCAATAGTCACAGAGGGATACCAACAACTCGTTTTTATGTTTATCTCTAAAACTAAGATATCCACATTCATATAGAATCAATCTAACGGTTGATACTTTCATATAACACCGTTTTTCTCAATAACATGCTAATATGAAATCTCAAAGTCACCTTAAAGTAATCAGGTAATTTTAAATAGTAATCAGATCGGAATATGTCTCGTGCTAGTCATTTGTCCAATATTCTCTTCTACAATCATCCATGGACTCACTTTGCAAATCTTGAATTGTCTCAACCCCTTTTTATGTTGCTGCAGTAAAACCTCGAACAAGCATTCACACAACAGCAACAACAATAACAACAGCAGCTGTAACATTTCAGCTTGCTCTACACATTTTCACATACCGCAACCACAACATAGCAACCGCAGGCTTCAAAGAATCAGAAATATAAATACAGGAACATCAATAGTTCCTGAAGTGATGGAAGCCTTAAACTCAGACGTGATGCAAGTATATCAGATTAAGATATTTGGAGATAAACACTCTTAGAAGCGGGAATAGAATTTGAAGCAATATGAGGTTTTGATGTCTTAACGTCGCAAGCACTTATACTTGTATTTCTTCTTTGATACTAGTATCTGCATTCGCGAATCTTGAAAAATCAAGAATTTATAAAAGCAAGATTTATCATAAGGAATGGAAGGATGTATGGGGTTAGAGTTTGTTCATTTATTATGTAGAAGCGCGTCATTTGTTTCCGTTTGCTAATCTGGCTGAGCATTGATGTTGTAAACAGGGCCAAAAAACATCACTCACAATAATGGAAAATGTACCCAAAGCTAAGGACAAGCTAAGGACAATTTTTTTGGCACACCGGAAATGTGTCTAAAACAATCTACGTGACTTTTTGTCGCCTTTCTATGGAACATGGCGTCACGGAAATGACTTGACTGTCGTAAAATGGAAGGACGAAGGAAAAACACGCAACTTTGTCTTTGCAGCTGAATAACACTTGTATTGACTGACTTCTAAAAATGTTTAAAAAATATCTGTCTACCGGCACAAAGTTCGAAAACAGGAAACTCCAACCTTCTCAGTAATAGATTGAGAAGTTTATCAGTTCCCAATGTAGGATTGGCACCAGCAGAGGTTTTTGAAATCAGCGTAGTTGGGATTTCCAGAAGTAATCCTCTAACTTCCTCACAAAATTGATCTTCACTTGTCTCATCCTGTATCTTCTTGTTGAAACATGAAAGACGGTACGTCCTGATGACGTAAACGGAACTTTCATAAGACTCAGTATTCGAGGCTTTGTCGTCTAGCTGTCTGAATTGACTCTAAATACCCCTTTTAGTACTATATATTTAACCAAATCCGTTTCGCAACTGGGTATGAGTTCAAATTTAATTTGAACCTTTGATCGTTTTATTGGAAGGTCTCTGCAGCTCACTGTTAAAGAATAGACAACCAGCCTTCTTATTTATTATTTTTCTTTTCATATATTCAGGTATTCATTGAATACAATGGTGTACCTTGATTTTGAAGACTGCAGAGTCTAGGATGTTGAAGGAAATAATTTTATTTCAAAGGATGATGAATGTAGAGGGGTAGTTAAATATACAGGACTTGATTACTTTCATGGATTTTAAACAGCCAGAATAATAGTAAATACCATTTGTAGGTAGAGAGACGTATTTGCAAAGCAGGCAAGATAGATGATGGCTGGCCTAAAGAATCCGCAATAAGCAAAAATATGAATATATATGTTATAGAATAATTCTTAATAATGAGCATAGATCTAGCTAAGGCTATTGGTTGGTTGATTGTTTGGTTAATTAGAAAGTTAGTTTGCTTGTTTTCGGGTTCGTTTTTTAGTATTGATTCGTAGATAATTTAGTTGCTTTATTGATTGGCAGACTAATTAGGTTGTTGATTAATGTGATAACTAATTGCTAGGTTGGTTTGTTGATTAATGTGAAAACTGATTGCTAGGTTGGTTTGTTGATTAATGTGAAAACTGATTGCTAGGTTGGCTTGTTGATTAATGTGATAACTGATTGCTAGGTTGGTTTGTTGATTAATGTGATAACTGATTGCTAGGTTGGTTTGTTGATTAATGTGATAACTGATTGCTAGGTTGGCTTGTTGATTAATGTGAAAACTGATTGCTAGGTTGGCTTGTTGATTAATGTGAAAACTGATTGCTAGGTTGGCTTGCTGATTAATGTGATAACTAATTGCTAGGTTGGTTTGTTGATTAATGTGAAAACTGATTGCTAGGTTGGTTTGTTGATTAATGTGAAAACTGATTGCTAGGTTGGCTTGTTGATTAATGTGATAACTGATTGCTAGGTTGGTTTGTTGATTAATGTGATAACTGATTGCTAGGTTGGTTTGAACTGATTGCTAGGTTGGTTTGTTGATTAATGTGATAACTGATTGCTAGGTTGGTTTGTTGATTAATGTGAAAACTGATTGCTAGGTTGGCTTGTTGATTAATGTGAAAACTGATTGCTAGGTTGGCTTGTTGATTAATGTGATAACTGATTGCTAGGTTGGCTTGTTGATTAATGTGATAACTGATTGCTAGGTTGGCTTGTTGATTAATGTGATAACGGATTGCTAGGTTGGCTTGTTGATTAATGTGATAACTGATTGCTAGGTTGGCTTGTTGATTAATGTGATAACGGATTGCTAGGTTGGCTTGTTGATTAATGTGATAACTGATTGCTAGGTTGGCTTGTTGATTAATGTGATAACTGATTGCTAGGTTGGTTTGTTGATTAATGTGAAAACTGATTGCTAGGTTGGTTTGTTGATTAATGTGAAAACTGATTGCTAGGTTGGCTTGTTGATTAATGTGACAACTGATTGCTAGGTTGGTTTGTTGATTAATGTGATAACTGATTGCTAGGTTGGTTTGAACTGATTGCTAGGTTGGTTTGTTGATTAATGTGATAACTGATTGCTAGGTTGGTTTGTTGATTAATGTGATAACTGATTGCTAGGTTGGTTTGTTGATTAATGTGAAAACTGATTGCTAGGTTGGCTTGTTGATTAATGTGATAACTGATTGCTAGGTTGGCTTGTTGATTAATGTGATAACTGATTGCTAGGTTGGCTTGTTGATTAATGTGATAACTGATTGCTAGGTTGGTTTGTTGATTAATGTGATAACTGATTGCTAGGTTGGTTTGTTGATTAATGTGATAACTGATTGCTAGGTTGGTTTGTTGATTAATGTGATAACTGATTGCTAGGTTGGCTTGTTGATTAATGTGATAACTGATTGCTAGGTTGGCTTGTTGATTAATGTGATAACTGATTGCTAGGTTGGCTTGTTGATTAATGTGATAACTGATTGCTAGGTTGGCTTGTTGATTAATGTGATAACTGATTGCTAGGTTGGCTTGTTGATTAATGTGATAACTGATTGCTAGGTTGGCTTGTTGATTAATGTGATAACTGATTGCTAGGTTGGTTTGTTGATTAATGTGATAACTGATTGCTAGGTTGGTTTGTTGATTAATCTGATAACTGATTGCTAGGTTGGTTTGTTGATTAATGTGAAAACTGATTGCTAGGTTGGCTTGTTGATTAATGTGATAACTGATTGCTAGGTTGGTTTGTTGATTAATGTGATAACTGATTGCTAGGTTGGTTTGAACTGATTGCTAGGTTGGTTTGTTGATTAATGTGATAACTGATTGCTAGGTTGGTTTGTTGATTAATGTGAAAACTGATTGCTAGGTTGGCTTGTTGATTAATGTGAAAACTGATTGCTAGGTTGGCTTGTTGATTAATGTGATAACTGATTGCTAGGTTGGTTTGTTGATTAATGTGATAACTGATTGCTAGGTTGGTTTGTTGATTAATGTGAAAACTGATTGCTAGGTTGGCTTGTTGATTAATGTGAAAACTGATTGCTAGGTTGGCTTGTTGATTAATGTGATAACTGATTGCTAGGTTGGCTTGTTGATTAATGTGATAACTGATTGCTAGGTTGGCTTGTTGATTAATGTGATAACTGATTGCTAGGTTGGCTTGTTGATTAATGTGATAACTGATTGCTAGGTTGGCTTGTTGATTAATGTGATAACTGATTGCTAGGTTGGCTTGTTGATTAATGTGAAACTGATTGCTAGGTTGGTTTGTTGATTAATGTGATAACTGATTGCTAGGTTGGTTTGTTGATTAATGTGATAACTGATTGCTAGGTTGGTTTGTTGATTAATGTGATAACTGATTGCTAGGTTGGTTTGTTGATTAATGTGATAACTGATTGCTAGGTTGGTTTGTTGATTAATGTGAAAACTGATTGCTAGGTTGGCTTGTTGATTAATGTGACAACTGATTGCTAGGTTGGTTTGTTGATTAATGTGATAACTGATTGCTAGGTTGGTTTGAACTGATTGCTAGGTTGGTTTGTTGATTAATGTGATAACTGATTGCTAGGTTGGCTTGTTGATTAATGTGATAACTGATTGCTAGGTTGGTTTTTGATTAATGTGATAACTGATTGCTAGGTTGGCTTGTTGATTAATGTGATAACTGATTGCTAGGTTGGTTTGTTGATTAATGTGAAACTGATTGCTAGGTTGGCTTGTTGATTAATGTGATAACTGATTGCTAGGTTGGTTTGTTGATTAATGTGATAACTGATTGCTAGGTTGGTTTGTTGATTAATGTGATAACTGATTGCTAGGTTTTTGTTGATTAATGTGATAACTGATTGCTAGGTTGGTTTGAACTGATTGCTAGGTTGGTTTGTTGATTAATGTGATAACTGATTGCTAGGTTGGTTTGAACTGATTGCTAGGTTGGTTTGTTGATTAATGTGATAACTGATTGCTAGGTTGGTTTGTTGATTAATGTGAAACTGATTGCTAGGTTGGCTTGTTGATTAATGTGAAAACTGATTGCTAGGTTGGCTTGTTGATTAATGTGATAACTGATTGCTAGGTTGGTTTGTTGATTAATGTGATAACTGATTGCTAGGTTGGCTTGTTGATTAATGTGAAAACTGATTGCTAGGTTGGTTTGTTGATTAATGTGAAAACTGATTGCTAGGTTGGCTTGTTGATTAATGTGATAACTGATTGCTAGGTTGGTTTGTTGATTAATGTGATAACTGATTGCTAGGTTGGTTTGAACTGATTGCTAGGTTGGTTTGTTGATTAATGTGATAACTGATTGCTAGGTTGGTTTGTTGATTAATGTGAAAACTGATTGCTAGGTTGGCTTGTTGATTAATGTGAAAACTGATTGCTAGGTTGGCTTGTTGATTAATGTGATAACTGATTGCTAGGTTGGCTTGTTGATTAATGTGATAACTGATTGCTAGGTTGGTTTGTTGATTAATGTGAAAACTGATTGCTAGGTTGGTTTGTTGATTAATGTGAAAACTGATTGCTAGGTTGGTTGTTGATTAATGTGATAACTGATTGCTAGGTTGGCTTGTTGATTAATGTGAAACTGATTGCTAGGTTGGCTTGTTGATTAATGTGAAAACTGATTGCTAGGTTGGTTTGTTGATTAATGTGATAACTGATTGCTAGGTTGGTTGTTGATTAATGTGAAACTGATTGCTAGGTTGGTTTGTTGATTAATGTGAAACTGATTGCTAGGTTGGTTTGTTGATTAATGTGAAAACTGATTGCTAGGTTGGTTTGTTGATTAATGTGAAAACTGATTGCTAGGTTGGCTTGTTGATTAATGTGAAAACTGATTGCTAGGTTGGCTTGTTGATTAATGTGAAAACTGATTGCTAGGTTGGTTTGTTGATTAATGTGAAAACTGATTGCTAGGTTGGTTTGTTGATTAATGTGAAAACTGATTGCTAGGTTGGTTTGTTGATTAATGTGATAACTGATTGGCTAGGTTGGTTTGTTGATTAATGTGAAAACTGATTGCTAGGTTGGCTTGTTGATTAATGTGATAACTGATTGCTAGGTTGGTTTGTTGATTAATGTGATAACTGATTGCTAGGTTGGTTTGTTGATTAATGTGATAACTGATTGCTAGGTTGGTTTGTTGATTAATGTGATAACTGATTGCTAGGTTGGTTTGAACTGATTGCTAGGTTGGTTTGTTGATTAATGTGATAACTGATTGCTAGGTTGGTTTGTTGATTAATGTGAAAACTGATTGCTAGGTTGGCTTGTTGATTAATGTGAAACTGATTGCTAGGTTGGTTTGTTGATTAATGTGATAACTGATTGCTAGGTTGGTTTGAACTGATTGCTAGGTTGGTTTGTTGATTAATGTGATAACTGATTGCTAGGTTGGTTTGTTGATTAATGTGAAAACTGATTGCTAGGTTGGCTTGTTGATTAATGTGAAAACTGATTGCTAGGTTGGCTTGTTGATTAATGTGATAACTGATTGCTAGGTTGGTTTGTTGATTAATGTGATAACTGATTGCTAGGTTGGCTTGTTGATTAATGTGATAACTGATTGCTAGGTTGGTTTGTTGATTAATGTGATAACTGATTGCTAGGTTGGTTTGTTGATTAATGTGAAAACTGATTGCTAGGTTGGCTTGTTGATTAATGTGATAACTGATTGCTAGGTTGGTTTGTTGATTAATGTGATAACTGATTTAGGTTTGTTTGAACTGATTGCTAGGTTGGTTTGTTGATTAATGTGATAACTGATTGCTAGGTTGGTTTGTTGATTAATGTGAAACTGATTGCTAGGTTGGCTTGTTGATTAATGTGAAAACTGATTGCTAGGTTGGCTTGTTGATTAATGTGATAACTGATTGCTAGGTTGGTTTGTTGATTAATGTGATAACTGATTGCTAGGTTGGCTTGTTGATTAATGTGATAACTGATTGCTAGGTTGGCTTGTTGATTAATGTGATAACTGATTGCTAGGTTGGTTTGTTGATTAATGTGATAACTGATTGCTAGGTTGGTTTGAACTGATTGCTAGGTTGGTTTGTTGATTAATGTGATAACTGATTGCTAGGTTGGTTTGTTGATTAATGTGAAAACTGATTGCTAGGTTGGCTTGTTGATTAATGTGAAAACTGATTGCTAGGTTGGCTTGTTGATTAATGTGATAACTGATTGCTAGGTTGGTTTGTTGATTAATGTGAAAACTGATTGCTAGGTTGGCTTGTTGATTAATGTGAAAACTGATTGCTAGGTTGGCTTGTTGATTAATGTGATAACTGATTGCTAGGTTGGCTTGTTGATTAATGTGAAAACTGATTGCTAGGTTGGCTTGTTGATTAATGTGATAACTGATTGCTAGGTTGGTTTGTTGATTAATGTGATAACTGATTGCTAGGTTGGTTTGAACTGATTGCTAGGTTGGTTTGTTGATTAATGTGATAACTGATTGCTAGGTTGGTTTGTTGATTAATGTGAAAACTGATTGCTAGGTTGGCTTGTTGATTAATGTGAAAACTGATTGCTAGGTTGGCTTGTTGATTAATGTGATAACTGATTGCTAGGTTGGTTTGTTGATTAATGTGATAACTGATTGCTAGGTTGGCTTGTTGATTAATGTGATAACTGATTGCTAGGTTGGCTTGTTGATTAATGTGATAACTGATTGCTAGGTTGGTTTGTTGATTAATGTGATAACTGATTGCTAGGTTGGCTTGTTGATTAATGTGATAACTGATTGCTAGGTTGGCTTGTTGATTAATGTGATAACTGATTGCTAGGTTGGCTTGTTGATTAATGTGATAACTGATTGCTAGGTTGGCTTGTTGATTAATGTGATAACTGATTGCTAGGTTGGCTTGTTGATTAATGTGATAACTGATTGCTAGGTTGGCTTGTTGATTAATGTGATAACTGATTGCTAGGTTGGCTTGTTGATTAATGTGATAACTGATTGCTAGGTTGGCTTGTTGATTAATGTGATAACTGATTGCTAGGTTGGTTTGTTGATTAATGTGAAAACTGATTGCTAGGTTGGTTTGTTGATTAATGTGAAAACTGATTGCTAGGTTGGTTTGTTGATTAATGTGATAACTGATTGCTAGGTTGGTTTGTTGATTAATGTGATAACTGATTGCTAGGTTGGTTTGAACTGATTGCTAGGTTGGTTTGTTGATTAATGTGATAACTGATTGCTAGGTTGGTTTGTTGATTAATGTGAAAACTGATTGCTAGGTTGGCTTGTTGATTAATGTGAAAACTGATTGCTAGGTTGGCTTGTTGATTAATGTGATAACTGATTGCTAGGTTGGTTTGTTGATTAATGTGAAAACTGATTGCTAGGTTGGCTTGTTGATTAATGTGAAAACTGATTGCTAGGTTGGCTTGTTGATTAATGTGATAACTGATTGCTAGGTTGGCTTGTTGATTAATGTGAAAACTGATTGCTAGGTTGGCTTGTTGATTAATGTGATAACTGATTGCTAGGTTGGTTTGTTGATTAATGTGATAACTGATTGCTAGGTTGGTTTGAACTGATTGCTAGGTTGGTTTGTTGATTAATGTGATAACTGATTGCTAGGTTGGTTTGTTGATTAATGTGAAAACTGATTGCTAGGTTGGCTTGTTGATTAATGTGAAAACTGATTGCTAGGTTGGCTTGTTGATTAATGTGATAACTGATTGCTAGGTTGGTTTGTTGATTAATGTGATAACTGATTGCTAGGTTGGCTTGTTGATTAATGTGATAACTGATTGCTAGGTTGGCTTGTTGATTAATGTGATAACTGATTGCTAGGTTGGTTTGTTGATTAATGTGATAACTGATTGCTAGGTTGGCTTGTTGATTAATGTGATAACTGATTGCTAGGTTGGCTTGTTGATTAATGTGATAACTGATTGCTAGGTTGGCTTGTTGATTAATGTGATAACTGATTGCTAGGTTGGCTTGTTGATTAATGTGATAACTGATTGCTAGGTTGGCTTGTTGATTAATGTGATAACTGATTGCTAGGTTGGCTTGTTGATTAATGTGATAACTGATTGCTAGGTTGGCTTGTTGATTAATGTGATAACTGATTGCTAAGTTGGCTTGTTGATTAATGTGAAAACTGATTGCTAGGTTGGTTTGTTGATTAATGTGATAACTGATTGCTAGGTTGGCTTGTTGATTAATGTGATAACTGATTGCTAGGTTGGCTTGTTGATTAATGTGATAACTGATTGCTAGGTTGGCTTGTTGATTAATATGATAACTGATTGGCTAGTAAGTCGCTGCTTAGAAGGTTGATTTGTTGCTTCCTTTTTTGGTTGATACATTTATGGCCTGATTGAGTGATTAACGGACGGGCTGCTTGCTTCTCTTGTCTGGTTGGTTGGTCATTTGCTGGACTGGTACAACGCCTGCCAAAGGTCCTTGAAGTAACACAGTATTTTTACCTGCTTAGCATTTTGCATTTATTTGAAACGAAGAATTTCTTGATGATGAATTATTATAGAATAATTTCTCTTTATTCAATTTACGTTTTTGCGGTTGCTACATAGAATATGTAATAATTTTCTTTTTCTTTTCTAATGCAGGTGTCGCAACAAAATGCCACGAAAAAAACACGCTGCTTCTCTTTCCGATAACATAGCATAGTAAGAGGTTGACCAGTTTGAAAAAGGACTCGACCGGCATGGAACGTGTCAAAGTTCTTGGCTTGCTACAAAGGCTATCTGCCGGTAGATTTTGAAGAAAACCCCGGTTGGTTAATAAAAATTGATTCAGACGTAACGTAATTGCAGCCATGATTTCTGATACCAATACAGTTGCCGCCATTTCGCTTTTTCAGCAAACTTTAGCTTCTAGATATTTAAAATCATTTAATATTTCACGAAAATGTTTGCCGACAAAATAGAGTTTAGAGGATGCGTGGGTACTCCATAATCGACCATCTTACACTTTTTAGGATTATCCGAAGTTATTATAAAGATAGTCTCCGAAACAGTTTAGAACAGTTCACAACAGTTGGTCTTGTATGTTTAATCATATGCCTAAATGCTCTTTATTAGGTTTGTGGATATAAAAAGACTAAAGAAGCAACTATCGTTGAATAAGAAAAGCCTTCTTCTTTTGTGTTTTATGGCTTCGTGTTCAGGGAGAGTGCAACAATAAATTCGGCCAAGATAGAAACAAATTTGATTAAATTGCTGAAATTCTTGCAAACCGGCAACTAGATTACCTGGTCACCGTAACAGAATTAAATGTTGTTGGGGTCTATAAGGAAGAATTAATCCTCTTTGTTTCATTACTGCCCCGGAACAAAATCAACAGAGTAATAAAAGATTATGGTCAATGTTTTTTGCATTGGCAGCTGCAAAGATTGAAGAAAGAAGCTTATTCTTGTCATTTTGCGAGCCACTTCAAATAATTTGGGGCTAGAAGAAATGTTCATGATTTCCGTTATGAAAGATTTCTATGCTATGAATTGAGACAATAAAGGAGACATCCAGGGGGACCGGCCAAGCATTATGCAATCTTAGGAGGCGCTTTATGGTGTAATGCTACGAAGCTTCTGCGACAAAATTTCACGTAGGGTTCAATCACGAAGCTTATGTAGTGTCTGAAACACCAGGAGCACTATATACATGCTGAAGAAATGGCAAATTTGGCAGTATAAATATATTATAAATATTTATAAATATATATATATATATTCTAGATTGTTTTGTCTATTCTTACATAACAGTGCTCGATGTGCAAAAAGTACAGAGCAATAGATATAATAATTAGATTATAGTCTGTCTGATGAGTGCGCAAGCACGAAAATCGGAGCAACAGAGAACATGTCTCATTTCTAGCCTATCTTCTATCATAGATATTTATGTATAAATATTGTACCCTTTGGTGTTCCTTGCCAATGGTTTTTAAAGGTCATTGAAGCTCCAACTACGAAACTAGGCCTGACGTTTTGCCAAATTTACAATGAGGTCCTTGCCAGGACATATCAAACAATAATGCACATAAACTGGTCTGAATATCTTGACAAATTTGAAAATAGGCATCTACAAAAAAAGATGCATGTCCTTAGAGATGCTTGTCAAATAAGCAAGTCCTTGCGCAAGACCTCTTTTCGTCACGATCTACACAAGGATCGCAAACCAATTTACGGCCATCCGATAAAAAGATGCATGCTTCTTCAAAGGGTCACCCCTTGCAGTTGTTTCAAAGATACCATCACGACAATTATCTTTATTGCTGAGGTAAGAAGGACCAGGAGACACACTGATGTTCCACAGTGTACCTAGCTGAATCTGACCTCTATTATAGAGAGGAGAAGGGCGGGGAAGTGGAAGATAAAGCTGCTTTGAAAGAGTCAGACAGAGACAGGGGACGTGTGGAGAAGTGCACCTTTCAAAAAAAGGAACACAGAGAAGAATAATGAGAGGTTTGCAACGAGAGAAAACGCAGCCCGAAGTTGAGCCTATATCAAAACCCAATGCAACCCAAAACATATGTTGAGCACTGTGTATACACAGTGTAAACAAAATGCTCTCTTATTTCGAATTATAAACCATGTTCTTGGTCACCCTTGACATAGACTTAGATAAAGTGCATCAAGGTTGTAGCTCAGGTTCAGGGTCAGCGTAGAAATATTTTAGTATCAATTGAAGTGCACGGCCTTCCATGAATTTGTGTTGTATTTTTTGATCCATTGAGGGGAAGTGAATTTATTGTCGCACAATCCATAATTTATAGTGGTCAATTTAATGCAGTTTTTGTGTGTAGTTAGATTCAGTTCTAAAGGAAGGATTACTCTAATATAGCAAAAGGGTAGATCCTTACATTAGCCAAAGGCGTAATTTATCTAGATGAAACATCTGCATTTGGCCCCTGAGATGCATCATTTACTAACCTAGTGTTAAGTAAACATCATCTAGTGATGTCTCAAATGGAGGGACTGCCCTCGAGTTATGTCCCTGTCACATTAAACCTTGAAAGGATTTACCAGTAATAGTTACGCATTTATTAAGGTTCTACACCACAATGAATAAACCCCAGATATTAATCGCCCGAAAGATGAATTCAATGATCATTTCAAACTGCCTTCATTAGAAGAGCCATATGAGAAAATTCGAGGTAGTCTACCACAGGTATCGGAGGTTCAAATATCTGAATGTTGCAAGAATCCAAGGCCAAATAGAACGAGACTTCGAGACTTTTCAGAAGTCTTTTTATCCTTTATCGTTTTCCTTATCAACCTTTGTGAATTTTAACGATGTTAGTTCCAATATTCTTACCCATTACTCGCTTATCTGTCTATTTAGATAACTTTAATAATTTACACAATCATAAAGCAGCAAACCAAAAAGAACTTGAATAAAGATTTTTACAGATAAATAGGAGTTACCTTGACCACCAAATAGAGCCACAAATATTCTAAAATGAGTTTAATGAATATTATTCCTTTCTTCGTATAATTTTTTAAAAATTTATTTTGGGTGAACAGATGCTTCTTATTAGTTTTCTACGGCTTAAATGACTCGTGCCATTTTGAAGTGCTCATTTTTATTCATCTTGAAGGTTATAACAGAAGTCAATTAGTTACGTTAAGAATTGATATCGATTAAAAATATTCATTTTGAAGCTTTTGGACGTGAATAAATTATGCACGATGCTCTTTAAACGAAGAGTTAAACATGCAATTACACGTGATAGAATAATACATTAAAATGAAAATATCACCAAAATGGCCCAAGATCATCATAATCACACCCAACCCAAACATTGAAGCCAATACCATCTTTCTACCCTGGTAAATATGAAGGACATCATTACTATTATCTTCCAAGACTAATGCATAGAAGCTAAATTTAACTTCTTGGAAGAACGCGACAAAAAGAATAAAGAAAGAGGTATCGTTCAAGACAAAGATAGCCTTTGTACTTGGGTATATGGATATTGCCTAAGAGATGGATTTACCAAGAAGAAGGGGGCACGAAAGCAAATCATTGATCAGTGTTTCGGGGGAATTGGAAGACAAGTAAGCTACACATTTAGAAATTGCAAAGAGGAGTAGTGGAGAGCCGGCAAGTGGGCTGAGAAGAAGAGTTTCACAATAATGCTAGGAATTTAGGGTGTATCCACAGCTTGGTCCCCACTTGAATTTAGGGTATACCGTAAATCCTCGAATTAGCCCCCTGGGGGCTTATTTATTTTTGATTTTCTGGATGAGGGCTTATTTAAGGGGGGGGGAGGGGGGGGTTGTTATAAAATTATCTGAAACATGCCACATGAAAAGATAATTTTTGAAAGTTCTTTCTTTTCATAATAAAAAAATAATCTAAGTGTAAAGTAACATTTGATTAAATTATTTACAAAAATATAAATTGTTGTGGTAATTTATTAAAACCTGAGGAGTCGAAAATCAAAAAATCGAGAGGGGCTTATTCGAGGGGAGGGGGGGGTGGCTTATTGAAAATTTGTAGTTCGAGGGTGGGGGCTTATTTGAAGGGGGGAAATTCGAGAGGGGGGGTGGCCAATTCGAGGATTTACGGTATCCAAAGCTACAAAAGTAGCAACCTCCTCCAGCGCTTTCTGTGATCAGTTTGTATCTATCTAATTAATTTTTATCATTTACTTCAAATGCGATTGTAATGTTTCATACATAGATCTCAGATCACTTGTGCAAGTGTTCCACCTTCCTTGTATTTCTCTGAATTAATAATGAGTCGCTACATAGTGAAGAGTTATTTCAAAAACTTGGGAACTTAAGTAACTTGAATTATGAATTTTTACGTAAATTAAAATTACATTAACAGTTTATAAATATGATGAAAGGAGATCCAGTCGCTGAACTTTTCGAAGGGTGTTTTACAGACATTGAACAGAAAGCATTTTGTCTCGTATTGAAAACCCCTAAATGAGTGCCCCCTGCCTTAGTCAAAAATTAAAGGCGCATACTTAAACTCTCATCTTCTTCGCTTTTATAATTTCATTGCTTCTCTCAATATATAGATTTGAATGTGGATTGGTGTTTGTCTGCTAAAACACTTTGAAAGGATAAAAAAGCGAGACATAAGGAGCAAAACACAACAGCTCTCTTAGGCCTACTTCCCCACACTAAAGCCTTCAGCAGTGCCTTACAATCAAAGCCTTGCAATTAAACATCTGAGATTCGCTTTGCAGGCGATTTCATCACCCATAAACCTTTGGAAAAATTTCTTCCATTCCAATCATAATATCACAACCTCTATGTTCAAGAATAATTCAAAAAGATATAATTATTCTGGTTTGGGTGTATGACTTCTTATCACACATGGTGGTTTTTACCCTCAACAATAAAGTAACATTTGTCTCGCCTTTAGAGATTTAGGAACGGGGGGCACCCCTCTTATTTTCATAAACATCGTTTTGAGGAAGTGAATTTTAACTCAGATGCAATCTAAGCAGATACGGCGCTATCGAATTGCTTCAGTGCGCTTTTCAAGTTGTGCCTGGATATATGGTTGATTTTTACATACTTTACCATATTAGGCAACATTGTCCGGGAGAGTAACCATTTCTACGTCAGCTTTCTTCGAAAAAGGTGTAACCTGTTCACAGAAGATCACAAGGTTATCGGGGGATCGTGGTTCTTTCATTCCACTCTGTTTCCTTTACATTCTTCAACAATGTTTTGAAGCACAAGTCGCATAGAGAAATTGCAACTTTAAATAAACTCAGTCCGCAATCTTTATTAATCGTGGGGGCTTTCATTCGTGGGGGCCTTTGGAACCGGGGACGTTTAAAAGTGGGGGCGTTTATTGGATTTTTTCACTCTTCTAATTTTTTCAAACACATCTAATGATGATCGCTCTTAGCCTGAAACTCTGAGTAGCAATTAATCAAGTCTGGTTCCAGGAGTAAAATTTTAAAAACATGTAAATATCTAGTTCAAAGAAGGGCGTATATCGTAAATGTCCTTATTATTTCACGAAATAAAGTTGAAGAACTATGGTAGTTGGTTAGTATTCTGGGTGTTTCAAATACACGCCCCTTTACAAAAGGGCGTCCATTGAAAAAAAGATTAAAATACAAGGGCCTTTATTAGAGGGGGCGTTTAATCGAAGCATTACGGTAATGGCCTTCGGCTAATAATGGGACTGAAATTCTTTGCAAGTCAGACTTTTTGGAGGCGAAAACCGAGATCCGGTAGCCGCTTTCAGAATGTCATGTGTCAAGTGGAGTCAATCTCCAGTTTCGAAATTCTTAGGAAAAAGAAAATTGGGGAAGGCAGTGATTTCTGTGGCACAACTTGGCTTGCGCGCATCATGATGGGCCTAGGCACCAGTTTTCTTGAGATTTTTGTCAAACTTGCATCGCCTACCAGCGAATTATTCAACTTGTAACATCTCTCCGAATGGACGCGCCTGTAGAGTTGAACTTCAAAGAAACACTTCATCTCTCTATACTTTGCAGTTGAAAAGGGGGTAGTCTTAAAAATCATCGAAGGAAAGTCGCGCTTATAAAACGTCATTGCATTGCTGTATTAACTATTGACAGTGCAAAGAGGCTAAAGAAAAGCAGTGTATTGCAAAGTAGGAAACAGAAATAAATGAATCTGTGTCGTGAATATCCATTTCGCGCAAGGGTTCATTGCAACACTCTTTGACAGCGTTGGCACTTTCAAATTAACCCATGCAACAAACATAGAGTAGTAGATGCTCAGAAAAGACTATCAAAAATTGGTTCTTATTTGGTTGAACAGCAAACAGGGCCGAGACTGTCCATGTAGATTCAGATGCTCAGAATATCAAGAAAATGGTCCCAATCTACCTTAGCGACAATCACCATCAAGATTTTCCTCGACGCATATTTCCATAACCATGACTGTACCTCTGTGACAACTGATACAAAGCGGATAGGGTATAAAATGCTATCTAGCACAACATCAGCATCATTGAACCCTGATTATGACGGACTGTTACACGGACTGACACAATTTAGCTGCATTCAGTGAACTGTTCCATTAGAAACATGGCAGGACCTCTTTAAACTTTACGAAAGTTGTTTAGTCCGGTTTAATCCTTGTGGATTCTTACAAGAACCTTGCTTGTGGGAAAAAGGCCTTCAAGAAAGCAAGCAATCGAAGTATTTCAAGCCTAGATTCGTAAAATCGGCTTCTATGCGGTATGAACTATTTTGCCATGAAGAATAAACTTTGGGTCATTGACAGACTAAACATTTGAAAGCAAAACAACCTTCATCGGGGCTCTCAAAAACTCTTCATTACATTACTTCCTTGTTGTCAAAGCTAATCCTTTCAACATTTGTAGCACAAAACTATCTTTTTTATTAGAAACGAAAGTAAGTATTCAGTTTTCTGTATGCTGGCAGAAATCCACTTTTGGTTTCCTTTTATCACTGCCTTTGACTTTATATCAACGGTTATACAAACAGTAAAAAGGCTCTACTATTACAAACGATAAGATTTTTAATTATCGGCGAGTTTCACCAAAGGACCTTTAAATTGTTAACAAAGCGAGTTCCACCAAAGAACCATTTTTCACAAATTGTACACATTTGATATTTTTAGCACTCAGTACACTCAACTTTTTTTGAGAAACACGCCATAAGAAACAGTAGGCTCAATTTTTCGAATGAAAAACAGTAGAATAAATAAACAGCCCTACCCAGTGCTGTCGTGCTACTAAAATAAATGGGGGGTGGCTCGTGCACATAATATTGAGAGAAGAAAACAACACAAAAAGGAAAAATTTGCCAATTTCTTTTTTGGCAATTGCAAAACTTTATTGGCAAATTTTTTTCTGAGCTCCCTTGCTCTACACCCCTGACCCTACCAAATTTGAAAGCCAAGAAACTTTTATAATTTGCTTTAATTTATATATGAATATTTTTAATTTTCCTAGTTGATATTTGCAATAGTCTTGACATTGAACGTTATTGTGTACTGTAACTTTGCCCTTCACATGCAATTGTTTGGAGCAAGTTTCTAGGAGACTTGATGTACCATCGTGTATCATTCTTCAAATTTGCAAAAAACTTGCTAGCCAAATGGCCGTAAAATTTAAGAAACTGCCTACCAGCGCCGAACATAAGTTTTTTTATAGAAAGATGAGTGCATTTTTCAAAAAGTCGCAATAACCCTGAGCTCTGCACTATAATTGATTTGCATGCCCCGCAGTTTCCATCTTCGGCTACTGGCGCTTCCCTCTCAGGTAGCATTTCCCTGCGCAGGCGCAATGGCTGTGTCGTTCCCAATGCCCAGTTTCATTTCTGCTTCGCTGTGCAGTGTTTTCAGTTGTGTGCGGCCTCGACTGACATTGAGTTGGATTGCTGCAAGTGAGCCAAAAGGCTTCCCGGGCCGGCCAGGACACAGCCTTGATGTCTGCGCCACAAAAGATAAAGATAGAATTTGGTCAAGTGACCTTGGCGCATTTGTTATGAGATCATCTCGCCAGCGATAAATCATGTCAAAGCCGTCGACTGATCTTCTGATCTGTTGTAATCACAATAGCAGAAACACCCACCAAACGCAATGCACCCACACGCTGCCATCACAACGGAGCAACACCGTCGCCCGTTCGTCACTGCCTTTGCGCGTTTCAAATGCCATGCAATCACTATATCGACGTCATATTTGCCGCGAGGGCCTTCGTACATTGGAACGGAGCCTCTTCTGAGATCAGGCTTCAGAAACTCGCTCGTGGGAAAAAGTCAGCTCTTTGTTTTCCCGAACAAAGGCGGGAAAATTTTTGCGGACTGCTAAATACAATCTCCTTATGCCCTTTTGTCTGGCCTCAATCGAAGGGCACGCGCGGAACAATACATTATGTAAAACTATTGCCTCGACATTTGCTCTGGCCAATCAGAGTTGGCCATTCCCACGGGGTCTTCGTTCTTTGCTACGCTTTCGCACGACTGCCATAAGATGGCTGTCATGTTTGTGATGGTGGAACGGGGGGACATGTCCGCAGTACAAAGAACAGAGCGGGCTCAAGTAGCGTTAGTGTGTCCATGTCACTTTCATGGTGCAGTTTATACCACCTCGGAATATTGCGCTGAGGCGATTTTCGGCAATTTGGCATTTGCATTCGAGTGATCAGCAATGTCAGTGGAGGAGCAAGAGGCGACTGCAGCAGACAAGATGGAGGAAGAGAAAAAGTCTCCCACGAAGCAAAAGAGTCCTAAAAAGGTACGCCATTTGCCTCTTTCACCTCCCCGCTTCTCTAATTCCACCGATCGGCTTTCCTAATTGATACCAGGTCATTTCACTGTTGATAGATTTCCTTTGCCTCATTAATGAAAAATGATCAATTCTTCTAAGAGACTTTAGGCTTTTCTTTGCATTAAACCTTCAGTATTTTGGGGACGAAAGAGTTATCAAGAGCATTCTCTAATAATGAGCGATAGGTTTAATGGTGAGGATCCACTGTTAAAGAGACCGTTTACCCCTTGACTAGTACTTGCAAACTGTCTGAGAAGGCTAGTCGGTTCTTGAACGGATAAGGAAGTGTAAAGCTACACATTTGCAAGGACAAAACCAGAGAATGAGCCCAGCTAAGGCAATGCTTATTTGCAAATCCCTGCGATTCAGTTGGCGAACCCGCAAGATATTTCCATGTACAGCCGGTCTTAATAACATCTCTAGGTGTTGACGATCGACTTGAGTTTTTTAACCTTAATGACTCTGAATCTTTCTTAAATTATTTTGGATGAAAGGCGGGAAGATTATGGCTAATACAGACGGTTTAGGGGTTGTACCCACCAGAGGGTCACCAATAGGGGGACACAATGAAAAGACCCATTTTTCAACCACCATAAGTGTTATCTAGGAAGTTTTATACCCCTATATTTCGAAGTACACTATAAGGAGAGGCCAAGTATGCTGCCAATGTAGTTTCAGTTTCGCATCGCTTTGGTACGCTGGATAAAGACAGATCGAACAGTGTCCCTTGTTTGTGATCTTAAATGAGCATAAGACTGAATCCTGCCGTAGGTTACGCGAGCTTATACTGCCTTGAGAGGGCCTTTTCCGCCTCAATCCCCCACTCGTACAGAAATCCTCTTTCGCTGACGTCACTGGCTGTTTATAGCGCAAGGTTGTAGCATGACGTGTCAGGGGAGTTTCCTTGCTTAGAATGGCTCGTCAAAAGCGAAGAGAATCGGCAGTTCGTTGAAGCACCGCTTTGCGTCGATTTGTTGACTGGAGACACTTAAAGACTCTTTGAAAGAGAAGCAGATAGCAGAATAAATATTCAGAAGCCGTCTGCAAACCAGACCTGGAGCTTGCAAAATGACCTCTCTTGGGTTCTGTTACACTCGAGGTCCATGTCATACTAAGCATGTACAACCGACTTCTTTTGCAGCTTCCAACAACGTGGTTAAAATAGATCAGAAAGAGGCCATTGCGAGTCTCATAGTTTCGTGTCCCATGGACAGTTTCATGCGACCCTGCCACACCCCCTTTCCTTCTCAACTGACGGGTGTGTACAGATGTCATATCTCAGTGGGGCTACTGGCCCTGCTTTCAGATCGATTCTTTAGGTAAAGCTTGTCGTCTCCAAAACGAGAAGTTTCCCACACTTACCCGTAAGCAGGAGAAACACTGGATTAGTTTATGATAAAATATACAGTGGATGATTGAATATGCAGTTTGTGATATAATTATGCATATCATCGCAATTCGATCATGCGACAGTCTGCTTTGACTAGAGCCCAGGCGTCGACGCGTTTGGAGAAAATCGTCAGCGCTGGTTGAGGACAGAAATCTGAACACTGTGCCAGAACTCTGTTGGTCGACACAGTGTCAGAACTCTGTTGCTCGCGGTGAAAATGTTAAGTTCTTAGAAGCAAATATGCGGATTTGTCTTGGCTTTTGGTTATAAGCATTGACATGACATGAATTCGAAAAATCCACGGTCTGCACACAAGTGCGATGCCCTCCGTCTCGTGTGATGATAGCTGTCGCACCTAAAAGGAGTTATTTACGAATGGTAAAGCACTTACGGATTACCCAACTCAGCTTTCTTCAAAATTCCATTTCTGTTTCCGATTTGATTTACAATTGCCTGCAGGCCACAAACCAATCAAAATCGAAACACTGGAGGATTTCGTGATACGGAAGATCATTTGTGATGCGGGAATTGATCCTTTGATTTGGGTAATGGGCCCACAGATCTGGCTGCAAGATTATAAGAAAGGTTTCTTGATCTTACGCATGTTCCCAGTATCCGATTAGCGATTACATTTGTGATTCAGTTGATATGTCCTGATTGTATCAGATGTGATTCAGCGTCTAGTGTTGAAATAAGAACTCATACTCCCTGTAGCTTAGTTGGTGCTTAATCATAGCTATCCAAAGTCAGAATGGAACTTAGAATATTCGCGTGCGGTGTGGGGAAAGTTGCTCGTGATCACGTAAGCGCGATTTGCTGACCGCGAAAACCAAAGTGCGTAGCTGGGGGACCGGGCACTAGGTTTGTTATTTACCAAGCCAGCCAGCCTTGACTAGCCACCTTGTGCACACCATTCTTGTGAAATGCATGTTTACTCGAGGGGGATGGGTATATCAAAGGCTATTGTGAATTCCCCGTCTCTCTATGTTACCCCCTCCCCCTCCCCCCACATCTAAAGACCTTGCTTTGAACGGTCATAGATAACGAACAAACTACTAAAGCATCATACTGCTTTTTCCAGAACTGGCTGCAAGCAAAATATTCCAAGATCGTGATACAGATGAATCATTTTTCTTAAACATGCTATTCTCTATTTCAGTCAAATAAACCACAAATGGAGAAGAAAAGACGCGAGAGAATAAACAACAGTCTTGACGAGTTGAAGCTCTTGATTCTTGGGGCCATGAAGAAAGACGTAAGCGAATTTATGCCTCATTATCAATACACCTTGATGTGATGAGATATACAATCACATCTCGATCTATCAATACCCTTCAGCGTTATGACATTCTTTCATTGCAACTCGCATGTTGCCAGCAAAAACCTACCTACTATCACTTTCAAAGAGAAAAGGATGCTTTAATTCTGCAAGGGCAATTCATTTTGCGAAAACTCATATCAAGGGAGTGCGTTTACGTTGTTTCGCTGTTGGAAGGTTAAGAGATACTGCTTCTCTCATATCGAGTTCTGTAGGGTGTGTGGGCTACGGGCGAATTTGGCGCGTAAATTGGCATCGTTTTGACAGAACTTGAACAGCACGACCCCCGGCACCACAAGGCGCGTTGCGAAAGTAGTTTCGGACGTTTAGGCCGATATTCGTACTATACACTGATTAACGGTAAATGATAAGATCTTCCTCATACTTTCGTCACAAAGCCTGGTATTTGGCGATCCGCTAAACACGACATTGAATCCCTGTTACCAAAACACGCAGCTAATTATTTGATAAGACTAAGTACCCCAAGGACACAAAGGCAAATTGACGTAAGCGAGTTGCATTAGTTGCGCTGCGGAAGAAAACGCCTCAATAGCTGTAAGGAACAAAGACAAATTGACGCAAGCATGTTGCGTTAGTTGCACTGCGGAAGAAAACGCCCCAACAGCTGTAAGGAACAAAGAAAAATTTACGCAAGCGAATTGCGTTAGTTGCACTGCGGATGAAAACGCCCCAACAGCTGTAAGGAACAAAGAAAAATTTACGCAAGCGAATTGCGTTAGTTGCACTGCGGAAGAAAATGCCCCAATAGCTGTAAGGAACACAGAAAAATTTACGCAAGCGAGTTGCGTTAGTTGCACTGCGGAAGAAAACGCCCCGCTATCTCTAATGCCCAATAGCCGTGTGAAAACTGGCATTTACTAAAGTCCCAATTTTATATTTCTGTTCACCATTGATAGCAATTTCTCGACATTGCAACGCAGAATAAAAAAAATCAACTTTAATGCTTAGACAAAGTTACAGCTCAAAAATTTACAAGAGCAGAAATAATAAAAGCACTGGTAATGAGAATATTAATAATAATTCACTGAATACACGATTGACCAGTGGCAATAGAATACCGGATAAATCTACTTCATTCATAGAACTTTTATTTTTCATTAGCGGCTACAGCTTTAGATAGATAATTAAATGTCGCAAAAGACAAAGTAAACTTCATACTGATTCAGAAGAGGACGAGAAAGAATACCAGTAATTTGGTTGCTTGCGCTAATAAAGTCATTCATAATTGCCTTGTCAGTACATAGGCCACTCAAGGGTGAAGCATTTTAAGTACAAGGGGAGAATCACAACTTCATGTCCATTTTGACACGAACAAGAAACAATGCTTGTTGTGTCTCCGGTCATCAGCCGGTTCCCTCCTTCCAAATCCCCGGCCACTCCTTGCTCGCAACGACCTCTCGCAACCTTTCAGCTTTTGAATCGGCTTCGCAATCGTCTCTATTAAATACCAAAGCATGACCGCACATTTAATTCGAAAATTGACTTAGCTGAACGGCTCACAACACGACTCACAACTCGACAGATCAAGCCATGCGCCTGCCTTGCACACTTTTCCTTCACTGGAATTACCTAACATTTAATCGCCTAGATAATTCCATTTTCCTGACGATTTGTGCAGTTCAAGAAGCAAAACAGCCGCTGGCCAGCTCAAACCTGCATCAGAATGAAACTTAGGCCAAATAGCCTCGACTTCAGCTGACCAGCATGCACTTCGAGCTTTACCTGCGACCCAAAGCGAAGGTCTTTTGGCAAACGAAAACACATACGAAAATTTGTTGCTGTTATCGAAATTTAAATGGAGCGCGAATAAGTAGCTACTTCAATGTGCGGCGTTTGAACTTGCAACAACAGTAAGATAGGCCGCTGCCGAACGCAACGTGACGTCACGATGAGTATTTAGAATGCACAATGGTGAATAAGATGCTTAAGTACAGCGGATAATGGACACCATTGATCATAGGGCTATACTTCTTGAAATAACATCCTTACTATGCATCAGGCTGATCTTTATGCAAAACTGTCATTAAATCAAGAATAACAGTTATAACTCTTCCTTTCACCAAAACAATATCCCATTGTTAATCTGAATTGTATGCGTTATCAAGCACCTTGTTGATCATTAAAGGCGCTTGTTAAGTCTAGCAGCCTTAATCCCCGCTTGAACAAGAGCAGTCTGTCTTGGTGCTGTTTGTTAATCACAATCAGAAGCCTATTCACTGTTTCAATACGGCGCGAAAGGTATGAATGTGTTCCCGATCATATCGCTGTATAGCTTCACGCACGACGATAACTGATAACAAGCATACATTAAAGAGTAATCATGGAACGCTTCCCAAAACATACATGCACTAGGCAAACCTTCTTCAATCACGTTGTTAAACCTGTCTTGAAAAGTTTGCTGTGAATGCTGGTTTCCGTGGACAAGAGGCTGATCATGGGGAGAATCGAGGATGATAGCTTCCTAAGGTCTTGTGCACACAGCAGAGCCATTTCAATAACAAGTGTCATTGCACTGTGTGAGTTCTTTTAAGTAGTGATACACTGAAGGAAAGAGACTGCTTCAAAGGAAAGGTATCGCTACATATGAGCGTCTTTGTCTTTCCTGAGCTACTTTTCTTTGTTGAGTTATTTATTAAAAACAAGGCTGCTGAAAAATAGCGACTCATTTTTTATTGCTTGTCCAATGTAGCGGCCAATCTACCAAGAAGTAATTTATCAGAAGGAGTTAACGTCTACTGTAGAAAGAACTCTGATGTCAGTGCAAATAGAGTCTTGATGGGGGAAAAAGGGTAAATGTGATAATGGAAATATGTGAAAATTTAGGGGGGAGTCGAAATTTATTCTGGAGGAAAAGCGCTTTAAGGACAGTCTCAAACATAACCATCATGATTAGCGAAGGCATAGAGACATGACAAGTTGCACGCATCGGGACTGTTTTCTTGGCTGTCTGGTTCTTATGCAGATGTGTTATTTTGCTAAGTCTGTAAGCACGCGCATTTTAATCAGAGGAAATGACAATTATTAACTCGAATCAACGCCTAATGAAAAGTAGAATCGGGGAAATATTAAATTAGGTTTTTCAGAAAGTTAGGCATCCTTGTTCGTTTAAAGGAATTACGCCCCTTTTGAAGATGAAGATAAGAACGTGTGGCATTATTAAGAATTCCTCTTGAATAGTTTTAAGGGCAGAGGAAGGAGAAATCTGAGCTTTGTCGATAATACATGATAAAACTGAATAGTTGATTGGCAAAAAGGCGAATACAAGGCGACATCGGAGGCGTAAAGAAGTTGAATACACTAGACGTAATGAAACATGAGATAAGATAATCAACAAGGAATTCGAACTGCTGCGAGTTATCGAAGAAGATCAAGATACAGCTGGGTGATTGATAAATGACGCTTTGAAGGAGCGCCAGTGATGTTTTTGATTAGGCAACAAGAGGCAACCCAGTACCCCGCGTTTGCTCATAACATGAAAGTGGACAAGAAATGAAAGAAAGTAGAAGTAATGAAAGTCATAGATGCATTCTCTTAACTTTGGCCCTATGTTATGGGTATTAGCTACAATTCCTGTCAAAATTAGGGATTAACAGCTAAAGGCGTGTCAAAGAAATGAAAAATGCAAAAACCAGAGAAAACACTGAGGTGTTCCAAGGACTTTTGGCAGGCATTGTATAGAGTCGTATTTACTTCGATAGTCAGCGACGTTTTGTAGGGATTTCACCAAACCCAGTTGCCTAATTCTCAGAGGCTCTAATGACCCACATTAGCAGGGGTTTGCCACTCATTGTTTAGCACTTTGTTATACTTATGACAATTATTATCTGTTTAGATGCGTGTTTGCATCTTCAAAATATTTCGATTTCATGCTAAAACTATAGGATTAAAATTATTGTCCTTGGAGAAACCATTACCTCATGACATTTATTCACTATTTTCTTTACTTTGCCTTTTAATCTAAGCTTTAGTCAATTAAACAATCAGGACAGGAACTTTGAAAACTTCGAATGCAACAGTAGAATAATGCTTTTCTTTGACGATCCTCTTATGACAGATGTAAGTGATTTTGTTAAAAGTAAGTGATTTAGTCGACCCTCAATGTTTCCGATTTTGCAAATCCCCTGCTTATCTGTTTATGCAAAACAGTAATTGGGAAGAAGGATAACAAAGTCACGTGGGATGCTCGTGCCAGCCTCGATTCGCTCTGCCTTGAAGTGATCATACTTTTGACTAATAGCCTCGCTTCGGTTTACTCCACCCAGAGCATCAAACCGCTGTCCTATTAGAATAGACTAGGGGTGTCAGATTGTTGATTTGATGCCAGGAATAAAAAGGAGACTTTTTAGCCATCGTAAATGTTTGCGATCACCCTTATCCATGGTTCAACATTGACAGGGCCAACAAATTATCTCCATTATAGGGTTACAAAGGGTTTGGATGGATTTTCTTTTGACGATTCATTTTGACGATTTCTTTTGATTCTCTGTAAACAGGCCAGCTACTACTCAAAGCTCGAGAAGGCAGACATCTTGGAAATGGCGGTCGACCATGTTAGAAATCTTCAGAAGCAGGTTCGAACAGGTGAGGTTTTGTTTATTCTTCGAGCTTTTATGTTGGCGTATCCAAATAAAATTGTCCTCCATTCTCTCGCTACTTTAGTAAAATGGATTCTTTACGTAGTATTCTATACGGAACGGCACAGGCGGACGACTCAAATTTGTATGTTTAGAATTGAAGCCCCTTTGAATTGAACAGAAAAGTCTCAAAGAACAAGTCTGATGACTTCAAGGAAGCGTGTGTTTTTCAGAAAGAAAGGCCTCTCTATGGCACAAGAATGAAATTGAAAGCGAGATCAACCAAGCAGTCATTGATAGAAATATTATGCCATCATAAACGTTGATAAATTCTCTCTTAAAGAATTCCGTTGAAAAAGAACCTTCAAGGAAAACTTCTGTAATTGGACCTTTAGTACGGGCGACTTATTAGGAACATGATCTAAATAGACATCAAGGAAAATTTTATGCATATCCAAGTAGCATGTTTCATTAGAAACTATAATTGGCTTAAGATGTTGGAGATGTTTCAAAACAATAAGAACCGATTAAATTCCTTCTGCTTTCGGCTACACTTCCTGACAATTACTTTTATTATATGTTCTGCAAGATTGAAGTGATGTCCATCTTGTGTATCTTACAAAAACTGGATAAAACTTTAATCCACCTTGATGCTTGTAAGCCAGAAATGACTAACGCCTCCTTGCAAGCTTCGCTCAGATACGTTTGTAAGCCTCGCTCGCCATATTTCATTAGTCTGAATTACTGTTTGGACATTGGAAACTTTTCCGGACAAAAAAGGGTTTAGTAAAGGTACTAAAATCATAATCAGGGCCCTACTTATCAAAATAAATTACAAAGTATTAGATCTCCTTTCTTTTTACTTATAAAAATCTTCAAAAATTGCCTTAAAAATATTTTGTACTTCAAGCAAGAGTAGACGGCCCTGTGAAGCAATACATTTTAACGAGGTCAGCTTCTGAAAGGCAGCAACAGAGCTTCTTGATTTCACGCGTGTTAACATTCGCTAATTACAGCAAGATGATGATATTTTCATGGCACGTAGTAAGATCTACTTAATCGTTGAAAAGATTGTCCAGGGAGAGAGAGAGGGGGAAGGGGGTCTAGCAATTCCAAACTTCTGAGAATTCTGAACTCTCTGATTGAATGTTTCATCCGTGAAATCTTGACTGATTACTCTGACTGATGACTGATTACTCCAAAACCTCTTCTTAAAAGAGCAAACTAGAGCTGAGAATCGTGCTTCAATCTAAATGCAACCGGGTGCTTTCAAATCAATCACAACCCTTGATGCAAGTATAGCTTCCCTCGCACTTCTTGCACATGATTTTGTGGCGTATTAAACATTTATGGCCCCCAAAGCAAATACACCCGTTCAGATGCCCTTGAGGTTTTCCGAATCAATTACGTACCAACTTTATCAGTGATAACGCCATGGTGATAAATCTTATAATCTTCGCCTATCTGACCTTTTGTTTCGAAGCTGTCCTGTCGCATGGCTGCTTGGGAAGTAATTTCAAGCTCTCGGCAAGTGGGTTTATCTATTGGTTACTTACGAATTGGCTGCTAGGGACCTTCTTGCGGCATCGCCGCGCACATCAGGCTGCCAATTCCAATGATGCCGGGTCGAGCTTCAATCTGGTTATCGACATTACGAGATCGTTGCTGATCCTTTAATTCTATATTGAAGATATCGAGGCGAGGCTTTTAGCATTATGCAGAAGGCAAATGTGATCACTGCCAATCTAGTGTACAATTTTCATCCCTTTATCAAAACCGATTTTCCGCTTAATTTTCAACATGCGATCAAAAGTAATATCTTTGTAGTCAACAATGCTCTCACGTTGCTCCGACGAACAAAGGTCATAATCACCTTCACTCGACAACAAGCTTTCGACAATTGTCATGACCTCGATGGCTTTCTTAAACATACATACGCGCCAGAATGCAGCATTATAAAATGCCTTGCACACGAACATAGGTGACGTCATAGTCGAAATGGTCAGCTTATTTCCAGGAAATGGCAGTGATCCAATGCACAAGGAATGGACGCTTTCATTGCCTTGAAAGTGGCGTGTATTTTAAGAGTCGATGTTAGGTCGTTCGTTTTTACTATTCTTCTGCTTTCTGGGGATGGGACACCCGTAACTCACAGCCAAACAAGAGGGCGTGTAGCCTAGAGAAGCGAATAGTGATTCATTTCCAGTAATACGTATTTTGGACAGTCAAACCCCTTTGTGAAACGAACTCTTCTAGCTTGGAGCCAAGATTTCGGCCTCCAATAAGGTTTATTTTAGAACGTATCCACGAGAGCGAATCAACGAAGCACCCGCCAACATCCTATACAGAGAGAACGAGGTCTTACAAAAGGCACAGGGAGTGTGCAGAGTTAAGCTGGTTGATCCAGTCCCCCGGGTCGTAGATTCTTCAAAACAACTTCGTTAATACATCTTTACGCGTTAAACAACCGAACGAGCGTCGAAGTGAAAGTCTATTCGCGACATTGTGTCCTCAACGTCCATAGGCAGATCTCAGATCCTGTTTGCACATAGCAGATTACAGCCAATGCTAATTAAACGGTCCTTTGTAAGCTACTTATCCTAACATATAAAGATCTCCCGTGCAATTTCCCTATTCGATTTGCGTTGCCATACTGCTCGCCACAAAATGACTTTCTCTTAAAGACGTCGACCTCATGGCAAGAGACATTCATTAAACCTATCTGCATTAGTTAAATCGTCTTCGCCTGCTAGAAGTAATCGGTACCCTAAGCTCTGATTTAGAGTCAGCTCCCAACACCGGCTCCACCGCACCATACATTACGGACCATTTCACGCGGTCATCTATTGTTTCGCGGCTTTGCGAACTTTGCAATTCGGTGGAAGTAAGAGTATGCTTTCGAACTGCACTACCCTCATGACTCAATATATTTTTCCGTCAAGCACTTGTTCCCAGGCTCTTAACTGCGCGAATACGTCATGTTCCCTTTGTTACTGAGAGGGAGGACACTCCTGTGTGGCTAGCAAGAGCCCTGAGGGCAACTGAATCATTTCCAACTGCTAAATTGTGGCCAAGGCATCCTTCTCTCCAATACCTTTATTTCTGCGGATCATTAGAACAGTGCAGCGTACTTCAACCTTTCTACCTACTAACAACTTCTCATTGATCCCTATTATTTGGCAAAACAGTGGAGTCTTTGCGTAACCCTAGCCTTTTGTAGTCTATCGCCTCTTTTACAGTAACTTGTGATGCATAAGTAAATATAATACTCCATCGTTGAAAACCTTTATTTGTTTCCCATTTCTAACCAGCCACTTTACCCATACTACATGGAACGATTCTCATTTAATAGGCCGTCGACATTATCTCTGTCATTTTAGCATTGCCACACGGCTGAACTGGTTTACAGAGCTATACACGGACCTCATAAAAATATCCAATCCAATAAAAGGCTAATTCGAAATGCTTAGCTCAAAGTTGATTTCTTCCACCAACAACAGGCTTTCTTTACTCGAATTAAATGCCGGCAAAGCCATCCCTGGCGCTTCCAAAGCACTCTTAAGATGCTCCTACTTAAAGCATAATCCTCTTCGACCGTCTTCCAATCACGTGCCGTATAAAGCCTAGGTGACTGGAGCGATTCAAATATTGATTGATGGATGCATGATTGTGAGAATATCTAGATTATGACATCACCAGCGAATTGTGATATTTTACGTGGAAATTAGAAGATACTGCAGCCACGTTGGTCAATAACAACCAGACAATTGACTTTAGGCCCTTTGTTTTCTCCAATAACAACAAGATTTACGGAATCTCTACAAGTTTATTTCTGACATTAAAAGATTCAATAAGCAAGCCCGAACAGGCCTTTCTGATATTTGAGTTAAAAACGGGGGTTTATGTTATTTTTGTCGGTATGTCAACAGCAGTTTCATGAGCGAACTGATTAAATCATCTTTAGGAGCGAAATATTTTTCATAAATATACGCCTAGCAGACTTGTTAAACCCTCGTCTAAACAATGAAGCCATATTTTGAATAATAAGGGATTAAAATAATATCACATGAATGTAATTGCGTCCACGCATGTTAATATAGTTATTAATGGCAAAGACGTTTCGGTATTTAAAATTAAAACTGAGACCTGCAAGGAAAAAGGTCCAACACTGATTAAGTCTGTTATAAAATGTCCAATTTTGGCTCTGGCTAAAACTAGTTGTCCGGTTTTTGAACCGAACCTATATATGAAAATGCACCGTGCTTGGCTAGTTTTATTTAATGTGAGACAACTCTTATTTTGTTCTTCAGTGTCTAAGAGCCATCTGCTTTTGTAGAAAACCGACTCATCGCTTTAAGGTGAAATGCTTTGTTCCGCCTTTCTCTATCCTGTAACTGCTTCACAGAGATCTCAATGTGACATGTGCTTTGTTTTCCAGTTCAAAGCCCCGATGCAGACCCCATGGCCAAGTACCGGGCAGGGTTCATCACATGTGCGTCCGAGGTGACCCGGATGATTATGGGATTTCCCGGCTTGGACGAAAGCGTCAAGTTCAATGTGATGAAGCATTTGGCAAACTGTTGCACAGTGGATCAAAGGACGCCCTCAAAAGACACTAAGATTAAACAGGAATTACCACATGAGCCTACAAGAAGCCAAGAAATCCGAATCGAACCAGTCCGCAGCCAGGATGCGCGACTCGACCCGCCTAGAGCACTGGAGACCGGGTCGTCAATCGTGATGACCGCTCCGTCAATCAGCCCGGTTGTGGATTCCAGAACGGTCGGTGAAAAACGCGTCATGTATCAGCACTTGTTAAGCCGCGCGGGGAGTCAAGCGAAAATCCTATCGCAGGAATCGCGGTTAAAATCTAGCCAGTACATAAACGGTATAATGGAATACAGGCAGGAGGATCAAAAAATAAAACAGTTCAGTCCGGGTTTGAAGACGAAGTTCCCACCCGCTATCTCGCCCTGGACTAGCAATATTACCTCGACAAAGACAAATCCTATTGTTTCCGGCATAGGACATCATTGGGTGGACAGCAACAACAATAACAGTTCCGAACGCAACGTTAAAAATCAATCGAAAGAAATCGGTTTTGAAGTACCGCGAAAGAGTTCGAAACCGGAGGGCAGTCTTATAAAACCGGTCCCTCAAATGCCGGACAAAGTATTTATAAGCGGCGGTATAAAGTTCATGCCGGCAACGGTATTGGTTCCGGTGCAAGTTGAATACGCACCGTTTGAATACGGACCGAAGACGGTATCGGACGAAAAACAGGACGTGTGGAGGCCTTGGGAAAAAATCGAACACTTCTCAAGAGCATCGAAAGCCGGTCAGGGTCATGGCCTGTTTTCTTTGTGACAAAGTTTTCAATTCATGCATACATATGTATTATATATGTATGTGTGCATCCATATAATTTTATAATATGCTGAAATAGTGTAAATTTGTACAAGAGTTGCGAGTCTTCCGTATTATAGACATCCATCGTGAATTTATAAATTATTTTTGGGTTGAATCTAAATGTATTTGTTTATGTTGAAAAAGAGCCGGTAGGGTCCCATGATATATTTTTGCACGAGCCTCCGTATTTTTTTTTCAGTAATTGGACTGTTTCAAAATCATTTAGAGATGGACGAAAATTGACAAAATGTGGCCAAGACAATAAAATCAAAACACGACTAACCCTTTTGTGGTCCTTAAAAGTGCCATTGTCACCAGTTATCTGTGTCCCGAGATTTCCACTTTCATGAACTCATAATCTGGGTTTCTTGAGTTTCAGCTAATCTGCATCAAGGTATAATGCGAGTTGTTCATTAATGACGATGGCACTAGAGTGGCACTAAAGTTACAGCAGATGCCCCTTTATGTCACTGAAGGGTAACCCAGTTATTGAGACAGACAATTTTTTCTTATTCGTAAAAAAGAAAACCTTGCAAGAACGTGATCTCTCTTTTAAAATGTTTGCTTGAAAATACTTTGAAATTGGTCCAGTACCAACGCAACGAAAGAAAAAGTTTAACTTTAAGGAGAAAATATTATGAAAAGTCAACGAAGATATCATAGCGAAAAGTAAGTAAGTTCAATTGACAACTCAAGAAAAGTGAGAAAGTTCAATATTAGAAATTAAATTATTGAATCTAAAATCTAATGATTACGATTCAAAACCAAATCTGTCAAACTCGTCATTTTCTTCTAACTTACTATGGGCATTCTGCAATATTCAGTTATTTTGTAAACGTTTTGTGTAGACAACTTACGTCTCCAAAGAACAGATCCTGCCTCCCAGGAGCCTTTTCTTTGTGATAACCAAGCTTTACCCAAACACAATTGTATCCTAAAGTCATCTTTAGGTTCTTCTTCTTAGCACTAGGCTCGATAGTGTCTACAACTTTTCTTGAAACAACTGGAAAAGAATGGAAAGTTTCGGTTCATCTAAAAGGCTTGCAGAGGAATGGCAAAAAAGTTGAATATACCAAGTTACGAGTATGAAATAACCTTTAAGGAAAGATATGTTAATGAAAATAGCAGCAAAGAATGAAGGGAATGTCAATTCAAAATAGAATTGCGAAACTTTGTCTGTTTATGTATGGTGAATGAAGAGAGTGAGGCCGCTACTTGGTAGTGACGTGTCATGAAGATAAATAAAGTGAAGATAGCATATAAAAAAATAATTAAGCATTGTGAATGATAAAAGAATTATGCAGGATTTTCTAAAGTCTGGAGAAAGAGCATATGAGAAGTTTGAGATATTTCTATTGAAATTCAGTGTACAAAAAATTGATTGGAACTTTTCTATTTATAAATAAACTTACAAAGAGATGAGATATAAGGCTTGATGGAGGTAATGGTTTTGCCGTTGTGGTAATGGCTTGCTTTCATTGGAAACCATAAATTGGTGTATTTTCTAAAATATGTTTTCAATATCATTATTTGCTACGTTTGATAACACCCGAAACCATCTTTGTCAAAACAATCAAGAATAAGAAGTGACTAAATTTTAAATAGTATTATGTATCTATCTAGTATTTTTTTCTACTTAGCATCCGAAGGTAGTTTTTAGGACACTGAGAAGCTTTGAATTATCGAGCAGTGTCCTGGTCGTTCCTCTCGATGTGACCACACCTCGTGATTCCTTATGCCTGGAATTACAGAGAGCTGGCGACTCTTCTCACTCTGGGTGAAAGTTTGGTCATGCCAGGGACTCAAACCACGGACCCTTGAGTCCGTAGTCAGCGCCTCTAACCATTCTCGCACCAGTTTAAGACGGAGTGAAATAAGGCAAAGCGACACTTGAAACAAATGCAATTAGTTGTAATTCCTTGGTCTATAGTCATAACCTCTAACAACTGAGCTATCTTCGCACCCCAATAATGAATAAATAGCAATTCAAATGCAGTTAAGTATCAGCAAAAAAGTTTTGGTTCTTTTTCTACTTTACGAAGTTTCGCTAGATAAAACGGATATGTTCTCCCATACAAGTCGGAACAGAAACATGAACAAATGTTCTAAATTGACGTACACTGGAGTTAGACTCCGAGTATCAGCTGCTACCACAAAGATCTGTCTTACATTCTTGAAAATATTCACAAGAATATGATGTTCATACAGAAGCAATCCATTACTAAACAGTCCCCTTCTAGAGCACTCTGCCAGCAAATAATTCCAAGTTTAATTGCTGATCTCATGAGAAATAATTGATTAACGATTCAATTATTCTAAATTTGTCTTGCGAATTTGAAGCAATAGGAAACAATCCATTTTTGAATAATTTTTGGTTACAGCCCTTAGTTTTATTGCAAGACGATTTGCCAAGAATTTTGCGTCGTCCGTTGGATTCATAGCCTTTTTACAAAACATGTAATTTTTGATATACCAAATTGGTTTTTTATCAGGATGAATTTAATTGTTAAATCTATAATTGATCTTTTGTCGAGTATGGTGTCCTAGAAAAAATAAAACACCATTGTATTAGTTATATGCTTATCTCGAACTTGGCAGATGGACGTGACCAACTTTGATAAGTTCACAAAAAGTTATGTGTTACAACTCAAATTGAAACATGCTAGACCAATAACCTTGAATATTATATATAAATAAAACGATTAAACTAAAAACAAAAGAGTGGCTTTTCAGATATTGGCTATATATCAATTAGATAGGTTCATTGCTAGGCTCTTTAGAAATATGTCAAAAGACATTGTAAGCAATAGCCAAGAGGAGATAAAGTCGAAGAAGATTGCACATTGACTCAACTCAAGATTCACAAAAACGGGGAATCGGTAAAAGAGAGGGGCAGTGCGGATAAATGGCTTGGTCTCGAGTGCTGGCTTGAAAGCATGACCCGATAGCTCAACGGTAAAGCACTTGGCGTACAAAGTCATGGGTCGTGAGTTCGAGTCTCGCTCGGGTCGGCAATTTTTCCGCACTCTCTATGATTCTTCGTAAGAAATCCTGTTGCCTATGACCTGTAAATGGGGAATTGTTCCAACAAATTCACCTTGGGGTTGTACCCTCAAAGTCCCCTCCCCTCCATCCGTCATCTTAATAGCTAGCCCCTCTACAGACTTGGAAATGTATATTCCTAAATTCTTATAAGGATATTTATTCCCAACCGAATTACAGTTGTCGAGTAGGCCTGGTTGTTTTGGAGAATGTTGAGGTCAGAGCCTGTTTTTGGTCCTGAAATTTGCTGAGTCGGCCAAATAGCTTGTAAGACGCATGCTGGTAATTAGATTATCTCCAGAGTTGAGCTGCTAGCTTCGAATTAAAAGAAATTTAAAAAGCTCTAGATCAATAATTCATAAAATGAAACGTTGAAAAGGAAAAACTGACGATTATTCACATTGTCCGGTTCTGTTCATTTTTCGACGTTTGCATACTTCAAGGAGTGTAGGATGAAATAGGGTCTTACGTATGCAAAAATTATGGTTTCTAATCCGTGCAACTTAAAAATTTACTTTGTAGCTTCAGCTGCCTTTCAAACAGCAAACTTTAATATAATAATAGTACCAGTAGGTAAATTTTAATGCAAACTGGTAAATTCAACGTCATTAACAAAGCTATTTAGACAAAACAAATTTTGCCAAACGAAGAACTAGCCAAAATCGTACCATAATTCTCCACTGTCTTAGATTTTATCAAACTTACAGAACAAAGACAGCAGAAATTTATTTCTTGTTGTTACACTCCATTTCAAACACTGTTATGAAAGGCGAGTTATTTGTTATTGTTGGTCTAAGCATGACAAGGGAAGTTTGCGCACTCTGGTTTGGTGAAACTTTTCCGGATCGAAAGTTAATCTTTTCTAAAGAGCACTGAATTCTAATTTCAAAAGCATTAATGAATCACGAGGAATGTTGGATACATTTGAAAGTGTTCGATAAGTGTATGCGCAACTTAATGTTACAAACAAAAGCAAGAAAAATCCAGCAGTATTGTCAATATATCAGAAATTTCCAATAATGTCTCTAAAGATAGTATGAGAGGCAACTCACTTGCAGTAGACTGAAAGGCTATCCTAAATTTCCGCACCTCTGAAAGAAAAACACTTCTGACCCGTTTTGGTGCCTTTTTTCAGTAACATAAGTTCAGGTAAATGGTCTCTGAAGTTGCAGTATAGATGGTGGGGGGTGAAAAACTCATCATTTTCAATACTCGTGTAAAAAGGAGGGAACAAGAGGAAAACAATTTGCCTAGAAGTTTTTATCGCCCTAACGTGACATCTACAATTAACGTTGTTTTCTGCCCATTTTAGGTATTTAGTTTCGTTCGTAAAATCAAGCTCCTTGTTTCAACTTGAAGGCTATTCTTTGACTCCTCAAGGATTTTATCCACTGCTTTAGTGCAGCCTAGCATTGTTCGGATTGTTGCAACATTTAAGAATAACTTCCTTTATTCAGTCTAAAGAGGTCCATTCAGCTGCGATATATAATTTTTTCAAAGCACAGATTCGTAACTTAAGAATGCATGCATGGATGTGGTGGAATTCCGCACTGCTTTAGGAATATTATTAACATTAAATATGAGTGGACCAAGGCATGACCCTTGAGGCAGCTCAATTTCAATGCTCTTTACATTCAAGAGGCTAGTCAAAACAAGAAACTAGGCTTCTTTAAGGAGCTTGAACAGCGAGCTGGATACAGTTTTCTCAAAGATCTTGAAAGAATCAACAGGTAGCACTAAGAGTGGATTCTAATGAGACTATTACACCTTATCATCCCCTTAAAGATAGGTATCTGGAACATAAATATTGAAGGTGATGGGAGAACTAATGCATGAGCAAGTTGAAGCATGATGCCTTGCTGCCAGTTGTCTTTGCATAAGTTAAACATTTTCAGGAAAAGTCATGCCACATATCAAACATTTGAATCTCAGCTTCAAAACAGTCTTGATTGACAGAAGAACAATTGTCAATGCTTTTAAAAATTTAAAACTCCTTGCTTCTCATATCAAAACATGTCTGTGGAAGAAACAATGCTTTAGACATGTTACTTTGCTATAGACATGTTACTTAAATCTTACAGGCTCTGATAGAATTCCTTTCATACAGTTTGATCTGTATGGTCATCCTCTGATGAAAATCAAAGATGATTCAATAGGTCAGGTATCCCTAACAGGACTAGTAGAAGTATATTAAGTTGTTGATAGGTATAATCTACTAAACGTAAAGAGTGCAAAATACATTTTCAAGAAACGTCAAAGAACATTCTGCCTCAGGCAAGCAAAAATAAGAAGGGTTGAGGAACAGAAACAGAAGAGGCAGACAAGGTGCAATCGAGGTAAAATGGAAACGAGACATTACAGACAAGATAATGCTATTAAATACTGAAAAATAAAAAAGATTTCCTATACCAATAAGATTCCTATACCAACCTATGTTAGCAGGGGCTTTCCAGTGAAAATGCAAATGATTGTAATTGATTGTACTTGAGTACTCAATTCCCAGTGTGACAGCGCTCTTACAAGATTTGTTTCTAGCTATTTCTTATTGGTCATCTTCGGTAAAAAGGGGTCCAATCCTTCCATCCTTCTTTCCTTTCTTCCTTCTTTCCTTCCTTCCTTCTTTCCTTTTTTCCTTCCTTCCTTCCTCCTTTGCTTCTTTCCTTCTTTCCTTCCTTCCTTCCTACCTTCCTTACTTATTTCTTTCTTTCCTTTCTTCCTTCTTTCTTTCCTTCCTTCTTTCCTTCCTTCCTTCCTTTTTTCTTTTCTTCCTTCCTTCCTCCTTCCTTTTTTCTTTTTTCCTTCCTTCTTTCCTTCCTTCCTTCCTTCCTTCCTTTTTTTTTCTTCTTCCTTCCTTCCTTCCTTCCTTCTTTCCTTCCTTCCTTACCTTCCTTACTTATTTCTTTTTCCTTTCTTCTTCTTTCTTTCTTTTCTTTCCTTTTCCTTCCTCCTTTCCTTCCTTCCTTCTTTTTTCCTTCTTCTTTCCTTCCTTCCTTCTTCCTTCTTTCCTTCCTTCTTTCCTTCCTTCCTTCCTTCCTTCCTTCTTTCCTTCCTTCCTTCCTTCTTTCCTTCCTTCTTTCCTTCCTTCCTTCCTTCTTTCTTTCCTTCCTTCTTTCCTTCCTTCCTTCCTTCTTTCTTTCCTCCTTCCTTCCTTCCTTCTTTCTTTCCTTCCTTCTTTCCTTCCTTATTAAAGCTCTCGACACTTACCTTCTCCCCATTTCAAAAGAGCCTACTAGTGTTGATTTACCGAGAAATGGTCGTATCTAACACGTAAGATGCATATTTGAAATATATTCACAGTCTTTGGATTGCAATGTATGATAAAACAATTTTTGTACGAGAGGGTGTTTTCATGTATGAAATTTTAGAAATTATGTGAAATCTTCTTATTAGAAGCCCAGATACACTTGAGAGAGTCATTTAGGATATCATTGAAGTAGAAAATGGTAGAATATTTTTGGTAAAACTTGAGTTGGAGTAGCAGTGCGTTAGCAGCATGTTTTGGGCAATTCATAGTTTGGACTAGATGGACATTCATAGTTCGGATTATTACAATACCCTATATATATTATAAATTATTGTATATCGTATATAAGTATTATAAACGTGTAATAAATAAATGCTTTGGGTTACTTTTGCATCTCGCAGCATTGTTAAATCGCTTGAAATGATCTTGTGTGTAGAAGGTAAGTTAATATGTTGGTGTTAACAAACGATAAACCCACAACATTTCTGTAGTCCTTCATACTGGTTAGACGTTAACGGATGTGCTTTGTACTAAAATGATTCACTGACATAGCCAATGCTTTCATAACACTATGCCTTGCATCACTACCAAAGCATTTCCCACCCTGCAAGCCCTATAGACAGCTAAATGCCTTCAACGTCCTCCACTCCCGCTTGTCAAAAAGCAAACAAGACACAAAGAAAGTCAAAATACGTGTATAGAAAGATATGGTTCACGTATGGCTGGCGCATGTGAAATATTCAAATCGCTTTGATAACAGATCTTACAAGCAGCCATCAATTCTGTTTATCACAAACTGCAGGTAAGTACAGGTGTCTGTCGACAGCACTTCATCTAGTCAAACAAAAGCTGCGAGATCGGTGGTAAAACAGCTGATTGTCTTTAACAAAATAAACTCCACTGAGATGAAAACACATTGTAATGAATCAGTTGATTTCCAGAGCATTGTTGAAGCTAATGGATAGAAGTGTGTGACTCAAAAAAATACAAAATGCAAGTGTTGTTTGAAAAAACAGAATGAGAAATTGAGTGGTTTAGCCTCTCTTCTGTTTTTGGGGAACTGTTAAACAGAGACTGTCCCGTACGAGTTTGTTTCTTTACGGTGACGTAAGAAAGGGTGGATAAAAGCAGGTAAATAATCAGGTGAGAAGTTCACCAGGAAGTGAGTCTAAATTTAAAATCAATCTTGATGGACTGAAGACGTGAAGAATGCTTTTTGTCATAATTATGTGTTCCTGGAACATATCTGGCACTAACGAGCAACTTTTTTCTTGTTAGGTGTCTATTTACAAAAGAAGAAAACAAGAAGAATATCCTATAAAGCTTAGGCATAAAGTTGGAGTGGACTGTTCGTAGTCAGAGGAAAAAGAATCTTTCAACTTGATAATATTATTCTAGCCTGAAGATGACACCAAGGGGTAAATGGAGCTTAAGGGTAGCGGGGGTTTCTTGGTGGGCAATTTTTAGGCAAATCAACACATTGTTTCGGGAGCCAGAGACCTTCGTGTTTTGCGTTGCCAAGAAGCACCTGGTATCAATGCCATTTAAGACTCGAATCGACTCAACAATGTCCGATGTCGATAATGCTATAGACAACACAAGCTTATTTGAGTTGACACCCGACCTGGACCGATGTATCTTCATCTGAAATGCATGCTAAAATAGTCACACAAAGGAAGATTTGTCCAGCTGGTACCGCCCTAAATTCCTAATTGCGATTGGATCCTCTCGGCAGTTTTCCTTGGTAGTGCTGTAGCAATCATACTGCAATGCAAGCTTGGCAAAGAAAAGCGAAACATTCACTCTACCTGCTAATGTTGTCTTACAATTTTCATAGTTAATTCGTTTATTGTACGGCTCTGAGAGTGGTCTTTGTCTTTTTATAAAGAAAGCCTTAGGCTACCTTGACTTTTTGTCTATGCTCTATAGTCGATTCTGTCCAGACTGTGCTTGCATTGTTTCAGACATATTCAGTCACACTCTAGTGTGAGAAAGAAACATTTCTTAAAAAGCCGGTGAGATAAGAGTAGTAGTTTTGCAATATAATGGAGGGGGGGGCATTTTAATGCACCCACTGGAAAAGCCTTGCTCCTGAAAATCACTCTTTACAACCACTTTTTAGCCTTCTCTTCTCAGCTAATCGAGAATCATGTTTACTTTCAGCTGCCATCCGAACCACATTGAACTCTATTAAGACAAAACAAGGTCACATGGGTTTTGCTGATAGTTTCAGGTGCCTGTGTATAACATTGTATTGAAATGACGTCATCATTGAATCATCGCAGTTCTCTGCCAAGTGTTCTGCTTCTCGTATCAGATGGCTACGAGGCTGGGTCAACAGGACACGCCCCTAATTGGGACAATATTTAAGAATAAACAAAGAGGTATTATACTAGTGCTTGGTTGCTTTTAGGGTTCACAGCACTTCGAACGAAAATGTACAGAGACAAAGTTCAGACATAGGCCACCAAGATGAAGAAAGGTTTATCTCTCAATAATGGTGTATAGCTCTAAGTATGATAACATTTCCAAGGCAAAAGTCTTGACAACGAGGGAAGAATTCAATCTACAAAGAGGTGATTTGCTTCACGAGCCACCTGCCGCCCATCAAAACAAATGCTGGATGTTTTGCAACATCAGCTTGGAGCGTTGTTTGCCTGGACTGTTGATTGTCATTACCCTGGCCGCGTTACAAACTTGTGTTTTTTTCTTGACATTAGTCAAGCGAGGAGTAAGAAAGCACGGCAAATAATCAAGAAAGAGTTTATTAAAGAGTTTATTTTATTCTAGTAAATCTTAATGAAAATTGAAGGAAGGGTAAGCTTATCAGAGCATCGACCCAGGAGATCAAATACAATAAAGCGGATTTGCACCAAACTGAAAAAGACATGCATATGCACCGTTGGTACAGATGCCCTGCAGGCAAATGCAGTCACATTACTGCAAAAGAAATCGGCATTATAAGTCAAAGGTCTAAATTAGCTTGTCCATCGATTGTACAAAGTTAGCTATATGATATAAACTAACCGTGAATAGGTTGGTTGTAATTATTTTTATAAGAGAAGAACCCTGAAAGTTTATGCCCTATCTATTGCAAATTTTCGTCGGCAGTTGGATATCTCTATACGAAGATTGTTTAACGGAACAACTGAGTAACAAAATCAAAGTAAAACACAAATAAGTATGGTCCATCAATCACTGATAATTACTTCGTTGCGTAAAAACTCTCTCAAGCAGGTTCGCCTCGAGCTTAAGCAAAAATTGTGACACTTTTTGCTGTGCTGGTAATGGCAAAAATCTAGCCCCCTCATTTGAGATTCATTAGGCATTTGAGACCACTCCAAAAGGACTCAAGCCACCGACCACAACTTTTGATCAAATTACTTCTTCCAGGTGATTTTTATCCAGCTTCCTGATCTTTGAAGAAAAGAGTAGGAGAGGTGGAATTTGGCTCACTGATAGGCGAATGCAATACATACAACCTTTGCCAAAAGTAGTTGGAACACCGTGAGATCTTTTTTATTTTGTGACCCCCGTTTTATTTTGTTCTCTCCTTGGTAGCTGCAACCCCCTTGCCTCCTCAAACAATGTTTCATCTTTAGGGGAAGGCCATAGATACATGAGAATACTTCACTTTTGTTTTTAGGATTATTCCCTTTTGCGCTACACAACATTGTTTGCGGGGCTAGGGGATTTGGCACGATGCGTAAATTAGAGCAAGTATTCCAAGACTTTTGGCAGAGATTGTAGCCCATTTACGCACTGGTTGGGTTGCAAAAGATCTCGTTCAAAAGCCAAAACATAGCCAGATCCTCCTATGTCAGTCACGGTGAATAAATTAGATTTCAATAACAATTCTTGACCACGTTGTATTAGCGAAAAAGCCGAGATAAAATCAATTGGCTTTTTTGTCGTGTTTGACTGTGGCATTTTCGGGTGGGAAATATGATAGAGGCCGATAAAGATATCCTTCGAGAGTCATTGCCGGTCAAGCCAGCAGACGTGACTGTGAAAGCCCATTTTTAAAGCAAGAAGATAAGGCAGTGACGTGTTGTTTGGTGAATGCTGGCTCTGACCAAACAGTTCAAATTGATGTATTTTCAAAGAAGAATCAACTGTCTCTACGGAAATAAACAATGTACTCTTGACTTAACTTGCTCTTTATTAATGGCGAAGTTTGTTTAATTTCTAAGATTTCAGATTCGAATTTCACGAGTTTGTTTGCAGCGAGCGCGGCAAGGCAAACGCCGCTTGACGGACGCGAACGAACGAGCAAATGCGCGCGGCACATGCGGGTAGGTCCGCTTACAGAACAGTGTTTAGCATTCAAACAAGCGTAACTAATAACAATTGCAGTTGAAAGAGTTGAAAGAGAATTAAAGCTAATGAACTCATTTATTCATTAGAAACCAAGCGAGAGCTTGAGTATGTTAAGTTCGAATTGGTTCTTAATTATCTTCAGACAGACACTCTTTAAAAGTTTCTTGGCTGCAAGCAATTTTTTCACGCCATATGTGAATCAAGACAGAAGTTTTCATAAGTGACCGGAAAACTTTATCGGTTTCTAGGCCTTCATAAAAATATTACTAGCAGTTTTTCACTCGACTCGACAAGTTATGAATACTTTCTTAATCAGTGAGGAAGGCTGATAAGGCTAAAGAAAGGTAGTTTGACTTTACCAGCCATCTACACTTATATAATTACAGGTTATATAATTACATCAGGTTTTATAACTAGTAGGTGTAACATCTATTGAGGGTGGATTACATGTTCGACTGAAACTAGTAGATAGAAACCAAATCTCTTCATAGATGGCTAATCCAATATTTGATTGAAATGAATATCCCTTAGTGATATAAATTTGTTTCTGGAGTTTGAGATCACTGCTTGAGACCCTATTCTGTCTACAGGTTTCATTTGAAAAAACACTCACACGTATTTTTTATAAAAAAGTGTTTTATAAGAAAGTAGAACTCGATTCGTTAAGTAGAACTGGAATTGCCAGATTATTAAGAAAATTTCAGTACTGGGTCATTTAAAACTTTCTAACGAATTCTGGAGTCAAAATACGTGTAATAGTTTCACTTTGGGGACATTGCTTCCTATCACAATACACCAACAACTGAGAAAGGCAGTAAAGAATAACAGTGGTTAATGTTTAATGCGATGCTAGTGTTCATAAACTTGGTTCCGTTTCGTTCCTGTACGCGATCGGTCACAGCAAAGTATGGTTTTTGCAGGAGTCCTCCCGATTTCACAATCAACAACGCTCTAATGATATTAGGAAAGGTGATAGGCAGCTGGTTCTAAAGCGGACATGAACGGTTGAGATAAATGAGCATAGATTTGACTGGATTCAAAACAGAAGGGTTCTCAAAGAAACCGTTTGTGGGTTGCTAAAACAACTAGTGCAGAACGAAAAAGTAATTTTGAGAAAATTTTTGGAATTTTGGTATACAACATGAAAAAGCAAATGAAGATTTTGATTGCTTAACGTGAAATTTGGAAGGTAGAAATGTTGACGCAGACTTTTAACGAAAAAATATTAAAACCAGCAATGCGAAATATGAGTATTTATATAGATATAGATATTATCATAGTATCTCTTGATGTGTGATACCACGAGACATGCTTGTAGAGATGCGAAATATAGCGTGCCTCTCCTTCTTCTAAAAACTACATTAGATGCTTCCATATATGTAGAAAAAAGAACAGATACATTCATGGCGCTGCAGGGACTTCGAAGTCATATGAATGGAGCAACCTAAGACCTCAGTGTTGGCGAGTGTTGCCAAGACGATATTTGCCCAAGGTAAGACTCACTAAATATACATTTTGAGATTAAATGATAAAGCCATGATTTATCATGGCCGTGAAATTCGATGAAAATATGGGACAAGGAGGAAATCGACTGAGCACATGACAATAATCGAAACAGATAAAAAGGATTATATCTGCATTTTTCCATTTCTTGGAAAATCATTTCTAATCGTGGAGGGGTAAGACGGCCCTTTAAGGAATTGACGTTTGCAGACAGTGGGCGGGTATCTAGCCCACAAAGGAGGCCGCAGCGACCATGACCTCGATTTCAAAATCAGCCACTCCTTCGGAGAGGAGACCTCGGTCTCAAAACTAGCCACATCAAAAGAAGCTAGCCCTGCTGGGCAGATAACAAATGCTTTCACCCAATTGCAAATCATTTCAACATCAAAACATAATTAAGCAAATTTAGACATTTTCGAAGTCTGTTTAATGAGCTCTTCGAAGAGGGATGCATTCACGTGCCAAATGTATTCATGTGCAAGTTGCTTTTGATTGGAGCCGCTAAAGGAGTACAGCGAGATCTCAGTTCTGCTGGACATGCTAAAACTGCTGTGTCCGGCTTCTAGCCCCTTTAATGCCCGCTAACCGCCTACATTTAGAACCGTCTTGTTGCAGAAAACTCGCCAGAAAGTTACTGTGACCCTCTGGTCTGGCAGGTTTGCGAAAATAGCATGAATGCAGTAGACATTGCTAATGCTAAAATCATCTGTGTAGACCATTAGCCTTCGAAATGAAAGAATAAGAGTCTGTCTATTAAAGAAGGTGAAACGAAAACAACAAAAATGTGCTATGAAATGAAAACCAACCTGGCACTAAACGGCCATAAACTGAATGCTTGATGCGATATAAATCACTTAGAGGCTGAGAGCGGCTCTACAGGTAGTGTGAGTTGTACCATCTGTCCGCCATCTTAAAAAGCAATGACCCCTTCATTTTTCTTGAATGCTCTCACTGCCATCTTGATAGTCTTTTATCAACAAAAGCTGAAGAAAACATCTCAATGTCGAAGGCATATTATTTCTACCTTTTACGTCCGACCTTATAACCAATCTAACTTCTAAGCTTCCTTTCCCGCTGGCCTACACATCTCGTGGTCAACATTTTTCTATGATTTCAAACCAAGGCCAACGAATTATTCAAGATCACATGGTCCTTATTCTTCAAATGCGAAATAAAGCTCGCTCTAATGCTCTAATTTTATCAAATAATAACTAATGGAAAATACTCAATCGTAATGAAATCATATTGTGACATTCAACATTCTCAATCTGAGCTTCCGTTACTCGGGTCATTAGATCTTGTTGCTGGGAGGCCTTCGCTCTAACTGCTTTACAGTTAAACAGATGCCCATCTTGGCGTTCATATCGTTATCTCGCATGATCATTCGTCTCCCTCCTGTTCATAAATTTTAACGACGCCGGAACTTGAAGAGAAGAACTGATCGCCAATCCAAATCAAACGCACGAATACTTAATTGGTGTTATTCGCTGCTGTCTGGTGCGCGCACCGTGCCGCGGCTATATATGTAGCGCGCGTTGACACCGCAGCAGTTCTTATAATCTCACGCGGACAAGTTCTGATCATGTAGTCAGATCAAGAAACAGGAGTAGAAACAAACAGGCAAACACTATAAACAAAAGCCCTTGGTGCCAGCACAATCCGCAGATCAATTGACAGAGAAAACATTACCAATCAATCAATCAACCTTTTGCGTCATGCGGATCGGTTCGCGTTACCGCACGTTATCGGAGATCTTCGATACCAATCATGTGAAAGACTTTCAATGAAGATCTATCACGCAACCAACAATAGAAAGTCGATGCAGTAAACTCTCATCTTCGTAAATCTATTACTGGGAGCTTACATCACGTTACTATGGCAATGCAGCAGCATCAGCAATCTTCGGTAAACAAAGTTCATCTTTAATTCATATTTTAATAAGAGCTGGCCTTGTGTTTTCCTGCTATGGATGTAATTTGTAGCAGAACAATGGTGTACCTGAGAAGACAATCAAACGAACAAGACGAACTCGGGTGCGGAGAGCAGGTGGTTTCAAGAGAGACCAATAGCTAGATTCTGAAGTCAGTATTACTGAATCGGAGTTGAGTAGTTTTGACGTTGTGTTGATGGAATTCTGCCCCATTGTCTTGTAACAGAGATACAACGATTCAAGAACACGCCTGGAGTACACGCCTTTAAGGCAATGAGCACACGCTGTACATAAATGGTCAATATTTGGTAAAATAGGTGATCTGAGGACCAAAAAGTAAAAACCTAGCTTCGATGCTTGGTCGTGGAGAAATCGATCGAAGCGGATTGAGCAAAGTATGTCTCGTTGGAAAGCGGTTGTACAGAAGCTTGGCACAAGGGCACTTTTATTTCTCGTGTACCTCTTCATTGGAGCGGGCATCTTCCTGGGCATCGAGAAGAAGTCAAAGGAGGAAAAGCTCAGTAGGCTCCGATCAAAATTTAACCAGTCGAAATATAAGCTCATACGCGACTATGGCATCAATGAAACGGACATGAATTTGTTTGAAAACGTTATTCAAGAAGTGGTTAGCGATGGGCTGTTTCGAGGATCGCCAAGCTGGAATCTTGTCAGTGGCTTTTTCTTCTGTGTAAATGTTGTTACAACGATAGGTGAGTGAGATATTTTACGATCTGCATTTCGAGCGTCAAATTGCACTGGCTATGAATCATCAAAAGCCAGTGCGCTTTGATGCTTTGATTCAAGCAGCCTTCTCTCCTCCTGCAAGCAATTATATGCTGCAGTTCCTGATTCTGTTTTTCATAGATAACACCGCTGCTTATCTAGCGGCCACCACAATCCTAGACATCGAAGTAGATAGTTTTCTTATATGTCGGATTTACAGTAATGCCAAAACAAGGCTTAATATGAATCATTAAATGATATAATTGTACGGAAAGCATTTGCGAGCAACAAGGTATATCTAATAAAATCCATACTAATCGCGTTCAAATCTTTGCGATTACTAGTAAAGTTTACTAGTAAAAAAATGCGTATTGAGTAGATGCATTGTAATGAATTTAATGCTTTGAACTGGATGCTTAGTAACGGAACAAATCATGGTCATTCAATACCCTTGCAGTGCAAGACATTGCTACCTGCCAGACGACCTTGGCATGTGTCCTTGCTGTTTCAGAAAGACACGATAAAAACAGCCCTTGAACAAGAACGTGTCGGGCACCTTTCAAACTCTCTAAACGAAGGCGACAGAATCGTCATTTGAACGCCATTGTTTGTGTTTCCTTTGCGAGCGAGGCAATTTTATGGTAATTTTTCGCACCTAATGCCGTCCACAATGGCTGTTTTCACAATCATGTTGAAAAATAATGAAGCGAAATCGCCATCACCTAGCAATACAAAATCTCGGTAAGCGCCCACGGCTTGTTGTTGTGCCCCCACACGAAAAAGGTGCTGATACGTACGCATCGCCTCCTATCAACGCGCACTTCCCGTTTAACGCCCCTTGTTTGATAATTGTAAGGTTTATTGCAAAAATGCCCGTATCAATCAGAATGATACAATGGCGCTCAACCAAAAAGCAATCATCCTCCGGGATCCCTAATCGTATTAATCAAGGGTGCGTGCAGCTCATAAGACTGTGAACTCTTCTCATTAAGAAATGCACTGCATATAGCTACTATTGACTGGCTGGCGATTAAAGGATTTATGTGAAGGGACGACAAGTAGCTGTGAATAGTTTCACTTGGAGCTGAGTCTGTCACTTGCAAAACCGGCTGCTTCGAAGAGTTTTAGAAGACAGGCATCCTTGTGATGAAAAGAGACCAAATCAAGGTTTAGATAGGGCTGTCCTGCCTTCGATCATCGATCAAGTGCTCTATTAGCCACTGAAAAAGTAATTTTGAAAAAATAAATTTTGGAAAGCACGCCAATATCTGAGAGCCGTTTATTGATCTGTTCACTAGAAAACTAAGGCCAAAACTTCAGTCTAGGGTTTTTAATTTGCAGAGCTGGAACTAAAGCTTTAGAATACAGTATCCGGATTAGCATTTCCTACCTGCTCAATTGATTGTTCCCCTTGAAAACACCAGACTCTTCGTTTGTCTTTGGATTTCATAAACAATCTCTATAAACAAACATGGATTATTAAAAATAACAGAAGGACCAAATAAAATTACTAGTATTTCTAAAACATTTGCACAATTATTGGGAAGGCACAATTATGGGACCAACAACGTCGCTTCATTGCTCGTCTCTACCCGTCAAACAAAGTGATGCATTAAACCAAACATTTATAGCCAATACATACTGTTAGAGCTTCATTTAGTAACATAAATAAGAAACTGTGAATGATCCAAAATTACCAACCTGACCCGACCCATTTTTAGCCCGCTAATGGAAGACCCAACTAGATTAAAGACTCTGCTTTTTCTTAACCGGCTAATTTACGACCCGACTTGCTTTCAAACGGCTGACTTGATACCCGACTCGCTTTTAACCAGCTAATTTTATACCCGACTTGCTTTCAAACGGCTGACTTGATACCCGACTTGCTTTTAACCGGCTAATTCAAGACCTGACTTGCTTTCAAACGGCTGACTTGATACTCGACTTGCTTTTAACCGGCTAATTCAAGACCTGACTTGCTTTCAAACGGCTGACTTGATACCCGACTTGCTTTTAACCAGCTAATTTAAGATCCGACTTGCTTTCAAACGGCTGACTTGATACCCGACTTGCTTTTAACCAGCTAATTTAATACCCGACTCGTTTTTAACCGGTTAATTCAAGACCCGACTTGCTTTTCAACCGGTTTATTCCAGGCTTGTTACCACTGAGTGAATATAGAAACATAGCGTTGTGTCGTGATGGCGTCGTGTAATTGAACATGTGACAAAACCTCACAGCATCTTACACAGTGAAGAGGCGAGACTGATGCTGTGTCGAACGAATTGCCATCCATTGCGGTAAAACACTTATTAATCACGAACATTAATCCTGGTGGAGGGGCTTCCATCTGCTCCCTTTTTATCCCCTAAAGTCAGGTGTTTACCAATGTGCCTGAGAACCCTGTGCACAAATGGACGTGGACGCGTTTTGCGTAATAATAACCTTGCCACATCACACTGGCATTTCGGAAGGTTGCTACGAGGAAACTTAAGAGTAAAACTTAAGTGTAAAGAAAGTAAAATATAAAAGAAGAAAGGGAAACCAGCGAGAAATCCTCTAAAGCTAGATAATGATCATACATGGGCGACTTGTACGTAGCTGAGATAGAAAATAGAAAGCAGACGAACGACAGCAAATTCTTCTATATTTTCTTATATCAACTATAATACTTACATCCTTAACTTCTTGACATGTATGACGCATAAACAACTTCTTGAAAAGGTCTTGCTATGCAAAAAGCGAAACTACAAAGCGCTTAATTGACAAATCAGAATATATTGACTAAATCTGAAAGCTAATTTTTCTTCTCAGTATGATTTCTTTATGATGTGAATTTCATATTAATTAGAAATTTATTGGCAAGTCTAGATCCAACTCGTGCACTTGATTGCAGACAAAGCAACCCGAGAGTCTTTCAAATTGCACCAGAATTAAGTGACATATGGACCCAGCAGGTTATTAGCAGGAAAATTTGCATTTTAGTTAATGGAACCGATACCTTTCTGGTTCATCTTCGGTTTCTTGGCACAACAGGAAACGAAAATGATTCATAACACAATTTCATGACGAATGCAGTGTTGTACTCGTCGATTTTGTTGTTATTGCCAAAGGAATTTCTACCTACTACTCTTGTGCGGCCCGAGATCCGTTTTTGTTTACAGGCACCGCGGAGCAGGGGGGTTGAGGGGGCTCCCCCCAGCTTTTGCAAAAAATGCAAAATAATAAGTAATAAACTACCAATAAAGCCTCTTTTTAAATGGTTTTAGCCCCCCCCCCCCACTTTTTCAGACCCCCACTTTTCTCAACGCTCCGCGGTGCCTGGTTTAGAATGGCCTGCAACACTGGTGACCACCCTTCTCTGCTTCACTTCAAACATCTGTCGTTCAGGCGTTGGCCTCTGCCAGAAATATAAATAGGCATAGCCCCGACAGATACGTCAAAACATGATGGCTATCTCATTATGAGCTAGACAATATTGAATTTTCATATGGAGTTTTACCTATCTAAAGTGACATTCAAAGGTCGTTTCGCAAGGACATAACAGATATAGAGTCCACTTGAATGTCACCATAAGAACAATTGACAATTTTTGCCAAATAGTGGAATATTAATGGAGACAGTATTGCTATGAAGAATATTTGTGATTAAAATGTGTTTTCATCGAAACAGATTATTCACAGTGTGATCAAAGACCTTCAAGCGACGACTAGAAGAATCTATGGTGTCTAATACACAAACATCTACCAGCCCCTTGCAAATCAAAACTGTTTACTTTAGTCTAATGATGTCTTTATGACTTCTGCTTGATTAATAACAGTCATCTACTGCTTCTACGTAGCTCTTACGAAATCAGCGCAATTGCCTTTTGGATCGGAATGATATCAAATGTTCTTCACATTGAAGCATGTTCATGAAATCAATGGAAAAGTAACTCTGTTTAGCGTGCTAGATGCAAATACTTGTTATTAATCGTGAAACTCAAAATATCTCGCAACTTGATACTTTTCCTTCACTTACTACCGGTTTGGAATATTTAATACAAAAGATTTTTAATTTCAATGTCCTAAACGTTAAATATCCTAAACATTTTGGAAGCTTCAAGTAATTAGCCCTAAAAGGTGATGTTGCCTCGCATTCACGCAGCCAGCCGCTTTCGCAACATCAAGTTGTGATTAAAACTTATTGAACCGACGATCTTTGATTCTCCTGATTACTTAGCCTTGAGACAACACTATCTGGTATCTGGAAAGCCGTATGAGTAGAACATCATCCTTATGGGAAACATAATAACAACGTCTTTTAATAACTCCTATATGCGCTATAATCTCGGTGACGTCATTGCCGGGAGAATGGATCCCAGACTCCTTATCAAGCATTATCTCAAATCAATTTCGTTTTGTGGCCGCAATCAATACTTATACATTTACAATAATGAAATTGACATTATCGCCCTTCAAAATCTGGCATTGACGTTTTCAATTACCGTAACAGGTACAAACCGGACATTTTATTGTCACAAGCTGACGGGCAATCTCCCGGGCGAATAGTAAAATCTCAACTGATGTCTTCGAGGTATCCTTTCTTTCTCGAAAGTCGCTTTTCGAAAATTGTATCCTGCCGCACTGAAAGCTCACAGTTTCTGATTTCGAAAGTCTCTCTGAAACCGTTTGCAGACACCTTGTCGACACAGGAACAACATTTCAAGCTCCAAATAACTCATTGAACAAGCTCTGAGGCTCACCATTTGAATTATAGCTTACTGTTTTATTTCACATTTGTCATTTTTTGTATTTATCATTTAATGGCAGGTCTGTCTTTTTAATATCATTATCATTGATTTTAAAAACCACCTGCTTGGCAACAATGTTTATTTTCTGTCTGATCTTTGGCATGCTTTCGGCATTTTTATAATACGCATTTTTGTATTACGTAATCAAGGTTTCTTACAACGTCAATGCTCTCAACAATCTCTCCCAAACTCAAACAACCCACGAACGTCATTTTATTTGGCGTTATTTTGTTTATGAGATGCTAACAAGTCCTTGTTCAACGCCTTCTTCAACTACGAAATATCCGCTTTCCGCATTTATGTCTGCTTGCACGAATTTATGAGTTCACGGTGTCAAATTCTGCAGGAAAACAGATATCCACTTTGCTGTAGCTAATAGCCTTTATAATGCCAATCAACCGGGGAAATCACTTTATTTATCATTGGAAACGGAATTTCAGCTGTTTGGTGGGCTAAGGGATCTGAAATTGTGCAAAAGGGTTTCCGAAACTGCGCTTCTGAAATTATACAACATATTGTATACGCGTGCTATGTGCAAGGTCTCATGAATAAGGCGAGATCTTATACATTTGAAACTGATGCAATTTTATAATGCTTATATAACAGTGGACATTAAACTGAGTGGTTGGGATCCCACGTCCGCTATCGCTAACATTGGCAATGGTGATGACTCTAAATGATAGCACTGCAAACGAAACATTGCTAACACACATATCAAATATTAATAATGGCTTTTCGTCTGTGCTTGAAGGCTCAATAACTCCACAAAGAGTAGCGAGACCTAAGTTTGCTTTGATGCAACGATGCGGAATTTTTCTGCTCGCCAGCAACAGAACATGAGTCACACGTGTTTTCGAATGGAAAAAAATACACCAAAAGACCCTTTCTGGTTAGTTAGAGGTAAAGCTGGGGAGAAACTTCCCTTATTTTCTTGAATTTGAACGATAATGAGGGAGTGAAAATAAGGAATTTTGGTTTGAATTGAATTCGCCAAGGTTGAAAATTTCAATTATCTAGAGTTTGTACAGAATGAGAGACTTTACGAGTGATAGAGGCCCAGTCTATATTGATTCCTATATGATAGTATTTAGGTATACATGCACTGCTCTTGGAAACTCGAAATGAATCAACTCACCACACGTGATCGCTCAATTTTAGTCTATTTTCATTGCTCATGTTGATTCAAGCCCTTGATTCTTTTGATTACCCACGTGACTTATCAGTGGCGATCACTTCCGATTCATCGCCTTTTACACCGTGATAGTGTGACTTAGAAAACAGCACTTTATGGCCTATTTTGTCACAGGGCGGCCAAACAAACGTATCACTGTCAGTATGAAGTTAATCAAACTTCTAAAGATCACCTAAATAAAAGCAAAGGGTGAACACCTTAAAATGTCTTAATCCCTGTAGTGAACTTTTGAAATTTCGAGCCTATATGAACTTGTCCACATACATTCATACATACATTCATACATTCATACATTAATACATTCATACATACATGCATTTTCATTTTGTAACGCAGGTTTAGTGTCCGGCAACCTCTTGTTGCTTGAAGTGGATCTGCACCTTAAAAGCTCTAAGCAATGAAAAAAAATTTAATTTAAAAGTCACTCTAATTTATCTCATTTGAAACTTGGATATCTGAGCTACAGTGATCGGGGTAAAAGACCAAAGAAGCATTGGTGGCCAAAATAATGTCCGTGGGTCCGTGAAGTTGAAAACATGTGTTAGCTGCTTTGTTACTTTAGTCCGAGTAGAGTTGTTTCTGGATGACTTTGAGAATAGACAAGAATGACTAACTTAGGCTAAAAAGATCTATTGAAAGGTTGCCACTACCTTAAATAATTGGAGTATGATTGCAAACTTTACTGCTCACTTTACTGGAAGTAAAAGTAGAACAAGGAATCAGCGGATGATCCGTTAACTTTATTATGCAAACTAAAGCATAATAGTGCAATAGGAAAGCTAGAGGTTGTTGTGTTGAGAATTACTCGAGGTTTTGTAATTAATACTCATAGGTCAGTGTTTTGATTTGCAGCCTTCAAAGGGGCTAACTCATCAACATAAGAATTCTTAGTATTTTTATTGAGTGAGTAACATGACTGCATAATACGGACAACAGGTTCATTGTCATAAGCATGATGACGATGAGATAACTTCACCAATGAAACAAACGAACTCAATTTCCACTTGATTTCCACCAAGATAAGGCCCAGGTCACGATATAAGAAACAATAATTTCAGTATCTGGAAGTTTTATGTGCTTCCCAGATCGTGCTTAAGGTAGACAGACAGTGGTTGAAGTTCATTGAAATGCAAATTAGCAAACTCAGCCTTGGCAAATGCGCAGAGCATAGAGAAAATTCAGAAGTCTTAAGGCTGCGCTACTTCGAGCGATTGCCTAGCAATAGCATCAGGGAATAAATACAACAAGCTTTAATTCTGTGTTGATCTTAAAGCACACTCTGGAATCTTTAGAAAATCGCATTTACTCATACCTGTTAACACGATAAATGAACTAGGCTGAAAAGCACAGCAGTCTAGTGTGCGGTTTTCATTCATGAAATGACCAACGGCCTAAGCCGCCATCATGCCACTCAAAGCATTAACGCTTAACTCGATTGCTTCTATCTGCAATATTCCTAAGCTTGGGATGTTGTTGTTGCTGTTGAGGCTACACAATAGCTGTGGTTCTGTAAATTGCTGTTCAGCTTCAGTCAAATTTACGACTCGGTGAAAGTTTGGAAATCAAATAAAGTATAAAGTTATAAACAAAAAAACTAACAAACGGAAAAGAAATACCTTCCCTGACACTCAAGTTATAATTCAGTGTTTTTCTGATCCTGAGGCCCAGATAATGACCTTGAAAGGCTTATATTTTGGACTAGAACTAAGGCTAAGAAGCTAGAAAGGCTAAAACATGAAAATAAGGAGCTAGATTGATAGCGAGTGTTGTAGCTTTTTGTAAGCCTATTTCTCATTCAATATTCTGCTAGAACTCTCAGTTCCATACATTGTTTCTTTGAGGCTGCCAAGTCGCTTTCTTGATGGGTCTCTAAAATTCTGTGACGATGGTCATCAGCTGGTGTTTGACGCGTGTCCGGTTCTGTACCCTAACATAAGTCACATCGCATGTGGGATGGGCTACACAAGATGACAGGATAATTGAACTACCATAGGCTTCCTGCTTACATCACAGTGTCTCATCTGACGGTGCATTCTGGGAGATGAATAATCGGGGAATGACAAAACGTGCTATGTCAAAAACGGCTCGTTTGTATTCTTATAAAAGTAGTCACTGCTATGATAAATGTGAGACTTCTTGAGCCCCTTTGGCCGCTGCTAATTACTGTTGGGTGGAATGCACGGACTTTCCCTTGCATGTAATGGTTTATGAGATGTGGGGATTGTAGCATTGCTTACTGCTGTCCCGTAACTGGTCATTGGATCTCTGAAGCTTACGAACGATTCAGAATGCTATACAACTTCATGTCCTGGGCAATGATTCACTCGAGCTTCATACCACATTCGAAATATTTCGATATGTATTTAAACAGGTTGTGATAACTCAAGATTGAACAAACGCTACAGTTGACTAAGTTAGCCAAACTTCTGATTCCTTTGACGCTAAACCAAGTTTTTCGCGACAAAATACAAGGCGAAAATTTGACAAAACGAACGAAGAAACAAATAGAGGATGTCAATAACATGTTTGCTCCAGAAAACATCTGTTCGTAAAATTCGCAAAAGTCTTGCGAAATCATCGAATCTGCTACCAACATTTGTGTTACTGAAACCCTCTATAATTAGAACTTATTAGGATAAGACGCTGGAGGCTGTTGGATTTAGAAGATCAATCCCACACGTTTGGGAGAATTTTGCTTGCGTGGTTTCTGTTGAGTCATTGTAGGACGAAAGTGAAATCATCAATTCTGGGAAGATTGCGTGGAAAAATTGACAATAAAAGTCAACTATTTTCATAATGGCGAAACAAGTTAGCCAGTTGTATATCAAACCCAGGCATTCTTTTTGTAAAAATTTTCAAAATTTGAATCACAAACGCAAATTGTTCACCCCAGATTCCACTTGTGCAATCAACATATGTATTCTCGCTTGCGATAATTTAAGATTTGGATGTTATTAATGAATACATGAGACAATGTAAATGAATAACTTTAAACTACGCAGGTTCATCGATGCTTATGTGTTCAAGAACGAATGTGCTTTCCATCAATTGCTGACAATTTTTGTTAGAACTTTCCTTGGATACAAAGACTAGCTTGGCACGATCGTTTAGGCTCAAACTAAGTTTGATACTAGGTTTCAGGTGAGAAGCCATTAAAATTTGGCTATCACGTGAAAAACTATTTACAATTTGGTTATAACACGAGGAGCCATTACAATTTGGTTGTCAAATTCTTAAGGGATATAAAGAGCGTTGTGTTGGTGAAAATATATCTAAAAGGACTGATAGCCTAATTCCCTATCAGATTAAATTTTGTCTCTCTATTGCTGTGTTTTGATTACTTTCTGGCTAGATAATGTAATGATACCATAAGTAATCAGAACATCGCTCTGTCTTGGCGGATCTGCACAATTTTGCTTGCAGTGCGATGTAAGCAGTATTCTTGTTTGCTGTAAACCCTACGGGTGGTGTGGTTGCATTAATATTGTGCGTCATTAGGTCAGGAGGATAGTGTGAATCGGAATCTTATCTATACATTCGAGGGCTATGTCGGCAAAAGACAGGTATGCCAATGCCGCAATTACCATTGTTTTGTATAAAACCTGCTGGTCGGCACGAAACATCTGCCATTGCTGGATTGCTACCACTGTCCTTTTGGGTCAGTGAATGTCTCAGAAGATAATCTTGGTTGTAAGCTAGGATGTACTAGGAAGAAATACTAGCCTAGGATGTGATAATAATTATCCTGAAAATACATATCCAGGTAGAGAACTATTTTGTGCAATCAATTATTGTCAGCTCTCCTTTCGATTAAAAGCTGATTTTCTAATATCTTTATGAAAAATGCCACAATAGGTTAGCATCAATACACTATCTTTCACCGTGGGATAACTTTAACTTTCATCTACCATCAAGACATGTTTCAAAGTTACATAATGGTTCAAATGGACACAGACGTGCTCTCAGCACGCAGCCAGCTCTGTGGTCTCAATGTGATGAATATACTTGGGCAAGAGGCATCATAGAGGCTACCTAAACACTATCACTCCACTTGAGTTCAATCAATGACATCATCGACATACAAAACAAAACGGTTGGTTACTTGCTGCTCCTCCATACACGAACACACACACGAAGCACTTAGTGACGTCATAAATGCGCATTCTAAACCGGGCAAAACAGATTCGTTGTAGACCGAGCAAGCTGAGTCGAAAGACACAAGTCGCTGGTCAGTAGCCATGAAGGTGCTGCATTTTAATTTGGATTGAAAACTCGAGATTCATTAATATTAACAATCACTAACCTTGCTTTGAATTCTCGAACGCCTGAGTTGAAAGGCAATTGCATCTTGTTCAATTATCCGTCAACCTGCCATTCATTTGCCGCTTAATTCAATTACTACGGAGGGATGCGACTGGAAGGCACTAACCGTTTTTCATGTAAACACCATTAATGACATAAAAACGCCAGCTCAGATGACAAAACAGTCGTATTTCTTTGCATTGAACCTACCACTATGGATCTTTATGCAACCAATAATATCTTGACAGTAACGAATACTCTTTCATTCGGATGTTTATTAAAAAACGCACTGGTGTTGTTTAAAATCCTTATCTAAGAAAACTTTTAATAACTCATGGCTATTTCAGCGGAAAATGCACTGGTTTGTTTACAAAATCATGTCTAAGAAAGTTTTTATAACCACTTGTTGTTGTCAACTTTTTCATAGCAAAGCATGTTGAATAAGGAATGCAGCGTAGTTAATTTGGTTTAAGAAAATTGAAAGAAGAGCAGTGTTAAGGTGGAACTGAAATTATTGAAGATTCTCCTGTGGTACGCAGTATGTTTAATAGCAAAATTGGGAGAGACAATCGCTTTGAAGATCAAAACATTTAAATCAATGTAGGGACAGCATAAAATTGGAAATGGAAAAGTCCAATAGAAGGCGATCTTAAAAAGAATCGAAGAAAATAAAAATAAAATTGAAAGCAGACTGCAACTCAAATTGAAGTGAAGTCGTTTCGCTTTTTCGACCGTTTAAAAGCTAAGCTGAAAAATTTCAAGATGCTTTAAAGCCTTTTCCAGTCTGTTAAAAGACGTTTCCAGTCTGGCTCCTTACTCTATGTCAATGTGGTATGAATTATTTTTTTTTAAATGAAGGGTCAATCGCTGTGGTGACAGCATACTGCACAACTGCGAAATCGTCAGTGTTTTGAAACCAGGCGGACATTTATAGGCCTAATCATGCGTCTACTACATAAACGTGTGCGACTGAGTCATACCAGAATGGTGTTAATGGTTCTATTGCCATTGTCAAAAATACATGTGAAGATTTCCACTTTTAATGGATACAGCAACTGTTACTCAAAAATATGATTTACAATTCATCAATGCTAATCCCTAACTTCACAGGTTACAAGACGAGACAAGTGCTGGGAAAGACACAACGTTGCAGTTCCTGAATACTCTAAACGTCTGTTGATTTCTCAGGCCAGATTTTTAGAGAGCTACAGTTAATATAGTAGACGGATAGTGAATAACAAAGCTTTATTGAAATTCACGCAAATCTTGCTACGAAGTACAAAATAGGCCTTGGCAAACGATCGGTATAGGTATAGCGTCTATAGAGGTACAGCTAGACCAAAATCCTTATCACTGCGCATGCTCCGTCAAAAATTCCCCGGCTAGCTCGAACAAAGGACCTTGAGAGTGAAATCACTAGAAAAATCCTGATTAACTGTATTGTTCACAAAAGGCTCAGAAAATAAATGCCCTTTATAAACAAAAAGTTTGCTACCATGAACAACAGTACTACAAACAACAGTTCATTGATTCCAAGTCAACATCGAACTGTCGCTGACTATATTTTCAAAACCCTCCTTTCAACATCTAATATCAATGAATAGGAAGTCATCAACTCTAAAGAAGCTACTCCAAAAAAGGAAACAATCAGTATCTTTATCATCCTGGCTTTACCTATGAGTAGCTCAACAATTGATTTCTCATTCTAATGCTTCCCTTTGTAGGATCCCATACCAGGTGCCTTTGCGGTAAAACTTTTCCTCTCGAAATCCATGCAAAACTTACAACAATAATAGTTGAATATTTTGTTTGTAGTGTTAACTGTTTTTTTGTCTTCCTGGTTTGCCGCGTCAATCACAAACTAAAATATTTCCACTGCATGTTTGCGCAGGCATGGCCATTACGCGAACACTTGAGCAAATATTTGTCGACAGGACTGCAAAAACAAGACGATATGCGAGAATGGCTTCCCTTATTTGAGTGGTACCCATGTCATTTGCCTTGCACAGATAATTCCTATTTAGATTATATGGTAAACCATGCTTAGCAGTAATAAAACTGAAGCTGGTATGAAGAACCGAAGCTTCACATTTAATTAATCAACGCTGTGTTCAAGAGCTGGCGAATGCTTGATGTTGATGGCGTTTTAAATCAAAATTATATTGCCCATGTTTTACCTACTTAATTGTCAAAGCGCCCGTTTCAATTCAGCTTACGTCTTTTGAATTTCGCCATTACAGCACGTTTGAATCCGAACGGCGCGATTCTAAACACAAAAATCGTTTGTTCGCAAGCCAAGTCCCATATTAAATCTTAGCAAGTCGAAGGCCTAATTACGATGACCCAAGAAGGTGTTATCAATGGCGTCATATTCTAGTTGAAAGCCAAAGTTTTCTTTCGATGTGATATTGATATATATCACGCTTTATTACCCTCTTCCAGCAAGACGACTTGAAACTGCAGCTCAGAGAGATTTTAATCAATCCAAAAAAAGAACGTATTAAAAGATCCAAGATATAAACATTAAGTCTGTTTCTTTGCAGATGCTTCAACATGAGTTTGCTTAGGCCCATTCAAAGAAGTCACAGCTTTTCCAAAAAGCAAATACTCGGACTACTGTTAAAAGCAAGAGTCAACCAACTCTAGTTATTTGCTCAGGGCAAGCTTAACAGATCGACACTGATGAGAAGCTGCTTGTATCGGTCCATAAATTACATGTGTCTCTATAGTCATTGAGGGGCTAGGGAATAAGAAGCAATGGCAAATAATTAACAAAGCGAAAGCAACTCCTGGAAAAAAGGGATTTGCTCTCTAACGGAGTCGGGTTTTTCGTAGCTGTGCAAATAGAACTTATACTCCATGCACATTTATGAATAAAAAACTGTTAACATCATCTAAGTGCTATAAATGAAAAAACCAGAAAAGAAAGCCAATTAATCGAACAAATAGATAGTAGATAGATAACAAAATATGTAGAAATGAAGCGACCATCTTTTATTGGTGTTATTTATCCACTTCCTGTTTAGTGAGTTACAAGCAGAAAATGAAAGCTGAAATTCTGAAATCGAAGCTATGGATGAAAATTGGTGAAGGTCATCGGGGGAAGAACACGATGACAAAACATACTTCGATCTAGCTCCTTTAGTAGGGAACCTAGATCGTTCTGTCAATTTTCTTAACAAAGAACCTTTGATCCCCTGGTATCTTAATATTTGTGTGCCCCTCGCATGATAGAAATTCCCCTTTTCTGTACTAGTTTTTCCCATTTTCAATATCCTTCAACATCCAAGAATCTTTCCAACATTTCGTTGTTCTAGTCTAGCAGCAAACCCTTGAACTTGTTAGCGATCTGGAATCGGCAGGTGTATTTGGAAGTGTTGATGATGATGATGTTGTTGATGAAAGAGTGCGCAAACTTTCTGCTGAGATGATTGTTTTGTCAACTATCGCAACCGATGAGGAAAATTCGAGAAAGGACGTCACAAGACTGTTGTCCGGGCTTCCTATTATAGTAATGCATTAAATTGCACTATTCTTTCAACATTATCGTTTATTTAATAGTGGCATGGATATCTATTTCTGTCGGTCTTTCGCTTACAGAATTAATGTCGTTTTTATGCAATGCTTTCATATATTATTTTGACTACAAAATTGCTAGATTGATTGAAAATGCATTTTGTGGTAAGAACGCTTGAAGGCAAAGTACAAAATAAGACTCAACATCCAAATACATCTACATGTCTAAATCAAGTAATTTATATGCCAATTTAGGTTCACCTACAAAACATATAAAATTGGCAGATGATTGCTTGGGAACTCTTTGTGGGGCTTTTCATCGTAAGCCTTATTAATTAGCTTGCCATAAGCCTACTCACTAGAGGGCCTCGAATGTATTCCTATTTTTCACTTCTACCTGTTGCCACTCGATCGCACCTGCTTCGGTAGCGGTACAGACTATTATAACCTTCTTTCTAGACTTGCGAAGCCGCCAAAAATTTGCATTCGCTAACGAATTCCAGAATCAGGTTAAGGAAGGAAGCGATTCACTGCTCCTTTCGGTTTTTGAATATCCAAGGAAATGGTTTATACGATATTATGAGATTCGAGAGATCTTATAAGATAGAATGACGTGTGGGCGAATTTCAATTTCCTTCTTGCCCAAAGCTCCACATATAACTAGCTCACCTGCCTGTGAGTGGGATTCGGATCAGTCTATTTTCCCCTCAAATTGAAGTTTCCTGCCTGAATTTGGGCCCTTGAATACACACTATTTTTATAAGGATAGAGTCTATAAGAATATTGAGGCTTAGAATTGCTCATTGTTGAGAATATTTGAGAATGACCCCAGGCTCAACCTTCATCAAGACTACAATTACTCCTTAATCAGAGTTTTCTTCCAAAGGAAAATAACTGTCGCTTTTACGCTATTTACATTATATACATATGTTTGTTTGTTCTTGTTGGAATTTATGATGAAGCAGCACGTCAGAAAAGAATCAATATTTTCTATGATCTTGAGGCAAATCTACACCTTGTGTTGGACAAGAACAATTTAAGAATAATTTCAGGCTCAAAATCGAAAATACTTAAGAATATCGAGAATCAGAAAAAAATTAAGCATTCTTATAAAAAAATATGTATCTTTATTTCATGCTAAGTATTAAAAACAGTTCAGACTAAGTATTAAAAAATATTCGATGGAAAATAGAGTTGGCAAGTCTTCACTTTCAAATAGTGCTGGCAAAGGATTCTTCTCTGTCACAAGTATTCTAATAAAAACATGGTCAGCAAGACGACCAAGAGTGATATCTACCATCAACTTCATAAAACTAACAAACAGAGATTTTACTGGTTGCTTTGAAATTCCACAAAATACCTTGAAATCTATGTAAAATTGTGTCTATAAATAGGTCTGGCGAAAACAGGGACAGGGGCATGACCCCACACTTTCAAAAGGGCAAAATTTTCTTAAGGCTATCTAGAGATAAATATAAAGACATTTATAAGTGGAAAGAAAGAAGCCTAACTATTCTTTAAATTATTTTGCCTAAATTATTTTGACTATGATTTTATTACTAAAACATTTAGGGGGTGGTTGCCTTTACAAAGCCCTTTTAAAATCCTTACATTTTGCCTCCCCCCTTACTTTCAAATACGAATCCCCGACCTTGATGAATGTACAGCTTTAACTACCATATCGATTCAAATTGAGATTTCTCTTTAGCGATTAAAGACATTAATATGAAACTACATTTCTTCTTTGCAGGATACGGGCATATAGTACCAGTGTCAATCGGAGGGAAGCTCGCCTGCATTGTTTACGCTATCATCGGTATTCCACTCACCGGATACTTTCTTCGTACAGTTGGTAACGAGCTGACTACGTTATTTGCCTTCTCAATCAAAACGTTTGAGAGAAGGTTATACAATCGAGAGGCTGAGAAAATTGAAATGAAATGTGCTATAACCGCTTTTATGTTGGCAATTCTTTGGCTTCTTATCGGGGGAGCTATTTTTTCGGTAAGTGAGGAAACTTGGAACTTCGTGGACGCATTTTACTTCTCCTTCATAACCATGACAACTATAGGATTCGGTGACTTGGTCCCAGGTCTCAAGAAGACCAACCAACACGTTAGTGTTGACCTAGTGGTGGAAGTGGCGTTTTTAATATTCTATGTCATCGGCCTATCATTAATGTCGGGAGTTATCTTCTCACTAAGCAACTTTATTGAGGAGAAAACAAAGAAATTTGACATGCAAGATCCAATGGAAGCTATACGCAATCTACGGATTGAGAATTTGAACACAAAGGCCATGAAAAAACTTGGCTATAAAATGACTAATGGGCCCTTAGACGAAATGACTCACTATAACTTGAATACTCGCCGGGGGACGATTGTGCCGGACGATACGGGGCCACGGCGTGTAAGCAAGATGCTCGAGGATGCACAGAAAGATAGAAATGTTAACAAAAATCTCGTTCCGCCCATTCTCCCGAACGGTACGCTAGCGCGAAGAGTGAGAACTGCCGATAGTGAAGAGAATGTTGTTGCGAATGGTCAAGCCATTGCGGAGGAGAAATCGGATTCTCCTAAGGGAGATCAAACGACTGAAGTTGACAGTGGTGTGCAAAAACCGGACTACAAAAGAATGGAAAGCAGCAATAGTGTTGTAAGTATCCACTTGAATTTTATCTGACCTATTTAAGGATCCAACAGCTAATGTTTATTGCATCCGTTTTATTTGTTAGTTACACAGGCAGTTGGCATAGTTTCGATTTTCATAGCTTAGAATTAATTTTTGAAGCTAAGAAACTTTGATTGATTTCTGAAGATACTCACACCCCTGGCTGTAACAAATATCGCACAATGATGCAGCGTTCAACATGTTCTGAGAAATTCCAAATATTCTAGATACTCTTTTGTTAATTAATTTTGAAGATTTTATCCTGTCAACTTTTAAAAACAAATTTCTTATAAATGATGGATGCATTTATTTAATTTCATATTGACGGCTCCATATCGGTGAATGGCAATAACTAGAGCAGCAGAAATCAAAGTTTTACCATAGAATTGTAGCCACATATAATATATTATTTAGCTTTTTCGCGTGTAGTCGAGACGACCCTATTGGGTTGCTTTCTGACATTGTTAGTCGAGGCGACAGAACCGATATATTATACAACTACCATAAAGTGAAACGATACGCCTATAAACTGGGCAGGGAAATCGCAAAAACATCTACTGCTACTCATTTTGCTGCAATTTTGAATGATTAAAAGCCAACGTAGTATTAAACAAAAATCGATATCACAACCAACCTTTGCAACTGCAGCCTACGAAATACGTTTCCTCTCCAACTTAACCACACAAACTTTGTCTTCAACCAAATTCGATCGACATGAAAAACGTGAACTCTCACTAATTAACTGCCAAGGCAACGACGCTCGGCTTGGTATTTTCAAAACTTTCGCCACGCTTTCAGTTAGGCCATGTACATTGATACCCTGTTTCTGGGGGTTTCGGGACTGGGTCGAGTCAAATTTTCCCGCCTTTTACAGAAATGCGAGAAACTATGGTATAAAATTAACAACATAGTTTAAAGCTTCCCTAAATAAAATCTGAAACAAAATCATCATTTTAACTTTACTGACAAGACTTTCAAAAAGTAGGACCTAAATTTTGTCTAGTTCAATTTCAAAAAGGCAGATTTTCCAAAAGTCGTCGAATCCTTATGTATGTGTACATAGCTTCCATTAATTAAGATCTTTATATAAAAACAGTGTATCGAGGGCAGGTTCTGAATCTTAGAAATTAGAAATTGAGAAGACATCTTTTCTTGCAGCTTGTAGATGTTGACGTCAGTCCAGCGCCTTCGAGAAGGACATCAAGCGGCCGCCCCTTCTCGGCAAACAGTGTAAGCGGGCTGCGGCGTTTAAAAGGAAAGAACAATATTATTGAACCGTCCCTGGAAGCTTCGAGCCATTATGGAAATAACAAATGCAGTGCATCGAAAGTATTCACTACATGGAAAGAGTCCCCGAACGATTATCGTCTTGCACGGACAATTACACAGCCGGAAATTAAACAAACAGAATTCCGGCGGAGCAACGAGATAGGCCTTCCGTCGGAGATATTTGCCGGGTCAATTAATAAACGTACGAAGCCAAGGAAGGTCTTGGAACGAACTGCGAGTGAATCTCATACGGATGAAATTGAATACAACGAAATAATGGAGGAAATCTTGAAGGAGCAAATGAATACAAAACAATGGAAGGTTAGAGTTAAGAAAAGCAATGCAATTAGATCGCCAACTCCAGAATTTCTATCATTGACAAAACAATTTTCGGAAGACTATGATAGCCAAGCGGAAAGCAGCCGGCATACGAGCGACTCGACGGCTTAGCTAGTTAATTGTAGCTTTAAAATTATTTATTAGAATGTCAATCCAAATGGGCAGATGAACAGATGCTAGACGGCTAGGCCCGATCTTCGTACATAGAAAATCTGCTTATTGCTCCAAAAACTGTACAAAATTAAGGGTCTATTTTGTATGCTCTCCTCTGACGTGAGTACGGGTTTGGAAATTCCTTTCTTTATAAACAACTGGCTCCACAGAAAATTCCTATCTTATCATAATAACTCTCTGTAAAGGTAAAATACCATATGTCGAAGAAAATCATATGTAGTGTCACAGTTCAACTGCCAAAGGTTACTTGGATTGACTCTTCAATTCGTATGATGAAATGCGTATTTATAACATCTTTTTGAGATGTGCTGTAAATATTGAATTAGCTAGTACGTATAGCCTTTTCTTAGAGATATTTGCGGTGTTGTTTGGCTATTGCCAGCGAAGCATTATTTGCCTGCTTGGAAAGTTTCTTACTACCATGCAAAGAATGGTTCTTAACTGCTAAAAGAAACTGTTAACTCCATGAATGGCCTATTTACCACCAACATTGAGTGAAAACCCAAGTTAGGGTAACTGTGAACTGAAATCCTTCGCGCTGATTTCCAGTTGCAAATGTAGCAGGTCCTCGTGCAAAAGATAATTATAACGTAGGTACCAGTGTGAACCAAGAAATCTTGTGTTGAGCAAACATGGCAAATGCACTGGTGCAAAGTGTGAATCATCTTACATGCGTCACAAAATAAACTGCTTACTTCCTTCTTTTCTATCTTCTTATCTAACCATGCAATCACTTACAAATGTGGAAACCCGCCTAGGCTGCATTCATGAAAAAAGCACTCAATGCTTTAAGAGGAAATTTTATTTGTTCGAGAGTTACATCAACTTTGAGATTGATTCTACTTCATCAGCTTTCACTCCATCATCTGATTAGATTAGAAAGGTTTATATACAAAGCCTTTCCTTCTAGTATTCAAGCAAGTGGAGTACAGTTTTACTAGACTTAGCATGGTACAAATGAGAACTTTCAAGCAGGCAAGCTCTTAGCTAAGTGCAGCAACAGCAACGATGCATTGGATAGCACGGGCCATTAAGAAAGCATCGAAAATACCGTAACACAATAATATAACAAATGTAAATATCGTGGTTAATATTTTCATGCAAGATGAAATCTTTTTAATGAGCTGGAGACTGGTAGATACCAATTATTAGACAGAATTGAGCTAGATTGGGAGTTTCGTCTTTCACTCTTGGCAACAAATGTGGGGGACACGATCAAGACTATGACATCACAGACAAACACATGAACACGTATTATTAGAGAGAAACTGTGAACCAAGGCCACAAAAACCACCAATTCGGCACATAAATTTTAAAGGACAACAAAGAGAAAAATCTGACTTATAAGGAATTCTTTAAGAAACAAGTGTGCTAAAGGATGACTAAACACAAGCAAAGTTTCCTTTTCAAACACTGCTTTTCAAATTAAAGATCTAAAAAAGGATTTTAGTTTTTAAGTTTCTAGACTAGGTCAAGGCGAAACTAGATCTTTACATTTTACTCAGCTGATCACAGCATCGACACCTTTTAATGCTATTTTAAGCCAATCCAGTTGATTTTTGAATAAAAACATGATTGAATTTTTTGCCAAGTTTTCATGAATTCGATAAGCGATTAGCAAAATACTCAATTAAGATCATTGCGCAAACCTAATATTTCATGGAGCTCCACACATTTTCAGTAGAATTTTAAATGGCATCAAAAGAAAACATAACTGCACAATGCCACCTGCAAAATCAATTGCTGTGAATCTGTTGCCACAGAACTGGCTCAATATTCACAACAAAACTGTGACCAGGTAGCCAGATTGCTGTAATTATCTCTGCAGAAAGAACAGCAACTTGACATTGCACTCCATTGATTATTAATAAGCAAGAACTTGCACCTAGAACAGCACAGCTGAAACTGTTCCGCATCCACAAAATCACGTCACCACCCACAGGAACAGCAACCTCCGTTACTGAGCATAAAAAACCTTGCAAGAAAGTCGATCGAAATTTGTATTGTTCGATTACGATAAAGCGAAAACCGTTTCGCGGATGGGGTTTCGATTGAAGCAAGCCATCTCTGGAAATGATTGATTCTGTGTCATGTGCGAAATAGAACGAAAGCATCTGGCATTTAAATGATCAAAGCAACTCTTTATATATCCATCCTTCTTAAACTAAACAAAGAATCGTCCATCCCAACGCTTAATGAGCTATGGAATGAAAACTGAAGCTTGGGCAAGACTATCAAAGTGCTAACTAGAAATTTAATGCAGGGGAGTCAGTTTTTCATAAAACAAAACAAAGCAAAATTAGCTCCTTCTTCGTTGTTCAATTTTGAATACTTGTTCTTGTTGTTGATCGTGGAATCATGACAGTACAGACTTGTCAAACCATCCAGCATGCCATTAGGCCGTTGTTCGCCTCACTTCAAATCCAAATTGTGACGTCATTTATTGAAAAGCTTCGAGCATGATCGAGCAAGGACCATCCTTATCGGGACATGACCGTCGCAATATACGTTAGACTTGCACAATGTCGTGATTAATGCTTGCACAAATAAATGGTACTTTTAAATCTTCAACAAAAACGTTCCCACGGCATCGTGTCTCAAGGCGTGTCTTCTACTTTCTCTTGGAACTAGGCCGATTGAATGCTTGCTTCATGCCTCCACCATGACTTGCGTGAAACTTCAGACTCTGAGAGCTTTCCATAAACCAAGGTGAGTCGGTTTTCTGAGAAAAAAGACAAGTATATTTCAATATAATTTGGTATTTTTTCAATGCTTATCTAGTGCAGCAAACCAAAAGAAGGATAAACAGCGTATCAAAGTGATGAACATAAAAACTACTTTGTATTGCAAATATATTGAATTGTATTTGTATTGCATTATCATATCACTAGTATAATACTATTAAAATTGCTCATATAAAAATATTATTACTATATAAAAACAATACATAGAATAAATACACACATATACATAGAATATCATTAACATTTATGTTGGCGCAATGACAACATTAATTACCCATTTAATACCAATATCACTATATCAATGTCGTCATCATTGATACCATAAGAGATATTTTTCATGATAAGAAAATAAAACTGGATTAGTGTCAACTCTAAGGAAAAGGTTTTTTCCAGAGAACTCCTCATCTTTGCAAATAAGATGTTTTAGAATGATTATTTGCTCGCTCAAATGAGAGAGGGTGATAGCTCCCCTCTGGCTGTCATCAAAAGTTAGAAATATTTTCACAAGTTGAGTTCATCTTAATACTACAAGGTACTTTCATAGAAGATAATATAAAACTGCATCAAGCACAATATCATGACCTAGTCTTGGTCCATCATTTGGTTAACTTTGGTACTTAGCACCTGGCCCAAGTCTCGAAGTTAAGTTATTTAGTGACAGTGACACTAAGACACTAAGCCTACATGACACTAAGATATTTCTTCCTGTGCCAAACATCTTCGAAATACTAAAGCCTAGGCCCACTACCCTCACAGCTCCCCAATTCACGATATAAATTAAATGCACATGGCATCAACTACAACTCTTCAGACCTACCTCGGTGGTATCTTGGTCTGTGAGATGGGTGTACTTGGTCCTGCCTGACCTTCCGAAATTCTTCACCTGCAAGCACAAGTCAATAGAGCCTGGGCATGATCAAAGATATGGACAATGCAATGTTATGAAACGACCATGGAAGAAGTTTATCACGCTTATGGTCTTGTAAACATTCTAGCTTTGTTTTTTAGTGCGAGAAGTGCTTACTTTTCCAAAGAAAAGCTTAACGAACGAACGGAACTTGGTAATTGTCGAACAGGCGTTGCTTAAAAGAAAGCGTTAAAAAAATTTCTAGAAAGCGTTTTAGGTTAAAGAGGCTTTAGAGACCACTTTTTCAGTGCCAACCAGGAAAGCTTGCATTACTATAAGAAATAACATTTCCTCAATACTGAAGAAAATTTCCAATAATAACACAGTTCGAAGCGCCTATAGCATCCAGTAAACCGATACATGATTTGAACAAGGAGAAAGACACGAACAAAACTAGCACAGTGTCTACAAGAGGCTTGAGGTATAGACTACAGTGCGGGCTATGCTGATGCATGCTAAGGGTCAGCTGATTAGGACTCGTGAGCAATCAGTCGCCTTGGATCTGTTTTCGGTGTTCATACAAACATGACCTTGCCTGAAGTGTTATCCTTTGATAACGTCACTGTTGCACGTTTTTAGCCATTGAATTCGCCTCTGAGAAACAGCTATTCCAATGTTCATACAAACCCGTGTTTGAACTAATACGAAGCTGTCCAAACTTTGCATTATCACACATTTTTTAGCTCGGGGCTTGTGTTTAAAGGCCACTATTGCATTATTTAACTTTCGAGCACGTGTCAAATGTTGATAGGTAACAGCCAAACACAGGCAACTTGGCATTCACGTGACATGCGGTTCGCTGATTCAATGGAAATTAAAGATGCAAAGGCTGGGGACAGTTGCAATTTCATTCATGCTAAATACTAAACAAGAAAGAGTACGGTAGAGAAAGAGTACGGTAGTCTGGGCTTTAATACCTGCATAACTTTAGGGAGGATGCTCTTGTCAAAATGATCTTCCAGAGTGGGCGAGCTAAAGTCCTTTTTGAGCCTGTCATCTTCATTAGCCTAGACAGCAAAGGTAAAAAGGAAATAAACATCAAAATGTGAGAATTTGCACACCATATATGCAATCAAAAATGCAATTGCAAGGCGATGGTGAAATCAAAATTGAAACAAGCATTTGTACAATGTGAAAACTGGCTGAATAATAATTGCTTCAGTCATATCAATATTTCTTATTTTTCGTCAAGTGAGCTCTGGCAACCCAGCAGAACGCTCAAATGAAAGCAAATATTTGTTGAGCAGTCTCCAACATTGAGTACATTTGAAACACAGAGCTCCTTCCTCTTAACTGTCGACTGTCGCTTAAAACCGGACATGGAGGTGTAGTATTACTTACAAATAGTCGAAAGAAAAAGTCGTGAAGATAGCCACGCTTTAAGACCGGGGTGGCATTCTAAAATATTTACCTGACAGGAAAGATTAGGTCAATAAGAAAGCCATATATTGCAACTATCGGGAGGTTGTTTGCATTGACAAGGGCTGCCACAAATGATTATCACATACTCAATGCAACAATCAGAAAGAGGCTTGTGTCTGCATTAACAAGGGGTCCTGGGTCGTTATTTTTGGACTCTAAACTTCGCACGTACAGGGCGTAAAACAGAACAACCAAAGATATAATAATGTCACGAAAAGTGTGACGTGACGGTGTTTTACGGCTTGGCACAAATTTAAAAGTAGCTTATTTCTAAAAAAGCTTCTTCAGTGTCTATTTATAAGGTCATGGAAGAAATAGCCCGATCAAAATGGCTAGAACAATTCACGTTTGCATCTTCAATCAAAAGAAAGGAAATAGCCGGTTGTTCAGCACGTGTGTGTATGGCCTACGTGTGTTTTCTGTGATATGACTGCATGTCCGTTTCCTAAAAGACCCTGGCTGCATTCAATCGAATAATTTTGTGACCCACTTGAAAACGATTACTTTGTGCCGGTACTGATTTTATTCCATGAAGGGGCAATAGGGTGTTCACTGCAGGAACAAGGTGACAAGCATGCGAGAGTTGCTTCTTAACACAAGGTTGTGCCTAGGGCTGATATGGTTCACTAGTAGCGGATCAAAAAGAGGTATGCAGTATTGAAAATGAGGCTCAATATATTGTGCTCGTCGCTATTAAAGGCATTGAGTCATGATAAATGGAAAGCGTATACCCAAATTGCAAAAATTGCTGAGTCATTTGATAGCTCCGTTAATCTGATTGGCTGTCAAGCAAACTGTTCACATGATGTTTTAACCTCGCAGTTGTTGTCTGATCACATGAAAGCCGATTTATCACATGAAAACAGACAACAGCCCGTTGAAAACCGCTATTTACCATGACTCGATGCCTTTAAGAGTTGTTTATCCAAGTGCAATATAGCACGCAATAGCCAGCACAGCTATACAGTCAATATTGCAATTATTACTTACCAGAAAGAAGGCACCCCTGTGGTAATACTTCTGCAGGAACTTGTATTTTCCTTTAGTTGATTTGTTTGTTACAACCTTGGGATTGCTTCTGAATTCGTTTCGTCTCTCCTCCTCAGTCATCCCGTGCAGTCGCTCCACCTCTGCGCGCTCCTTGTCTCGTCTACAATGCAAACATTCGCGAATTAGCCTTGGAAAGACTTACCATGTCAAGCAATTCTTCGAACCGAAAAACCGAGAAAAAACAAAATAGAGTCGCAACACATTAATTTTCCTTATGTTTTGAGTAAAAAAGATTTTGTAAGAACACCAGTCTTAAAACAAAAACAGGTTCTGATTCCATTGAATTGAGAATGAGGCGACTACAAGTTACCTATTCAATACACAACCAACTAGCTTAGCCTTCTTTGACTAGGGCATCCATACCATTTCAAGCAAATAACAAATCAGGCGAAGAACAAAATCAACGCTTATGATGAAGAATACTAGGCCAGAGAGTGGATCAAGTACAGTTAGGAAGACGACCAAGGCACAATATGTTTAATTTTACCAAATGCTATATCAGTTATCAAGCTGCCTTTAACGGAATCGACGGTGCCTAGTGAACTAGAATCATAATCCCCCTGTTGGACCACACCACACATGTCACGGGAAATGTAAAGTTTTATCTTCATATTTTGGGGGGAGAAGGAGAACTGTGCAATTGGGGGCAAAATCGCTTAGTGTCTAGTGAGAACACCCCGCTGTTGAACTTTGATAGCGTCAAGTGGCGGCCAGTTTTCATCACAAGGCTTCTGCCCATGAAACGTAGATTATCTTCGCTCGATTAGTCATAATCGCTGGGGTTTTTCGTTGTCAGAAACTCCGTATGAAATCAAACAGCCCAAAAACATCTGTGCGCCTAAGTTACAGTTACATTGCCGCCCTTACGCAATAGCCAACGAAGGCCAATTGTTCGTGACCTAGCCGAGAGTCGAAAGCTGTGACGTAATTGCTCAATCAAATGAGATGTCCACGTTATTCGAATCCAAGTGCACAATCGAAATGTGGGCTAGCATGTCTAAATGTCCATGAATTTGCTAGAAATGAGTCGCAAAGGTATTCATGAACAGGGGCTGATAAACCTTGAATCTGTCGGACATTGCAATGAATTTAATCAAATAGCAAGCATGTCTGATTCAATAACAGGCCTCTTGGAGTGAACTGGAAATACAAAATGGCCCTACGGCAATTCATATCTATAAAAACTGAGTGGGTTTGCAAAATCAAAGGATTCCATCTTTCACATCAGCATTTCACATCGTCAGAGGTAGGCAGGTTCAGCCTTTCTTTGTTGGGAAGGCCCGTTGAAAGTATACAGGGTTCGAGAGCAGATTGGCCCAGAGCTGTTGGAGTGAGCAAGTTTTTGGAATAGAATGGTTCCCAGTCTCCCTGCTTCAACAATTGCATTGACAACTAATGCAGTGAATTATGATGGCTTCCTTGATTGCTACGGCACGTGACCTCGGAAATTGAGCTAGATGCGTAGAGATGTCTTCAATAGTAAACATCTTGTGGTTTATAGGAATTGATTAATGCTCACAACTAGGGATTTCATTAACACTGGTAGGCAGGGTAAGCTTGGCTGCTCAGCAATTGAGACCTTGCTGGCACAGCTAAGGTATACACCTTTAAACCTCTAGCCTCTCTAAAATAACACCAAATAAAACAAAAACAGCAGCAACAGCAGCAACAACAAAAACAACAGCAACAATCATAATTATGGTGACGTCATCTAGGCAATAAACGATTTTGGCGCCAAAACCTGGTAAACCTTTGGATAGGCCAGATTTCTTTCTACCAATAACAATGTAAGGTCTCTTATTTCTTGTGAATCATAAAGCTCCAAAAAAGCGAATATATTTTATTTCTCGACTAGCGGCTGTTTAAAACCGTTTCAAGCCTACAGTGACAAATGTTAGAAAGAATTTGAGCCTAATAAAGAGATAAAAAGATGCAGCAATGGAATGGGAGTAGGATGTGCTTTAAAAATGATTAATCAGTTTGACTGGAATAAAAATTATTGGACAATTCGCTACGATCACTGCATTGGAACAAAACAATAGCTTAACATGTGAATGCTAATTGCTTGATACTGCAAAGACAGAACATTCACTTTTGGATATGCACAAAACTGTTCACTGCGCTTGCCATCTTCAGTTGAATGTTGAACTTCAAGTCTGTCATACGATCGCCAAATGAAATACGCCTCTTTTCACTTTAAATTGAGTTAGCGAGTATGATAAAAACCACTCTTGCTTACAGATTTTCACTTGAAATTATGATGAAGCAAATTATAAAATAATAACTCTGAGTAAAAATTGTTGATACGTACGATTCCCTTTCATCTCGATCCCTCTTGATTCTTTTTAATTCGCGAACTTTCCAAGCTTCATACTAAATTCAACAAAACATTTTGAGCATCAAAAAAGACACCAATTTTACAAAGATCGATAAAAGCCCACAAAAAATAATGCATGCTTGTTAAATAAGAAGAAGAACTCTTTTGTTGAGTATCGATTATGAATTTGTTGGGTTACTGCAGAAGTTTGAAATGCATTCTGGAGTACAGTCCATGTTGCATCAAGGGTTTTTAAGAAATAAAGAATTATCTGACAAAGCCAAAAGACCAAACATTCATTTGTAAATACAACACAGGTTCTTTGATGTCAAAAGTAGTCAATACAGATCAAGGCATCCGACAATACCACGCCAGTATCTTATGTCAATTGGGGCAATTTAAAAAGTAACTTTTGACTTTGCAGCTACGAAATACTGTCTTAGTACCCAGACAGCAAATACAAAAGCAAGCACAAATACCTCCTCCTCGTCATTTTCTTCATCCGTAACAACTATTTGCTCCTCTGTTTCGACTAAAAATAATAAGTGATATTCTATTAAAAAGCAATGTAAAATAAGAGAAGCAGGAAAAAGTATAATTCGACATATTAAAAATGTCTATTACACATGTCTGGTAAATTTGTAGTTGCCAATTATACTTGGATGTATATAAAGGAATATCCTTTACTTCATCAATAAAGTTCATTACTGCTAGAGTTGATATAAAATTTCACACAATTTTATTGTATAAATTTCACATTTATATGTATATACTTGTAAGAGAATATTTTATATGTATATTTGCACACTACAGACTCTTTACTGAGACACTCCTAAAGGAAAATGTTCAAAGAGCAAATCATTTAACAAACCAGCTCTTCTTTGTCAATTACTATATTTTCAAAATATTCTTCTTGCGTGAAGACGTTAATGCAGTAAGGATATTAAAAATTGATTGGAACAATCGCAGTCTAATAAAAAAGTTCTGTTGAAACTCTTTTTCATGCTTTTCTGGTACTTTCAGGCAACATAGTTCATCTTTGGGTGTTAACCATCGGATCTAGCCAAGCGCTTGGTAAAAAGCAAACATATGGCAACGTGGCAAAGGGATTCCACGTAAACAAAGTTATCAACGATACGTTAAACAATAGCACGTCAATATGAAAACCTGGTACACGTCAATACTAATTGATCGCAGTTATCAGTAAGATACAAAACTGTCTCGTCCGGGAACTTTTATCGTTTCGAATTAGATAAATAAGGCTTCAAAGGAAATCATCTCTGTCTAGACAGAAATCACATTAGATCGATAACATTTTCACAAAACCAACTTGACAGCTAGATACAAGATATTAGAAAACATGAATCATAAAGCAACAGTTGACAATTGCAACTTGAATTGCACGAATTGAATTATTTTTTTGGAAATGTCGTGTGCAGAATGATATGGTATAGAATAATATAGAATCAAAGTTACAAAAGGTTGATATTAATCCCAAATCACCATCAGATAGCTAGATTGTTATTTGGCCGCACTGCAAATCAAACTAGGCTTCGAGTGAATAAAACGCTCGATGATTGCGAATTTTCCAGCAAACATACAGATCAAACAGCAATTAAGCGTAAACATGAGAGCAGGAACCTTCGAGGGTCAAGTCATCTAGGCATGAGCACACTGCAAGGGCTATGGCAAAAACTGTGACAAGGAAAATCCAAGGCAAGGTGGTTTTGCCTTAGAAGGTAGTCAATGTAGCTTGCAATGCTTAAAAATGACTCATCGCTCTACAACACAAGACCCCGGTTACAACAATTCTTATCTAGATGAATTTAACTGTCAAATAAAACTCTCTTCTTAGGCAGCATATATAATTCAGGGCTTTCGTTTAATATCAATGGATAAGAGATGTGCTTCACAGGAGCAGCAGTAAACATGCACGACTTCTGACGTCAATCGCAATTCTAGCCAGTGGAATGTATTGGAAGTGTTTGAAGGGCAATTCATTGGGTCATACAAGCTAAATGAATGACGTAATACGATCAATTATCACAAATGTTCCCGCATAATCAACACATCTTTACTAAAGTTATCAACAGAGGCTTCACATTTTTAAAAACTTTAACATATTGTGTTATAACAGTTTCCCTAAATTTGTCAGCTACAAAACATCTGCTTTGAGTTATTCACAATTTCTAAATCTAAATGCGCTTCTTCTGCATTACGTGTTGTGTTTATGTTTCACTGTCAACTGTTATTTTGAAATTCACAGTCTAGAATTATGGGAAATACCCATTCGCCGCTTAATCCATAAATGTTTAAGTTTCTATTTAAGCTCGGTTAAAATAATACTTCGATTGCAAAGGCCTTGATTGAATGACGTTTGGATGAGTAAAAAAACTTAACGTAGTGTAATGGCTTCCTATAGCGAAAGGCAATGACAGAAACTGTTAACTCGTAGATGGAAACTTTTATAAGAACCATTTGCAATATCAAGTATCACTTACCACCCTGAACTTCTTTGAGCTCTTCGCGAACAATGTCATTTATCATCTAGAAAAATTATGTAAAATACATCGAATTGAATCATACAAAAGCGAAGAAGACGAGGAAACAAGTAAAGACTTTTTGAATTGTGTATAACAGCTGCAAAAAAAAGTAGACACGAAAAACATGGCTAATATTAAGAAAGATTGGAAAGTGCGCAATTCTGAAGGTGAAATATCTTGAAAACCTCATTTTAAGGCTGCTAAGTTTTGCCAACACTTCAATCATCTTAATTGCTTAAAGCTACATGAACAAATTGAGTTGATGAATAAATTGATGCGCTTTAATTCGTGCATGGGAAATTTAGAGTATCTATAAAATAAAAAACAAATATGTATCAGATGCAAATCTAAGCCAAGGCTTTTAACTTCAAGCGTCTTTTATTCTAAGAGCAAGGACATTTGATAATGCAACGCACACGCATTTCCTATCACTCAGATGCTTAAAAAACCAGACATCATTCTGTATTAATCCACCTATAAATCATACATCTAGCCATCTTATATCTAAATCTTAAATCAGCTATCTATATGCCTGGTTTTCTAGTTAGAAAAGCCGTAACTCCACCATCATCATCCTCATAGACACGTCCCTCTGTCGATTGACAAAGATATTGACCAAAATGGCAATCAGCAGCGTTATTGCTTAGTGGATGCCTATAATGGGAAGTACTAACACAGGGTGTGAGTGAAGACAGATCTTCTGTACAGCCTATCAATCAAAGACAGTTTTGGCTGCATACTGAAGGCCTTCGAGAGAAAAGCAATGTTTTATGACTCTGTTGGGCTGGCAACATTTCTAGCAGTGACTGATGAATACAGGCTTTCTTGGATGGTGCAGTCGAGGAAGATATAGAAAATGAATAAGAAGCCAAACATACTTATTGCAATTCAGGAAAATTACTTTTAAGCTGGTTGTCCATTCCTTTATAAACTGCCTTTCTTAAGGCCGGTTTCCACTTGATTCGCACTGGTCGCGCGACCTGGCGAATGAGTGAATGGGCGAATGGCCAGAATCGTTTCCTTCTCTGGGGGAACGTTCTTCTGATTCCCCAGCACCACCGTCACTCTGCTGTGATTGCAGTTTTTGAATCAACGCTATTAAATCTTGGCTCTTCAAACCTTCCATATTTTCTCAAGCTATACGCATTCGCTGCGAAAGAGGAAGTTGTGTTTTGCGTATGCTCAAAAGTGCATCCGCTCAGTCGCGCGACCAGCGCGAATCAAGTGGAAACCGGCCTTTATCCACACCAAGCGTATGAGAGAATTCAAAGCTGCCAGCACTTTTTCCAGCCCACATGTCAAGCGCGCTCTCAAAATTGACAATGTGAGCCGGTAGAGAATGCCAGCCACTCTCCTCCCAATAGATGAATAGGCCAATGGGTACGGAATTCGTGAGGTTAACACCAGAACACCCACTGATTGTGGTATGTAAATCTACTGTGAATGCAAATGAAGTAACTCACCCTTGTAGCTGTCTTTTTCCGCTCGTCTGCAAGCCGTTTTGCCTTCTCTTCAGATACCTCGTTCTCGTGCAGGACCTTCTCTCGCTCTTGGACCGTCACACGATCATCCCTAGAAAACGATTGACATTGCGGTTTCAAGACATGTACCTCTAGACACTCATATCGCTAGGAGCTGAAATTCTGTTGGGAACTGGACTTATCCCAGCCGGCATAGCTGCATAGTTTGAGTAACGAAATTTTTAGGCAAAAAATAATTGCCGACTAAATGTCGATCTTGTAAGCATACCCCAGCAGCGCATTCCAACTTAGTCAAAACCAACTGGACTATCTAATCACTAACAAGTCCAATTTCCTTTTCGCTATCAAGGTTTTTACTTTAAGTTAAGAATTATGTTACAAAATTGTGGCTCCTCTAGAACAGCAAGCTGTAAACCGTTACTTACAACATTTGCACAAAATATAGGGATGTGCAAGCTATCCCCATTTAATAAAACATGCTGAAATTTTAAACTTTTAGAGAAGGATAAAGAGGTATTAGAACTTTGTGGATAACTCAAAATATATAGATTTCGGAGACGTTTCAGACACCTCATTCTTTCATTAATAGATAATAGATAACCGTACAAAGCATGATCCACTAGCCAAGGAAATTATGAGATCCAAAGTCCCTAACATCAAAACCATTAAAATCAAGCGCCTTACTTAACAAGTGCCTAATTGAAAGAGCAAATTCTGCATACGAAATAGAAGCTGATAAGCAAATGTCATTTGAGTTTGAAATGCACTGACTCACTTTCTGACAAATACTGGCTTTAGTCTCAGCCCAGTCTCGTCATCTGAGTCAGAGTACTCTTCGTATTCCGATGACTACGAAACAAATGTATCAACAGTCAACCAATACATATGGATATTTTCATCTAAGTAGAATCAAAGTTTAAGCCAACATTGACTTTGTACCGCATTACTGCATTACAAAGGGCGTATATTGTATGACATGTCTGTCTGCTAGCTATTAAACAATATGTGTTGCTGTAGTATAAGGTTTCCATCATAGACAATAACATTCAAAATAGGTTTTTAAAGATAAAGGCAATCCCTACAAAGGGTAACTGAAGTAGCCAAATGATCAATAAAGGGAAAATTCTCATTTTTAGCATTTCCATCGAAATCATTTTAAGATACCTCTTCTTCTTCATCTTCTTCCTCAATTTCTTCTTCAACATCTAGGATATCCTAGACAGAATGTAAGACAGTTTAATTTTATGTATATATCATGTATCTCATGGTGGTACAGATATAGACGGTATTTGCATTGTATAGCTACAGACACTAAAAGCTTGTTAGAATGAAAAATGAAGCATTTTATAACTGACAATGGAAAAAACAGAATATAATCATGAACATCAAAACTGATGCATGAATGATTGCTTCTGCATATATAAATCATAAAGCGAGAAATGGGAACAAATAGAACTAAATACGATTTCTCTTCTTACTGAAAAATAGTAAACCATATTTTAAATATTGGCAATATATATATTGTAAAGAGAGCTCATAATTTTCAGTGCATCTTTAAGACCTTTTCTTCATGAACTTTGTATTGGGCCCTCCTTCTCAATGCTTCTCTTCTGCTTTGCATTTCCTGAAAGGCACACAATTAAAAGGATTTCAATAACTAGCTTACAATCAGAGGAATAAGCATCCTGGAACAAGTATTTGCTTGACCCTCTTGGACAAAATATGCCCAAAGATGCAGGACACACAAAGATGCATGTTTCATTTTTTTGATAAAGCAAATGAAAAGTCAAATGTAAGTAACAACTGCCAAAAGAAACATGCGACAATCATGGCAAATATCAAGAAAGATTAGATAGTGTATATTTCTTTAAAAAGCGTATTGCAGTGACCTACTCAAGGCATCTAGAAATTTACAATACTTCAACCCTCTGAATTGTTAAAAGTCGCATAAATTTGAGTTTCATGAATATATTGGGAAATTTAAATACTCTATATGCTTCAAATACTTACATCTTCATCCAATTCTTCGTCCTCACTGTAATTGGAAAAAGGAGTCAATGATTCAGAATACTGAAGTGAATACGTAGGAAAGAAAATCAAATTCATTCTATGAAATGAGGTTTCCATTGGCAAAAAAAATCAACTATATTCACTAAAAGAGAGCTGATGTTGAAAAAACAACATCCCTAAACTGTAATAACTGAATTTCATATATTCAGCAATGACATAATTTCAATTCATCTTTGAAATGCTCATGTATGCAAGAAAACCAACACGTCATCTTCTATATGGAACAAATACATTACTCCAACTGTAACATTACTAAATATCTCAAGCTCAAATTCAACCCAAATTTAACTACTCATTGTCTGTTTTCCAATTACACAAAATTTCTTTAAACTCCTTATAAGTTCAACATTTATCTCTAGTTCATTTGTGTATTTCAATTCTTTTTCTGTCAATTTTATTTCTTTCAATTAAATCAGCTCATTGTGAAACAGAATAACCTACATAACGGATATATGATACAATGCATTTTTAAATGTACATGAAGAAAACTTTACAACAGAAAAAAGGCTATGTCATACCTGCTCTCCTCAACTGGTTCTCTTCTTCTGTGACCATAGTCCTAGAAGAAATGGGAAAATGTAACATTGAGACTTGATTTGCCTGATTTTTCTGCTAAAGGCTGATTTTAAAACAAAAAGGAAATTCACAATTTCTCAATCTCGGACAATACAGCATCAAAATTCTGTTCCACTGCTTCAATTTTCTTCAAAAACCAAAGCTTAAAGCTCATTTGCAAGAAAGTTATTTGAAAATAGAAAATTTTAACTAACAACAAACTGAATGAGATTCACTCAAAGAATATACCAGAATTTGATCACACTTTTTAATTAAATATCTAGCAAAATATTTTATGGAAATAACACCTTTTTCAGTTCAATGCTTCATTCAAAATAACAAGACTCCAGATTCAAAATAACAACAAACTCAGGTTGATAAAGACAAATTTTCCAATAAATGAATTAGGGAAGGAACAAATGAAAACTAATGAACTTTACCAAGCAGTTAAATGACAAAGAAAGTTTTAAGACAACCATGCTTACTTCCTTTGACTCCATTTCCATCGAGATGACTTCTGGCTCATGAATTCGATGACCATGGTCTTCCCTGATTCTGGAAAAGAGAGAAATTTTTAACCACTAAAGAATGATCTGCAATCTTCAAGAATATCATTACCAACTGTATCTAAAAATCATACCCAGAAACATACTTACCAAAATGCCAAAAATGAAGAACAGCAGAATACTTATGACCAAAAAATCATAAAAAAAAAAGTTTTGTGTTATTTCTTCAAAACCTTAGTTTTTCAGCAGCTACAAAACACAACAAATATTTAAAAAGTAACCTACCTTTCATACTGGTCAGCCTTATCTTCTATGTCTTCAACTCTTACCTTCAAAAATGAGAAACAACATAATGAAAAAACAGTACTGCTACTTTGAACAAGGGCTGTCTAAACCTTGACACAAGAGTTGTACCTAGAGAAGTTAGACATGTTGTTTTGATGGGTAAAACAGATTCACAAATTTATACTTAACTTATAGATTTTGTGGATGCCTTATCCCAAAGCTCCTAATATATTACATAACTTCTAATATTTGAATATAATTTCAATCATGAATTTTTTTGATATTTCAAACCTATAACAAAACCTTGTATGTATAATTTGACAAATTTGACAGCAGAAACATTATAATTACAATACTTATCAAAGTATTTATGCTCCACTTAATATCTAATAAAATGCTGCTTCAAACAAATTATAGCTTAATAATGAACATCGTAATGAATATATTCATCAAGTTATTAATTAATTTGATATAGCAAAAATTAAATCAACAGTTGAATTAAAAAATTGTCAACACTTTATATTGATTATATATGAGTATAACACTAGCTTTTGAATAAGCTACAAGCGCTAAATGAAAAACTCTAATCCTTTTTATTGTTGTCAGTAATCCACAAAACAAAACAATGAGGTTTAAAGAACAGTAAGAAACCATATTTTTATTTTTACTGCCCATAACCCATAACAAGAAAGCCAAAGAAAGTTTTGACCCTTATATCTACCTGTTCAGGGCTCTCTGGTTCAATTTCATTTTGATTCTCCTCTTCACTTTCTTCATCACTTGACTCCATAGGGGCATAATCAGGCCTATTACAAAAAAAGTTGACTTCATGATGTGCTCAGAGCTAGAAATCGGAAACAGAACTAGATTCCCACAAATCATTTTTGGTTCGCAGAAAATTCTCAACAAAACATAAAAAACAACTATATAATTATGTTCTATATTCTTTTTTATAAACAGAAAACTTGCCAAAAAAAAGAAAAGATCCAACAACGGCCAAATTTCAATATTTTATTTGAAACTTTCACCAGACTAAATAAGTAATAAGCCCTTCAAAAAATTTATGCATAGTATTGGTAGAACTACACAGCACTTTTATCAAATGGAAAATGTTTAACATGCTTCCTAGGTCTCCAGTAAAGAAAATATTTCTTACAGCTCTGGATGTGCTAATCACATTTAAAAGTAGGTTTTACAGTCCAACAATACAGTTCTCCCAACTTTAATAGGAAATTCAAATTTGGGAATTTCAAATTGAATAAAAAGAATTAAGATGTTATACATATACATATAAAAGACCACAGCTAGATTAATAATTGTAGTTGACAAATATGTTGGAAGAAATTGACTTCAAGAAGGCAAGAGATTTTTCAATAGATGCAACTTATGACTCAGGCTAGGCATTAGGGCAAAATATTTTTAATTTCTCTAGATATTGACCCTTCGTTATCATGGGATAAGGTTTCAATATCATAATATAAAATACAGTTATTAGCCTACAAGGCAATTATGAAACTGAGAGCTAATGCAGCTTAGAAGCTTTATAGAATGCAATGTTTATGTATAAACATAGAAAACTCACCTTTTTCCAGCAACATATCTTTTCACGGGGACTTTTTCAATAATAATTTCACCTTAAACAAAAAAATAATGTTTACTTCTGGAGGCATTGAAACTATCAAAAGGGAAGGAACTGATAGCTTAATATTGATAGTTTTTGTTAATTAAAACACTTAATATTTATGCCTCATTGAACTGGCTTATTAAAAAATATGAAAACAAGTCATCTAATTCTTGTCTACCATGGGAGCATTTCCTAATTGCACAGAAATGTACCAAAAATTCCACCCTCACAATACAAATATCAGAAAAAAGGAAAGTCGTATAAGCTACAACAAAACATTAAATTATATGAAAATATCAAGAAAACGATATTCTAACCGTCTTTATACACAGACACGTATATCCCTGATTATAAAATTCTAGTTCCTAGATCTGTCCTCAGGAAAGTCTGTCAAATATCACAGTGAGGTTGTTTTAGCTGTTTCCTAACTCATTTACAGATCGCAAAACTGTCAAAGGCTATAAAGAGCCAAATAAATGTGTGTACTACTATTTGCTTAACAACAGTTTCTCCGCAGACAAAAAGCTACCTTTTTCTCCTCTGATAGTCACAGCACCGGCAGTAGATTGAATTGGCCTTCTTCCAATTGTTGGGAGCTTGAAGTCACTTGCCATACGAACGGGCTCCATTTTGCCACCTTTTCCAAGTCAACAAACCAGTTGAATTAACGATGGGCCTAGAGTTTTCGATTGACTAAAAACGGGAATTTTCGCTCATTTGGTCCTAATACAAATATGGAACCGATTCCTTATCAATCAATACAACATCTGGTTGTATTGGAGATGACTTGAAACAAATTACAAATAGTTATGCCTCTTTATAAAGATGATCCTCTGTTTTCAACCGACACTGTTTTTGTTGCATGAAACAAAATGGCGAATCCAGCGTTCTTGTAAACTCCCTTTCATTACGAGGCAAAGAAAGCTCTGCTGGTACGGACAGCAAATAGAAAAAGGAAGGAATTCCTTCAAGTAGCTTTCTTTACTCCTCTAGAATGATTAATATTATATATTAGTAGATGACAAATAATTTGTATCTGGTAATGAGTACAGTATGAAATATCTGTTGTGATAGGGTCAAAATGTTGGGTGGAGGATTTTCAATTTCCCGCGAGAGGGCATTTGCAACCAAATATCTAGATCTTCGGCATCGGATATTGGTTGTTTTAAAATTTCCAATTGCCTTAACTAATAAAACTTTTCTGTGAATACTCTTGGTACTTACATTTTGCTCTTCATTTCTTTTTTCGCTACATCAAACTTCCGTTGAAATCTACTTCTAGAAGAACTGTTTACTAAGGTTTATTTAAAGACGTGTTTATTTACAACTATACAGGCAAGTGCTTGAGGGTGCAGAGAAATGCCCTGGATTCGCTATCAAGCATCAAAGGTCAATGGACAACTATGCTGTTTACATTGACAACATACTTGATTAGTATGGATGTAGCCTTGCTAGTGAGAGTTCTGGAAAAACACATATCACTGAGCATAGTTCTTGACAAAAGTGACGCAGTTCTTGGCCCCCTCTAGACCCATCTTTGTTACATCCAATATGATTTTATCCGATACGCACAAAGTTTGTATTGATACATATAGAATTGAAGCTATTGATATTATCTGAGAATATCGTCTAGATTTCATTCGTCCGATGCCTTGCATTTCCACTAAAAAAATTTATGTCGGCCTATGAATAGGATCAAATCAACTACTTTGTTGTTTGAAAAGGGTGAGGAGTAGAAAAAAACTGATGTGCTTTTTCATCAAACCGAGTAAGATAATTTTTAAAGCAATTCTCCAACTAAAGATATAAAAATATTTTGTAAGCAAAACTTCTAGATTAACTTTCAAGCATTTCACAAACTTGTTTCGAGGATCTTAAAAATTTTTTTGTTGTATTTACTTTAAAATACATATTGTTATGTTCTTAGACAACACAGAAAAGATTCATATCATATGACAGTTTCTTGTCTAGTACCATATTTGTAAAATCATATCATTTTAAAAGCAGGATTGATTTGACCTTAAGTCTTACTCTGAAACTTGCAATGCATTCAAAAGGCAAGAGGACTGAATACTGGAATCGAGAAGGAGATTTTCGAATCAAGTCATTTATCAGTTTTCTTCTCCACTTAGGTAATCTTCATCATTTACCGTGTTTTTCTTCTTGTTCTTCCTCATTAGTTCTTCTTCATATTCTTCATCGTCGTAATATTCATCGTCATAACTCTCGTCTTCGTATCGGTCATCGCGGCGACTGGTCTTCTTCCTTGTATCTTCATAGCTATCATCTTCGGAGCGATCATCTTCATAGCGATCATCTTCATACCTCTCATCGCGATCTCGCCCATTGGACTTCTTGCCTTGGTCTCTGTCCAAATCTTCATCGCCGAGCTCATCTTCATAATCATCTTCCTTGTATCGGTCACCATCAGTGATGGCTTTCTTTTCTAGCTTCCTTTGCTTCTCAATCCTCATCTCCTCTAGCTCACCTTCAGAGTAGTCATCTTCATAGCTATCATATTCCCGTTGGTTCTGGTTCTTCCGTCTTCCTTCATCCTTACGTCTTTCTGCAGAACCTTCGTTTTCATCTAAGCTATCATCATCTTTGGTCTCATTCTTCTTCTTGCTTCGTTCTTCTTCAAATTCGTCTTCATATTCTTCGTCATCAACATAGCCATTCACCTTCTTCTTCTCGGCTTTACCTTGCTGCTCTCTTTCATACATTTCATCGCTATATTGATCATCTTCGTAATCTTCATCATCATAACGGCTGGCCTTCTTCTTGTTCTTCTCTCTTTTGAGTTCTTCTTCGTAGAGCTCATCTTCGTACAGCTCGTCATCATACTTATCTTCATCAAATTTACTGTTCTTCTTGCTTTTTGAATTCTTCGGCTCGTCATCATAGCGTTCGTCATCATAAGAATCATCTTCATATATTCTTTCATCTTTGCTGGCAACCTTCTTCTTGTTGCTCTGCTCTCTTTCGTAGATCTCATACTCATCATCATCAAATCTCTCATCTTTCACAAGCTTCTTCTTACTTTGCTCCTTATCACTTCGAAGCTCTTCTTCATCCAGGTCATCTTCGTATCGGTCATCTTCGTATCGATCCGCTTCTGGCTTCCCTTTCTTCTGCGAAGCTTTGACATTTTGGTTTTCATCAATCAGGTCTTCGTAGCGATCTTCTTCCTGATAATATTCTTCTTCGCGTCCCTTCTTCTTACTCCGTCTCCTCTCTTCTTCTTCTTCATACAAATCATCTTCGTACCTGTCATCAACGAATTTGTTATCGCGATCTCCATTTACAGGGCTAAGCGATCTGTTTGACGCCGGAGTGTAAGGTGGTGTCTCCACACAAGAGGCTTTCAATGCTCTGCTACTTCCAGCTGCTGATGGGGTTGAGCCTTGACTTATTCTGAAGAAAAATAATAAGCAAGAAGATGCAAAGGCTTCCAATCTTGTAATGCCAGTCAAGCTAACATATTGATGATCACCAGCAAACCTCTGTTCTTCAGAGTGGGAAGCAGCGGTCTGATGCTCAGCCAACAAGTTAGAAATGGAGTACTTGCTATTACTTAGGACAATCGAAGTCTATGCCAAGTCACATTAAATCTGCATTGGTGGTTTTAACAAGTCACAATTTCCGGTAATTTCGACTGTGCTTAAATATCGTAGCAAGTATGATAAATACAAGATCGCAGTATTTCACTAAGCTAAAACTCTTGAGAAGTTTTAAAGACATCTTAACCAGAGGGGGATATTACAAAATAATAATTGTGTGGATAGACGTCCCATTAGTATGAATTTCGACTTCCCCTTCGCTATAGAGGCTAGTCTCCAGCATAGAGAGAACAATGTATAATTATGCGACTACTGCAAAAATCATTGCAACTTCATACAGCACCTGTTGTACATAGACGCACACAGCTTGCAGCGTAACATATACTTTATCATTGTCTTATTGTGCAATGTAGATGCATTGTGCTATTGTTTCTTTGTCATGTCAACATTTGTTCTTCAAAGCCACGCTCTATTCGAGACTGTAATGTTATTGAAGTCATGGCTCGATTTACCCTGAGTTTCAAGGAAGCATTGCTGATGTTTTCAATACATATTGTAGCTGTGTTCGTTGGGAGCCGAGCAATACCATAGAGCACAGTCTTACCTCCTGTCATAACCAGAGAGGGCATAAGACGATCCACGCAGATCCGTGCTTGAAGAAAGAAACTGACGGGATCCCATATAGCTTCTTCTGCCAGTCTCCATCCGGGGAACATTTCCCTTTAACCTCTCCTTTGTGCCTCGTTCCAGCGCATCAAGGCGGTCGAATAGATCGAGCAAATCATCTCGCATTCCTTGCATGTCCATATCAAGGTTTTCGAAGCCTGTGCGAAGGCGCTTCGTAGAATCTGTAGAAGGAATTTAAAAAGAACTGAAATTTCGTTGATGTGATGGCAAAACTGATTCTCATAGGAAAACTCATAAATTCTCCAGTATAATCAAATGTGTCGGTCTTTTCCAGGCCATTAACAATAAGCTTTGAGCACACAAACTGAATATGCCTGTATCATTGGAATGCTCTTCACATTTATTGGCCCTCACACCAAATCTGTTTAATGATCAAACCGTGTAGGTTTCTGGACCATTTTAGCTGATAGCTTCAAGTTTTGAAATTACTTTGAAGGGCAGCTTCGAATATTGTAATAGCTAGTGGAATTTCATTCAGATACAATTAGTGGTGGCTATGATTCATTAATGGTATCTTTATGACAGGTATAATAGATGAACATAGCAAAAATGCAGAAGCGATAAAACTGTAATCAGTAACACAGTTTTCAAAATAACTGTCGCTTTGTTTCTAAGTGCTACGTTACGTTAAAAAACTACGTAACTGCTACGTTAATCTGATTACTTCATTTGTTTGCTAATTATGTTATGTTAGGCTTTTATCTCTCTTTTCTTTCTTGTCTGCATTCTTCCATGTTACTTAAGTGACAACCAAGCCTCGTTTTTACAGATGCAAGAGTGCATCGCGAAGAAATCCTACCTTGAAAGCTTCGACATTTGCACAAAAGCATTGCTTTAGGGGAAGAGGAAAACCCAAATGTTTGGATAATCTAAGTGATGTTTCTACTATGGTACGTGATATCGAAACGCAAGGTGGGTGCTACAGAGAATCAATAAGAAGCTGCCAACTCACTCTCAAAAGTCTCAATGTCATAGTCAATTTCGTCTGTAATCCTGTGCAATTGCTTGAAGCCAGAATCCAGATCTTCTATTCGTCTTTGTGTCATCTCCAAAACTGGGTCCCCCATGCTTCCCGTGAAAATGTTTTGAGAAGAGCTGCCTCGGCTCAACCTCCCGCCGCTGTTTCCATAGTCACTTGGAACCTCTAGATCTGCGCCAGGCATCTTGGTTCAGATTTCCAAATGTCTAATAACAAAAAGTTTGTCAAAGCAAGGCCATTAAGGCTTGGTTCACTCAAAAAGAAAGCCAACAAATGGTCATTCGGTATACTTTGAATGATCTCAGAGAGGTGTGAACGATCATTCTCCATAGTCTAACTTACATTGCAATGCATTTCCATGCCATGCAATGCATTTCCATCCGTACACAGGTTATACAAGGCAAAGAACAACTTGAAAAGAAATATATTCTCAATTCAGTTCCTTTTGTGAGGAACTTGATGTTCTCAAAGGAAGCAAAGCAGACATTGAACCTATATTCTTGTGTACAGAAGCATTATGAATAGGATGCAGCAGAGTCTGGGAAAAATCCGCACTTGATTCTTTCGTATTTAACCGAATAAATGCAGAGATGAACTGCAGAGACATCCTCAACAAACAACAGATTACTATTGTTCCTAGGACACAGCAAGCTTCAAGAAAACTTCGATCAAAACAAAGGCATTGCTTATTTGATGCATGCACCGGTTTCTTTTAAGAAAAAAATGGTATTCGAAAAAGCCATAGAGATATGAATATATATTCCCATATCCTTGGACAAAGGCCTCCTTAGGCTAAGCTTAATCCCTTTATTTTAATTGCGATTAAATTAAGATTTTAGGTCAGCTTAATCCACTGGTAGTTGTTCAAATGATCAGCTTGTGCAAAGCAGCATTTTTTGAGTATGTGATTCAGACTTATGTTGATATCTAATTATTTTTACACATCGTGTTGGATTGGAACATGCTTTGGCACTAAAACATGCGCCACACCGTCGTACCATTCTGCGAGGGACCGATTATTACTCACAAATTATTTACGCCCCCACTAAGAACGGAACCCTTTTCAAATTACGATATTTTCAATGCTGAACTCAAGAATTAAGCCCTTTAAATCGGCTCATTGTGCTTTAATGGAACGTTTCGGGGTTCTATTGTATCCACTACCGTATCAAAGCTGCAGGTCAAATTCCTTGGTTGTTTTAATCTATTTAGACTTGTGTTGCCTTAATGATAGCATTCACCGAGGGTGATAATATCACCTCACCTTAATGTCATAAAATTTGTAATTTTCATGCTAGATCGATTTTTTAACATGAAACTCAGCAATATTCCAAGTTTGCTAATATTTCGATTAGAAATCTATAATGTGCTACTTAAAGGGTTAATGATAGCATTCACTGAGGGTGATGCTAAATGAAATAATCTATTTCCAGAGATAAATATGATATACATCGCAAAGATTTCGAAATGCTAGAGGAGTATACAACCTTTTAAAGACTAGTTTAAAGATCATTTAGCATTCAAATGCTCGAACTCAGAGACACGCTTTTCCGATGGACGATAACTGTTGCAACACACAAAACACTGAAAGGTCTGCAAATGCAATGTTCGTAAACAAAGTTTCAATACTGAATAGAGAAGTCTTCAATGTCGCTTTCTTCAAAGCAACAACACAAAACACAATTTATCCGAGGAGTGTGTTTTCGTTCAAGTGTGTTTGCTGAGAGGACTTTTGACAAATAACCCAGAGAAAATCCCATTCAATTCACCCAACAAACACAGGATGTTTGAAATAACTAGGGATAAGCCTATTTAAATGGCATTTAATTTCCAGATTAAACAGACGGCGTAAAATGTTTGACACTGTTGCAAGAATGTCCAGATTTCTGTGCCACGGACTTTATGATCAAGAAACGCTAGTGAGATCGTGTTGAAGAAGCAAAGGGAGAAGTTTCAAACATAAGATAGAAATTCCCAAAGCACAAGATCAATTTTAGCCCTTCATAACCTTTATTTACTTTGTAAATTCTTTGCTAGGACGGAAATGCGGGCTGATGTGTGCTCTGGTCAGAGATTTCTTCAACTTTTTTCCTGTTTCGTTTGACCTGGTTAAAGGGAGAAGGAAATGCAGCCCCGCCTGGGTTTTCTTGCACCGGAGGGTCATGATGGCCTTTATATACAAACACTTTTCTCTGCTTCATTTACACATGTAGAATGAGAGAAGCAGAATGTAAACAAGGACTTATCGCCACTCGTGCAAGGGCCCGCTACCATCAGAAAAACAAACCAAAATGCTTTACGCTTAATGCTTTCGTACCACGCTGCAACCGAAGTGTGTATACCGAGACTATGATTCAAATCAGAAGTAATCATGCAAATACAACATGCATTAACAAACATTTAACTTGCACTAACCTTTCCTCCGCTGATTCAAGTTCTAGTATATCACCTCAGAACGCGAGAACAGTTTTCACATAGACCGCAAAGCGACTCGGGCAGTGCTGTTCTTCGGATGTGCACAAGTCGCCCTCTTTGCGACCAGCACCCTTGTACAGACCGCACCCGGATCTGCACTACTAACCGTGCTTGGAATATCCAATTAATCGAAACAAACGTCCGGTTCGCGTGTCTCAATCCACCCACTAGCGACTGAAGTCCCAGTTTTTGCTGGATATGTGCAGCCTGTAAAGTGCTTCTCGCCGAGTTATTTACATCCAAAAACCTGAGCTGTGCATTATTCTCATCGGTGCGATTAAGTCTGTGATTATACCACAACAGTTTCTTTGCTTCTCGGCAGGATAATCGGAACAGGTGTGAAAATCAGCTAGAACCTATCCCAACAGCGTCATTGCAACAGGAAGTGTGTTGAGAAATTATACAGGGACCATTGTCACGTTGGTTCTTTTGTTGTTGCCTTTTAAAAGCCAATGCTCACGGTAATTGGTTTATGTATTGATTCTGTTTGTTAACCCTTTTTACTTGATCTGGAGCCTTTCAAAAGGAAGTTCAGCTCCCATTGTTCTCCGAAGCCCGTCCCATCCACGGTCAACAGAAAGCGAATGAACTGCCCTCGCGTCAACATTACCGAACCAGAATGAACGGAAGCAAGAGGATTAGATAGTTCTATCCTTCTTTTGAAAATAAAAAAAGTTGGAAACACTTCCTATTGAGATATCTTCTGGTGTCTCGGCATTTATTCACCCATAACTTTCTTCGAAAACAATGTTAACATGTGATACAATGCAGCTTTTCGTGACAAAAACGGTTCGATCAATACCAGCTTCATTAGATTTAAGCGTTCAGTTTTCAAATGTCGAATATTTTTATGTCCAAACTTTTAGATCTTTTCATCAACGTTGTTCTAAACACCGACGCGTTCCCAAATCCTTCTATAAGTCTGGTGTTTGCAAATTTTCCCCTAGTTTTTATAAATTTGATGGTAGTACGAGATAGATTTTGTTGAATCAGGACTCTCTACGCGCAAATATAGTTTAGCTGTTGCCAACAAAAGCTTCTTTGACAAGCACCGGACTGGATGCGACAGGAACTGCCGTGACATTTTAAGTGTCCTACATGAGCTCAAGTGATCATAGTCAATGAATAAAGAACTACGCAGGAATCCTAGGAATATCTTTCACGGAATATCTCAGATCTTTGGGTTGTAGGAAGCAAGTCGAAGGAATTTACTCTAGAGTACCCTACGAGTGTAAATGACTATTTTTACAGGCCTTTTGTACCAATTAACCATTGGCCTATTTAAAACACAATAAAGCTAAGCATATTTGGCCTTATAGACCCATGTCTTCCACAAAAGTTAATAAAGCAGCTACATCCCCGTAACGTCCATCAACACTCTGATCAACTCTGCAATCACAATCCCGTATTCGTATCCTCCTACAACGCCTATGGGCTTTTTAATGATATTAGAAGCTTTGAATTGATCTTAAAGGATCCAAAGGAATGTGAAATTCACTCGTTATTGGGAATATTCGCGTTTTAAAGGAAACGGCTGCCACTTTGATTTCTCAAATCTGGATTAATCTCCTTGTTGGTTTTCCCCTCTTTGTTTTAATAATTTAAGCATTCTATAGGTGTAGCAACCAAAGTACTTTCCAATAAGCAAGTTTATCATCAATCTTCGTCTTCATAACAACGAGAGAGTGACTAGGAAATTTACTTAGGTTTCTCTAGCTGCAATTATAAACTTTATAATTGGAGACAAGGGGACACGTCCTCAACTCTCCAGCAAATCAGGTGTCTTTTACAGCCCCCATTCTGCCTCTCCAATGCCTACATGTGTCTCCCTTCTTCTGAGTCCAGAATCTTCAGTTTTGCCTTTAGAATGCAAGCCATTCTCTTGTTGCCTGCAAGTTATTTTTCCCTTTCCTTTCCTGAACCAATTATAGCAAGTGTGCATTTAGTATCAGAAATTCACCTAAGCCTCTAGATGATTAAATTCGCGGCTTCGATAGTCAAAAAGATGAGCCTTCGCCCTTTAAACCAACTTGTTTGTCATTAGCTTTATTCTTAGAAGTAATCATCAATCGTATACAAGATTGTGGTTACACACATTTCAGTCTCTTGTTCACCTTGCTCAAAACATTGCACGATTGGGCGTCAGGCCCTAGATCTGTTACAAGGGTAGCCATCTTGCCCACTGGCCTGTCATGATACTAGAGTATTCTGGTATCTGTATAAACTAACCAACATGGCACTGTAGCATGTCCAGCAACATTTGCTTGTAGGCTATGTTTGTTCCGTTTGCCAACGGAAAGAAGATTAGAGCCGATTACTCGTCGATGCGTTGATTGCGTAGCCATACAATTGAAATAACCGTAATCAAAATATTTGAAACTCTCTCCAAGTCTTTGCTCTGCTATGTTTTATTAGATTAAGACCCGAATTGTTTCTCGAAGAAGTAGGAAGAAGTGCCGGCATTGTTAAGGGCTGCCAATACAAACTGTAACTATTGAGGTAAGGGATCTTGTTTCGATGAGTTTGGTTAAGAATTATAACTCACCGATGACATTTTTATTGCTGATAATAAAGGATACGCATGTTGAATTTCGGACTGAATTATGCTCGTAATGAAACTCTAAAATGGGCATATGTCGCATGTTGACAGTGGGTCACGCTAGTTTTTACAAGCCGTAATCAATGAAATAAGAGAAAAGATAAAATAAGAGAAATATTAGAAATATTAACCAACGACTCACTCTGTTGATTCATCCACAAAAAGTTACCATAACCAGCAAGATCAAATAGGTAAAATATTAGTTTCCTACGCAATAGGTTCTCGTAATTAATCTTTTAAGTAGGCACATTATAAAGCACTTAGAAGCTACAGTTTGTACAAAAACAGCTTCATATATCTGGTCTCAGCTGTTAAAATTAAATTGAAAGAGCTAGAAATGAATTTTGTCACGAAAAGGTAAAAAATTATCAGTAACAGAATATTGTGACAGTACGAAATTTTCTAGAAGAAAGTTCAGTATTGTTATCGAAAATGTGGTAGCTGTATATTACGAGATATGCTTTGAGAATTTTGGCTGAGAATTCTTGGAACAGCAATAGAATAGCCTTCTGCATGGAATAACACATGTCAAAGTTGTCATACTTTTCACGTGAAGATTAACCTACTTAACTGCATTCGAAAGATGAAATTGAAAATGAAGCAGCAGTTGTGCTTTATTAACAAAATGAAAAAGCTTATTAAGGGAAAAAGGGAGAAAATGTTGCGTCTTAAAGCAAACTTTGCTTTGGGCTGATTCTCTAATAGATTTTATTGATGATCGCACTAGCTGATCTAACGTGAGATGTACGCTGAAAACTTTTCAAGTCTACGAGTCTCTGATTTCTGATATAGAGTATTTACTTACATAGACTAATACGTAAATAATTGTGCACTTTTAGCTGGGACAATGGGATACTTGATGTACTTAGTTCCTCTCTCTATTTTCTGGCCCTTGACTTGTATCAAAATGAATAGTCTCAAAATTGCTTTCAAACATTTAAAAGGAGCAAGAACCAAGACCAAAACTAGCGGGGAAATCTATTCTTGGCTCTAGTGGTTCTTTGCAATCTCTTTACTTCAGGCAAAGAGTAACTAATAGCATTTTAACAAATGTAACCAATTCACAACATATCAGGCCTTGGTGTCATTTCTATTATTCTAACTACAGGAAACTTGAGGATGTGGGCAACAAATAACTACATATCATTTCAAAGATGAGAGTCAGCAATATTGCGATCCTTAGTATTGTCATAAAACGGACATTACAAATTGATCTAGATGCTTAATAGAAATCAATTCTAACGCTTAAATAATTTTTGCTGTTTTCTAAATATATCTCTAGTCACGTTTATCTAAATTGGTAAATCTGTTTAAACATGTGATTTGTCCTTCTAAGTAAGTCATCTAAGGTATTATCTATGTCTATTTATATAACACTCCACACAGTGTATATCAAGGAAAAATGCACTGGCATTTAAAACTCCTGAGCCTTTGAAGACTGTTGTCTTGAAATAAGACTCGTCCATTTATTTGGTTAGCAATCTTGCAGAGATGTAGAAACGGGTAAAAAGAGGAGGAAAGAAGGGGGGAAAGAAGTAAGTGGAGGAGCCGAGACGAAGAAGGGGAGCTAGGACGAAGAGAGAAGAGGACGAGAGCGGAAGAAAAGAGAAGAAGAAGAGCGAGATTGAAGTTAAAAGGAAGAGGAGAGAAGACGAAGAGAATAAGAATGAAGACGAAGAAAGAAGATAAAGAAAGGAGAGGAAGAGGGAAGAGGAAGAGAGAAGAGGTGGAAAGAAGAGAAAGAGAGAAGATGAAGGGAGACGAAGAAGGGAGAAAAAGAAGAGAGAACAGGAAGAGAGAACAGGAAGATAGAAGAAGTATAACGGTTCGGGGACTCGAGCACGGTTTTTATTTTTCATCAAATTGTAGACGATTGAAATAATCGCTCCATTATACTCAGCTGGGAGTTCTAGGGATTTGGCAAGGTGTTGAAAATTATCAAAGAATCATACTGGGTATTACTTTGAAGGATATTCTCTCAAAGATTTACTCTACTTCCCTCTAAATGCCATTGATTTCGAAGGCTTTAAAGTGAAGGGAGACGTTATGCAACGTTCAAAAAAGTAATTAACTATAAAACTAACTATACACAACTGGTCACTAAAAGATAAGATAGTGAACATTTTGCAGACACACGTAATTTTGTTAATGCATATTGAAAAAAAAAGTTTTTTCATAAATTCTGGGATAAAAAATACTCTTTTTACATAGCATAGTAGCTTTTAAGAACGTTTTGAACATTTTTTTTAAAAATTCCATTCAAAATGAATTTTCTGCCTTTACTGATACTAAGAACAGGGCGGTCTACATTGCTGACATTTCACGTTGTAAGAATAATTGTATTATTAAAAAATATAATTGAATCAATTGGTTCCAAAATATTTTATACTTTACCAACACTCTATCCTGAAAATACCTTACCACATTCTGTACTCTCTGTCGTTTACTATTTCTGTTCTTCACTTTCTCTAATGAATTCTTGTAGTGTTCAAAGACTTGGCCAACAAGCGCAAAACTTGATATAACACAACTCAGTTGTAATAAACAATGGAAGCTATCTCCTAGCCCACAGGTAGTTGGAGTCGTAATTGTCGTCTGTAATAAGCCTAGAAGGGTCGAAGCCTTCCTTCTGCCACAGCTTTGATACGGCCAGCTGTATAAGTTTATTCTGCTGCCTGAAATACTGCCATTGTCGGTCCTCGCAGTAATCTTCCTCCCTGCCACCGTAATCAATCCTTTCCTCGATCGCACTGTTTTTGTCCAGCAGCGAACGCACCCGCTCCTTGGTTCTTCTCATCTTCAACTCAAACTCGTCAAACGACTCGTTTATCGCCCCCAAGCCTTGGACATTCTTCCTCGTATAGCCGTCGAGGGACACGTGGTTGATAACGATATTCTTCATATCAAATATTTCATCATCATATTGTTCTCGCTTCGCATCTGAGCCTTCTTCTGCTCCATTTACACGCTGGTTGCTAGTAAGTGAATTACCTGTACCATCTTCAGTATCTGTGGCTAACGCCTTGTCATTACTGTGTCCATTCGCATCTTCAGAATCATAATACCTTGAGCATCTCGTCTTCTTTTCACTGTAGTCCTTCAATGTTTTACTCTCTGGTTCCGTTTCTTCTGCCATCAAATCTCTATTGTTGGATCCATTCACCTCTTCAAAACGCTCCAAACTTTCAATAACCAAGTCCTTGCTGTCGTAGCATACCCTTTTTGCAAGTAGAGGCATTGCAGTGTCCATAGCTTCGCAAGCTTTCTCTTCAGCTTTGGGATCCAACAAAATATCTTGACCAATATTTTGCGAACGTGTAATCATCTTGATTTCATCGATATTTTTCTCATAAACTGATAGATTCTTTTTGGTGAATCTAGTTTCATTGGAGAATTCTTTGTTTTCCACGTCTTGTTCTAGCTTCGTTTCAGCCTCTCTCAAATCTCTTTGTTCTCTAACCTCCATGACACCAAAGTTTTCTTTGCAGATGCTCTTGTCGTCATGTGCTGTTGAAAATGTAACATTAATAATTTGAGCATCTCCACCTTCAGTTTTATTACTTTGTTTTACATCTTCATCATGCGACAACGTATTGCACTCGCTCGATCTTGATCTTGAGAAACTACTTGCAGATCCAGCACCTTCCCAAAGACTGTTTGCTTCTTCAGAGCTCTCCAATTCGACGTTATCATCCACAGCTGGTATTGAGAGCTCAGTTGAAGTTATATTAGTACTATCGGTGTCTCCACTCTTCTCTGCGTTTTCATCGACTAGCGGTTTGCTAGATTCTCTTCTTCTTGACCTCCTGTATTCTCTAAGACTGTTTGCTTCTTCAGAGCTCTCCAACTCTACGTTATCATCCGCAGCTGGTGTCGACGGATCAGTTAAAACTTGTGAGGTACTTTCGGTGTCTCCACTCTTCTCTGCGTTTTCATCGACTAGCGGTTTGCTAGATTCTCTTCTTCTTGACCTCCTGTATTCTCTAAGACTGTTTGCTTCTTCAGAGCTCTCCAACTCTACGTTATCATCCGCAGCTGGTGTCGACGGATCAGTTAAAACTTGTGAGGTACTTTCGGTGTCTCCACTTTTCTCTGCGGCTTCATCGACTAGCGGTTTGCTAGATTCTCTTCTTCTTGACCTCCTGTATTCTCTAAGACTGTTTGCTTCTTCAGAGCTGTCCAATTCAACGTTATCATCCGCAGCTGGTGTCGACGGATCAGTTAAAACTCGTGTGGTACTTTCAGTGTCTCCACTCTTCTCTGCGTCTTCATCGACTAGCGGTTTGCTAGATTCTCTTCTTCTTGACCTCCTGTATTCTCTAAGACTGTTGGCTTCTTCAGAGCTCTCCAATTCAACGTTATCATCCGCAGCTGGTGTCGACGGATCAGTTAAAACTTGTGAGGTACTTTCGGTGTCTCCACTTTTCTCTGCGGCTTCATCGACTAGCGGTTTGCTCGATTCTCTTCTTCTTGACCTCCTGTATTCTCTAAGACTGTTTGCTTTTTCAGAGCTGTCCAATTCAACGTTATCATCCGCAGCTGGTGTTGACGGATCAGTTAAAGCTCGTGTGGTACTTTCAGTGTCTCCACTCCTCTCTGCGTCTTCATCGACTTGTGGTTTGCTAGATTCTCTTCTTCTTGACCTCCTGTATTCTCTAAGACTGTTTGCTTCTTCAGAGCTCTCCAATTCAACGTTATCATCCGCAGCTGGTGTTGAGAGATCAGTTAAAACTTGTGTGGTACTTTCGGTGTCTCCACTCTTCTCTGCGTCTTCATCGACTTGTGGTTTGCTAGATTCTCTTCTTCTTGACCTCCTGTATTCTCTAAGGCTGCTTGCTTCTTCAGAGCTCTCCAATTCGACTTTATCATCCGCAGCTAGTGTCGAGATCAGTTAAAACTTGTGTGGTACTTTCGGTGTCTCCACTCTTCTCTGCGTTTTCATCGACTTGTGGTTTTCTAGATTCTCTTCTTCGTGACCTCCTGTATTCTCTAAGGCTGCTTGCTTCTTCAGAGCTCTCCAATTCGACTTTATCATCCGCAGCTAGTGTCGACGGATCAGTTAAAACTTGTGTGGTACTTTCGGTGTCTCCACTCTTCTCTGCGTTTTCATCGACTTGTGGTTTTCTAGATTCTCTTCTTCGTGACCTCCTGTATTCTCTAAGACTATTTGCTTCTTCAGAGTTTTCCATTTCGACGTTATCATCCACAGCTGGTGTCGAGAGATCAGTTAAATCTCGTGTGGTACTTTCGGTGTCTCCACACTTCTCTGCGTCTTCATCGAGTTGTGGTTTGCTAGATTCTCTTCTTCTTAACCTCCTGAATTCTCTAAGGCTGCTTGCTTCTTCAGAGCTTTCCATCGCAACGTTATCATCCACAGCTGGTGTTGAGAGATCAGTTAAAACTCGTGTGGCACTTTCGGTGTCTCCACTCTTCTCTGCGTTTTCATCGACTAGCGGTTTGCTAGATTCTCTTCTTCTTGACCTCCTGTATTCTCTAAGACTATTTGCTTCTTCAGAGTTTTCCATTTCGACGTTATCATCCACAGCTGGTGTCGAGAGATCAGTTAAATCTCGTGTGGTACTTTCGGTGTCTCCACACTTCTCTGCGTCTTCATCGAGTTGTGGTTTGCTAGATTCTCTTCTTCTTATCCTCCTGAATTCTCTAAGGCTGCTTGCTTCTTCAGAGCTTTCCATCGCAACGTTATCATCCACAGCTGGTGTTGAGAGATCAGTTAAAACTCGTGTGGCACTTTCGGTGTCTCCACTCTTCTCTGCGTCTTCTTCCACTTGTGGTTTGCTAGATTCTCTTCTTCTTGACCTCCTGTATTCTCTTAGACTGTTGGCTTCTTCAGAGCTCTCTAATTCGAAGTTATCATCCGCAGCTGGAGTTGAGAGTTTCGTTAGAGTTTCAGTTTCACCTTTACTGTCCCCACCTCTTTCTGTCTCCCCATCAACGCGTTCTTCACTTTGATCTCTTCTTCTCAATCTCCTATATTCTTTAAGGCTTTCTGCTGCATCTGAGCTTACCACTTTGATTTCATTATCCTCAACTGCAGTTGAGAACTCAGATTTCATTCCTCTGGACTCTCTAGTGTCCCCACCATTCTCTGTATCCTCATCAACGGGTGTTCTATGTGATTCTCTTCCCCTCGACCTGTGCTGTTGTTTCACGCTACTAGTAACGTCAATCTCAGCATCCGCACCTACCTTGGAGAGCTCGATGATGTCTCTTTCAGCATCTTCATCTCCATCTTCTTGTTTTGTGCATGTATAATCTGATACTAATTTTGATCTTCTCTTTTTCAATTCTCTATATTCTCTTAAGCTATTTGCAATGTCTGCACTTCCTTTCCTTGCGCTTTCATCGTCACCAGATGCCCCATTACTTTGATCAGTATCACTGCTGCCATATTTTTCTACATTTTCTTCCCCACGTCCGTGATCCCATTCTTTCCGTCTCGATGTTTTGCTATCTCTTGGCCTACTGACATCACGACGTTCAGTATCTTCTGCATGAAAGCATATACCTTCTAACTCTATCCTTGCATTTGCATCATGCACCTCCTCTATTTGACTGCATCTTTTTGTATTAACTCTATAGTCATTCTCTTGTACGTTCTCATCTACCTTGGCAATATTTGAAATCCCTTCCATCAAGGATTGGTCCTCTGATATGTTTGACAACAGGCGTACTCTTCCATTCGAATTCTCAGGTAAGCCACTCAAAGACACATTTTCTTCCAAGCTTTTGTCAGTTTCTGCTTCTGGCGAATTATTCTCTTCGAAACTTGAATCAGTGATTCTGCTGGTTCTATCATCGTCAAAACTTACCGAGGAATGAAAATTCTCATCGGCAGATGAAGACTGCGAGGCTCTTCTTCTCCAACTCCATCGTCTAAAGTCAGGGCTCTTTTGGCGATCATCTCCGTTCTTGTGTTCACGCATCCGTACTGCTACATTTGCCAGATTCTCATCTCGAACAGCCTCGTCCATTCTCTCACCTCTATTAGCTCTAATGCTTTTCTCCAAATAATCTTCTTGCTTTCCTTCAATATCTGTTGCAACACCCCTCTGTGGTTCTTTTCCATCAACCTCTGATACGTATGACACAGCTGTCACATCCTGTACAAGACTTGCACTCTCTAATCTCTCTCTTGCAACAGCAGTATTCAAGTGTTCAATTTTTTCTAAAGCATAATGCATGGTGTCATCATCATACACCTGATCTCTTGTTCTCTCTGCTCCTACAGTAGCACCATCATTCCTCTCTTCAGAAACACCTCGATCTTCCTTCTCTACATGTTCCTCTTCCTCTTCGCTGTTGGTTGGTACAAACTTCGAGCCTCTTCGCCTCCACCGCTTCTCTGCGGATGTTTCAGAAGCCACACCACGAATGGGCTTACTATTCAGCCCTTTGCTTTCTTTATCTTTGTCAGTTTCTGAAACCACAATACACTCTTGATTCTCACGCAAATTTTCCTTGAATGACTCTTTGCTATGCTTGTTAGTCCTTTCATCTGTCTCTTTGCCAAACAGATACGCGGAGCTTGCGTCATCAAATTTGCATGTTGTGTCAAATATCTTGCTCACATTTTCAATAGAATCAGCTTCTCGCAGACCATTCCGCATCGCTAACCTCCTTCGTTGGCCTTCTGTTTTCTCAACCCTCACTCTCGTAACAGCTTCATTTGCATCACCTTCTTCCATTGCTCGGGCAATCGCTTGTCGTGGACCAGTTATCTCATAAGCCTCAAGTCGCTGCACTTCTTCTAACGTACATTTTCCAGTGATGTCGCAATGTAATATATTTGCTTCCTTAAGCAAAGCCCCCGTCTCACCATCCACAGGCTCTTGTCTCGATTCGTTATTCAAGCGATCTTCAGCCACCACATTCTTCTCCTCCACATAACACCACCCAGTACTGGTAGACTCCTGATGTATCTCCTCCGCATGCTCTTTAATGGTGTCAGGAACAGCGATAGATCCGCCAATGCACTTCAGTTTCTGTCGCTCAACTTCGTCAACCTCTGACGTCAACTCCTTGATTATCGAGTCTAACTGTAGCTGAAAGTCCATATCATCATGTCTCTCCTGCACTTCAGTTGTGAGGCCAAGGCCAGAATCTGTTCCAGCATCTGCTGAAATCTCCTCACAGCGATATCTTCCTTTTTTGTTTCCAATGCTCTTCCTTTCGAATGTCTGTAAATCAGACAAGTTAGAATCAGTAGGGTACTTCGCGCTTACCTCTTTCATGGTATCAGACTCCACTAACTCAATACTTTCTCTACTTTTACCAGGTATCTCCTTTTCCTTGAACCCACTTTCATAAAGCTCTTTACTACTCCCCTTCAGAAATCGTTTATTCTCTTGCGACCCTTCATTGGCTGGCATTGTATCCTTCAAAAGAGACACATTCAAACTTCTTCTTATCTCTTCTGTCTCAGACTTCTTCTTGGACTCTACTAATCCTTTGTCGACGTCACAGCCACTACTAGAACCACTATGATATAATGACGATGAAGTCTCTTTCAAATTTTCATTGCTAAAGCTTCTATCGCTAACATTATTTCGTGGCATCTCCTGCATGCAGACAGACCCTTCTGTTACGTTACTAGAATACCTCTCCAAAACCAGGCTGCGTGTTTCTTTCTCTCTTCTCAAATCTCTTCTACGTGCTGGCCTTTGATTTCTATTCGAATCATCTCTAATACTGTCTTTGATTTCTTTAGAATTCTCATCTTCTTGTAAACTAGTACCAGCTCTTGATTTTCCGTAACTTGATTTTGAGCTATTCTCATTCCATTGGTATCCATTTTCGTCGGACAATTGTTCTTTTTCTTTCATTTTAATTCTTGTTCTTTCCATATCATCTAACTTTGTTGACCCTCCTTGCCTCAAACTCAATTCATTAATCCGTCCACTTTTGGCAATGCTGTCGTGCATCTTTTCATTATCAAGTCCGGATCGAACATATGGATCCGGCAATCCTGATCTGTTCTCCAATCCAACTCCCATGCCATCTCCGGTTGAATGGAATATTGCTGACCTTGACAATTGGTTTCTAAGTTTCCGGTTATCCTGAACCATCGTGCCAGAATTAGTGCTCTCCTTGAATCCGGTATCTAGCTGCACTCCGTCCAGGTCAAATACGGCAGATCTTGATAACTGCCTGCTAAGTTTCCGGCTATCCGGATCTATCCTTCTAGAGCTGGTTTTCACTGTCGGCCCAGTTTCTACTTCCTCTCCACTCGAGTTAAATAAAGCAGACCTTGACAACTGGTTTCTTAGTTTCCAGTCAACGATATCATTAGAGCCGGAACTGTCTCTTGATCCGGTACCTATTTCCTTACCAAATGAATCAAAAATGGCAGATTTTGAAAATCGGTCTCGTAGTTTCCGGTTGCTGTACCCCCGGTCCCTTATCGAATAATCTCTATAACGATCAACATCTAAGTCTCCTTCTTTGTCTATAATATCCCATCTTCGTTTTTGTTCCTTGACGTCATCAAATGAATAACTAGAAGAATAACACTCTGGTGCTTCGGTGAATGTAGAACTGAGTTTGTCATTTTTCGAATTTTTTCTGCTTCCTTGAGCACCATAAGAGCGATCATCGTTTCCATTTCTTGAAAACCGTAAGCCCATTCCAATTTTATCAATATCAAAAACTACCATTTCTCGATTCTGCGAGTCTCTATAACCGACATCGGTATCAAAAGATCCCTGTGAATACAAATCCGGGCTCCTAGAATACCGGTCAATGTCATGTGAACCGAACTCGTATAAACTCTTTGGCCGGGTAGCAATTGTCGCTGAAGGTGCATGCGTTTTATCGTACCTCGGTCTATAAAATCGAGAGCTGGACTCAATCCGTGAAGTGTAGCGGTATCCTCCGAGACTTATCGTTTCAAGAAGGCGCTGATTTCGTTTCGCCGCTTCTGACATTAGCACAAGACCGCGACGCTTTTTCCTTGAATGCTCCATGCCGACCAAAGACAAATTTAATGTCAAATAATAGAATTTCTTCGGGCTCGCTTAGTCCTCTGGTCTTATTCAAAAACAACTGAGACCATCGTCAAACTGCCTGAAATTTGTGCAACTTGATTTCCTTGGCAGGCTTCTTTGTCGAAAATTATCAACCGTTGGGCTAAATCCTGTATGAAAAACAATGGATTTGAACAATATCGCTACTGTTTGTTTGCAAGCGCGAACTTCGTGATTCGTACCATCTCAGGTCTCAGCAGATTCAAGACTTCTTATTCGATAGCGAAATGGCTGATCCCTTTAAGGAGCTTGCTATCTTTGACGTTGGCTGGCCTAAAATCTCCGAATCGACTTCCAATTGTTATTACTCACGCAAAAGCTTGCGGAAAGCTCTTAGAAGAACCCTCTGGTGGAAACATGCAACGAAAATCGTGTACTTTGTATAATGCTTGATGTATGCTAAGGAGATACATTAAAATGCCAATCCCCTCGAAGTAGAAAAAGTAATCCAGCATTAAGGATTGGATTTGCACATTTTAAGGCCGGCTGATCGGAAATGACAGAACTTCACTGGCAACCAGCGTAAAATTCTTTACTGTATTCAAACAACAACGTGATCCAGCAGTCCAGTTTTGGGCTTCTCCAGTGCAGCTCAAAATGCAACAAGATCTTATCATTCACTCAGCGTTTTCAGTGCATTGATCTGTGTAAGCAAGCATATTAAGCACTTGAAATACGCTGTCAAATGTTAATCCCACAGACCCTGTTAAGAAATCGCGAGAAAATCCATACAAATTCCAATGCATGCAGCAAGTGGCTCAGAAATCTGAGTCATCCGTGGGCGAGTTTGTAATCAACTGTATTTGGCGAATTGTAAATATAAACAGAAATTCGTTGAAGCGAATGACGTGCGTTGTATTTTACTTGGTATTCAATCAAAAAAGAAAAAAGATGAATATCAAATAATTCTTTAACTATACAAATATTTTAAGGAGGTTATAAGGCTAATTATAACCATTTGCTAAAAATGTTGATAAAAATCCAGGCATCAATATCGGGAAAAGTTATAAAATTTGGTCATAAATTCTACAACTTTTCAACAAAAAAACACATAGCGAAAAAGGGAGATAATGAAATTACTAGTTTGATGAAACCAAAATGCAAATGGAAAAACTACTTCCTATTATGAGCACGTGGCCTGAAACATGCATTCAAGATCACATGATCTATGACGCGTTTTAATTTTACGAATTTTATATTTGCTGCGACCTACGAGATAAAAGGTATCTCGATATGTTCAATAACGGATTACAGAAAGAAGAGGAATTCGCCATCAAATAGTATTCGTTGGCAAATTAAAACACGTTATAAAAACTAAAAGCCAAAACCTTGAAATTGATTTTGTTTTTGGTATTTATGTTCCGTGTTGTTATCGAACCTGTAAACTGGCATGTACTATTGTCCGGGCTGGAATTCACCACAAATTACCTAATTGCGTGAAATTTTCGCGAGGCAGCCTAAGTTAGGTTTAAGTTCGGGTAAGATAGACAACTCAATGATAGCTTATCTCCCAAGTGACCTTAAGAAGCTAAAAAGAGGCTATATCATGCCGAAAGTTCGCACACAACAGTATTGTAGTGTCTACATTCATAAATATCAAATCTTGTCTGTGGATTATGGGAAACTTGTAAAATGTCTCACAACAATTGAATTTAAAGAAGTCAGATTGGCCTTACCTGGGTATATATCGGCACAAAGCACCAACGAGTTTTCTCCGACTAGAGTCGACTTTCTACCTCTCATATCTACACGTACACAAAATAGAATCCTTTACAAACGGTTGAGGAGATGTTTGTTTCAGAGCCAACCCCCCTGACAGGAATTTGTTTAGTCACAGTTTTGTGACTCCTTTGCAATTCCTTGAAAGGCTTTGCCATTTGGAGCCGAGAATTGATTAATAAATCAAGGGCTTTGCTTTCTTAACAAGATATTTTGAAACAACAGGCCCGCATCAATGAAAGCGCAGTTAGAAGGGCGACCTCACCTGTGAGAATTCTGAGAAAAGTCTTTCGTTGCGGATACATCTTTGTTTAGCCTCGTGTGCACTTAGAAATATCCGGATGGACTGCAAATGTCAGTGAACGTACTGTTTGGGTGAAACGTTGATGATGGATGGCTTCTTTGGTTCTCGGTTCAAACGACACAATACTTTTTGAAGTTGCTCCAATAGATCCACCTTTAAGGGGTTTTAAAAAAATAATTGCCCCATTATCTTCTATTTAATCCACAACCAACTTGACTTTAGTTGAAAAGCCAAACACGAATTCGCTTTTGAACCCACAATTGTTTGACATTAGCTTTGCTGAAAGGCTTAAAGTCCAAAAATGGCAAGAATTTCAATGCAAACTAATTTTCTTATCATTGTGTCGCAGAAGGAAGGGAGTAGTCAAACGAGTCATAAAAATACCTTCGTCCCACCCTTGAAGCTATAAAGCTCCATTTTGATTTTTTCAGCTGCTGAGGTCAAAGTCAATAGAATTCGACTTACCCTTTGGTGTAGTACAGATAGTAACAAGACATCATCATTGTCCTTCTAGATGTATGCATTGAAACGATTGCACAAAAACAATTAATATATATATCACTCCCATTTCGCCAGTAAAATGTTTAATTGAAATTCTTCTAACATTTGGTAAGTAAACTTACTCCAAATTCTTTTCTTTAAAAGTGCGTTGTTTCATAAAAATTAGTCAAATTCATTCAAGCAGTTTTTACATGAATTCTGCTCAGTAATAGTTCGGTGATCCAACTCTTTACAGTACTGTACTCTGATCGAATCTTGAGAAAAGATTAATAGGATAAAGAAGCAGAGCATAGTCTTGTCTTTTAATGAAACAAAAACATAAAAAATCAACGTGGGAACAATAACAATTATCAACGAACTCTCTTGACAGTGTATATTTTGGAACAGCAATTGGAATGTGGTAATGAGTCGAAACGAGAATGAAAAATGCTTTTCGATCTTACACCAACGGCCTCGTTTCGACGCATTTCCGTCAATTGTACAAAATTATTGTGCCAGATATCTTGATTGAAATAATTCAAATATTCTACGGAATCTCCGGATCCCGTTTGCGTAATTTTATCGAGAAAATTGCAAAACTACAGTAAGATAACAGGAACATAGAGCGCTATTTGGTCGAGAATAGAAGATCTTCAGGAGGCTAGGCCTAATAGGAAAAGATTGCACCATGTATTATGAGAAATATTCATACTTTGTGAAATATCAACCAACCATAGTTACAAAATACATGCGTTGTTGTTGCTGTTGCCTTGAGGCTGCAAGCCCCGTGCCATATCAGAGAATGTAGAAGATGACTATTTTAAGAACTACGTGAATCACGTCCCTAGGGCTAAATCGAGAGTTCACCTGGGTACAAACAAGCAAATAGTGGGGGTACCTCTGGCTCTTGATACTTCTGCCTTTGGTATTGAGAAGGACTATTGGGCATACCCTGGAGAGATTTCAAGCTCTGATTCAGGTTTCATATATCCAACGTGCTTTAGCCTTCGCTTTGACGAATCAATTACACACAGTTGGTACTGGGTTTAAGCGCGACTTATCCATATGTGCTTTAAGACAATCTGCTAGAACAGCCCAGCTCAAACATTTGTCCACAGAGCTATGTCATATCTTCAATGACACGGTCTATAAAATATCCCGATTGGTAATTATAAAAATTGAATCTAACAACGATAGAACCAAACGTGAATTAGAAAGGCAGCGAAGCGACTTACAACATCGTGGATAGCAAACCGTAGAAACTAGGCGGTGATAATAACTTCCAAAATAAACTAATGAATACAAAATAACGCGCTTGATAATCCGGTAATAAGCTCTGACTTCGCACGTTGCGTTGTTAAGATTGCCATCAATGATGTTGTAAGGATGTAAATAATTTTACAGGAATGGAAATTCTGAAAATTAGATTAGCACTAGGTAGAATGTCGTTCATGGAAGAGGCACTAGGCCTCCGCAGTAACCTCTTGGTGGTCGCCATTGATAATTTGAGGGGCCTCGTTTTGCTCAAGGCTTGCACTCGAGGCTGCATCGGGGTTACTTGAAACAGGCTCTGGTTCGTCCCCTTTGCCTGTCCATTTGGTTTTGTGCTGCTCTCTTCCGAAACCCTCGTCGTAGTTACCTGTAATATCAAAATCAAAATTGAAAAGTTGGATTAAGGAAGCTGCAAGAGAATCTTTGGTGACAAAACTCCGAACGCCAGATCTAGGCCAACGCATCTCTCCTATTCAAGCAGATGAAGTTAAACCTATACGGGATTCAAATCAGTAAGGTTGGCATCACTATGAAATAGGCCAGGAGTAGATGATAGGGCTTTGGCTGAATGAAGGTCGTGGTGTGAGAAGAATGGGACAAAAAGATAACAAAGATTGTCTAGTTTCGAGGACATAGGGAAAAAAATCCTTGGCAACAAAATATAAAACATTCGAAAGGTCAAAACATTGCATCGAAGTTTCAAAAACATTTTCAAAAGAGGTTCCAAAGCCCTGGCAAAATTTCCCCACAAAATGCCTCTCAAACGTCGCATGAATGACACTCCTCTTTGAGAATGCTAAAATTGCGTCGTAATGAAAGGTGTTCCTGAATTCTCAATGGGCCTTCATAAAAAGCAGCCAAAGGGACAAAACCCATGATCTTCTTGGCTATGACCTGTAAACATAAGCACTTCAACGAGCCACGCCCTCCATCAACACAAAAAGCCATGTAGAAGACTACTCTAAGACCTACATGAAAATTACGCCTTAATGAGAATGAAGCAGTAAGTTGGTCAAGATTACCTTTGAGACGGAAGAGCTGCTTGAAGTGAGGCTTGCAGTAAATTTTGCCCGAAAGCGCCGCGAAGTTTCCAAGCCTGCAAAGAAAAATTGGGTACATTTAAGACACAAATCAACAGTGGTTGTATTGGTTCATACGCTTGAAAATGTTGCAACTTTGCATCTAATGCAGTTTGGGGTCCTTATTCCTTTATCATTTCTCGCGCGCTCTTCGCCTTTTAGACATCTTGTAGACATCTGGGCTCTTCCTGCTGCGATTCTAAATCATCTATTGTCTATCGTTTTGGGTCAAACTCCTCCGACCTCCTCCTTTTCTCAGCTAATCGAAATTCCTATTAACATTTCTTTCTATTTCATGCAAAAATAACTTTCTTTCCCTTGACTTCCAGAATGACACTTTTCTCAATACCGCTTCCCATGTACTTTCGTTACTCTGACCAGACATGATTGCCATGTAAGGGATAGATATGGATGACAAAAATGGGTAGAGCCTTCGCTTTGCCAATGAAAAGGATGCTTTAGGCCCATGGGATACTTCCAGTAAAGCAATTAATTTCAATAGAAGGTTTTCTGGGTGATCAAATGATAACTAGATATAATGTTTTTCAAAAATAAAAAAAGCACCCCATTTCAACCGTTAGCACCTTAAGGCCTAGAAAATGAATTATTAATTAATATGTATTATTTAAACTACGTCACAGCTTCAAACGAATCTCCATACTGCTAGATAACAGAGACAATCATACCAGAAGAATCACACAAACCTTAGAGTGTTCTTGCACTCTGTGCATTTGAAGCAGAATTTATGAAACACGCGACCGTCAGCTTCCAGTTTCTCCATAGGGTACACTGTCTTGCCGCAGGAGTCACACTTGTTCCCCTGCGAGGGTCCTTTAGCGGCAGCCCCCGAGGCTGGCCTGGCGGCTTTGTTTGCAGTTGGAAACTAAACGAAAACATCAATCATCAATAATAAATGAAAGCTAAAAAAATGGTATGACTACGCTGTATGATATCTCTAACAATTACCATCAGTTCGTTGGCGGTGATGATTATGATAATGTAACATAATAACATTCTAGCCAAGGAAAACATTATCATGATTACTGCAGTTTATGTCAGTTATGATTATTATGTTGCTCTTGATACTGAGTGCGATGGAACTGATCGGTGTTGATGGTTATGATCACGATCAGGCACGGTGATCACAGCGGGTTGATTAGCGATTATGATTGCACCTGGTCTGTTTAGACTGAGGTTTGTTTTATCAGTAACAATCAATTCCTACATAAAGCAAATAATTTTTCTTTAAAAAAATAGCCCTCCACACCCATAAAAACGTAGGTTCATTCGGATCAACCCGTAATATCAGGAAATGAGATAAAAAATGACAATACGACCAGTCATGACCTGTTTTTGTAAATTGTTCTATTGAAATGAACGCTTTGGTTACCAAAAGATAAGGCTATTAGCCTTCGCTCAATTTTTAACTCATTGGAATGAAACGAGAAAAACGAATATGCCAGAAAGTCTTAGAAAGCATTTTGGTGACAACATTACTCGAAGACTTTTTAGTTGTGGTGTAGTGTCTTTTTAGGGGAGGCTTGTGTTTTTCCATAACATTTAAGATTTTACATCATTTTGACCCAAATATAAAGGCACAAGGACATGGATAAAAACTTATGGCTTGAATGAATTCGTGGCAAGTTCAAAGGAAGCGATCACAAATGCCATGAACAACTATTCGACATTTCTGCCCACCTCTTACAAACCAATGTTAATATTGTTTACTTCCCTGAAGGAATGTCAAAATTTAAACCTTTTAGGTACCAAATTCTCTAGTTATGAATCACATCCGTCAAATCACTATCCTGTAACTAGCCACAAATGGCAAAAATACTTCTTAAAAACCATATCTAGTTTCTTTTATTGGCATTGATCCCACTTTAAATTAACAGTGAAAGTTCAAAATTTCATGAATCTGCGCACATAAGAATTTGGGACACTCATATGAAAAATATGGAGAATCGGTGACATTTGTTCAAATTTACTTGGTCACCAACAAAGTAGTTACCATGCCTGTCAAATTCCTTGGAAAAGCTCGAGAACATTTTGATTAATGCTAATCTACCTCCAAATCATTGATATAGCGGTAGAGCTGAGGCATTCATCTTAGCATCTGTGATCCACGCAAGCTGCTTCAGCGCAGTAAACAAAAGTACCGGAACACGATAATATGGCTCCCCCGTTCCTTCCCTGGTTCTCTACGACAATGGTGCAAGACAAAGTGCCGACTGGATTCCCCAGGGGGCCTTGAAATATGACCGACTACTCCCTTGTTGCTAAGACCTTCCCCATGAGTAGGCGGCGGAATATATTGATGATTAATTGTTTACAAGCACTTTCAGGACACCGGCCTATATCAAGAAAGCAGCCTGTTCACAAGATGGTCCAAGTAGCAAGAATGAAATGACGTTAAACACTTAGTGAAGCAGCAACAAAAAAAGAAAGCTGCATCAAGGAGAAGAATGTATTCCTTAGGAGAAGATTTTTCAGACCAATAAACCATTGACTGACCTCTAGCCTAATCTTGTCGAAGGGGTCATGTATAGAATTCATTCACAAAGCGTATATCACAAAATCCTAAAAGATTTATCGATTTATTGCATCTTGGTTTTTGCATTATTCAATTACTATAGTTTCTCTTTGAGCTACGTAAACAAGACCCTACTGGCTACCTCCCCTAAACACCAAAAGCCAAAAGAAATCTAGAATTGTAAGACACATTCCCGATTGAGAACAAAAGAGGTTTGAATACGCTCTTAAGTATGAATAGCATGGTGGCTGTACAGAAAAGACTTCACCAGAAGGTCCCCGCAAATGATGGTCTTCCGCTATTTGTGGTAAGGAATTGCGCAAAGCATGGCGGGATTGCTGCGAGCAAGATTTAGCCAAAACACTTGATACACCCATCTGATGTCAACAAGTTTTAAGAATCACGCCCTCGTACATTTAATCATAGTTACGGGAATACTCCAGAACGAAGACCTTTTTATAAATAGTAGCTAGTTCATAACAAGACACTGGACCCCTTAGGGTGAGCGCACTAACCGTTCTGTTTCGCCCATAACGAGCCGCATTGGGCGTTTCGCAATGTCCGTCTTTGTATTCATACGAGTAGCTGATTACGAAGAATAGGAAGAAAAGAAATTTGCGCTGGCCCGCCCATGCCTTTTTGGAACTTAAATAAAGATCAAATCGGTTCATGCGAACACATGCATGGTCAAGAATCATTTCAACTTTATCAGGCCTACATTTTCCACGAGTAAGTAGAATTCTTCCGGGTTTTTCTCATGGATACTGCAAAAGGCGAAAATTAACAGAGGGTGGCAATTAGAACCAGCTGTTGACTTAAAGTCGTAGACACAAGTCGTAGAGCCAAATGTTCAATTAGTAGAATTTTGTATAGAGACTAGCTGCATATAAACGAGGATCAAGCAATTAAAAACAACAAATGGCTGACTTTGCGCATACGAAGAGTATGCTGTGAGTTGCAACCTCATTAATTCCATATTGTTATGATATGTCGGTGCATCAATATTAGCTATGGCGCGGAACACGGTTTTTAGATATATGGAAATTCAAATAGAGGATACTCATAGTAATGGTGTATAGATTGGGAAGAGCATAGGGCCGAAAAATGTCAAATTACAGTGTCTCGAAGTTTGGTTAGGTATGGCTCTGTAAAAACTGAAAAAGAATTCGAAACTAAGAATAAAGAAGACTCACTTTTTCCATGCTTCGATGGAAGGATGCTCGCTGTTAAAAAAACTATGAACGAAATCAATCTGGAGAAGTACTCCCTTCAAATGGTCAACACAGCACTGGCCTTGAGCAGGGAAAAGAGCATATCAAATAAGCAAACCCAATCTTCTCCACTGAGGCGAATCATGGAAAGACGATTAATATCCGCGATTTCTCAAAAAACAAAGTATCGACCACGAAGAAAAGGTCGACTACACAGGAAATGACAATGCTAATTCTGGCTGAATAATGGCTGTAACTATTTCTTTGTAAAATAAAGTAGCCACAAATCACAGTGGTCAAGAGCGGCTTGCGTAGAACGTAAGGAAAGGGGATTGAAGAATGCAGTGTTATTCAGTAGATAGCATACGGTTCATCATGACGTCATAGATTTGACAGCCTCAGTCGTAAATAGAGGGTCGAGAAAGATTTCGGGAAGTGTTGATATTCTGAAAATGGAATTGATACTTGGGGAAATTACTAACTACGGAAAGAATGAGGATCAAGAAATGAGTAATTGATGGTTTAAGTGTTTCACTGGGTAGTAGAACGTATAGCGTAATTAACCTTATGAAGGAATGAGAAGTTCCCAAATTATTTCTGGCGGATGATAATAAATATAATAATTTCTTGATTTAACGTTGGATTTTATTGCTAGCCTACGTGTTAATTTAAGCCAATCGAATCTTTATTGAAGTTACTATAATAGATTGAATCTTAATTACAAATGAAAGAATACTACTAAATAATATAACTATTTAAAAGCCCTAAATCACCCTTTTTACAATATGCACAATCCATAACTGCCATAAATCGGAGTTTTGACTTTTCTTTGAAGTTGTTAAATGTCTGGGTCTCTTTCATAGAAGATGGCATAGCATGCTATATCTTAGTTCCAAGAAAACATGTACTTCCAATACCATACCCTGTAGTTTTTGATATTATGAGCTATATCACATTAAGTTTACTGTAATTCAAAACAGCATTTAATCGAGTCAAGGCACTTATAGACGTCCGACCTCTTGCTTTCATAGAAAACAGATCTTGTTCCGCCATATTAGTATGGGCACACAATATGTACGACTTTGGCGGAATGTAAGCACTCCTACTAGATTTCCTTGAAAAAAACGGTCAAGCTAAAATGGTTTAGAGCAGAATTAGTCTTGTGGCCATCTTCACCCTGTCATTTGTCCAAAAATAACCCCATGCATGACAAATATCAGAAAATATCCCAGGTGTATAGATTTACAATGTCAACCAAAGCGACCTAGACGTTAGAGAGCAAAGGATGGATAGCGTTACCCACGCACCAGTACTGTACACAAACCTTGGATTCGTCACAAAGTTTGTTAAAGAAACAGATATCCAACTGAATCCTTATTTTTTTATGTGAATTAATACTTCTTCTAACTGCACATTTATTGGTTTTGACAACAATGTTCTGACATATTTTAGAAAGGTCACCTAATTTCTGAAATCAAATTAAACATGAAGGTTGATTGCTTTCCGGATCTATAGCTAAACCTAATCTCTGATGTAACTGTTGTTGACAAATAAACTTGAATAAATAACACAAAAAAGCACGATAATGCAGAACCTGTGCATATTTTGACGACAAAAACATTTCCTTCTTTCCGTATCGTGGTTAAGCTTCGAGGTGAACCAAACAGAGGGGAGTGTCCACTTGGCTAACTCCTCTGCCAATATTGGGTCTAGTAGCCAATGTAATGTTGCCAAATTTGGTGTTATGTATCCTTTTGAGAGCTAAAAAGCGGCTGCCATGGCAACAGTAAATACTCCAAGTATGACACGTGCAAATAGAACGCGTGATATTGAGTAAGCTGATCCCACCTCCATGCAAAGATGCTCAGTGCCCTTGTTCTTAATGGTAACAAAGTCGATGACCTTTGTTTGGTTCTGCACTTCGGACCCTCCCAAAACTGAAAACTTCCCTGAGACAATATTATGGATGAGAGAGATTAAATGGCAACACGAAGCTTTTTAGACTATGAAATGACATGACTCGAGTAGTCCGAAATGTTGTGTTGTGCCCGGGAAGTAGCATAATTGTCTGGAAAGGGAAATTATGTTCCGGAAAGAGGGAAATACGCTCCGGAAAGAGGGAAAATTGCCTGGAAAAGGTCATAATGGTGCGTCGTAATCATGATAACTGGAGTAAACTCAAGAGTTAAGACGTAATTATTACGAGTGATGGACGTAAACAGTCGTACAAATACTGCAAGAACGAGTGGAAGTGTCCAGCGACGTAAATATCGCAAAGGGTGGCGTAAATGGCGCAAAAACTGGCATAAATATCGTAAAAACTGGCGTAAATGGCACAGAATGGCGTAAATGTCGCAAAGAGTGGCGTAAATGCAAGAATGGCGTAAATATCGCGAAAGGTGGCACCATGCTCTCAACAAACGGCGTGATAAACACGTGCGGTAGAATGGTAGAGGGTCATCCCCACAAATACAGCTTAGATAGAAGAATATTTACGGTTTCAAAAAGCATCATCTTTCAGATTACCCAATAGTCCCCAGGTCAAGCTTATGAACATCTAGTTCTTTCCCACAACTTCTATATAGACATATTCAGGTTTTTACGAGGTGGAAAACACTTCCTTAAAGCTTTGAAATGTTCAAGAAAATGAAAGATCTTTTCAAACTGTCTTCTTATACTTATGATTTATGTAAAAAAAGGGCAAAACATAGGAGGAAATAATTGCATGTTGTTGTTTTTCTTAACAGCTGTAAACAATCTGTTTGCATGCAACGAAAATATGTTTTTCCTCAAATGAGGCACCATTTGAAAATAACAGGCAGCATGAGCACTGGGAAAACGAAGTAAAGTGAAGACAAAATGAAACACGGAATAGCAACCTAGAGCCAGCTTGGTCCATACACAACAACCAACAACAAGAGAGAACGCACCAAAACCTCGTACTTCGCTCGCAACGATCATGATTATGATTATTGCTTCACAAACGATAACGAGGGTTGCATTTTTTGCATTCTCGGCGCAAGCAATCAATAACCTGCTACTTATTTTTTTAAATTAATCTACGTGTTGAACTTGTCAAAATGAATAAAAAGTTTAAATATTCACAAACAATTCGCATACAAATATAGTTGTTTTGGGTGGTTGCTTAAGAGTTATACAAAAAACGTTTTTATTCAGAAAAAATACAGTGCAATGAATATAGAAATAAACCATCTCTTTCCATGCAGTGAACTAAAAAACCAGCAGACTTCTAACAACCTTATCGTAAATACCAAAGACACTCACATCTTTTTCCATCACTTCCAAGCCTCATAAATTCCGCAGACTTCTGAAAACACCTGCATTGGCGGTAGAAATGAGCTGAGAGAGATCAAACTTTGCTTCGCATTTCCGGGTGCCACGCCTTGCGACGGAAGCAGAAAGAGACCACCGAAGATCGAACCCGAAGTTCTCCAGGGTCATGCGGCCATTCAACAGGCTGGGGTGTGATCTATGTGCGGCCATTCAACAGGTTGGGGTGTGATCTATGCTGATGGCGAGATCGCAGAAAAGAAGACCAAAATTTCTATTTTGTGTCCCAAAGCAAAGAGTAGCGAGTGGATGACTTCGATGGACTTGTGATAACAATAACTTTCTCAAACTAGCTCTGGTAACACAAATTCGATGGAAAAGATACCCAAAACTACAGATAACACTTTTTGCTGAGCTATAAAAAGGGAAATAACTAAAGTTAAAAAAGATTTCAGGATCATATTGTCGAAACGTAAATGCAATGGGCAGCAATTGCAACAACAATAAGAATTGCTTTGAGACTAGCAAGGGGCCATTTCCCTGCTCTTCTGGCTAAAAGTAGGTTGTATTTTCGTCAAGGAGAAGTAGAAAACGGAATTAATGTTATTGGTAGGAAAAATTCCCTCACCTTCCGAAGATGCAAAAGGGGTCTTTATTAAACCCATAGAAGGGCATTAAAACATGAGCAATGAATAATTTTGGTGGCAATCAAATGAAAATACATGGTTGGTGGGCAAATTTAGATCATTTAATATGCAAAGATCCGTCTCTGAATGCTACATCGACACTCAGTGATCTTTGCAGGCTCCGCCTAACAAGGTTAGATCTACAAGCGTAAGCAAAGTTTTGTGCGGACTTTCAAAGAAAGGAGAAAGCCGAAGGATGAAACTTTAAGAGGATCAACTCACATTCACGGGCCTAACGACAGACTTGCAATGGCTAACAGTGTTTGGCTGCTATCATCCCCGTCATATGCAGTTACTCATTCTGACGAAACATAAGCGTTGTTCAAACAGGATAATGGTCTGAGCAATCCAGGATGAAATGTCCTTAAAATAATTATCTGGCAAATTCTGGCTTTAGCGATTCATGCGAGGCTTATTTTGGCTTTTTGAAAAACAGCTGAAAGCAGTCTAGCAGTCTTTGCCACGGGCAACAAGAGCAAATACACCCGAAAGTATCATATCAAAAGAATCCCTTACATAACTGCACTGAGAGATCAGCTCTAGGCAATTTCATTTTTTGAGTGAAAATGGTACATATAGTATGTAAGAAGTAATGCCTGGTATACGTAAAGGAGGAAAACCTTTAAAAAAACAAAAAAGTTTTGCTCAAACAGGTAGACCAACGATCAGGTTCATCAAAGATTTTCTTCCCATAGTATTCACTAGAACGTACTTTATCAAATAATAAACCAAATTAAACATTGTTTAATTATCCAATTAAATGTGACAAGAGGTAAGCAAGACCTTTTGAACAGAGAGCGCGGGTTCTCTCACTTCGACTTTGATCAAGGTTTTCCCACATCAATAAATTCTCACAATGCACGAAAGAAACCTGATCATTTTCAGCACGGGAAACCCTCACGCACAGAGTCGATAACGAGGCTGAAACCACTAACGAGGCTTGAGAAAAGTTCAAAACGTCGCACCACATCGAGTTTTGCGCAAAGTTGGGGATGTTTGAGTGGCAGGCTAAAACCTGGTAATTATCTCACAAATCCAATAGCAACATGCATAAACGACCGTCAAGGCCTCTTTCCACTACAATCATAACTTTGACAACAAAATAGAATAACGAATTATAATGAAACAAATTGAAGCATCAGTTGCATCCGTTTTGGACTCTCTTGATCAACGGTATCTTCATGCCGAAAAAATTAATAAAAACTAAAACGCAAGCCGGCCAATTTTGGCACAAATCAGAAGGGCAAAGCAATCTTATTGCAACAACAAGATTAAGTCTGAGTAAAGATTATGATGCCATTGGAGTGCTGATGACGATGAAAATGAGAACCCTGAATGCCATGTCGTTGTGTGGTGAAAAAAAGCAAGACTCAAGCTGACCAAAGTTATAAAGTAAGCAGGTTCGGTTTCCAAGTACCTCATTTAGGCTCAGCTATGAGAGTTAAATATTGATGAAATATTTATGAAGTGACACGACGACAGGGAAAAGATCTGAGAAAATTTGGGCATCGTAACAATTCTTACCACTTTCAAAAGGATACAGGTTTTTTTAAGTAATATATTGCTGTAAGGTATTTGTGTGTGTGTTCGCATTGTTTATGGTATTTAATGGAAATATGAGGAGGAGGGGAGTCTTGTAGAGAGAAACTTCAGCTCCAAGTAAATGACTGGAAAATGATTAAGAAGTCGTCATGATATATAACAATATGTGACAATATGTCGATTTGACCAAAAAGGAGCAAGGTTGCAAATCATGAAAACATTGGGTAATACCAACAACAATAAAAGAATTATAGAACAAGTTATAAAAGAACAGTAACATTACTAAGCACGTTTGGTTGCGATGAGGGTTTTTATAGAAAAGTTCCAGGTTAATTAAGAAAGCCCATCTAATTTTGAGAGAAATAGGAGGAAGGATTGTAGGAAGAGTTATATTGTTTATTACTGTATGAGTGAAGTATTGAAACATATCAATGCAGGACAATGGACAAACAAGCAGAGACGCCGAATTAAAAGGACACGCCAGTGCGATGGCAGTAACACAAGCATGCCACTTGCTTTATTGCTGGTCTCTCGAGGGTTGGTGTTGTGTTTGGGTGTTCTGAGATATTCTCGTGGCTTGAAGAAGGATCGTAAACATTCTATGGATCAGCGACCAACGGGGTAATGCATGGGGATGGAAAATACATGATATTATTATTATCAAAAAAGTGGATAATATTCAAATATAATATCATGTTTGTGATAATGTTTAGTAAAACAAAGTAATATAACATAACATGGCATGTCACTATTTGTTTAAACAGTCTGGCAGTGAGAATATTTGCGATAGAAATTTCCTGGTAGTAGCGGTGATATTCGAATATTAACAGATATATAAAGAAAAATCGAGTAGGATAGATGCCAAAGGTGATGGGAATTTAGAGCAGAGGCCCAGACAAAAACATCCTAGCTGCGAAAGATGATATTTGCCAAAGTCGACCTGGATATTTTGGCTTTCGTCTCAAGCATACGGGTCATAGGGCCATTTCAACACAACGAAAATCCCAAGGTTCAAGGAAACACTATCTAGAGTTGAACGCAACGCATATCACTTGCAAAAGGATATCAAACGCAAATGTGAGCTTTGCTATTTCAAAAATCGTTATTGTCTTCCGCGAGATATACTCGCATTTGTATGCCTTGTAACAAAGTACGCCCCCTTCCCCATTTCAAACAAAAACAACTCGTCGCAAAGCCAGTCTGAGCCACAACCAAACGAGCCGTCAAAGTAGCGCAACAATGAAAATACTGGACCTTGCAAAAGTGATTTAAGACGTCTGTTACTGACTAACACGGACCAACATGTGCTTGATGATTCCAAGAACAGTGGAGCACGCGTTAAACTAAAAGCGAGAAGCATTTATATGACACGAACAGCCAATGACTCAAGTATTGAATTTAACGCACAACGGCGAAATAAGCAGAGCGATATCCGGTAAATCCAAAGAAATCTGGTGACAACTGGCTTTAAGATCCTTAACAGTTTGACAAGTAACACATTGTACTTACATCCATTTTCAACGTTGATCCAAAGCGAATGATTGCCAATACAATCCAGCTTCCACTGATATCTTGTTTATGGGCAGCAAAGAACGCTTGCTACAAACAGATGCGCAACCGGGACCGCAACAATCGCAGGCCAGAGCAATGGCGGCTTTGAAATTATTCAACGAGCAGTGGAATATATCTGCGTCAAACTGCCAAATTCAACATGCGTGTTCTAAACACTAAACAGACACGCGCAGAAGCACAACAGGCCGCATTTAATGGAACCGCGGATAAGGACCACGGCAAGAAACAACCAGAGCACCTGTATTATGCTCAAGAGGCTTAACCGCCAAGCCGAAAAGCCGGACCAGATGTTGTAACAAGCAACATTGGGAAATATGGAAATGAAGAGTCAAGTGGGTTGTTGTAAACATTTCAATCGATTTTCAGGGGTGATTTGAGATAGGGACATAATGCACGTGTGTAAGTGTTCCAAATGGCCACCCATTCACTATAGGAGAAGCACCAAAGTGGGGGTAAGGGTATTCTGCTTCTGTAGGCCACTTCATTTTAGCCCCCAAAATCTCGAAGGTTGAAATACAAAGTAGGATTGAAAGAAATGCATTTCAATCGTAGGGGCAGTTTTGTGTGTAAACATATTAGCTTAACTTACAACTCTCATTAAACATAAAAAAAATCCGGTTGAAACTTGGACTGTAATTCTACAAACAGAAAAACAGGCCTAGTCTTCAACAGATAACAGCAGATGCCACAGCATCAATTTATCAACTCTAGTCAAGGTATTGTGTAACGAACTGAGTTTCAATTAAGCAGTCAGTCCGCAAAATAGCGTTCATGCATATCGGTTGATTCTACAATAACAATGCACTCTTGACGACCCCAATTGCTGGGTTTTGATTCATATTATTAAGGGAAGCAGGTGTGTGGATGTACATTTTGTGGAACTATGGACGGAATCTATTGTAACCAGTTGTGCACGCAAAGCAAAACACATTCCGACATTGAACCGCGGAAATGAGATGCAGATTTTGACAGCAGTTTGTTATTCTTGAAAAAGAGGCTGCTATGATGGGTCACGTGGGAACATGGCGCATTAAAGACAATAACTGAGTTCTTCTCAAGGTGAACTTTCGCGCATTTCGATGCAACTACGCTAGTATAACAGAATATCCCGTTGATGAATTGCAGACAATTTATTGTAGAGTCAAAGGTCCGGAATCTTTAAAAAGCGGTGTCCAGAAAAACTTTTGTGGACATGAGAACTTTTATAGCATTAGTTGACCTTTGGTGCTGCAAATCTCGTCATTGCTAGCCTGGTTTCAAAATCTTCTTCTTTATTGACACTTTCCAGGTGCCTGTTGTCAGTTCAAGAATTGAAAACAAACCCTTCAAGGTAGCGTGAAATTGCCGTCAAAAGCCGAGAATACCAGCTGAAGCAGTCGCCATATCGTATTGTGAGTTTCAAACACATAATCAAATTGATCCCTTTGAAGACTAGAGATATGAAGTTCAAAGAGTAATAAAAATGTTCGCAGTGATCGTATGGCATGCCAGATAGGTAATTGGATCCTAACCAAAAGCTTCAAGATGCTGAAATATCCGAACGATTCGAAGATGGCAAACTATTTGAAGACTGTGTTTGCGATAAACAAGAAGTGAGGTTTTTATCAAGACAGAACTCGCATGGAATGAGCTATCGGCACAATGTCAAAGAATGTGGAGCTGCGCATTCTGATCACACAAACACTGCTTGGTATGTTGTGGGATTTTAGGAGCATATTTCTGGTTCATGTATATCTTGTGGGTTTAGGGTATCTATCCATCCTTAGAATAGAAGGCCTCGGAGGCCCAATGGGCAGGGGTTTACCCCCCCCCCACCTTTTATCATTAAATTCACTCGCCCCTGTTGACGATTCAATGAAAAGTACACGTTTTAACAGAGAAATATTTGTGTAATTTAGAAAACCAATTGAAAGGAAAGAGAGAGTAGTCTCGCCTCTTCGCCACTACAGGGCCGGCTCCCAATAACAATATTTCAGCACCAGTGACACAGTAGCCGGGGGACCATAGGGGCCGTGCCCCTCCCCTTCCACTCTCTGGCGAACCATACAAAAGTGTCTTTTTCACACCCAAAGTACTCTGGTGAGACCTAAAAGTGCCCCTTCCAAATCCAAAAATAGAAGTTGTTATACCCCAATTCTCTGATCTGCTCATCCCCCCCCCCCCCAGTTTAAGATGCTTCCTGTGTCCCTGTTAAGCCCTGTGATCAAGTATCCAGTAAAATCACTGGAATTCTTTTAACCTGACTTTGTATACCAAGCGTTTTTTGAGTAAAAACATACCTTTCTCTTCACTGGCGTATTGGTCTTTGAAATAGCTTCGAACTTAGACCTTATGCTGGCTGCACTGGGAGATGAATCGTTTTGGGCCCCATCAACTTCCGGTTTTTCCTCCTTGTCGGCAGCAGGATTCGGGCGGTGGTGCCTCTCCTCTCTGCGGAAAGTACGCGGGTGGCTGCGTTCTTCCTTGTGAGGCGGGGCATGATGGGAACGCTCAGGCTTGTGATTTGTGGCCGAGGCTGCCTTTTCGAATCTTGCGCGCGCAGCACCTGTCAAAACAGCAAAAAAATTGCTCAGTGAAAAAGTTGGCAATTTTAAAAAGGGACTCACCTATTTTCACGTCATCTACACCCACCATAAAAATTCTCACCGTTTTTTGGATTGAAGGGAAGGGGCTCACTAAACAAAGCCCCCAATGAGTATTCAAAATTTGTAAACAACAGACACTACGCAATTTAACAAACATACAATTGTGTAAATTTATAACCTAAAATTGAAATTCTGAGTTGGTTCCAAGCCGTCAAAAATTATCGCGTCTTAAAGAATATCACAGGAAAACAAAATGACTGTCCCGTTTCTGTCGAAAAGCTCATTCTGGAAATTTCTGGTCAACCACAAATGTTCCAGGAATGTCACAAAATATCATGATCTGAAATGTCAATCAAGGGAAATGTAACGGAGGTTTGCCCATGATGAATTTAAGTTGCTGAATCAGTAAACAGAAGAAGGAAAATGGCCACTTTAAAAATCACAAGGTACGGCCAAATAGGGGAATTACCACTAGGCTCGGCTTTATTCAACCTAGCAGGACCCCCGTGTGGCCTATGGCGTTCTCCTTCGTGTTTCTTTGCCTCGAACCTCGCTCTGATCTGAGATGGCGTCAGTTTCGGTTGCTCCTCCTCCATTTCTCCGCTTGCCTGCTTCTTAACACTTCCACGCGGAAGCGTCGCAGATTTGCGCGTTTGGCCCTCGTGTCCGGCTGCAGTCGGCTCTCGACTTGATGAAGATCTACGAATTGAAACAAACCCAGCGTTTAAGTAACTTACAGTATGCACTTTCAATAGCAGAAGTACGCGATCAGGGCCGTTGTTTGAGTGGTATGTTAAGCTGAAGGTCCTAGATTTCGCAGTCAAAAATTAGTGTGATCCCTATAAAAAACTCTTTTTAATAAGAAATGATCTTATTAATGTTATATGTTAGTCTATAAATGTTATATTAAATAAATGTTATTCTTAAACTTTCGTTAAGAAAGTTTCCAGCAGAGATGGCGAATTCGACAACTTTTTCGACAAAACCTTTATCCGGGGAAGTGAGTTTTTTGTTTTTTGTTTGTTTGTTTGTTTGTATTAATGTGTCTGTGTTTTTATCTCTGTGTGTATGTCGGAGAGGGTTAAGCAGAGCAAACATAAAGGCCGCACGGTCACTGACTGGATAATGGTCCTCGAAAAACAATAGAAGCTCCTATGACACATATAAGCCATTCTTAGCCAGGGTTAGGAGACAATGAAGGCAGGGTCCTGTACACACTGGTGTGAAAGATATAATGTCGATAAATGAACGTTAATAGTCAAATTCGGAATTTGATTATCTCTATGGATCAGCAAGCACCAAAGGCTGTATTTTATGTGCATGATTTAATAGTCTCTTTGAATGATTCCGACTTCCTGATAGCGAGCAATATCTAGACTTCATTAATAACATAACTTCGTATACAAATTCCGAAACCTTTGTCTTTCATATACCTTCTTATATACATTCACACACATAAATACCTGTTACTTATTTCTAACCTTCGCCATGATAAATTTTCAACGTATAAATTATAAAGGAAAAACTTGCAAAAATTTGTTTTTTGGCGCACTTTGTAAGTGCCAAAATCCCACATTGTTCACAGACCAGGAAGAATTATGCTAATAGGAAACATCTAGATTATTCTATTCATAGCCGGACAACGATAAATACGGGGTTGAATCTTAAGGCGAATATCAACATAAAAAAGCATAAAAAAGCTAAAGAAAAAAAAATCTTGGAAACCGTAAAACTTGCATAACGAAACACGAGTTCACGCCCATCCCACAAGCTTGAAATTTTAGTCGAAGTCAAACGCCGGTAAATTTGATGCTTAGATGAATGCAGCTGTTTGTTTAAAAATTGAATTGGCCCGTGATATGATGTAGCCAACTGGTATCATGCGAAAAAAAATTCCAACAACGAACTTATCAATCAAGGAATCCTTCCATTGATTAAACATTCATAGGGCCTAATCTAGAAGTCGTGGAAGGGCGACCGAGAAAACATTGCTAAAATTTAAAACAGCTGGTTCTTAACAAAGCTGACCACAAAGTGGAGTTATGTTATTCTGACAAAGACAGGTTTTTCGACCTAGAAATGAATAGAACCTACGAATTAAAAAAAGTATATGAAATTAAGTGTGCACTAATTTCGAAGGAATCCAATAAAACAATTCATAACGACCTTTACATTTCGAAACGAAGTCAGACCGCACATAGATACCTTCTACTTGTAGATTCTTTCTGATGAATGCTTTCGGGAAATCGTCACATAACCTCACCGTTTCGCTTAACGACAATGCATAGACTGGAAGTTCGCTTAGAAACTAAAACTGCACAGTTTTAAATGAATTAATAAGTATGAGAAACGTTCGTCCATGTCGTTCTTAAAAGATTAGCACTCACATTGTCTCTTAATATCAACAGTAAAAGGATTTGAGCATGGGAAATGAAGTTCTTTGTTCAGGGCATCAAAAGGACACTATAGTTTGAACCACGACTAAACAGAGCGATTTGCAGTAGTCATGCCAACACCTAGATAGGGTGTCAAAACCTGGTTTCATTTTACGGAATATTCCCATTCTGTGGTCACAGCATACGGGTGATAACAAATTTCGAGGCGCAGGCCACTGAGTTGGGATCCTTAAAAGAAATGACGGACTTGCTAGGATATAGGGGATAATCCACGCCCCACTGAACAAAACCTCAAGGTTAATACGTTCCGGGGCACTTAGAACATACATGGGTAGAGGAATGGCCCGCTTGATGGACCAGTGGGACATTAATTCTCTAAAATCACCGACCACTAATTACACTTTTTCGGATTCTCGAAATACATGTGTCCTCGATCCAAAATATTCTTGGCTTCGCGTCTTTCCTCATTCTAGCGTTTTATGTTCGAGGAATATCAGGCTAAATGTTTCAATGTTTGTTAATATTAAAGCAACTTTCAAAACCTTGAGTCGAGAAACTGAACATGTGCTATACCTTTAGTAGGCACGTGACTTAAAACTGAACACGTCACTTGTAAACAAGACCTTGCTATTCTGTTAGATCTTGGGTTCAATGACAATAAATTTGTCATATTTCCCCTAGTAATCAGCGACTTTATACAATAGGGCTAGTCGCAGGTACAAGCCATGCCCCTTTTAAACTGCCCCAGCGTCCCGCGGCCCAGACCTTCATCAGAGACAGAGCTTTATTATTTAGAAGCTTGTAGTTTAGGCGTCAGTACCACAGCACCGGTTTGAACATGCAACCTTATACTAGTGTGGACACAAATCAGTCTTATATGCCATCCCCCCAGAACCCTTTAGTGTGCTTCGAACTGCAACTGGCTATTTATCTTGTCAGCTTTCAGTCACTCTGTAGAGTGTCGTATCAGAGTCCAGAAAAACTGACGGCTCCACGTCTGGGAGGAAGGTTCTGCCTGTCAATGTCATTATTTTGGGAAGGTTCATTCGTAATCTATATTTTAAAAATGAAACTGGTTGTAAGTGAGTTTTTGTTTAGAGCTGGTAATGAGGAGGGTTTGAATTTTAAAACTTGCAGCCGAAGGAAGGTTATAACTTGTTCTGGACTCTGTGTCGGACGAAACAGTACTTAAGTATGTAAAGTTGTGTTTCCGCTGTTTCTCGCTATTGTGAAACTTCATATTCATTATTATCAAGTCCAATGAAGTTTGCATAGAATGATTATTTACTATTATTACGATAACTTTTCATACCAAGTCCCCAACACAATCGCTGCACTGAAAGAGAGGTAGATTAAAAAGGACGACATCGAATAAAAACACTATTGGACAAAATGCCAAGGAACAAACCTCGGTTTGGATACTGGCGTTTCGGTGGTTGTTGCTCTGTTCTTATTGAACTCCTTTCTCTTTTCGTCCGTACTGGCCGTGGCAATAGTTGAAGCTCTTCCCTTGGCGGCAAATGTAGCCTTCTTTTCAGTATGAGTGGCAGCACTTCCATGCGAACCCTTCCTAGTCCTGTGGGCATCCCCCTTACCATGTGAAGCCTTCCTCTCTCTTGCTTGGTCATCCTCCCGGCCGTGGGAGCCCTTCCTATCCCTCCCAACTGCAGTCTTTTCCTCCTTTCCATGTGAACCAGCTCTTGTTCGCCCATGTGTCTCCTCGTGACCGTGCGAGCCTTTCCTGTCCCTCACTGTCCCATGCTTTCCTTGCACGTGATCACCAGGACCGTCACGTGGTTTTTCCTCGTGTTTCTTCGAACCAGACTGCCTCCTTGCTCTTGCCGTTGAATCAAGTTTCGGCTTTGCAGCATCAATTTTCGGTTTCTCTTCCTTTCCTGTTCCCTTTGGTGCTTCATGTCCATGGTGAACCCGTCTCCTCCCCTTCGGACTCCCTTTGTGCTCTTCTTCCTTCTTGGCCGCATCGCCCCCCTGATCTGTCTTCCCCTTTTCTTCCTCTGCATGTCTTACCCTCCTTTGTCTTCTAGGGCTATGGCCTTTTGAGGCCTCCTCTTCAACTTTTTCATCCTCTTTCTGATGCTTCTCTTCCTTCTCACGTTCTAGTTGCTCCTTTTTGACCCTTGAGATTCTCAGCACCCTCTTTTTGTGTTTTTCGTGCTCTTCTCCATCCCTACAATAGCATCAAAACCAAAGTCAGGATAGAGTGGGAAAGCTGTATGAGGCATTCAAGATAATAAACTAAGAGCACTTCTAAAAAATGAAGTGGCAAGTTCATGGTTGCTTACTGATATGTTTCATTATATAAATCCCATTAAAAACTATGATGTGTTGCATACAGAGTACATTTTAGTAGAAAAATGTCTCTCATTTCAAGAAACACAAGGTATTGAGGTTGCCTCCGATTAAACTGGATGATAGCTACAATGCAAGGTATTCTAGAGACACATAAGACAAACAGTAGCTTAGAACAGGAATAGTATTTGAATCATGAACAACCAATGACACCATATCAAACAAAAGAGGGATGGGAAGAAAGACATGTTTCAAGCAAAAGAAGATAAGAGTATAATAAAGAGGGGTTTTCAGACCATGAGATGAAGATCAAAATTCAACAATCAGCATTGAAAAATTTTGGGATTTTAGGCTTTGGTTCAAAGCATTCTAAGCACTTAAGCCACAAAGCAAAGAGCATAATGCACTTTCAATTGACAACCATTTCTGCAAGCTAAAGCTTTAGAATTAATCTCAGTATTCAATGGCATGAAAAGTTGGCTACATGCATTGTATTTGTGAGGAATTCTAAAAAGAGCTTGCTATTCATTAATTCGAGTTGATAAACAAATACAGAAGAATAAATGGGGTTAACATGGTGAAATAGCATGGAAAGTGCTAAAAATTTGACCATAAAAATGAGTGCAGTCATCTAGCTAAAGTATTTTCTAACAATGAGATTAAAAACAAACTGTATATAAAAAATAAAAGTGATTTAGATCTTATTCCTATAGTTATTTAGGGGAATAATGATAAAAACAATTATGCACAATATTTACTGTTTTTACAAATACTTACATCTACATTGATTAATCTCCTGTTCCTTTTAGGGGTGGAAATTTTGGTGCAAACTTTGTACAGATTTTTCAGAAGTAGTCATCTCAAAATAGATGCATAGAGTTTTTTTTATGAAACAAAATTTTTCTTGCTTCTGAAAGGATCTGTTATGTGGGGCTACCAAAGTAAGACTAACAAATGCTTCTGATAATATATGATAAGGCAGTTAGTCCTGTCAGTAAGATACAAAGAACAAATTATGCAAAAAAACGAAATGGTAAAAAGAGAATTTCATGGACTTGGATAGCTTGGAATCCAAATATCTTTAAACTGGCTCGTCAAATGCCAAATGGCTCAAGGGTTGCATTTAGTCCTTTTTGTCAATTAAAGGTACCTGCCATATATGACAATTGCAAGCCTTGCTGAGCAAATATTTATTTCCAATCTTTAAAGCCTTAAACATGAGTGAAACCATCTGTAAAGTTGAATTTTATAAGTAGATTTTAACGAAACTCTGTCCCAACTGTCCCAATAACTTTATGAATCTCTACATGGAAGTGGATATAGTTCTTGATGAAATTCCAATACATACAATAGAAGGAGCTGCAAATATGTAGTTTTTGATATTTGTATTTCAAAAAGAAGAACAATTCTTGTGTGGTACAATGCCTCATGACTGCAAGAAATAGTGAAATGCTGATTTTAGAATATGTTTTTTCGAAAAATACTTTGCAAAAATTATCATTCCTTTGTTTTTTGCAATTTTGAGATTTTCAAAAGACATTGGCCTGGGTTGAGGGAGGAGTTGAAATGCAAAATTGCATGGGGCCTTTCAACACTTGCTAAGTTTTGTTAAAAATACATGGCTTTCAATCCTATTCACGTGGTCTGGCTTTGGCAAACAAGCTTATACTGCAGCCATGTCAAGCTTGGAGGCCTGTGTTGCAATTCAGGCCCACTGACAAATAAGTCTGGAACAGCAAAAAACCTCCTACGAGTCTTTTCTTGTAACTTCCTTGTTTTCATTATCAATTATTAACGAGTAGTAAGACAATTGCCAGACGCAAGCTGACCGACTTGTGCACACGTGTTATTGTCCACTTCCACAGTTGTCCCTAGACACTTTGCAGTTGTAGAGCCTCGAAGAAAGGCCTGTGCAAATAAAGTTGAGATACAGAGGAAACGAAAAGGGCGCTGTCGCATGACGCTAAAGATAATCACACAAAGCCAACGCTAAACGGTTATTAACGCACTTTTGCGTTTACTTTGACCATAATTCGTTTGTTTTTAAAGCATACTTCTCTTTGTTCGTGGCATCCTCGTCGTGAGTTTCTGTCTTCCCGCATTCTGCCTCCATTTGCTTCAGGTAGTCCTCGACAGCAATATCACCTCCACCATCAGGACTTAGGCCCTCGTCGGTATCTTGCTGTGCTTTCATCTTTGCTAAGAATGCTTCCACTGTTAGGTCTCCATCTTCTTTGTTGACAATTTCAGAGCCTTCCTGTTGCTCTTTTTGTTCATTTTCCATTTCTTTCAAATATTCCTCAACAGTTTTATCAGCCGGGTCACCCATTTTTGTCGAGGCTGGTGCTTGCTCCGATGCACTCCTGTTTGCAATCGCCTCTGACAGGTAGTCCTCAACACTCATATCCATACTTCAAATAAATCTAAAATATATCTATTGATTTACCTTGACTTCGCAAGCAAATATTTCCTTTTTGATGCAAATGCACAAAAACAACGCCAGAAGTTGGATAGTGAAGGTGGAGTGATATTGCAAGCGGAAAGGGTGTCATAAGGGGCCACAGAGAAACGAGGGAAAATTGAAACGGAAAAAGTTGGTGGGCGAAAGGGTGGGGTTGGTTGGTTGCCAGAACTCATTCCTATTTTTGTGTTTTATTTGGAAGAAAAGAAATGAAACGCAAAAGCAACGCTATATAAATTAATTGATTCTATCTAAGAACCAATTTTTTCCCCACTTTGCTTTAGTTTTTTTTTATTCAAAGTGTCCTGTCCGAGCGAGTCTTGATAACTCTCTGGTCTGGATAAAATGTTACACGTAAAAGCTCTCATCCTTTGCAAATATTTGCTCGCTTTCACGTCATGAAATCAAAAGAATTTTAATCCTTTGGACTTAACAATGACCTCTGGAGCATCCAGGGCCATCAAAATAACCGAACATCCCACTAAACAATTATGACCTGCGTTATGACCGTGGGTGTGGTCTTCCATTATAGTCGAAATAAATGCAAGCTTCTCAATGTTTCATTTAAAAGCCAAAAACTTGTAATAAGGAGTATTTGTGATTCGTTGTATCGTGGGTATTTTAAGAGTCATAATTGCAAAGAAAGAGGAGGTTGTCCAGCTCTGACGAGAAAACCGTGCAATTTAAACATTCTCCTACACCGGAACGTAGAGAAAATCAGTGTCTCAAAAAGTGGGAGAAGAGCGGACAAAACAGAAAAATCTGGTGCCATGCTAGCATGCAAGCCTTTCAATTATTAAACGTGACAGCGAAACTCTTAGCTATCAGCTACTGGTTCAGAAAAGCATAGATTAACCTTGCTTCTTTTATGGTAGATTGATAGTATTCATTAACCCTTGATTGATCTCTCACGGGCTGTTTGGAAATGAGACAGCATTTAAGCACCTACGATTTTGCGAAACCGGACATTTGGTATGATTTTTCTAGAGAAATAGAACTTCATATGTAAATAGCGAGATAGATAAGACACAATTAAATTTGTGGTTTTTGCAGCTGTCTTTTTCAGTGGAACGAAAGGAAGTCAAAGTAGAATTGTTTCTTCACATAGTATTTTCATTTCGCTCAAAATGGCGGATGACCTCAAGTTTATTGTTCAAGTCCGAGCTGCAATAATAAGCCTAACATTTCATTGCACAAGTTGGGTTACAAAGAGCAATGCAGTTGTGTATAAAAACCATTCTCAGTGATTAAATGAGACATCAAATGAGGCTTTTACATCAATATCATTGCCATCATCAACATCGTCAATTATTAACTCTATAATTTCTTCTTGGGCCATGTCGTCTTCTGAAATCAAACATTCAGAAGGGTCGACTTCATCCCTTTGATTACCAACGGCATGTTATTTTGGAATCGGATTATTTTGAGAGGGCTAAATTGAGAGGGCGGCTTACTTCATTTTTCTTTTAAAAGGGGGCTAATAAGATAGGGGAGCTTAAAAGAGAATTTACGGTAGAAAAAGGTTGCACTCTTTCAGGAGATATGCACATGACCGTATTCGAACATCGACAATCTTCGTGAACCCTCGGTAAACTAGGAGAGAAAACGCGATATGTATGAAAGCCTTGGCAAACAGACCCGATTTGCATGAACTACAGAGCTTTCTCGTACTCGCACTCCTCCGTAGCGATGGAGTCGATGATGAATTAGAATTCCATCCCTAGCAACATGATCAGCATGATTAAAGCACAGTTAATTCTTGTTTAGGTTCAGTTCGAATGCAGATGCAATCAACCCAAGGGGAAAGTTTGGATTCAACTCGTTTTGTGATGGGCCTAAGAGTCTTGTTCAAACGCAGATGAAGCACATAGAGAACACAGAAGAGAGCATTCTTTACAGCTATTATTTTCTGAAGCAAAGCAAAAATATATCTACTGATGTAAATAATGTATAAAATTCATTCAATGCAAAGCTATTATTGTTCTATTAGACTTCTGTAAAATGTATATCATAGAGTGTATTATGCATAAGGTGGTATGGGCTGTTAAGGTGGGGCGATATTCGTGATATAAAAAATTTCATTGTCATTACGTGGCTCCTCCACAACAAATATTACATTTCATAATCATCAAAATAATTGTCACTTGACTACAATCATTTCAGTATCAAAAATGAATCGCCAATATTTTGGGCAAATTTATGTACATCATTAGAATGAATGGTGAAATTTTTAAACTGCAGTTTGTGTCAGCAGTGATAAGTCATATATATGTAGAAGCAAAATGTCTAAGGGCCTGCCCTTGCGAAGGATGTAATAACATAATGAATAGCAGAAAAATTATAAATATAATAACAGCGAAAGAGATGTGGAATATATTGCAGAAGACACGGCTAAATAGCATCCATAGCATAAAGTTTAATATGAAGTCAAATATCCCTCTATACTATTTTTCACCAACCGATTAAAAGCATTTTTCAAAGAGAATATGCTAGAGGTGACCGTCTTTAGTTAATATGGTTGACAAAAATTGGAATAGAACTTATACCTTGGAACGATGTTAATTCATGGTTTCTTGGAGAGGATGAGCGAAGGGTCTTTCATTGTTAGAAGTCTGAATACATAAATGTCTGTTATTAGTGACAGGAGAAACGAGTTGATATATTGACTGGTAGAAGAGACTTTTGTAACGTTTAGAGGTTCTAAGAAACTATGGTTGCATCAAAAGGATCCTTGAATATGTGATCCTAGAGATTTTTGGGCCTAGAAAGCTTGTGCATTATAGATGTGAAAAAGACGGACGAGGGAGCATTTGTGCATTTTATGGTGGAACATTGGCACGAGCAATTATGAAGTAAGTGTTTCTCTACAGAGCGTTTGAAAAGCATATAAATTTTTCAAAGTATTTTAAACCTAGCTAGAGACTACAATTCTAGGGGTAATGGGGTTGAAAATTACTTTGGCTGATGAAAATATAAACACTGCATGAAAATAGAGGTAATTTGTATTTATAAAATATTAAAGCATCAAGATTGGGTCAGTAAGAACTCAACACAATTTCACGTGTTCTACACATTCGTAACCCAACTTTTGTGTTATTTTGCCTTTTCCAGTCCCTGCCGGTATTTACAGCAAAGCGAATAAATGGCTGGAGATTGTGAGGAATCTTACTCGGTAACGGCCAGCACCAGAGCCACTCTTGAAGGTATGTAAACCTAGAATACAAAATATCAAAAGACTTGGTGCTAATATGAAAAATGGCTAATTAAAGTCAATGATGACAAGACAAGAGTGTCTGATGGCAAATTATCAAGTTTTAGAATAGTCTACAATCGAAAAGCGGTGAGCGTCAAACAAGAAGAGCTGAAACAATGCATGGCAACCAAAAACGGCGTATGCTTAGTTTAACTTCAGCTTTGTAACGAAAACATGTAAACACCGCAGACGAAACGCAGGTAAAGCGCAGGCCAATGTCACCTAATGGCCTAAACGCATTTTCATGGCATTTTCATGGCATGTCATTAAACGCATTTTCATGGCATGTCCTTTTCTTTTGATGCTATTTGGAAAGACACTTAGACGCTAAAATAGGAATTCTACAGAAAGACAAAACATAAAAATTCAGGCTTTTTTAGATACAAAGCAAAGCAGATGCGAGAATAAGTTGCTTAAGAAATTATTATTAATGATTTAACGGATATGTTTATAAATAGGAAATTTTTTAGTTCGATTAGTGATTAACAGTACTCGCTATAGCATTCAATGTAGACTTATTTCTAGACTATTTGAAATTCCAGAATAACTGTGAAACTAAAAATTTTCAGGTTGATAAAAACTTGTATATTAAATTAGAAGCAACGATAGTCCAAGTACTTATTTTTCAAGACCCAAATTGCTTCTGTAGAGGGATTGGTCGTTGGTGTGTCACATATCACCTGCAAGAGATGCTACGAACAGAAATTCGAAACGACAAACAAGGCAGATGTGTATTCGTACCCGTAATGAATAATCTCTGTTGTCGTGTTTGAAGTCTTCGGTGAAATAATCGCAATTCGGATCCACCCTATTATGTCCACTGTACTTGGCTTCATCTGTATTCAAAACAATCTTGTACCTGAAATTGTGCGTCAAGGTATACAGAAATATGAGAGCGTTCATAGACCGAGAGGGCGAATTTGTGGCCAACTTAGACCCGTTTGTCTGTTGTCAACAGTTGTCCTCGTGTACTATAAATGTTCTTCTGTTAATGTGTTTGAATCCAAAGTTCTTCCTGCCTAAATTTGGGTTCCCCTTCCACGCTTTATTTAACAGTATTTGCGGAGAGCTCGATGAAGAGCCAACAAATGAAAACCCTTCCAAGTAGTTACATCATGGTTTAAAATGTAAGTGTGAGAAACATCTGTATAGAGCTAGCTAAAAATGAAACCTCTATGAAACGAGCTCCATCTACATAATTTCGTGAAAATTAATTATCAAATGTACCAGAGAAGTGATGTTACTTCTATCGGTGCTAATGTCAAGCGTCTTAAGCATTTGCAGTAAATATATTATTAGTTTATGTATAAGCACTATTGTATACCCCATGGTTGACAGTAGACAGATATACAACAAAATACCTTTAATAAATAACGCTCAAATGATCGATTAACTATTTCATATTAAATATAAAGACTTTTAGTATTATTCTATCTTCGTCGTTAATTCATTCAAAGTATTCAATTAATGAAAATAATAACTTCTAGCCACTAATGAATACCCCATTGTTGACATTTGTAGGCCAGGCAACAAAATATCTCTAATACATAACGATCAAATGATCGATTAACTATTTCATATTAAATATAAAGACTTTTAATATTATTCTATCTTCTTCGTTAATTCATTCATAGAATTTAATTAATGAAAGCTATAACTTCAGCCTAAAATCACTTATTTCTTATACAAAGGGCTCCATCTGAAGAGGATACTTTCCGTGTGTATTGGTTCCAACTCGATAATCTGCAAAACTCTTAGTTGGGTGAAAATTGAAGATCCAAAGAAGTCTCCCTCGCTCGAAGACAACCACTTTGTCTCCTTCATCTTTTTTGCTGATATAGGCCTATATAACAAGAAAACATTGCAGACTAAATGATAAATTGGTATTCACTTGTTAAGTTGTGGTAAAGAACGTGGGGCAAATGCCACATTAGGGAAAGAATTCCGAAAGGGAACGCAAAGAGAAAAGCACTTCAAAAGTGCCTTTTTATTAGAGTCCTGAACTTTAAGCGAGTTTCTCTAAGCAGGCTCCGACAAAGAGATTTTGACAGCTGCTTTTTGATGCAGGAAATCCATCCAAACGACGGGCGCCCTAGTGGTGTGGGGGCAACTCGGGGACAATGCGGGGAAATTTAAATGGTCTATATACTGGAATCGAAATGTTTTGCGTCAAAAATACATTGAAAGTAAGTCCTTTCTAATCCGCATTCACAATCATGGACGATTCCTTTTGCTCTCATCATGATCACGACCACACTACGTTCGAAGGAAATTTTTAGCGCAATAAGCATACGGTAAACAAACTTTCCAACCATAAGTGCTCTTTCGATATAGCAAATTACAAAATAATAGCAAACAGATCTGTATTGCTACAAAGGGTGAAACAACTATCATGCAATCGTTTATTTTAAGAACAGTAGTCTACACGTGCCCTGTTGTTCAACTTAAGGCCATTTTCAATTTTCGTGTTGATGTGAAATGTATCATGGGATAATGAGGGACCGCAAAGCAGCATGGGCTCTATGAAAATAACTGGAACTATCCAAGTAGAACGTTGAGGAGAACTGACCTGCTGTGATGCGAGCCAAGGAAAGTTGTTCTCTAAGTGCTGCATGTCCTTATCGAATTCGTTGAGAAAGCGATACCTCAACAACTCGTCATGCACGAGATGCCACTGACGTCTGGCGTGGTGGTAACTGTCGTCGTTCCCTTTTCTGGGGAAGTCCAGCCATTCTGGATGTCCAAATTCATTCCCCATGAAATTCAAATAGCCTTCTCCGCCAAGGGCCATTGTGATCAGCCTGTTGAAATTTCACATATATTGAATGACACAAGCATCAATTCTTGCTCTCATTCGTGCTTGCAAATTACTGTTTTTGGTAGAAAGCGAGACGCTGTATTTGACACCTCTGTGACAAGCCAAATTCAATACACACACTGGTACTATACGCACATTTCTTCGATCATTCTCCTATTATATTAAAGATTTCATGAACTGGAATATTGTTATATTTCCTATGTTTCCATAAACACATAAGGAGAAAGCAGATAAACAATTGAAAGAAATATAAATAAAAACAGAACAAAAATCAGAAGATGAAAATTATGAAAAATGAACAATTATTTATTTGCACTAGGAAATCTCGGTAGTTTCTATCTGGCAGCTTTTTCCAGTATTTTCTACCATCCGGCTTTTATCCGTAAGTAGCTATCCCCCGGTAGTTCATATCTGACATGTTTCTGTCCGGTAGTTTATATCCGGCAGTTTCTATCCGGTGGATTCTACAAGCCGGCTTTCATCCGTTAGTTGTTAACCGGTTGTTCATATCTGACATGTTTCTGTCCGGTAGTTTATATCATCCAGTAGTTTCTGTTCGGTAGACATAAAAACAGCAGTAGGCCAATAAAAAAGCTTGCCAAACGACTTAGGACATGGTGCATACCTTATCATCTTGTGCAAGGCAATGCCCCGGTCGATGACCATTGTGTATTCCGTTACAATGGACATGTTCGTATACATTTCCTTGTCCATGAGCCAGAAGGCCAGAGTCTTGTCACCAACCAGCGCTTGATCGTGGCTTTCTGCATAGGCTATGGTCTTTTCGCCATGTCTCCTGTTCGTCAGCGTATGCACGATGTGGCCCATGTTCCAGTGATCGTCTTCCTTTTCCTTCAGAAGCTTGATCCAGTTGTCCGGTATGGCCATACCAAGTCTGTAGTCAAACCCCACACCACCTTCGTCCACTGGCCGACACAGTGCCGGCATTCCACTGACATCCTTAATGGGGAAGAACAGTTAAACCATAGCAGTAAACTACTAACATCACTCTGCATCTACCAGCCTATACAACACTTTGGGGGAGGCAGAAGAAGAATTGGAATGTCACTGAAACATCCAGCCTAGCAGTCTAGGAAACTCTTTGGAGGGAGGGAGGGGGGGGTGGTACAATTGTACTGTCATCAAAACATCCATCAGGGGAACCAAGCTTACTAATTGCAAGCCATAACAACTAACAGATAACATCGTGAGCCTAGCAGCCTAGGAAACTCTTTCGGGGGAGGGGCGGGGTGTAGTTGAGTCAGATCATTAAAAAACCATTACGAAGACCAAGCTTGCTGACTTCAATCTTGAGTACAACTGGTAAAGTTCTGGGAAACAAGAAAGCTGCCAAATGATTTCAATATCACCACCAGTCCTTGAAGTGAAAGACAGGCTATACGAGAGACCTAACAACTCCAGCAAGGTAGTTTAGAAATGGTATCCAGTAGAGTGCTTTTTGAGTATTGCATAACAAATATACCTCTGCAATCGTTATAACATTCGGATACAAATCATGCAGCATGTGATTTGCCAACTGCAAGTAGTTAAGCGCCTCCGTATCCACGTGGACCCCGAAGTACTCCCTGTAGTCGCCGCTGAAGCCCTGTCCGCAGCCATGGTCGTGGTAAAGCATTGACGTCACACCGTCAAATCTGAAGCCATCCAACATGTACTCGTCCATGTAGTATCTCAGATTCGACAGGAGAAAGCGCAGTACCTCGTAACTACGAAAAATTGAGCATTTCAGGTTCGATAACAGAGGGGTACTTCGCAACTACGAACAGATTTAGCGTAAGTACCTCGTAACTACGAAAAATTGAGCATTTCAGGTTCGATAACAGAGGGGTACTTCGCAACTACGAACAGATTTAGCGTAAGTACCTCGTAACTACGAAAAATTGAGCATTTCAGGTTCGATAACAGAGGAGTACTTCGCAACTACGAACAAATTTAGCGTAAGTACCCCGTAACTACGAGAAATTCAGTATCGATCCCTTGCAACTATGAGAAGTTATCTCAAGCAATAAAACAAAGGACTTGTGCTACCTACCTGCTATAGTCAAACAGTCTGCTGTCCCAAAGAGGGTGATACCCCCGGTGTCCACTGTGAAAGAAACCAGCATCCGAGCCGTCGAACTGGTTCAGTCCATCCAGAACATTCTTGCAGGCGTGGCTATGCACAATGTCTAACAAGACGACGATTCCGTGTTTGTGACACTCGTCAACCAACTCCTTAAATTCATCTGGAGTTCCAAAGCGGCTGGGAATAGACACAAAAATTCAGGCAGTGTACAATGTACGGACTGGAAATCCACAGCTTGTTTGAACATACGCTTAACAGAGAATCAACACAAAGGAATTTAAGAGGTGTCTAAATGAACTTGCATTAGGCTACTGGAACACAAAACCAGTATATATATTCTGGATCCATGATAAGCATTAATACTAACTCACGACTTAGGCACCATGACGTCACAGGGGCCTGATGTGTGAAACGGTGTAAGTTGGAGTTGTTGTGAATGTAGATGGGTGTGGCGGTGGGTGGGTAAGTGGGTGTGACAGTGGGTGTGGTGGTTTGAGTGGCAGTATGAGTCAATGTTGCAGTAGCATTAGGAACAGTCCACGCAAAGTATCATACTTGCTGTTACTACTAAGGTAATTTATACTTATGCTTGGCTGTTATTATTTGTATGGTGTGCATGTTGAATGTGGTACTAAGGTCTCAGATGGACTAGTTATGTTTTCAATTCCTTTCTTGGAAATAAAAACATGATAAAAGTAAGCTTTAATCTAGAGAAGGTGGACCATACTAATGTGATTAGTTATCAGAAGTGTCACAATTTTCAATTATAGCCCCTACAACTGTAATCAATTGAATCAAAAATGCTTGAATTTTAAAAATTCTTTGAAAAACATACAACAGATTCTTACCTTGAAGGTGCAAAGAAACTTGTCACTTGATACCCAAACGAGGCATAGTATGCATGCTCCATGATTGCCATTATTTGGACGCAGTTGTAGCCAAGATACAGTATATGGGGAATCACCTTCTCTTTGAAATGTGTGTAGGAGGCTACCTTGTAGTCTTCTGAGGAGATTCCAACATGTGTTTCGTAAATGCGTAGGTTGTCTACATTCCCTGGTCTTGAGAACTGCCATGTGTGGCTCTTCACTGGATTCCAGTACACAGGCTCCATCAATTTGGTCTCCTTGTTTTGCACCACATAGGTGGCCCATGGAGATATTCTTTCCAGCTCACTTCCTCTCTTGTCTTTTATTATCAACTTGCATGGTAGAAAAATTAAGCTGTCATAGACATCAAACAGTAAATTTATTAGTGACTGCATCAGCTAACATGAATAAAATGCTTTAGCCTACAAAATATCATTAGACTAGTTTAAAAAAAACAGAAAATGTATACTAGGCTCTGTGACTTTCCAAAGCTTTTAAAGATTCTATTATATATAAAGGTTTTAAGGTTTTTAAGATCATTCTGTAACTAAGCAGTAATAACTATCAAACATACTATATTTGCATTATCTTTATATTTTTTTCACTCTTCCAAAGAATTGACATTTTGATGTTAGCCAGATAAAAATACATTAAAAAACTATATATTGTGTAGGAACCTTTTTCAAATTAATAGTCATGCTAAGAATATCATAACATGCATAACAGAAACTTAGTTACAGCCACTAAGAATATATCTTTCATGTCATAAAAAAATAGCTATTAAGCTTTATTCTGTTATGTCTCGTTCATTTAAACTTAGGCCCACTTCACTCATGCTATTTTCCTTGCTTATTCACTTGGCACACTCATTTCCACTTTTTTTCTTTATGTCATCAATACCATTTTATTCATCTTAAACACCAACTAGCACTAGCAATTCATTTCATGATGCCTTATGTGATCACCTATTGATATTATTGACATTTATTCAAGCATTTAGTTAATTTAAGTTTATTCAGTTATCTTGAGCACAGATGAAGTCAACATGCGCTCTTTCTAATACTCCTCTGACTCTGAGCTCTCTGCTTGTCAATTAAAACATGAGGCAAAATAAATGTTGAGAATTCAACAATGCAGCTAAGTAGGAACCAACACAATCGACATCACTGTTCCTAATCATTTTGCATTCTACAGATTAACAAGTCTTGAAATGTACCTTGTACATTGATCCATGCTTTATTGGTTCAGTGCCAAATTCCTTGTCAGGCAAAAACAATTCCCAGACGCCAAACTCTCGCTTTGTTAGTGGATGTGAACTTCTGTTCCATTGATCTAAAATATTGCATTGAAATTCATTTGCTAACTAAAACAAAGCCTGGGAATATTTAGCTTCTAAGCAGTGGAAACAATGCAGGATTAACAGATCTAATGATCTGCAAGCATAAGCCAGAACATTGGAAACATATTACCCCTTGCAAATATTACACATTATAAAACAACTAGTCAATGAAAAGTATAGAAAGAAAGTTGAGGCATACTAAATTCTCCAGTGAGAAAAACAGCAGTTGCTGCAGGGCACCATTCCCTACAAAGAATTCCATTCTCTGCTCGCCTTAGGCCGTATCTTTGATAGGACTTTGTGAAGTTCTCCATTCCCCCTTCATGCTTATTGATTCCAGCAAGAAATGTGTTCATCACAGAGTATCTGTATTTACATTATGAAATGTATCAATGTTTATCAGCAAAATGATTTAATCAAAAATATTCTGCTGAAGACAAGGAGGGAGTTTACGTCAAAAAGGGGCATTAAATATTGCAGCTTTTCTTTGCACCTTTTCTGCTACCCATACCTGATATGTCTAATATGTCTATTTATGGCTTTTCTCAGAAGTATATCTAAAAGTCCCCTAAACAAATCTTCCATAAACTATAAAATAAACTAATAAACTAATAAAACCATTCTTCAGCTTTCCCAATATTACAATCTTCTTTTGGTTATATGGAGAATCAAGCTTACCTGATTTATTAATATTATCATTTTTAGTTGGGCAAGTTGTTTAAACATGCCCTTCAATAACTTTAAGTTCAATGCCTTTCCCTTTCAAAAGGCCCATGGCTTTTAATGTAGGTAGTTCAACATTCAGATCTTAAGAAAGCTACAGTAGTAAAAAGTACTAAGAGCTAGCCAACATTTCATACCTTCTCTCAATCTCATGTTTAAAGGGGCAAAGGTAAGGATCTAACTCCAGCAAATGCTTTATCTTTGGAACAACTGACATCTCATTTGAATCAATGTTCTCTTCTTGAGAACAATCCATCTGAAAGTGAAAATCCTTATTGTTGAAAAAGTGATTGCTTTGGAGAAATATCTTTCAGATCTCCATTAGGAAACCCAGGATAAAAGATAATCCACCAACAGAACAATAAGGAAGCAATATTAGCCACAGGTCCTCAAAAAATATTTCCTGGTTTTTGTTTGGTATGGCAAAAGCACAATTAAGTCATTATAGCACTGTAAAATGCATTTTCAGTATAGCTTAACTTTGGAGAAGAAAATTAAAAAAACCCAAAAAATGCAATTAACATAATGATGTATATATTTCAACATCAGGAAAAGAAGAGAGAAAAGGAAAATTAGGCTTAAGTGTGCAAAGCCAAACAAAGAAAGTACATGCATCATGATCAACAAATTGTTTCTATTAATAATGGTATAACAAACACCAATCTTCTCCTTACAATGTATCCTAAATCATGGGCATTTAGAACAGCTGAAATGTGGTACATTTACTATAGGTTTTGTTTTGCCAGCCAAGAAGTGGGCACATATATTGAAGGGCATTCGCACAAGTTTCCAAAGTTGTTTTCTACACAGTCATTGGTAGTTTTGAGGGAGTATAACGATAAATCATTAACAGAAATGCATCAATCAACAATTGAAATATCCAGACTTGGTCTTTGTCAGTTATCTTGTACGTCCCCGGTACTTCAAGGGACTGTTTTGGATACATAGCAGGCAAAAAAGATTGTCAGCTCTGTGAGCTGTTTAAGTGCACTTAATCTCAAAGAATTAAAAGGTAGGGGTGCACGTTCCCCTATTCCCCATAGATCCCGCGTCTAGACTTGAGTTCTTCTGATTGGTTGGTAAATTGCAAAACATTGGATACATTTTACCCCGGGTCACGCCCATTTAGGCCCCTAAGTTAGATAAATTTTTGCATGGCAATGGCGAACAGTAACGGATGAATCGTTGAAGGCAAGAGATCTTTTATTTAAAGACTTCATTCCCACTGGCAAGGCAAGACAGCAGACATCAGATTATCGGGCTAACCTCGGATTATCAGATTACCTCTAACCTCGGGTCACTTTTCGAGCATATAGCAACCGTAGAAAATACTGGCTTGTTGCTAGCTTGAGAGACATTTTAAAACCAAAAACGCATATAAGTGTTAATAAGCAAGCAATTACAAACTTTTTGATCACATACCACTTAAAATCTTGTTTAGTTTATTACTTCGGTTCTCTTGTCCACACAAATCGTGGAGGCTGTCTGGCCTCTTGCTAAGCTGAATCTAATACGAGGTTAAGGCCGACTCACTGATCACCCAACATAATCATCAACTCTAACCCTAACCCTAACCATTACCCTAACACTTTACTTGAAATGATTAATCATACTAGTTTATGACTGTTAATCATGCTTATTCATGACTATCAGGTCGAGTAGTATGGAAACTAGACAATTCCGACTCACTGATCACCCAATATAATCATCATTATATATTACAAATTGCTGAAGATAAAGCAAACATTGACCAACGCACTTTCTCGATGTATTTGTTAGTAGGGTACTCGTTAAAAGCTCTATTTGTCATCATACGTTCGTATATAACGGCAACCAAGCAAAAAATTCATGAAAAGTAGAATGCATCAGAAGAATTTTCACTCTAAGACAACACTTTCCAACTTCTTTAAATTTATAATTTGTGGTTTAAGATTTTACAAAGAGAGATCTATGCTGAATAATTATTTTCGAAACATTGTCAGAGATAATTTCAGATACTAGAGCCTTTAAAAACATTATATAGATGCATAACACAGAATATGGTCACTACATACAACTGTGAAATAAAAATCTTTACCGAAATGTAAGAAAACATGAGCTAAAAATTGAAAAGAGTTCTAACTAAATTCAGATGACTAGCTAACATACGTTCATTTTGACATCGATACAGCAATAATATTGACACCACAGATGAATACTTGCCATAGAAAGATATAAACAAATGTTATTCATAAGATGACGTTACATGTCAAGCACATTCAGGACTTAAACATTAATCAACCTGACTTTTGATAAGCTTTCGCTCTATCCAATTCTTAGTTCAATTTCAATCGACAAATGATTGATTGGCTTAACGTAAATCTTCAAATTAGACCCCCCCCCCCCTCCCCCTTTAAAATGCTTCTCTGGCACTGAAGATGCTTTGGAAGTAAAAAGCATAAAGGCCCAAGTCCAAATGTACCAAAATGCTTCTCTGGCACTGAAGGTGCCTTGGAAGTAAAAAGCATAAGGCCCAAGTCCAATTTTTGTACCAAAATCCGAATACAAGCCTCAATATGTACCCAACGTTTATAAGGGTTTTCTAAAAGGTTTTTAAAATGAGTTACATTCATGGGAGCATCTAGCAAAATTTTGGCAAGCGCCTTCTCGCTTAGAGTTACTTTTGCTCAAAATGGCCCCTCGTCCCAGTTTATTAACATTAAAAATCCATTGGATCCTAAACTATTACTATGCATGTTAAGTCCTCTTGAACATTCTTTGCAGCATCTGTCTTCGTGATTGTCCAATTGCATGGAAGTCGATTTTAAGTTGTAGTCCTTTACACCAAGACCGTTACCCTTCACCATTGATGCCGGGAATGATGACAAAGAGATCAATGTCCTTCCAGCATTAGACATAGTTGTTATGATAATGCATACCTGAAAAGGATGCAACGATATTGATTGCAAGGGCTTTCGCATTTTGCAGAATGTTTAGTTGCTATACTGTAGCTTTTTCATTGTTCATTTATTCTATCTGGTAAGTTTTCAAAGTCAAGCATTATCCTCGCATTGGTGTAAATAAAATCAGGCAACACAACCATGACCAAAACGAGACAAAAATTTTACTTAAATAAAAGTCATTCTTCTTGCCAAAAATATCCCAATTTTTTATTGATTTTAGGTGTTTTTAAATTTGACTTCGCTCTTATAAAATTTCCAAAGTCAAACTGGTTGCATGCACGATAACTCTAAACGCAATTATACTTCAACTCACATATTCACTTTGTACAGCTCTTTTGGCAAATTTCTTTGAGTTTCTTTTAATCGAATAGTCAGCCCTGCTGCTTTGAAAATCTTTACATATTGTTCATGAGTTCTACAAGGCATCAAGTTTTGCCACATCACAAATAAAGTAAACAAAAAATCATAAGGCTAAAATTCAGGTAAGGGCAGTTAGAAAGCAGAAGTAAAACATCAATTTTTGGCCTGCAGTTTGCATTAGCAGGAAGAAAGATAAACAATCTGGTTATCTGTGAAACAAAACAGTATTAGTGGGAAAATACAGAAGGTGCCATTATGGTACCCTATCACATTCAAAGGATAAGATGATTAAAGCAAAAATTGCAGTAAATGGGAAAACAATTTTGATAAAAATGAAGAGCATATTAAGAAATGTTAATTGTATGAAGAAGGTAAATCAATTGATTACCTAAATGCTTTTGAAGAAAAAGGTGATTATTGATTAAATTTAATCAATTGTACTTAAGCATGCTAGCTATTTAAGTGGAATTATTAAGAAGATGAAAGCTGAATGCCAAATTATGTTATCCAATATTTTCTACTGAAGGTAATTCATTTCACAATGGCTAGAAAAAACTGAACTAGTTTTTGCATACTTAAAGAACCTTTTCGTCCGACACTCCTCAGAGCATGCAAACGTCGGAAAATAACCAAAAGCTGACAGAATAAATAACCAGTTGCGGATCGAAAACACGGATCGAATGCTAAGACTATGTTTCCCTCCACCCAAAAGGATTGCATTCCTGCCCTTAAAAATAGTTTAGTCGTATACGAATTTTGCTGCCGATGTGAAACTAGGTATGTAGGACGCACTACTTAAAGATTGGAGGATAGAACAAAACAGCAGCATGTTCCCAAGAGCATAAGAACCAAAACCTCTGCAGAAAGAGAGCAGCCGCGTCGAAATTGTAGAAGACGCAATGCCCAAATTAATTGTAATTCGGCTATAGGATAACATCTTTTAGAGAATCCAGATCGCGCCAAAACATACAGTGACGACAATTTTCGTATAATTGGGCAAGCAAGGTTGTCTTTTCACCTAGGTGTTTTGGAGTCTGTCTACATTTCACGGGAAAATCCCTTTCTTTGTAGAAAGAAAGAGTTCGTCTTTTCCTTTAGGCTCTTCTAAAGTTAGGTTTTAAGTAACGCAGGTTGGTCAATTATAACCAATCATGCGCACTGCTTATCACCCTCTAGTGTTTCGATCCGCATCTGGCTATTTATTCGGTCAGCTCTTGGTTATTTTCCGACGTTTGCTTACTCCGAGTATGGGAATTACTTAAAGTATAGGAAAACTAGTTCAGCTTTTTCTAGCAACTGTGAAGTTTTGTACCGCAAGGCACACGTGATTCATTTCCTAAGAAATGAAGAAGTTCTGGAAGATTACCTAGTTACACTGCTATCATTGTTGTCGAAAACTGCTTCAACACCAGCGACATTATCTTTGATACATATCAAGCCCCCCTTTTTCAGGCCTTTCTTAAATCTTTGCAAGCTTATCACAAAATCATCTAAAATTTGAAAAAATAATAAAATCAGTAAATTATCTGCATCTTCCATTAAATTCTATAAGACACTATTCTCAGAGAGCATTGCTCAGAGGGCTCAAGCTGATTTCTAGTGAATCAAGATCAGCATTTTGATCCACATCCATGCAAATACCCTTAGCTTGATTATTGAACCCAAAATCCCTAGCATTCTGCCTACACATCCATATCAATAAATATGTTACCCATGTGAAACATTACTTTTAAACATTTTTTTAAAAACGGAAGCTTCAGTACACTACATTCTTCAGGCAAAAAATTGGATGAGACTAAAAATTATGTTTTCACCTTAATAACAACTTTTACAAAGAGCCTGGTTCTTTTCAACAGCTACCAGGAAAAAAATTGCTGGGAAACTACATACCATCAGTTAAATGTCCAACAACCCACTGAAACCAAATAATGTCATACAACTTTTCTCTGGGCACAAAATCCTTATAATGAAAAAATGGCAACAATATAGAGAAGTAGTCAAGATTATACTTAAAGTTGGCTGAACAAGTTATGAGACTCAAAACAATGGACATAAAGATAGTTACAAGCGAAGAATCAATCAAAAAATTACTGAAGGAAATAATGCATTGGGTGCTTATTTTAAAGAATTTATCACTGAGTAAGACATAAGCTGACTAAAGAATTCTTACTTGAACACCTTCAGGAATTAAGCTTCCAATTTTCTCTTTGTTTTCATTCTAGTAAATGTAAAGAGAAACCCAAATGCAAAAAAGATATAATTGATAGAAATATTTGAAAACCTACCAGCTAAGAAATCCAAAATTAGCAATTCTACAATGATAATTAAAAATAGTCAGAGAAAAGTGGGTAAAAAGCAGTAGCTAAATTGTTTTAATAAAAACATCTCTCAACAGCAAAGAGACTTAATTTGTTGGTTCAGGAACAATCTATAAATCAACCACTTATTTCCCCAAAAAAGACACAAATTCCTTGTAGAAATAGTAGAACTATCAGCAACAATTATCAGACGCATAACATACAAAAGAACATTTGCTGCAGACCTTAAACCTATAAGTAAGGATCACTAAAAAGTTTCTAAAAAGTGTCAAAAAAATACCTGTCAGCAAATTTGCTTCTATAGATTGAGAAAAATATTCTCTTAACAAGCCCCATACATACCAAGTAGCTGTTTGCTGCTGTAAGGAAATCTGCATTTTGTTCCAAAAGATCAACGTGATCAAACATAGGCATCAACAGATGCTTCGTTACTCTGCCAATTCCGGCACCACAATCTGGCAACAGGAGAAGCACCAAAAGTAAAGTAAACTGGAACCAATGACATAAGCAAGAAATGCAAAAACTGTTTTCATTTAATCCCTATATAGCTAGATCAGGTGTTAGTTAGTCTGATTTTCTATCATAAGAAAACAAAAAGTTCAAACTCAAAGCAGTGTACAAAAACCCTTAGAGCTTTCAGAAAAAAAATCTTAAAAAGATTAAAAATGTTGATAATTTTGTTTGAAATTATTTAGATACCTATTCCATTAAAAAACTAATTCGTGCAAATTCTCTGTGTGATAACAAACTTCAACTCAAAAAGGTAAAAAAGACAAACTACCTAGTCCTCTTTCATTTCCTGATGTCCAAATAGACTTTTTCTACAAAAAGTGAGAAATTTTTTCAATTTCAACAAAAATTATTGTTTAGTTAAAGCATGAAAATATTTTCCCCTCTTTTAGTCTGTAGCAACCATTGTTAAATGTATTCTTGTTTCCTATTGTAATCTTGTCATTCACACCTTCCATTGTATGTTTCAATAGTTAAACTGTCAACAACACCTTTGTCACATTTATTCATTTTATGTGTATACGCCCTGGATTATAGTTAGCAAGTTTTTTGTTACACTGGAGAAAAGACATACAAAACCACATCAATATGTATTACTGAATCAAAGGCCTAAGGCAGCGTAAAACAAGAATAAAGGTTGGTGAAATCATTTCAGTACAATGATTTTATTAATAGGTTCTTTTCCATGTCTAGCTATGATACAACTATTTATATCATAAAACTTAATGTTTTTGCTTTAAAAATTCTATACATCATGCCAACAAAATTGAGTTGAACTGAAATTGGAAAACTTTTCATTTATCAAAGGTTCCTCATCATCTTGGCAAACAAAATTGTAACACCCTAAAATTATCTGCATATTCTATAAAATTCCGAAAAAATTCTCTTTACATGGAATAACATTTTTTGGTTGAGTTTATGATTATTGTTTGTACCATGCAGGCCATGGAAAAATTTGATGTGGTAACCAGTCAAACATTTTAATTTTTTCAAAAGCTATGATTTGCTTTTACTATCCAGCAAGAATAGCATCAGCATGGAGGCAGTGGAGGTAAGTGATCCCTTTGTTAAGATAATAGGGGTAGCATAGAATTGCTACTTAGCTTATGCCTCAACTTCTAATCAAAAGCACCGTAGAAATGTTTCTCCTATAAAGAACTCTGTTGGGGGAGGGATGTTTAGAATCTTATTTAACAAGGTAGTTCTGAAGCCCTTATCAAATATCTGTTTTGTCTACCCTTTTAGAAGCAACCTTGTTTTGTAAAATGCATGTTTTATGTTGATTGAACCCTCACTTTAAGGGAAAGTCTCGCTAACTGTTTTAAAATATTGATATGTCTTCTGTGATTTGAGCCTCACCCTCAGGTCTGCAAGGAACTTTCTTGACGCCTCCACATCAAGAGGAGATATTCTTTCATATCCACCAAGCATACCGTCTAAATCAGCAGAAACATCCTAAAAGCAGAATTCGTCAATTTTAGCATACATTTATTTTACCACTAGCCACGTATAATACTAGCCATTTTACCTCGGTCTATAAGTGACGACGCCTCGATATTATGAATGCCTTTCGCAAGAAGGCATCTCCCTCCAGATTGTAAAACTTTAGGCGCATAGGGAGTCTAATATTATGCTAAGAATAAACTTACTTTCCAGTAAACTATTGCATCACCATACCACTTGTCTCGCTGACACATAAGATCTTTTATATCGGAGTCCATTCCAGCACAAAGCCCCGTTAGCCTCTTAAGCTCTTCTAGGATAATGAAACTAATTGCTAAAAACGGAGGAAACCAAATGGAGCTTCTATTTGTATTTAAGAATGCCAAAGTTTTGCTTTTCTCCAGTTTCTAATTTTTAAAATAATTTCTAGAGGCGAACATGACGCTTCTGCCTCGTATCAGCGTGAAATGCATTGTCAGCAACTTTATGATTTTACATTTCCTGCATTGTTTCAAAATGGCAGCTACTGAAGATCACTCGTTAGACCCGGACACCCGATTTAAATTGCTATTAAGTCTTGCAGACAATGTTCAAGTAGAACAAAGTATACCACCAAGAAGATATTTGCGATCTGGCATTGAGTTGGAAAGAATGGTACTGTATACGCTTATATTCAAGTACACGCCCAACCCCAAAAAGTAGCTTACATTTTTCTTTTTCTTTCCGAGCGCCGTTTACATAGCGAAAGAAGGAGAATTGCATTTGATAGGCTCTTATTTCTGTGTTTGATGATTGTTACTAGTCACACGTTATTTTGTAGGCAGGAACATACTTGAATGAAGGAAATATCGAACATGCTTTTGCATTATACATGAAGTATATAGTGTAAGTTATGTTTCTTTCGATTTGTTTTCCGTGCTGAATGTTTGCGGGGAATATTTTTAAATTATGATGGACGCTTTTAGAGCTTAAGAAGGTTTCCAAGTGGAATTCAAAAGCCCGTCTTTAAAATATATCATTTAGTCCATGTAAATAGATCATTGTAAATTGATCATTGATCACTGAGTTTTTTCATGTGTCCGTCAGCTGATTTCATTTATATAAGGTTTTTTTTCTTTAATGTTCTTATTGTAATTTTGGATTTAATAATTTAATTTTAAACAACTTTCTTAACTGACGTAACATGTAATTAATTAATTTGCTGAAAAAAATGTTTTTGAGATCTTTTTTTGAGTTTTTTAGTCTGAGATATAAGGCCAGTCACTTTGAACGCCACTGTTTTTTGGTTTGAGTTTGATGGGAGATTTAGTCTAGAAAATCAAAAAACCTTTTCAGTTAGCACTGTTATATATTTTGTACTGTATGTGTAAATAAATTTTCACGTACTATGTTTCCAAAATTTTGCAACAATTCTTCTTGTTCTTCAACTCAATATCAACTCTTAAACTCCTTTTTGTGATAATACAATTTTGTGAGCATATGAGTTTGGTTTTTGCTGATAAGATATTAAAATAACTAGCATTTTGTGCAAAATATTATGGTATAAAGTTCTATTCATTTTGCCGCATGATTGGTGATATTCCCTGAACAGGCTATTTCTTGAAAAGTTGCCAAAACACCCACAGTATAAGCAAGCACCTTCGGAACAAGTCAGAAGAGCAATGGAAGTAAGTATCTGCAGAAATGATGATGAATGTGCTGTAGAACATGCATTTCCTAGGGCAAGTCTTAGCAATCCTATTTGATGTCTTTAGGTAAATCAAATTGAATAATTTTGAAATCAAAATACTGATGATGTATAAAGTATGTGGTTTTTACCCCAAAACTTTGATAAACTGTTGTTTGGTCCAAACTGTATGTATATGGTTTGAAGAATAGAGTAAATCTGAGTTCCTGGTCAAAGTGGTAACTTGGAGGCATCGAGATCTATGACTGGGTGATATTGTAGACTGAATTGCCAACTACATATAATGAAGCAGGCAATGCTGGTAATAAAATGCAATTACTTACTGGCATGCAATGGTGTGCAAGTACTTAATAGCATAGAAAGCTGTATATAGAGATGAGAACCTAACTTTATCATAAGAAAACACAAGACAAGGCTAGTCCAATTGATACATATTTCCCTTGGATTGTCGAATCCAATATTTTAAGAGGACCATATTAACAATGTTGGATCACTTGACCACCTCATCCAACATTGTTGACTCTGCCCAACGTGTAAGGTACAAAAGTTGTTTAAACGATCAGTTTATACTTTCAGCCTCTCCCTTAAAAGTGATGCGGGTGTTAATCCCCTCTTTGAACTTCATGCAGAGAAATCTTTTCTTTGAAGACAAGGATTCACAAAGCAAATAATATTCTCCAAACTTTGCCTAAAATAGAAATGATTTTGTGTCAAGAGCTAGTAATTGATTGTTGTGGTATGATAGAAGCACAACATTGGGCAGTATTGAAAACTCAAAAATGAAGTTTCTGATCATTTGAGACGTGCAATGAACTGCACTTCTGAGCAATGGAAGGCATGTGCCAAGGTGTGGGTGTGCAATAGCATGCCATTCCCAGCATTGACTGATGAAGCAATTAATTCTAACTGTTTATTTATCATAGAGTACTAAGAGGATCCTGCCGATTACTGAAACATTAAAGAAAAAGATAAAGCAATTGTATTCAGAACAATATGGTAAATGGACTGAAGACAAGAAAAGAAAAGTAAGTCAGCTTTTTGTAACTTGTCTTAAATTCAAGATTGTTTGCCATACTGTTCCTTAGACTTAAGTACTTTAAACATTTTGAGAGCAGAAGAAAGCTTTCCAAATCCAAGGTTATATTGCAGCCAAAGTCAGTAATAAATTGTCTTGTTATCTTGCTCATTCTGAGGCATACTGTGACTTTTTTGTGACATTGTTTCAATTTAGGCAGAAGAAGAAGATAGAATTAGGAAAATGAAGGAGGAGGAACAGAGAAAGAGACAGAAAGAAGAGGACAAAAGGAAACAACAGCTTAAAATATCTGCACCTCTGCTGCCATCTGTGAAACATTTTGCTCCACCTAGTGCACCATTTATAGGTCCAACACATGTAGAAGAAGACTACCCCATTGCTCCAAAAAGCTTTGAAACTGACATTATAGCAACACTTCCAGATGCCCCACCTCCTCCCTACTCTAGCACCTCTTATGATGTAAACAATTCAACAGGAGTTGATACTGGAAAACCAAGTTCATTGAATCAGTATGCAAATGAGATAAGACCAAGGTAAAGTGCTTTTAGTGTGAATAATACAAATATTATTCATTAAAACTATGTTAGATTATCCTTTGGTTTGGCCATGATGGTGACATAAGGCAGATGTGTCCATTGTCTGTTAGTCTGGCTAGCTCCTGCAATAGGTCTTTGGTAAAGAACCAAACTTTTGCACAGTATTTATTAAGTCACTGAAATTAACAGCCATCATTAGATAACATTGACTGATTTGTTAAAAAGTAGTAGATTTTATGTCTCATTTTGTCTTGATGATGTCATTGTACAGACACTCTGTCTCTCTGTTTCGCTAAACCTGTGGCATTAAAAATAGGGATTTTTTAAAAATAAGATACATTGTTCTTCTCACATTTCAGCTCAACTCCTACAGTAGACAGAGCCACTAAACCAAGCTCCATATTTGATCGCCAAAGTGAGTGGAACATTATTGTTGTGTTAAAGCTTGCACTCCTAAGCTTCCACAGCTAGTAAGGATGTATGTATTGACAAGAGAATCATATCAAAACTTTGTCATTATCTGGTGATAGATGAAATTGAAATCCACCTCATTAAATACATGTCAAAGTTTTTCTGATATACCAAAAAGTTTGGTTCAATTAGCAATCATGTTTGAAAAACAGGGACACGTGCTTCTGTTGCTTAATATGAACCCTTCATATCATTTTTAGTAGATTTTATTGTGGCTTTCCATGAACTTAGTTATCAGTGGGATTTAGAAATTCAACCTTGTCAACACTACTATTGTTTTATCAACTGAAGTATAATCTTACGTAAAACACCCTTTGTTTTGCTATTATAGCTGTACATAAAGCAGACAAGCTTTTCCCACACCTTTTTAAGGGGGGGCTAATTAGAAAATAAGGCCAAAAATATTGTTTGAAATATTTTATGAGCTTGAGAGTCTGACTGCCTTGCCTATCGATGTTTTGCATCTCTGTTTCAGTCATTATCTTTCCATTTGATTTTTTGCCAGTTTCAAGTTCAATTGGTGGTCTACGAGGAGTAATTGTGCCAAAGGCCATCATTAGCAGATTTTTAAATCTTGCCTCGATGAATACAGTACGCAATGTCGAAACATGCGGAATACTAGCTGGGAGTTTGGTAAGCTTAGCCTTTTTCACTGTCATTTTACCTGTTTTGTGGTTATTTGCCATGAAGTGTTTTGGTCAATCATAAGTCTTCTTCAACAAGACTCATTATTGCTCACTCAAATTATAGGATATGCTGCTTACTTCTTAATTATGGCCCTAAAAAGTCTTGTCGCAAAACGCTCTAGTTTCGATACTCGAAGTGATTTTGTATAAGTAGTTCAGTTGTCAACTTTGCTACGTTTGCCACCATCTTAAGTCCTTTGTATTTATTAGACATGTAATACAATGAACACTATTTCTGGTTTCGTTAATGGCTGATCCATGCATTATTGTTACGTCACTCTGGAGGAAGGTCTCGATCTTCAGATCACATTTCAGATTCATACCTATTTTAAAACACATTTAAAACAAGTATATTACTCATGGTTGTAAGTATGTATGCTGTCTGTATGTATGTTGTAAGTATATTACTTCAGCAGATGCTGCCTTGTCCTGCTTTACCATAAAATATGTATGTAATACATTTTCTTTTCTGTCTTCAGTGCAGAAACGTCTTCCGCATAACCCACTTAGTGATACCAAAACAAACTGGCAGCTCGGATTCATGTACAACGACAAACGAGGAAGAGATGTTCGATGTTCAAGACAAGTATGATTTAGTGACCCTGGGATGGATTCACGTGAGTTTCTCCTGGCACCTTCTGGCAGTTTTTGGTGATTTAGCTGCTTATGCCTGTTTATTTTAAAAGAATGTGTAAACAGATCTTCTCCTTAATTACACTATACACAAACTAAACTATTCATTAACTGTTAAGTTCTTTAATTCTCTACAGTTTCATGCTTTTAATTATCACAGTCAAATATATTCTAGCTGGCGGACACTTCTTGTACGTCTTTCACTACGGGGTTACTTTTGGTAGCTTCTCCCCATATTGAATTGGATAGATTTTCTTTTTCCTCCAAATATATATATATATATAAGCATAAGATATGAATTAAAAAGTACTATATTTATGAACAATTCCATCGGAAACGAAATTTGAATGTATTCTTTATATGACTACAGTCTTTGCTAAAAGACTTTGAACACTTGCTCTACTTTACGCTTGCACGAGGTGCAAAATTCCCTCGCCCCTCGAACAATGTTGTGTAGCGCAAAAGTTATTGATTTACATATAGTAATGGCTATCACCTAACCATCTAACATTGTTTGAGGGGGCAAGGGGATTGCAGCCTCTAAGGAGACACAGGAATAGAACGGGGGTTGAAAATCACTGAATTCTCAAGGTGTTCCAACCACTTTTGGTAAAGATTAGAGGTTATTTCTAATTTCTTCTAGTATCTTTTAACTAGTATTTCCTGTCTTGTAGACGCACCCATCCCAAACCAGCTTCCTATCGAGCGTCGATCTGCACACACACTACGCCTACCAGATAATGATGCCCGAAGCCATTGCCATCGTCTGTGCGCCGAAGTATAACCAGTACGTGCTTGCTTATTCTGGTCATAATCATATCTCACCCTGGTACCTGCAACAGCAACAACATGTCTCTATCAATGCCATAACCTTTATTTCTATTGGCTGCCAATGCGAGACTCAGAGATTAACAGCGTTAATTACATCCTCGTTTCAATGTCATCATAAATAGGCTAGTCGCATTGGGCTCGACGACACCTTGTTCACAGCACACCGTTTAAGGCCAATTTTTAGTTATATGAGAAGGCCTAACATTATTGTAAGATTTTTAATGTTTACGTTTAAAGCGACAGTTAGTGTTTATCGGCAGCGAAGCCTAGCTGTTGTATATTACTAAGAAGCAGGCCTCGTGATGTTTATATTTGCCATTGGTGAATGCGCTGCTCTGTTTCGTAACATACGCCAATCTGCATTGTCCATGTCCCAGTAGGTATTATTATCAGAGACTGATCACTTTTCTTCCTAAGTAGAAACAAACCAGCTTTTCAAAACCAAAATCTTTTATCCTTGTCAATTTGACTTATTCTTAATATTGGTTATTAAAGCCCACTTCTCTTTGTCCAAGGATGTAAGAAGCACTGTCAAAACACCCATGCCTCTATCCTCCCGTACCTCCTTGCTTATACACCCTTTAGCAGTGATTTTTATTTTACCTCCTACAGGGTTGGAGTTTACCGATTGACAACGAATCATGGGATGTCCTTCATAGGATCATGTAGCCAGCCTGGCTTCCACCCGCACCCAAAGGAACCTCCTTTATTTGAGGTACCTCCTTCACTCAACTTTTTTTCCTGAAATTTTATATTGCTAAGTTAGCAAAAATTTATACTTTCCGTGAATCATGCCTAGGTTTTTAATGGCCTATTAGGCTATTTCTAGGGATAACCACAGAGGTGCGGTTGTAAATTTGAGACAGTACTGGCTGTATTTTCAAGGCTAAAGAAACTTTAATGTGAAAGCTGAAAAGCTTTTTATGGTACTTCTATAAGCTTATTTCAAATAATTGATACTACTTTAATCAGAAGCTTTTTAGGGAATTGTTGTCTTGAGTCTTCATGTAATTGGCTTTATGTGTGGCATGTTTCTCAATCTAACTCTCTCTAATACAAGAGCAAGGCTTTAAGTTCTAGTTGAAGTGTGTGTGTGCAGGTATAATAATCATGTGATCAGCATAGCATTCTACCTCGCAATACTCTACGTGCGTAGGTCATGAAAGGTCAAATATCAAGGACCATAAATACCCTACTTGCGTTGGTCAAGAAAGGTCAAATATTAAGGACCATAAATACCCTACGTGCCTTGGTCAAGAAAGGTCAAATATTAAGGACCATAAGTACTAAACAATTATTCTATTTGTACAATATCTATCCAACAGGTTATTGCTTTTAATTTTTCAGGAATCTGAACATGTCGAGATGGACACGATAATGGACCTTAAAGTCATTGATTTGCGATAACTAGTACTAAAAGACTTTCTGAATCAAAATTTATCCGTATGTTCAAGTGCTACCATATAAGGTGCATACCAAACAATTTGTAAATACATTTATTTGCTTCTGCAGAAATTTTTTTGCGTCAAATAGACCGTAAGTAAATCATTTTCATCTGCTGGGCTAATTGATTCAAAATCAGTATAGGTCAGTTAAATTGACTTTTGATGTAATCAATTTACTCCTGTTTTCAAAAGGAAGAAATTTCTGTGAAGGCCATTTAGAGAGTACGATGTAGAATTTTAATTCCCTTTTATCTAGCTTTTGGTGTTATGTCCGCGATTCCTAATAAAATATCTTGATTTAGTCTTCATTATTTATTCGTCAATTTATCCAAGATAGTCAGGTTTAATAATGGCACGTACACTAGGGATATTTGTAGACTTCTTGTCCGTCGTATTATTGATCAGATCAAATTCATAGATGTTCAGGGTCTTTTCTTTTGAAATTATTCATGCACAGATAAATCGATAATAAAAGCGGACCTATTGAATATCGAATCTCATACAGAATAATCTTTTTAGACAGTAGCCTGTTTTTTGTTTCAATTTACAGTTTTCTATCGTAGGCTCTTAACAGATTGAATAATTCGCATGGCCTATATCATATTGGCATTTTTAGATAGCAAACAAAAACAATATTGACATTTTGGGTCTGTTGAAGTACGTAGAATTTTTCCAGCGTCATTTAGAGATCTGTATTGTAAGAAAGCAAATGTTTTTGATCAACACACCACAAGCAAGAGACTTGAAATTTTTGTATTGCCATTTGACTCCGTGATACTTGATTCATTGGCCATTTTCCACGCCTGATGTGACGTCAGAAGTGATGCCTCTCTGGTCGATGTAAAATACAAAATGACTCTGTGGCTATTGATTTATACGATGGCAAAAGCTTTGTCCTCATTCCATGACGTAGTTTGTGAATCACGTTTTCTGCGTCTTCGTATTCAACCACTTTTGTGAAATGCTGAGTCTACGACTTTTTTATTAGGGCAGAACACTAATGAAAACAACTGTTTACTTTTTGTCGTATAACGCCAGATAACAGAGCTGGGCAAGCCTTGGCTGTGCCTCGAATTTCACCAGAAGCCAAAAAAAATTAACGGCTCCACGGTTAGGAGCCGGAGAAAGATTTTGCCTGTCAATGTTATCTTTGAGGAAGGCTTATTAATAATTTTTATCATGAAACAATGAAAGTGATAGAAAAATTCTTGTTTCGAGTTTCTATTGAAGAATGTTTGAACTGTAAACATTGCAGCTGGAGGAAGGTTATAAATTTGTCTGGGCTCTGGTTTGAGACATGACTGCAATTGAGGTAGGGTCCTTTTTATGCTTTCGATTGCATTGGCAAAATGAGACGCTTAAGCTATCACCTTTAAATGTTATAGCATACAAGCCACTATTTGGAAATGTGAAACTCATTCAAAGCTCACCTTCAACTCAAATTTGCTCGAATCAAAACAAATCGAGATGTGTTGTAGGTGGGTGTGTCTAACCACTTGAAGGTAAGGACAGGATGCACTTGCAACTAAAAATACCACTTGAAGCAGGCACCGCGGAGCGTTGAGAAAAGCGGGGGTCTAAAAGAAGTGAGGGGGCTAAAACCATTGAAAAAGAGGCTTTACTGGTAGTTTATTACTTTATACTTGGCATTTTTGCATAAAGTTGGTGGGGCTAAAGCCCCCACAGCCCCCCTGCTCCGCGGTGCCTGTGAAGGTAAGGTCATGATGCACTTGCAACTAAAAATATACCCAGTTGGTCTGGTACCCAGGGTGCTAAAAATACCACTTGAAGGTAATATCATGATGCACTTGCGGACTGCATTACCTTGAAAACTAATGACATATGCAGGGCCGCCGAGATGAGGCCCGAGGGTAAAGCTGAAGGATACTGTTCTCTACCAGTGACATGAACAGTTTGGTCCTACTTTATAAGAGGTCCTTGGGCAATTTGCTTCCTGCCCCCTCTCGGCAGCTCTTCACATATGGCACCCCAAATGTCTCTCTGTTAATGTCTATGCCTCTCTATTTCTTCCATATTGCATCTAGAGAATTTAAACGTTTTGTCCTGAAAATTTCTTAAACGCATGCTCCAAAAATATTATGAAGACTGTTATACACCTGACTGGATAGATTTAGTCAGTTGTGGGGGTACTACATTTGACTCGAACTGAAACAAGCTGTTTCAATCTACCTTCAGATAATTTTCCGATACGTTGCGATTAATCACCAGGATTGCATTTTACATTTCCCACTTTTCAAATCAACAAACAATAATTTCAAAGATAAACACCGCCCTCAGAGTACACATTATCCCACACAGAATGCAAGTACTCGGTTATTTCTATCCGAAAGTATTTACGTGAGTTTATCGGGTCAGGATGCTCAAATGACCATGCAAATGTTTTCTTCTCTAATATAATGCCCACAGAATTGATCAAAATTGTGCAATGTGCCACCATTCAAGGTTATTATCAGATGTTTTGAATGTTGATGTGTCCGGTTAATTCCAATTCGAGAAACCAATTAGATGTCCCTATTGTTCTGATCAGCCAATGACCTTCAAGTATTAATGTATGCATATTTCTATTCTTTGAAAGTGAAAATCTTCCGCAGTCTGGATCGATTTAATATGGCGGCAGCAAAGGCCACAGCAAAGATTTCTTTTATATTTATCATTTCATTATTCCTTCCTTATTGTAGTGCTTCATTTGAGAATTTATACTGTGGACAAGACAATTGCTATGATGGTGAGATATTTTTATTTTCTTCTTTTGGTGTAGATCTCTGTAAGCTGGTACCGAATTCGCCGGCTTGGCCTATCGCCTAGCCATTTCCATGTGGCGAAAGAGAACTAGATACTATAGCCATTAATGAAAACAAGCTTATTATGTTGATAAGACTTTTCCTCTAAAAATGTATATTTGTTTTAGTTCTGGGTGTGGCTAGAGAAGCAACCAAGGTATTTAACTTTTTAATGTTTATTTGTTGATCTTCACATTTTGTTTGATAACTATTTATTACCTACATCAAGAAGGTCTAACCAACATACATATGTGATTATATTTAAAATTGATTCAAAAATATCAACAATCATCTATCTTATCGTATATCATATCAAGTACAAGCTAGATTACATTTAGCAAAGGACATTCTTTCCTGTAAACTTTTTGAATCGCAATTCCTTGAGGGTTGATGTGGGCAGTAGTAGTGGTCAGGGAGTCCTGTGGGCACAATTATCTTGAACTTGGCATAGTGCACGGTTAAATGTTTTTTTCAAAACATTTTTTCCTAATTGCTTGCTTTATTGTGGTGCAAAAATGATTCCAATTCGCACATCCGGCCATCCATATTCCAATCAGACATGGCCTTTCTTTTAGGGGGAAATTTCAAAAGCTTACAGGAAGCTTGCAAGGAAATATCACCCGGATGTGTATAAGGTAATTTGTAATTAATGTTCTTTTGGTATTTCTAATTTAATGTTTGGCCTAAGTAAGACTCATTGAAAAGTGAAAGTTTTTGATAGATATGTGAAACCATCCTTCTCTATTTGCTATTGGAATTGTTTGGATGTTAGCAACTGTAGCTTAATTATTTTCTTTTTCCGTGAGCACCTGAGTATTTTCACCATGGTTTATATTTTATCATATATATGCTTACTCTCAAGTTCCTTATTGGTGGGGGGCAGGGTAAACTCCATATTCAGAAATTTTTTTAACGCCCCCTGATTATGTATCTCATGCAAAATTTCCCCCCCCCCCCATTTTTCAGTGACAATAAAAATAAAAACATTCACCTATAATAGGAATCAAATTCGCATAGGAAACAAATGTATGTAGTTTGTTGAATTCAAATCCCCAACCCCTCCCCCAACTATTGCTGATCCCCCTATTTAAACACAATTTCGAAAAATTGAAACATTTCAGTCGATAACCCCAGTTGATGGTTTTTTTCATGCCAACCCCCAGCCTTATTATACCCCCTAAAATAGAAAACTCATGAGTAGGGTAATGATGTGTTATTGTTCATCATCATAATTATTTCTCTTTGGGTGTTTATCAAGAATTTCAGGGCACTTACATTTCTTATAATGCATTGAATAATAATTATATTGTCAACATTATTGAAAATTACTCACCATTCCAAGCTGCCACTTAGATAAAAGGGCTATCATAGTTGTCTGATTAGCACACAACAGGCAGTTGAGTTTTTGTTCAAACCTACACCTTTCAGGCTATTGGTTTTGTTTGTCATGTAGTACCATTGGGAATTTTTTTTTATGTTGAAATGACTGATTATGTTGAATCATTTAATTTTCAACCAAAGGAAAAAGATGCTGAAGAGAAATTCAGAAAGATAGCAACTGCATATGAGGTAAAAATTATTCTAAAAATATATATTTTGTCATTATTAATGCATTTATGTCTTAGAAAGTCCCAGGCACTTTCCTGTCTAGCTCACTTTATGGGGAATTGTGACTATATATGATAAGGATTTATCCATTTGATTTGTTTTGAAAAGAATGGAAGGTTAATGCATTACAAGTGAAATGTTAGAATGCTTATTTGATTCGAGTTTTCTGCAACCCACTGAGTCTACTTGGATTTCATTTTGTAAGCATTTTAAATTAAAACAAAACCTTGTAAAGGTACTGATTGCTTTCTTCTTTTCTTGTGTTTTGAAGATAACTATTTTATAAAATTGTTTTCCCATTTGTGTCCCTTTGGTACTGAAGGGTTATTCTTGACAGTGAAAAAGAATAATATCTATCTAGTCTATCTAAAACTGAAGACATCAAACTGGACACACTTGACATGAATGACAGACTGAATAATCTGTTCTCAAAGACCTTTACATCTATAGATTATAGTGTTCTAATGGTAGGTGATATTAGAATTTAACTTATCAACTTAATCTCTAGACACTGAAAGATGAGGAGGCCAGAACTGATTACGATTACATGTTGGATAATCCAGGTAATGATACATGGTCAATACAATTTTTTAATCTTGAATAGATTTTAATGTCAATGGGAGCTATCTGTTATTTGTTTCCATGATCAAGAATAAATATTTTATCTCCTGATGTCTCTGGTCCAAAGACAGACGACAGGTGGTTTTGTATAGCACCAGTATTCTCTACATTCCTGCAGCAGGTATTATCAACCAGGTCAAGGTCATCTAGGCAATTTTAAATGCAATCAATACAAGTCCTTCCTTTTTTAATGCCAAACCTTCTTTTCTTGGGAGATTATCCCATAAGCCTCAATAACATGGACAGTCTTATAGTCCATGTTAGCTGGTAGCTTATCAATTTTATGTATGATGAGTATAATGTGCAATATAAAGTGCAATATGCATAAAACATGTATAAGGAGTGTCAGGAGGTTTTACTCTTGCATACACTGCTTGGTTTGCTTTATGGATACTGATAAATTACTTATTTTTTTAGATGATGCTAATTTCTATACTAATTCTTTTGCCCCTATAAGTTTCTTTAATTACTTTTCTTCTTAAGAGCTTATTATCATTTCAATGTCACTTAATTTTTCAATGATTTTTTCTTTCCCAGAATATGCTTACTACCATTACTATAGATACTACAAGAGGCAAGTCACTCCAAAGGTTGATGTAAGAATCGTCATTGCAGCAACCATCACAGTTATTTCAATTTTACAGGTATGAGCATGGACAAATTTCATTTTACCTTTCAAATGGGCCAGTTTACGTTTGTTTCGGGTTCTTTCTCTATTTTTTAATTTCTATTTTCTATTTTATTTAACTGACACTCATCAAAGCATGAAAACACCTGATGAAAATCAAGCTGGTCAAAAAAGTTGATAATCAGCTACATGTTAAATACCATAAGAATGTTTGGTGTGCATGATTGGCTACTTATTTTGCCTCACCAGTTAAGCTTTACCTCTCTTGGCCGAAGAGTATTTGTAAGAAAAAAAACATGTTTTCATTTTGCATTAAATTATTCAAATTACAAAGGCATCAAGTTAAAACAAGACACAAACTGAAAGTTACTCGAAATTTCAATCAAGAAGAGTTGTAATAAGCATCAGTTTAAATTATTGTTTCTTTAATTCCTGTGTGTTATGTTTTGGAAATGTTTAAGATTCTTTTTCTTTACAGTATATGCACAAACATGTCAGATTCAATGAAGCTGTAGAATATGCAATGCAACAACCAAAATTTAAAAATCAGGTCAGCTTCGTTTTTATATGAGTTTCTAGTATTCTAACCTTAGGGAGTCTCAGTTATCTGTTAATTTTTTAAGCCAAGGTAGAGCAAAGATGTTATTGGAATGATGAGAACTTTTTAGATTCCTTGTGCGATGCTTTCATAGCTCAAAGATTCATGGATAAAGCTCCTTTCAGGAAAATTGGTTCTGCACTTAAGGACCAACCTTTTTTTTATTGAGAGGTGACCCTTTTCAGAGATTTTTGCCTTAAAACCAACCATCAGACCCAATTTAAAATCTTAACATTTTTCTCTAAAAAGTTTTTGACTACCATAAGAGACACATGCTTTATTTGACAGAGACACACAAGGAAATCTGTTAACTGTGACACATGTAATAATTTTCCAAAGACTACCATGAGGTTAAGATAATTGGAACAGCTTTGATGTTTTTCCCTGGTTTGCATCTTTGACAGGCGATGAAAGTTGCACACGATGAAGGATTACTTGTCAAAGGTAAAAAAGTGAAGGGAAAGAAGTCTAAGGTAAGAGTTGAAAACACTTTGATACTTATTCTTGTGTGTGAGCTTTGTGTTTCATTCTCTGTCTTGTATCCTAGTGTTGGTAATTTTTAGAAATTAAGTTTTGATCATTAAGAAATTGATTGACCTTTGTAAAATGGACAATTCTGTAGAATAAAATTTTATTTTATTGTCCATTTCAACTATTTTTTGTAGGTACGTGTTGGTATAGCAGTAACTTGAAACCAGAAATTGCTTCACTTAAAATTTATTCTGTTCCTTAATTCCAGGAAGAAAGGAAAGAGGAAGAAGCCCGAATACTGAAAGAAGTGGTTGAGAATTCAATTGACATAAGGTATAGCTAGAACTACATTTTGCAGTGGAATAAAAGTCTACATAACAGCAATTTTTGAAGTCTTGTCAAGTCAATCTTGTCAAGTTCATCACAGTCCATCTTATCAAGCAATCTGAGGCATTATTTGTGGTTTTCAATTAACCAAAACAACACATCAACCAATGTATCTAATACTAGTCTACACCTGATATCAAATGTGAATTTCAGTTTGCTCCAGTGGTCTTAATCGTGTGAAAAAGGCTCTGCACACCATTCTGCTTGATGGCATGCAATGCAAACTGTTTTTATCGGTTGCTTCTCATTCCTATTATCAAGAAGATGATCCTGACAACTGACTTTAAGGGTCTGCTTCTTCACTTACGATGTCAAACAGCATTGAAAGAACCAACTTTTAATTTAGCTTTTCTAATGTATTGAAATTACATTAGAATATTAAGGGTTTTTGTTTTGTTATAGGGGTGGCTATAGTAAACCATCGCTAAGAGATATTCTTTGGGTTCAACTTATGCTAAGGTATGTATTGTAATTTTTTTCTTTCAACTAGAACATATGATTATCTCGCTCTGATATATACATCTGTGATTTTCTTTCATTCTCTTAACTAGATTATCACTCTCACTTAGGCTTTGATTCTCTTCTTTCCAAATTCATCTATTTTCGTTTTTTACCTTTCACCTTTTTATAACTTTATAGATATCTGATTCATTGATCTAGTATTTTACAAAAAAATATTTGTTAAGTCCTAATTGTTGCTTCTTTCACTACCTAGCCCATATTACATAAGTATCTACATTGCCTGGGCTGCTAGATGGGTGTGGAAATTCTGGATTTTAAAGGAAGAATATGGACTTGAAGAAAAAGAGTACCTTACCAGAAGAGCAACTGGCCTTAGTGAGCTGTATTGGGAGGTATGGTGCAACTTATGTCCTTTCAATAAAAGAGCATTTTTTTTAATTTTCTCACAAAACATATCACAAAACACAAATTTTTTTAATTTTTTAAAGCAGCACTCAGTTTTCTTTTATCACGAGTATGAAAATCTTAACACTTTTGATTGCATAACTTTTTCAGGCAACCAATCTTTCTCTATGTGATTTTACAATAGCAGCTGGTTATCATTTACTTTCCAAAAGCATACCTTTTCACTAAGATTTTATATTTGTGGAACAAAGAAAGTTGTAATCATTCTTGGCCATATCTTTGGTAGAAGTAGGTTATGCACATTATGTTACTTTAATGGAAGGGTCTCTATCAGTAACATATGTTGTTCATTTTTTTTGTAGGCTATGGATGATTTTACTAGAAAAGACTATTTAAAGCGTGAATTATGGAAAGCAGAAAATCTTAAGGTAACATATGCAAAGTTATTTCTTACTCATAATTTTCATATAAATTGATAATTGCAATTCTAAAGTGTTGCTGCCAGTAGTAACTAACATTGTATTGAATTCTTAAAGTGAAGATAGCACCTTGTTGAAAGTCATATAGGCGTTTCCCGTAAGCATTTTCATATGCCACAGGGGTCTTTTTGACTGTTGTTTGCAATCCATCAATAACCCAAGGCCACTAAGATAAATGTTTAAGAGTATGACATTATAGAGAACTAGCTTTCCAGTAATGATTTGACGCCTCACCTTATTTCTTTAACTGTCTCTTTTCAGTAAAATTTTGTTGATGCTTCTAATCTTTTTATGAAAAATGGCAAATATTAATGTCCGTGATTTCAGTTGTGTTCTAGTTAGACAATCACAATTCTTAATTATTTTGTTTAAAGTCAGTTGTAAGATTTCCTTTGCATTTTCTAGGAATTTAAAGAGGAACAGGAGGAAGAGATGCGAGTTAAGATGGCTGAGAATAATAAGCACAAAATGTGGAGGTTAGCAAATATAATCAGTCAACTTTGCTGCGATGATTAGATTGATATTGTGGAAGGATTTTTTTTTCTTTATCATTTTTATTGGAACTGCAAAATTTGTGGAAAATTTTTGAAGTGACTCTTAACTGGCATGACTGCAGAATTGTGTAGAAAATTTTTACATGAGAACATTTCCAACCTCCAACTTTGAAGTACTATTGCATGTGTGTGGCTGACCTCAGTTTGGAGATGGGTGTTTCAGCTTAATTTATAAATGCTAATATAAATTTAAGCAAGTACAACACCGAATTCAAAGTGCGTAACATCTCCCCTTTACTGTTGCCTCCATTGTCCATATAAAACCAAATTGGACTCGAATCAAAGATGTTGTCTATAGAGACGTCATCTAGTCCATATTCTGACCGGAGGTAGAGCAATTACACCCTTAGGTACATAGAGCCCACAACAAAATATCGCTTGAGGCACATGAATTCATCTTCTGAGAATAGATCCATATTGAAACAATAGTACATTTCGTTATTTACGTGCATAGATATAGAAGATATAGATAAGAAGTTTTTCCTTTAACCATTTTTATTTCTTGCTTAAGTGTCTCTTTCCAAATCGTAGGCGATACATGAAATCAGGCGGACCAGGAAGAATGACTTTTGCCGAAGACTGATCTCGCATAGTTTGGAACAATAATTCATTAGATGTATCAATTGTTCTGTTAATAATGACAAGACAGTTGAAATTCATTTGGACATGTGTCTTCTTTTGTCACGTTCTCCGTTCCGTAATACCTCATTTCATCTTCTTTTCCGTTAATCGTATTTTGTTCGCTAAATTCTTTCTGTTAGTTTTCATTCTAGACTTTCTCCTCGTTAACATCCCTACCTCTCTCTAGCTGACCAAGCTTTCGTTTTGGCCTTTGCATTGCGAATCCTCCTTGTCGCTTTTCCACCGGCATTTTCTACTTTCTTTACCAATGATTTGCTATTGACATTTTCTTTTCGGGTATTCAAATTAGTTTCTTTTTGCTTTGTTCTTGAAATAAAAGAACGTACAATTAATGTGCAACTTTGTTTTGTTTTTGGTGGAAAACAGAAGGCTCTATACTGGAAAATTGACATTGAGACATCTCCTATGGGTCAGGTTCATCTTAGGAAATTATATTTTCAAGTCAAGTTAGCTCGCTTTTGCCAAAAATTTCAAAGTGTTGCCTCCAGATTGACACTCACTAATTTCCCGGGACTAAAGTGCTTACATCGAAATTTCATTTATACCTCTGTTTTAAAAAAGCAACGCAAGTCTTAATCTAATTACATCCAAGTTCCAGGCAGAATTAGCCTTAATGCCACATCTTTATATCCCCATGCTGTCAAGTTGTCCTTAAGACCACTGGAACTACGAGTGTATTTTCGTTGGCCTCTGCTTCAATATTTCTGCCACGTATTCGATATAATTTAGCCCTTGAAACAATGATAATCTAGTTATAAAGCTACGGCGATACAAGCAACTCTACCATGGCCTAATGCAAAAACTGCTCATGCCTTCAAATTCTGAAACACATTTCATGTAAATTCTCTCTCTCTATTCCTTGTGTTAGCTCTTCCTTCATTTTCACCTCATGAATCAAAACTCTGAATTTTCTGAACCCTCTCAATAACATAGTCCTTTATAAAAGAATACCAATGCAATGTGTTTAGGTAATGTAATGCATTTCCTTCATTGATTTAGCTGTTTCTTGAGTTCAGCCTATACTTTCTAATTTTCATTAAAAATCTCAACTCTGGTGTCAATATCATCTCCAAGCTCTACTAAAATCACTGATGTAATAATATCCTAAGATGCAATTATACATTTTTTAAGGAAATGTAATCAGGCCAACCGCAGAGTATCTTTAAATAATAAGTCCACCTTTTATCATATTACTGTTCAAAACAAGACCCCAGAACCGTAGTTTTACCAGTTGAGCGCTTTGAATGAACTTTCATGCTTTGCAGTTATTATATTTCTATTTGTTTTACCTTCAAGGTAAAACGATCAACCTGCTTACTCAGCAGAATCCTACTATTTTTCGGGTTCACTAAAGTCTTCATAAATCTAATTGCTTCATTGTAAAGATTTGCAGGTATTTCGGCTAAAGTAGCGTCAATAGAACAGATTTTAGCGATCATTGTTTACCTAGGCTTCTCAGCCGCCTTAATGAGGGATCACTGTATTCAATGGTAATGAATTAATTACGCCAGAAACAATAATTAGGTGAAATTATCTATAAAGAAATGCGATCACAAAGGGAGTGATTTGAATAGAGCATTTGTTGCTGGTCGCCCCTGACTTGGCTCCATCAATGCCAGCAGTGTCCCATGGGAACTATAAATATGTAATCCTACGCACTTGGATTTTTACGAAGCTCCGGTCAACATGAACAGCAATGTAATCTATGGTCATCTCTACAAGTCTCGCTGTAAGTGTAAATATACTTCTTACGACATCTTTCTACCAAATTCCAAGCTTTTGCAATGATCGGGAAGTTATCGTAACCATACTTCAAGCTTTTGCAAGGAAGTATTGGTACGGCCTAAAACTCCCGAAACATTTTGTCAATTGATTAAGTTTGGTATTTAGCATCAAGTAGTGGTCGCAATTATATATCTACTTTACTGCTTTTCATCGTCTGTATTGTCTATTTAATTTACTAATCATAGGCACTTTGCTCGCTATCTACTATTGCAAGTATTTTTAGCTATTAGTACAAAACATTCGGTATAAGCAGTTTTTAACGACATTACTTAGAAGTTTCACTTTCCATAATTCTTGTCACTTCAATGTTGTCTGACTATTTTTTTCTAATGAGAGAAATGGTTGTCGCAGAAACCTAAATATTCTCAGGTTCGAAATCTTGTTGGAAGGAAATCGTGCATGTCTGACAACTTTCTATTGTCTAGAGGCAGCCAATTGTTTTTCTAAGCTCCAGAGCCATGCAAATTTTCAATTCCCGATTCAGACGTGCCGCCAAGATTTGTTTGGAGACATAATCCTAGGCAGTGCTATCTCGGTTAACAATGTTTATTCTTGCTTTCATAAGAATCACAAGTCTTAAGAGCAAGCATACTTTTGGATTATCTCAAATTTCCTGTCAATATTTAAGCTTCGTTAGCATAGGAAGGTATAAAAATGAACATTTAAAGACTGTAGTGAACAGTTTTTTTAAAAATGTGTTATTCAGTCTTTGGCCGGGAACATTTCAAAAACCTTTGCGGGTTATAATGTTTTACCCTTTAATATACTATCTTATTGTTTGCATCGCAATTCTAGAGTTTGATGCAGCTAATTGCAATTATCGTTATTAAAATCAGCTTAGCTCCAAGATACATTGTTAACTTTTTAAAAATACCATGGAAAAGGGAACCATAATTTTCGCATACTTGAAGCCCTTTTTCATCCGACATACTCACTCCTTGCCTTAGAATATCTAGAATATAGAATATTTTGAAGTTCGGCACTACGAACTTTCGTATATTTCAATCACTTATTCCTAACCATTTATTGCTAGTTTTGGCTATTCAATTATAAGTGTATCAATTTCCAAGCATGTAACTTCTCTTATGGAAATGAATTGTCGATAAAGATTAAGTTTTTGATGTCTTTTTACGCTGATCTTGATTTGATAATGGCTGAATCATAGTAACGTTGCTTCATTTTGTAGAAGACTCTATTGCGCCTACGTCATGCGTCGGTTGACAATGACCGCTGTTGTTGTTGCAGTAATCCTGGTGCTGCACTGCATTGCAGGTAACTATGACTTGTCTTTCATGGCCGGAGGCAAAAGAAGGCTTGCATTGTTTCAGAAATAACGCACAAACATTCCTCTTTCGATACTCAAACCCCTTTCCAGCTCACACATGAACCATTTAAGTGATGCAAATGTAACGTGTACCTATCCGCCTCGTAATACTCAGACCCCATGCCTTACTTCATCTTTCTGGGATTCACGATTCAGACTTCAATGATATCATCATAAGATTGGTTGCTGTTGTTGTTACTTTTTGAAAGCTTCTAACCCTAGCCTGAGCCCTAACCTGTTCGTGAAAAAGTACAAGCTGAGCGCCCTTCAAGTCCGCAAGGGTATTTTGGACGCTGAGCAGCCAAATCTTGTCTAATGTAAAATTAGGATTCTTAGACTCGGGGTATGGGATCAAATTTGCAGTGTTATGAAATTTCTAAGAAACCCCAGCCTTTCTGGGAATTTCAAAGGAAGGAAGCATATTTTGCCTTCCTACATTTTCAGGTTTCGGACTCTTGAAAGCATAGACTGTGTCGATCTGCTAAGTTTAGAAACTTCTCTTTAGACTTACAACGTTACGGATGCTGATAGGTTATGTGTTTCAAATGCCCTTTTTACTCTGTACCAAAAAAGCTGATAAGGGTTTCCTTTCTCGTAAAAGTGTGCAATGCTTTCACCGTCGTAGTAATGTGCAAATCCTCTTTTTTGTTCGATTGAATGGACCAATGGGGTTGATGTAATTAACGTTATGTGCGAGGCTGGATCTTTGCAAACGAGGCTCGCGCTTGTAGTCCTGTATGCATGATGATGTTCTAAAGACGGCCACAGTAAATAGGAACAGTGCAAACTATGCAATCCCTAATCACACCCTTGCTCATTGCACGATGGGAAAGGTCATCAGAGGTGAAAGGGTAAAGCTCAAAGGTGACCACGTTTCTTGGTTTCCTTTTAGGTATCTCAGGCTTCACTGTTGAAGCAAGGCTTATTGAAGATCTCATCGCAAACGTCACTCCAGCTGCAAGGCCTGTCTTGTCGAACAACGAACCAGTCCATGTGACCTTTGACCTCAAATTGCACAAAATAGAAAAGTTGGTAAGCATGAGTTTGTCGAGTGGGCCCTTAACATAGAAATCACGACCTCTATAACATTTGAAAATTTAATGAAGAATTGAGATCAGTAATCCCGTGGCTAAAAGGTCAACACAGCATGAGTAAAAAACCTTGCTCTGATTCTGATTCTCTAAAGATAACGAAAGAGCCAAAAGAAAAGAAGAAAGTGTATCAAAAATTCTCTCCATACACAATTTAGACGACGACTGAGCCAGTTTCAAAACATTAACAGTAACACCTTCAAACTACAATGATACATTAATACACGCACTCATAACAGTTATACCCTAATTATGCATGACATTAAGAAACTCCTCCTGGCACTTTTTATAATAGCAACTCTAATCGTAAAATTAATCTTCCCATTTTTACCACGGTCTCTAATCACAATAATTGTGGTATACTTGGTGCTATTAAGGTTAGTGCGGTTAGGCCTTTTAACTCTTGACCCATTTCCGGGGCCCAGACCCTCGCGCTGTCCTCGTGGTTTCAATCCTCCAACTTTCAACTGTTGGTTCTTTGCTGACGTGATATGGATAATGGTTGCATTCACTCATGATGCATTTAGTCCTATAGCAAGCAGTGTAGAAGATGGACAGACAATTTATGTTGGCTAAATCTCCCAGATGTTTTCCTCTAAAAATAATTTAATTTCGTCTCTAGTTATTTACATTAGCTACGCCAATGCTTGTTTGCAATTCAATGCCAGGCATAGAAGGATACTAACCAAATGTTGTGTATGTTGGCGCCAAATTCGCATAGAAATAAACAACCCATACGACTAGCACGATAAAAAGAATACCTTATAAATGCCAGTAGTCCACCCCAGCCTGCTTCGAATAATCGTTTGGCTATTTAGAACAAATGCATTTGATTTTTCCCAGCTCACAAGGGAGCAGCATCTGATTACACACACGTTTGTTGTCATGGTGAGTGTTTACTGTCGTTATTCAGCTAGGCCTGCTCATCGCTTTTACAGCCACGATTGCAATGCCACTTTTTACTCCATAATTTCTCTTTTTGACTTTCAATCAAACGATACCTGAGCTTTACTGCATAACATTTGAAGTTGCAAAAAGGAGTTTTTATAAATAAAAGTATCAGACCATATTACTAATTTATGCACAAGCGGCCCTTTTCGTTTCCAGATTTGCGTATTGAATTATGAAAACCCTGAGGCTAAGAAGCTGAAATGAGACCCCAATTAAGGAGAAGCTAAGACGTACCATAAATCTTTGCATGCATCAAGGCTCTAGAAAGTAAGAATGTAGGAAACTCGTTGCAGATATGTCCCAATGCTATTCGATGCAAATTAGGCCCTGCCTACCAGAGAGAGTGGAGGACGCGAGCCTCGCTTTTTCATACTTAATAATCGAATAATGCAAACTAATTTAGGTTTTCGACGTCTCATATTTTCCATCACACGGCCATTCTGCATGAAGCACACCAATCGATCTTGATCGTACTGTTTCTACGGCAGAGATGGACTGACCCCCGTCTGCGTTGGAATCCTAGCAGATACAACGGTACAAAGTTGGTCAACCTGGCCCGGTCCTCTGTTTGGACTCCGGATATTGTCCTATACAACACGTAAGTACTTGGGTTCCTGAATGCTACCAAATCTACGATCATTTTTAGCAGTAACTGTAGAAGAGTATAAGATTCCTAACACCTTGCCCCTGAAACTGCATGTACCCTTAATTCCACTGTATATACCTATAAACAGCCCCCTTTACCCCTCTCTCTGTCCCCCTTTCTAGCAGAAGTATTTTCTGTTCCAGTGCAGACGTGAATAACAACGCCCCTGCAGATTTCTACAAGTCTCCGCTTCATGTCTACAACAATGGCACGATAACCTGGTTCTCCACTGTAGTCTGGCAGAGCTCCTGTGCAGTGGACATAACCTGGTTTCCCGTCGATAGTCAGGTACGTTGATTAAGTGCTGTTTCTCCCTATAACATCATAACTCACATCAAATAAACATTGCGCAGGGATAAAAGCACGTCTATCTGTTACGACATTCGTTTCAAACGTTGCTTAATCTTTAAAATAAACTATAAACGAACTTTGAACTATAACTGCTCAAAAAAATAGATGACGCAGCCTTGCAGTTAAGTTACTTTAAGCACAATCTATCTTTAAGGGTCTAATTCTCTCATTATTGTGAAAAAAGTGTTTTGCAAGCTTTGCATCGACGTACAGAACAATAACAATACAATGTATCGTTCACAGAAATGTTCTCTCGTGTTTGGATCGCTATCATATTCGAAGCATCGAATGCTGTTGTCCTTTCATCAGCTTCCCAACACCTTTGCGGATACCAAAAGTAAGTAATATGCTGACACCAATTCGTATATATGACGGACTCAATATTTCGCACCTATTAAAAATTTTGGCCCTAGAAAGATACGCCATATTGGCCTTAGAGAAAAAGCATCATAGCATTTAAGAATAGCATTCTTCCCTCAAAACGAGTCAAGACAAGGTTTGTTGTGTCTCTCCAATCCTTGTTTACCTTTTCTTATTAAACATCGATGTTTTCTCTTAGTTTTGAAAATCTGCGTCTTGAAGAATTTTCGAAATAGTCGATCAGAATCTTAGTACAGCTCCTCCAAATCCCCCGATATTAGTGATGAAATTGACCTTAACTACTGTTTCATTCAAGGCAGACATCACGTGACAAATGGCGAATGGGATGTGCTCTCGCTGACTGCGAAGACAAACGAGCACCACTACGACTGTTGCGATGCACCAGTGTCCCAGGTCGTCTATACCTTTACATTTAAACGAAGACCGCTATACTTCTTCCTTTACCTCATATTTCCAATCATTGCGGTCGTCCTTTTGTCCATGCTGATCTTCAAAATACCGGCCGATGCGGGCGAAAGAATTGGATTTGCCGTGACCATTCTCCTTACCATGGGCGTGTATCTAATGGTCATATCGCAGGATCTCCCCCGGAAAGGAGACAGTGCACCCTTGATAGGCATCCTGTATGTTACACTATTTTACGTTATGGTTCTTGGATGTGTCACGGGTGTTCTGACTGCCCGCATGGCATTCAAAGTTTCTACTCCTCCGCTTTGGCTACGCAGGTTCGTAATTAAAATGACTAGGAAATCTTCAAAGAAAGTTGGAGCGCTGAAGGCTTCCATAGACAGCACTCCATTGCATGCTATGCAGCCTAGTAAGGAAGAGCTGAAGGAATACTCTGACCCTGAACATGAAACTGGCGAAGACAGAGGCGGAAACCAACAAACAAACAAAGAAATAGACAATATAGGGATGACCATTCTAAGACATAGAAGAAGTGTTCACCTTGGCGTAACTGCATTAACCCAAGATTACACGCCGGCAGAAGTCGAGAACCAGAAACAGTGGCAAGAGATTGCTCTCTTTCTAGACAAGCTGTTCTTCTGGGGCTACCTGGGAACGATTGTAATAGCCTCGTGTTCAGTTCTGCTTGGACTTGAAGTCAAATTCATGGAAAAAGCCTAAATATCACGTGCAAATGTTTCCTTCGATTCCAAGGACATGAGATCTTATCTAAAGGTTTAACTCACTTAAGGAACTCCTACATCTTCTTAATTTAGAGTTTATTTGTATAGAAACAAGTACTGGATGTATTAATATTGCCTGTAAATGACTTAATCTATTAAACGGAGACCTCAGAGAAGGAAGATCTGTGTGCAGTTGAAAAAACGTCTTATTGGAGAACTTGATCACATAAATTTGTTTATCTGACAAATCGTGAACAATTTTGCTTTTGTCATGAGTTTTAACGGGCCTAAAGTCAGTATGAAAGCATCGCAATATGCATTTATGATATTATTACTAACTGGAATTTCAATTTCTCTTTATATGGCTGCTCCTTCTTTCTTGATTTTTCGGAAAAAAGAAAAGGAAACCGGGAGATAAAGTAGTATTGCTAGAAGATAACTTGATGCAGTTGTTGGGAAGATCATTATAGAGGATTAAGGGGACAGTAATACAAAAAGGCTCCTCTTCGTAGAAAACTTTGGCACATCATATGCAGTCAATGATAATTTTCATTTTCAGATTTTTAGAGTTTGGGTAAACTGCACTCTGAATGTTGCCTGTACATCTTTAGAGGATATTTTATTTTAAATCCTTTAAGCACGGTGGCCACGTCAGTCAAAAAATTAATTCACAGTAGGCCGTGCAAAAATTACATAATTACAAAACTAAATACAATACTAAATAGGAAGCTAAATACAATACTAAATACGAAGCTAAATACAAAACTAAAGACACAACTAAAGACAAAACTAAGAGAAGCATACATGATAAAAGAAATTTATTTGCAAAATAATCTAAAAACAAATTTAGGCATAAAGAGAGAATCAGCAAAGAGAGATTTCATTTTTAATACGTTTCTGGAATATTTCATAAGATTTTGATGATTTAACAGTTGTGCTTTATTCTTTATCTTGGGTTGTTTTCGCTACCTTGGGAGCTGCGATACCTTCACTGGAATGGCGCATTTGCGACAGCCTTTAAAATCCATTAAGGACTGATCTTTCGTATAAATGCATTGCAGTAAGGGCGTTGTTAAAACCCGCTGAATGTTTAATGAATGTTGCGAGTTGCTAGCATTCGGTTAATTAACTAGTTAACTTGAATATCTTGAATTGGGTCGACTTCACTAACTTCTACTATTGATTTGGCAATATTCAAGATTTTGATCCGGATAGCATTCGATAAGGATTACGATGAGACAACCATAGGGACACAAGGTTTCGAGCGCTCTTTTTATGCTCATCGACAGTAAATGCTCCTTCAAGCTGAAAATTCCCCAAACATTGAGTGCAGCTTTCATACACAGAGCTAGCGCCAATAAGCAAAGTTGTAGTGATGTTTTGAACAGTATCCGTAACGAAATCAAACATGCTCCATCGTGAAATATTTCAAATAATAGAACAAGTCTTTGGCAGCTAGGGACACGTGATCGATAACCGCATAGAAACCATACAATAGCACATTCACTCTGAAAATGTTCGACGTTCAATCATGTTTTCGAGTATTTACCAGAAACTTTTCCCGGTTGTAACAAAAAATATTTCAAGCGTTTACTGCCCTTTTGCTGCATTCGTATTGTGTGCTCGTCTTCTACAAAAGCATCAAATTGCTCAAAATGTTTTTGAGTATTTACCAGTCATTCAAATTGTTCTAAATAACGACTTCTCGTCAAGAATAAGCGGAGTGAGTCACTATCCTAATTAATGCATTGGACAATCGCTGCTCATATTCGCTTTTACTGGCGATTTAAGAAATTTTCCTTAATTGCTAAAACATTTCCGCTTTAGTTGGAGCACAGGCAAGGCAAGATATTTCCTTGTTTCTACTATCAAATTTTCTGCCGTAGAAAAAAGTGTGCAGGCTATGTCCGGTTTGAGAATAATGCATATGCCTAGGAAATCTTCGCTGAGTCTGGGTACCTCAATGCGAACACCTATTGGCAAGATATCCCGTAAGGGTAATTCATAAGAATGCTGCAAGTAAGAAATCATTGAAGGTTCAAACTAAGAGATTATTTCTGTCAGAGCCAAAGCAAGCTGTCCTGTTCAGGAGAGAGGGAAGGAGGGTGTCAAGGAAAAATTTGCAGAAAGACTGATCGTGCGATTCTTTAATTTCCGACAATTTTAGCAGAATTTGCCGAAACAGACTCCCCTGATTCCTTCGCCTGAATCTAGTATATCTTATGCAGGGATAATGACACTACTGTTAAGTGTTTCAATCGATCAAAGCATTATACTTTGGCTCTGTTCCTTGTGCATTCTTTGTATTAGTTGAGTTAGCCTGTTGGCAGTAAAAAGCTTTAAGTAGCTTACTTCTTAAAATGCCCAACTTCCATTGAGAAAAAATCAGCCAAATGCGATAAAGTTCGCGCGAAATACGCTTGAAAAACGCGTAACAAGTTTTGTGGGGATTTTGACCCTTTTTATCACTGGAGATTGAGCTTCTGTATAAGTTTAGAAATGGAAGTCATAGGGAATAATGAACGGCATTTCAACAACTAAACTCTAGGAAGAATCGAATCAAAATCATTCAATGTCGCTATTATTTGATGTCAGACTACGAAACAACGTCAGCTTTACATGTTTAAGCAGGTTGAAGTGAGTGCACGATTCTTAAACGAATTTTATTTGACGCTTCATTACTGTCTTGGCAAATTTAGGCTGCTTGCTATTACGGAACCACCATAGCCCTGCCAAGCTTTCGCTAGTGACCAAGACAGTTGACAATGGACGTAAACAAGTAAAATTACAGAGTCAAGCGTAATGACCTAATTTTCAACTCATAATGATTTTATAAACAAGTAATATATCTCCCAGCAGAGAGATTAGTACTTTGCAAACAAAGATACAAATAGTTTCCATGGAGACTGCGTGCGATGCAATATTTCTTGAAGCAAAAGGGAACACCAAAATGCAGTACTATATATTGAAGTTGTTGGATTCCTGCCAGTGTTGTTCTTATTCGTTTCTGTACGACCTCTTGATTTCACCACGTGGAACTTGAATCTGTTCCAAACTTTTGTGCCGACCGATACCAAATACTGCAGATCCATAAGATCATTGGTTGCCCATTGGTTAAATCATCTTGTTTTGGAGGATCAAAGTACCTGGTTGTAAAGTATAAACAGGTAACGGTTAGAGCTCGCTTTGTTTCAACTATTGGTTATCACTTTAACGTAAAGTTGCTTGTCAGCTGCTCTTAGAGACAAGTGTTCTGAACATGAAGTTGCAATTCAGCCTATTTTTCTCGTGTAATTGACAGCAGTCATTGCTGAACTGTTAAGGAAAGCTGAATTTTTTTGCCAGTATAGACCAATTAAGCCACGGTCTCGTGCAATTATAGTGAATAAGTATTTTAAGGCATAAACCAGCCTGCCTCAAAGAGCGACTTCTTCCTACGCAAGTTAGGAGAACGTATTCTCTAAATTCATCGTTAGCTTCTTTATAACAACGCGGTCTTGATGTCAAAGATACTTAACTTTTCAATTAATCTGCTGAATTCTGTCAAGTTATCCTAACTAGAGGTTTGGGTGATACAAAAGCCATTAAAAAAGGTGGAAAATGATTATGGAGCAGTTGTAACTTAAACAAAGCCCCATTCAATATCTTGAGACCAGCTCACGCGAATATATTCTAGGAATTTAAGAATTGTCTAGTGGTTATGCAAAGATAGGATCTGCTACTTATAAGTGAAAAATATCTTAATCACTAGTTATTATATCATTCCATCTAGCTATGAGAAACTGTCTCATAGAAAAAAGTAGCAATCAAAACTGATAAAACTGAACTATAAACTTCATATAAACTGAATTTAGGTCCAGCTTTCTTAGCAACTTTGAAATTCTGTTTGAACTTTGAAATTCATTTCAAATGGGTTCCAAGGGTATTGGATGGCAGCAGACAATTTATACGTGCAATCTACAGTTGTTGATTCTAGAAGCTCCGCACAAGAAATTATCTTGAAAAGAAGAGCATTGAAGAGATTCACGTGCAGCAATGTTTTCAGAGATAATGTTTTTTTACTGCAGAAGTAAAATAAGCAAGATAAGATAAAATCAAGATGAAAAAGCAACTGTATGATAAGCACTCTAACAAAACCTAAATGAAAAGACTTTTTATTGAGAATTGAAAGCAATAGAGGATTTCCTTTGCACTTCCAGTGTTGTTGTTAACACAAAGTTGTTGGAAATGGTAGGCCAATAAACAATGCCCCCGTTAGCGTTTCGCAAGCAATTTTGTACATCAGATACAACGACTATTTAGTTTACTTGGCATTGCACACATTGAAATTCAGATCAACCACTGGACGACTTATCCTGGGTGCCAAACTCACTCTATGTAAAATAACTCAACTCACTCTATTTTATTTCATACATAGCGAGTCTGGTGCCCAGGTTGTGGATGGCTCAGCAAACTCAGCACCAGCTCTCTGTTTGCTCTCAAGAAAAGCCGCTTCTTGCCTCCTGGTTCAACTAGAAGAGACGTTGAAACAGAGCACCATTTGTAAAATATACATACACTCTCAAAACCGAGGCCTCGCATCACTAAACCGCATCTTTGTTCCTTCAAGAAATTAAACCGCAACTGAATCAAAAACATCCAGCTTTGAGTCTCGGCACTTTGAGGCCCACTTCTTGGGTATCCGGGACAGATTCGTGAAATGGGTAGTGTCTTCTTGTAGCATCAGCGATCTTGTAGCATTAGAGTTTTTTATACTTTCTACGGCGCTGATGGCTGCAAACCTGTCCTGGCTACCATATTCTGCTACATAATTATGCCTAAACTGTTGTGTTTGGAGGGGTTTAGTCGTTCCAAAGTTGTGACTTACTGTTCTGAATTTCCGACCGCCACAATGAACACCCTCGTTCATTGATAAATAGTTTAACTGGCTAAAAACTTTTGTTCTTCTCCTTGGAGTTTTTTTAAAATCATAATTTTTGAACATAAGAAGCGACCTCAGAAACCCATCCTGTACCGCGACCCTGTCTTTAAATATCTAGCTGTGAAAACCAGCGCCTTTGCCGGCAGAATTGGTCTTCTTGTTGTGATAAAGCCGATACCAAAAGAAAGCCATACAACCGGTGGCCAAAATCACATTGGACAGTGCAGTTTGGCAAAATTTGTTTTTAATGCGCGTCAATAGCCTATTGATAGGTTGTAGACATGTTGAAAAGGAATGAATGCGGAAGAGTCTAGAAAATTATTATCTTTTAAAATTATTATTTAAATTAAAAGAGTCAAGATATTACAATTCGAACCTTCCTTGTTACCAACTCAAAGAAAAGTTTCCTTTTTACAATCACTTGCATTGTCTATAATAAGAATTACTAGTACAATATGACATTAGCAGACAAAGTATTTCTCCGGCTCCCAGCCGTGGAGCCGTCAATTTTTCTGGACTGATGCCCATATGTTTCCTTCCTAACTTTACGACATTAGGGGCTTCATGAATGTCCGATCTTGACTCTGCCTCTCTTCCTGATCATTCAGTAATATTTTCCTCGTTGATTAGGTGATCCATTGCAACGAGGACTGCGCATAGCTCCATCTTGTATATTCTGCCACCCAGTGTCCCTGCTGTGGTTTCCTCCATCGGTCATTATTTGGTGCGCTTGACGCCAAGCAGTTCGGAGCTGACAAGGTCTGGGGCATTTGGCACACTCCACCTCAAGACGGTGTAGTGATTCGAAGCTGGACGGATCTGGCGTTGTTATAACTCGTCTGCATACTTAGGGCAACTAGGAAAGATGGGATGGGCTGCAATTAACTGGACGCTCAAAATCATTCTTCTATTCCACCTACCTGGTGAGTACAATAGCACGTTGTTATTTAACATCCTTTGATAACTTGGCTATTTTGAACTGCAACAAATGCTGCTTCTGTTATGTACAGCAACTTCACTGCATATTATAATTGCAACGTCTCATAGCGCCATTGTATATACCAATTTACTACGACGACGAAATACGTGTAATAGCCATTGTAATAACTCCAAGTTTCGACTACCGTTACGACGAACAATTACGTCTAATATCTCCATTGTATACAACTAAGTTTCGACTACCGTTACGATTAACAACGACGTCTTACAGCCCCTTCAAGAATTATGAAATCGTGGAGGAATGCTTGGAGCTTCAAGTGGAACCTATTCTTCTAAGGCTGATCGTAATTCTGTTAACTTCTGGGTGATTAGCTTGCTGAGAATGATTTGAAGACCCTGTTCATTAGCTCCAAAACAAATTTGGTATGAGACTTGTTTCTTCTGAGGAGGGAATTTGCAAACAAAGTAGAATGGCATATGTTTATTGTCATTCAAATACTAAAATCCAAAATAATACTTTCATTGCAGCTATCTCCAGACGGGAATGGTAGATTGATTTTAATTGAAAAACCGGGGGTTATCAGTAGCCAAGGAGAATCCTATTCTGCGCTCATTGAAACAGGACTGGAATTAAACGGTTACCAGTGCAATGGGGACAATATTCTGACTTTACCCCCCTGATTCAGAATAATTTGTTTGCTTTAATGTAACCATGGGACACGAGATTGATCTAAAATTGCAAGGATAGGGAAGATTTATTAATCATCTTGCCAAGTTATGGAAACATCTCAAAGTGTTTACAACAGCTTCAAAGTATAATAAACGACTGCAATATTGATTTAAAATAGAAAGGTGTCACCTCATTTTCCTAGGATCTATAGAGCGTGTACAAACTATTTCTTGGGCTATAACTCCGGGGCCTCCTCTCCCGTTAAAAACCAGAAATATCGCTTCAAGGCTAGCTTTGCCGCTAAATGTAATTAAATTCTACCTCAAAATAGACAAGCATAATGTACCGCCTTCTGGCACAGTGAAGCGGAAAAGTAGAATAGAAAATTGAAACGGCTCATTATCTGAAATACACCATGCAGAAAAGAGGGCGAGACAGAGACACCTCTTCGAGATTCCAGTTAAATTCTCTCGTTTTTGCCTGAATTTCACAACTCTAAAACCATAGTCTTAACATTAAACCTTTGTCTCTCGGTCAATAATGGTGAGATCATTTCTATGGATGCGATAAATGCAACTAACTACTCTTTTCAAGAAGAAGCCATTTCTCTTCCTACACACGCACCAACAACCATCCCACATCTTACCTAACTTTATTTCCCGTACAAATTTACCTGGCTGATCAAATAAACTTATCTAGCAGTATTTTAATTTGCCTTGATCACAACAAGCGGTTTGAATATCTGATCACAACAACGGTTTGAATATCTGAACATTTCATTTTTTCCTCCCCCGCAGCCTCCGGAGCACAGCATGCAGTTGAGGCCAGGCTGGTTTCGTTCCTGATATCCAATGCCAATGCCACTGCGAGGCCATCGAAATCAAGCAAATTTCCTGTATTTGTTGAGTTCGACATGAAACTTCGCAACATTGAAAAATTGGTAAATTCTGTTTATTTGTGTCGCTTGTTTCTACGTCCTTATATTTATCGTTAGAACCATTCCTAGAACTTTCTTGTTGATTATGAAACTTGCTTACGCGCCTACACAGCTACAGGACGATTATTTGGATCCTACAACCGAGAAGGGCTCAGTTTGTTTGGCCATGACTTCAGAGAGTTCTTAGAAGAATTCTTGAAACTTCAGAGCATCTTTTTCCTTCTTATATCACTACACTGGATATATCTTCGTTCTTCTGTACAATCCCGTGGTAAGCTAGCCTGGGTTCGAGCCTTCTCACGACATGACGTCAAGCATTCGTCTTGCTCAATTTCCTAGTATTATCCAGCTTTATACTGGACCCCTGCTCAGGCGCGTTTTCATTTCGCATTAGCCTCTTTGATAGAACTGAACCATATAATCCTTGCATTTTTCTAAATTATCAATAACCACGCCACAGAAGGGAACTCGATTATCCGATTCAATCTGATTTGAAGCAAAAACGTTGGAGAGGGAGTAATTAAGAATTGTTTTAGAAAAGGCACTTCCAACTGTTAAAAGGTTTGTTATTAAAATGGATTTCTAGCATTCAACTCAAATCAATTTATCATCTTTAACAGAATAGCTTTCACTGCCAATTATAAGTTTATTCCACAACTTTTGTGAAGAGCAAAACCAACAAATGTAATTTCAGCACATTCTATTTAAAACTTGCTATCTAAAATTCGATCGGTTAACATTTTTGCTCCGCACCAGTTTCTTCATCTTCAAATTGACAATATTTAATTTGCGAATAAAAAGTATAAAAGGTATCAGCCTGGATCCGATTTCGTTTATGTGTGCTATACTATTTTCAGTTTTTTTACTATTTATTCTTTCTACCTGTTTCAACCTTCATAACATGGCATTTTCTTCCATTTAGGTCATCACAGACGAGATTTTAATCAGTCAAACCTCAGTTGTCATGGCAAGTAGCCTCGAATTCGACTTTGAAAGCGACCCATCCTTGAATACGAACATACTTTTTTATTCTTTCCAACCATGATCCATTTTTCAAACTCATTATTTCTATGGCGAAGAATACGCAACACTCTTTGGCAAATGTCTTCTTCCTATTTCTCATGAATGTTGTGGACGATCTTGATTTTGACGACAGGAATATATTATCGTGCAAGCATTATTCTATCAAATGAAAGCAGTAAAAGCGACACAAGTCGGACCTGTAAAGGCCAGATCCGTTTAGGCCTAACCGCATGGACCCCTTTTGTAGGGTTACTCGGCAATGCGGGGCACTGAAGCGGGCTCCAATCAAGTAGCTCCTGTTGATGCTTCTTCTAAACTGCTACGTCTTTATTGCATGTGACTTAGAGGAAACCATGACAACTAATATCTGCCTATTTTAGCGATGGACCGACGAGCGACTTGGATGGAATCCGAAGGACTACGCTGATATCAGTTTGGTTAATGTCCCAAGCCAAAAAATATGGACGCCTGATATTGTCCTTTACAATATGTAAGTTCTAACTATTTCACATCTGATAGAAGTCAACAAAATCATTTCTGAAGTTTCATGCATGTTAACTTGGCACGTCAGTATGGATCTACGGTACATGTCCTGGAGTGGGGTCTTTTCTCTCTCTCCAAGGCACTCGCATTTGAATGGAACCCCTCTCTCTCCCCACGGTCTTAATATTGGCATGTTACCCTGCTATAAACACTTCTTTTTTTAAGAATAAGTTCTATAAGAATTTTGAGGCTCAGAATTACTAAAATTTAAAGAGATTTTAAGAATAATACCAGACTCGATCTTGGTCAAGCCTTAAATTTCTCCTTATTTTGAGTTTTCTCTCAAAGCAAAGCAACTGTTACATTGCCGCCACATACAGTTATATATGTTTTGAAATAAACTCAGCTGCTCTGTGAGTAAGTTATGACGAAGCAGCACATCAACAACGATATAATGGCGAATTTAAACCCTGTATTAGGCAAGAATAAGTTCTCCAGCGCACTTGACTTTGGGTGGAGCCCCTCTCTCCCCCCACGGCCTAAGTCTTGGTACCTTGCTTTGTATCTGACACTCGCCCTTGTACTTGGTCTTTTCTTTGCAGGGCAGAAGAAGGTACCAAGAAGCTGAGCGATGTTTATACCACTCAGGTGCATGTACACAGCAACGGTGAGATTGTTTGGTTTTCTACGGCTGTATGGAAGAGCTCATGTGCAGTCAATGTCGAATGGTTTCCAATTGATCAACAAGTATGCCGGAGTTAATTTATCCATTGGTTTGCATAATAAACCTCAAATTATCATCTGCAAACATTCTTTTTAATGCTAGAAAGCAACAGTTTACAAATGTTGTGCAGGAGCGAAAACGTTGAAAGCATGTGATAGTGAGGGGCCCGAAAAAGGGGTAAATGACCATACCATCTCCATTTTTTGGATTTTGAATATGGAGCCTGTGGATCTCACAGGGATGCTATTAGGTTTTGAAGGGTTAATTTTATGTGGTCTGCTCAACATTTAAGAGGTCATGACAACTTCACTTTTAAAAGGGGGTATTTTTCTATTGGCAGCAATGTAAGCTGGTATTCGCATCTAAGTCCTATGAGAATCGTCGATTGAAGCTCACACTACCCCGCCATCACGCAGGTATGTTTTGAGGATTTCCCCCACACGGTTCACCTTTTTGTATAAGCTTCGTTTCGGGTAAAACTTCTAATTTTACTGCAAATTCACTGCAAATTCTAAAAAGCTCAATTAGATTTCCTCACACGGTTTTAGCTCACCATTTTGTAATAGCCTCGTTTCGGGAAAAATTTCAAATTCTCTAAAGCTGAATTTGACCGAGAACATACACGAGCGAGGCTGTGAATTTTAAATATAAATGTTTCTTTAATGTACCTAAAATGTTATGCCATTGCTATTGTGATTATTGTAAAATCTTAGATTTCAATCTTCTCAATTTAGTAATTGAGTTACCAAAATATTTCCTCGCATAATGCAGAAGGCAGCATCTGAATGCTTGAATTTGCTTGCAGCTTTGGGTGTTATTAATCGTCATCTTTTTAATTGTTAATTAATTGGTCGCGGGCTCATTTTAATTGTTGGCATTCACATCTCCGTGTGTATAATAGACTGGCGTTTTATCAGTCAAAATTTCTTACTTCTAGAGAGGGGTGCAATAGTACATGGTGAATGGGACATTGAGATGGAGCATGTTCCAACGTTAACGGAATATAAAAGGCATTGTTGTGATGATCCGTTTTCGGAGATCATTTACAGAATCACTTTAAAACGGAAACCGTTGTATTTTCTTCTATACCTTATATTGCCAATGATGGCAGTCGTCTTTCTGTCGATCTTGATCTTCCAAATACCAGCTGAAACTGGCGAGAGAGTCGGGTTTGCAGTAACAATTCTACTCACAATGGGCGTATACCTAATGGTGATTTCGCAAGATCTTCCAAGGAAAGGTGACAGTGCTCCGTTAGTCGGTGTGCTGTATGTTATATTATTTTACGTTGTCGTTTTCGGCTGTGTAGCTGGAATCATGACCACAAGTATAGCATACAAATTTACAAAGCCACCGAAGTGCCTACATCGTCTCTTTCTCAAGATCACCAAAAGCAAGTCCAAAAAGTCTGGCAACTTTAATCCAAATCTCCCTTCAAGACGCGCAGTCGAATTCAAAGATGTAGAACTGACAGATTTTGATAACCAAGGAGAAGATGATTCCGAGTGCCCGGACAATCGAACCAAAGGCGGTGTGGTTGGGAACAAGGCTACGCAAGTCTCCAGAAGAAAAGATGGCGGCTACCCTGAGCATAATGAAAGAGAGATTGACCACAAAAAGGAGTGGGAGATGATCGGTTATTACATTGATCGCATATTCTTCTGGATCTACATCGTCCTGGTCTTTGGATCATCGATTGCAGTGTTTGCTTACTTCAGACAATAACCTTGCTTGAAAACAAAGTATCGGAGAGAACATTTCTCAGCTTCTGGTAAAAGTCTATAGCACTTAATAATCAATATTTAGCCCACTTAATACTTGTGCTACAAGGATGGTCTAGAGTTTTTTTGAAATTCTATTATCAATCAAATATAAATACTCTTGCTAATTATATTCAAGTTGAGACCTGGAGTTTAACGTCAGTTAACATTAAAAATTGTTTTGTATGTTTTTGGAGCCATCATGTTATCTCAAAGGAATACGCGTCTTTCCATCTATAAATTGCATTTGTGAAAAAGTGCAAAAAAGTGTTATTTCTTTTTCTTCCTGCAGTTGTATTAAGCGGGCCGTACCCCATCGTTCCCCCGTCTCTTCCGACCATCTCCCCTTGGTTTTCTACAGACAAAAACGCCAGTGTGGCATACATAAAGGGGGACAAACCTTACTGGATTTTCCCTTAGTGCCTCCTCGAAGTTTTATACAACCAAAAAGTCATAATTTACAACAGTTATATGCTGGCTAAAGACATAGCTAGTTTATTACACCAATGAGCTTGGCTATCAGTTATGAGATAATTATCTATAAAATAAAGTTTTTGAAACGGTGAATAGCGTACAGTACAGGGCATACTGGTTCATTCAATTTAGCAGCGATAACAAATCAAGATGATCATACGATCAATAATTAAAGATTAATGACCAGATGGACCAATTTTTCAGAATGGACATCTCAAAGTAATCCAGAATTTAGTGAGGCACCTTTTCCTTACAATTTATGCCCTCTTACTAACTTTTGTTTTTTTCTTACTTCTTTTTAAACCAAGAACAAATTCCTAACAGGGGATGTTTCTAATGCGCCTGAATCTGGAATATTTAAAGCTATATGGAACTTCAAAATTTCACAAGACTGCCATCACCGACCAGCAAGATCTTCTAATATGCGATTATGCATTTGCAATGGTGAAAGTTTGCTCTAACAAATGCACTTCGATCTTTGGTAGGGTTGGATACTTATGGGAAGAAAGCCCTTTTCGATAATTTTGATAGTTGTTATGTTGTGTGTCACTTTTCATGGTAGCAATTGAAACCAATTGAACAAAGTTTTTCCGGTTTTCAAAAGGGCGTGGGCAGGCTTGGAATGGAGTGCCAAGTGGTCTTTAAATACCTACATAGATAATCTTATCCATGGGCTCCGACGCAGATTGGACAGTGGAGGGCCCAAGGGAGATTCATTTTAACAATCATAACAAAAGATGTTTAAGAAAGCTCTATTGTTTTACAAAAAAATGAATGGGCCATGCCCCCCGGTCCCCCCACCGGTCCCCCCTTCGTCAGAGGCCCTGCCATCAGGTACAGGTACCCTGGAGTGATCTAAAAGCGGGGATGGGGGAGTTCCGGCAGAACAGCGAGTTGAAGATCTTTCGAGGATTGAATGAAAGACCTTAGAACTTTAGTTATTGCAGTGTGTAACTACGGTATATTTCTTATGGCTACTTTATATATCACCAAGCCATTCGCTCTAATGCTTATGCTATTGAAATGTAGGCTAGATAAAAATATAAATAATGACGACCGGTTGTGTATTCAGTTAATAGATAATTACAACTTGGTACACAAGAACACGATGAGAAATTAGCGGGTTGGCAGGAAGAGAAAGCTGGATATCCTAACCTTATTGCAATTTATTATTCATAATTCCTTTCTCTTTCAAAGCGAAGACAATTAGGGGGGCTGGACCTCCTCCCCAGATTTTTTCGAAAATTTTAGGAAGGGGCAGCGCTCACCCGAGCCCACCCACCACTACATCTCTTCTCGAGTCCCGGTGCCATTTGAACTTTAATCCTTCAATTACTTTATTTTTATTCAGTATAAGTAGCTTGCTTTAGAGTTGCCTTCAAAGTGAACAGGTAATTGTGAAGGAGATTTAGCACTGATCACGTGAATATAATTATGATAATATAGTCAAATAATTTCAATCTAATTTATTCAAATTTGACAATGGTGGTCTGCATTTTAATGATTGCCCTTTCCTGAAACACGAGATCCCCAAAGATCTTCTATTGTGTATGCAACACAAAGTACATGACGTGAGAAGAAGGACAGGATTCTGTGTTCCAAATATTGTGCTATAAAATCGGTGCAGAAAATGAGAGCAGCGCCCTAGCACGTGAGGCATCCTTCAGTCGGAGCCATGGGCAAGTGATATGGAAAATAATTTTGCGGAAAACTTCAGGTGAAAGTTCTTTAAATTAGTCGAAATTTACAGCTTGCCGCCAACCCGATGGCGGCTTCCAGTTGATTCTCCACCGGCCTAAATTTTTTTCGCTACGTTTTGTTTCTATTCATAGTTTCTTTGGGCAGTTTTGGGTGCTTCAAAATGTCACAACCTTCCTGAAGCACTTGTAGTCTTCTTCTTCAACGAAATCGCTCCAGTTCGGTGTTTATTTCTTTGAAACCGAAGCCAGCGATTCGGTGATTTTGTGGGCGCATATTTTGCATAATCGTCCATCATGACGTCATTGAGATTCCCGGATGTTTTGCTTGCAATCGAATTTTCCACGTGCAAGCCAGATAAGACTTGCATTTCTTTGTCGAAGTGTACCAAGTCTAGAACTTTGCACTTAAAAATTGTTCATTTATATGAATTGTTGACAGTTACGTTTTAAAGTTTTGCAAATCTGTTGATCTACGATACTAAATTCTTTTCGTCGCATTTCCGGACAGGCTAAAAGTGTTTTCATAACATCAGTTTGAAGAAAGTTTGAAACTTTGTTATAAAGCACAAAGCAACCGTAATGGCACGAAGATATTTTTGCAAGTTTAACCCAAGCATTGTAGTGTTGACAGTTTAAGAGATATATTTACTTTTGCTTCAATTTTGGACATTGCAGTGTATTTATCGACCAAGGAATACTAGAAACTGCTTTATTATTAATGACGATGCGTAACTAATTTTTATGACTAAAATGAGGAAATTAATTGAAATGGAAACAACTAGATGAGATCACCAAAATGGGACATTGGTATAAAACAGACAAGCTATTTATTGACACATATCCAGTACAACAGTTTTCAATATTGCTATTGCTGCATATTTTGAAAGAAATCAAGCAATTCAGGAAAGAGCTGAGATCACATATGATAAGCTTAGTTTCTTTGTCAAATTAGTCAAATAATAAAATGCTAGCAAAACACTAAACACTTGTGATTCCAATGCTAGCAAAAATATTGCATGGTTTACTTTTACCTGCTATTCCCAGTATTCCCAATATTTGTTCACCATCACTTACATCCCAATATGTCACAGATTGAATTTTCATATGTTTAAAACGCATGCTTTTCTAGAATTATTGACAGATTCCCTGTCATTCAATCTAAGACAACAGACAAATAGTTACAGAGGAATGCATATGAATTAATTGAAACATCACAGGCAGCTACATTTTAATTGAAGTTTCACCAGTTGTTAATGAAGGCATAAGAAATGGCAAACAGCTGGTAATTGTTTTAAGATTCTGCAGGAACCTGATGATAGTCCAATAAGCCTCCTTGGAAAAAACCACAGGCTAGAAAAAGGTCTTCTTAGTTTGACTGTGTGAGCTCTTGCAATTGTTGGCTGTTGTTAATTCTTTCATATTGAGTACCAACAGAAGGAAAATAAATTACTAGCAGTACAATGCCATTCAAAAAATAGCAAAAGATAAATCCTGTTTGCAAACAAATCAAGAAAATATCATTAGAGGCACTTTTCTCCTTTTTGACAAGTGAATTTCAAGAATACTTTCAAAAATACCATACTGTTTCTTGCATCATCATTGCTTATTACTGCATTTAATAAGCATCAAATCCTCCATGGTTTTTACATGAGTTATTTTTAGCACATATCTGGCTATTCAAGGCCTCTGACCTGACCAAAAAGGGGGCGGGGGCAATTTTATGCAGAAAGAATGCAAAGAAAAGAACAATTTGCAATAACTTCCAGACAAAGGATCAATTTTCCAGAGGCAGGCTATTGTTCCCCCTCATATTTTAAAGACCTTTGTTTCTTGTTTCGTAAGTAAAACACATGTCCTTCTTATCGCAAGTTTCAAGAGGATAATATAAAAGTTTCTTAGCATGTTCTGTATAAAGAGGTGAAGGTCTCTTATTTATAACATCTTTGATAAACACAAAGACAGGTGTCTGGTAAATAACACTCCTTGAGCATTTCAGTTGAAAAACTAGTAATATCATGTAGATATTGATGGAGAAGAACTTCCTTCAAGTAGGAAAGCAATAAACATGTACACAGGTGGGTTTGGGGTGGCAGTGCACCCCCCTCCACTTTTGGAAACGTGGTTGGTAAATTTTTATGGATGGTCAGTGAATGTTATTAATTGTCGGTGGATGCATATTTTGACTATATATAGTATATTGCTGTGTATAAAGTACTGTCAAAGCTAAATCAAAGAAATACCAGGCAGAAAGGATGATAACTCTATGCACAAGGAACTGCAAGTTTACAAGTAGGATTAGAACATAACAGGTGGTGTGGCTGATGTAAAATAAGCAAAAGTGGCAAAATGTCAAATTTGATGAAAGGATCCTATTGGCTTGTAATTGACAAGGTCATATTGAACAGTTAAGATTCATAGTATATAGCTGTTTTCATATTCAAAATTCATAGAATTTTGTTTGGCAAATTCATCCATTTACAGCCCCTGCTGCAAATCATCTAGGTAGGCCTATCTTCTATAAGAGTTTTGTAATGCACTGCTTTGACTCGAACATCTCCACAATACCCTCCTTGGCCGAGAAAGTGCTCAGTTCCTTCATTGCTCATTGCATTTTCTTGTGCCAACGATGCCGTTTTTCAAAACCATTCAAAAACCAAGGATAAACTCACTAATGTTAAACATGGATCAGCAGTATTTTCTTGACCTTGTTAATTAAAAGAGTGATATTTTTTTGATTTGCCATTGACACTTATGTAGTAATAATGACATCAATTGAAAACAATGGATATCATGCAACAAGATGTAATTGGTTATTATCAAATGACAAATGATGGGAGTTTGAAAGTTTTCTGGTAAATCATGTACTGACATATTAAATATCTCACTAACACCAGAACAAGGCATACCCCAAGTTGTGCAATGAGTTGCACAGAAAGGCATACCCAAAGTCGTGCGATAGTGACCACAAGCCATTCCCAGTAAAGCCTGCAAAAAAGTTATTTAACTACAAACACTTGTGATACTTGGCAGTAAATGAGAGTGTTGGTCTGAGAAAGCTATTTGTTTTGTGTCTCCAGGATATATTAGTGTTGAAAGTCTCACACTTAAAAATTTCACAGTACTAGTTCTCTACTTGTTAATTTAAGATTATTCAGAATTTATGTTCTACACATTTCTGTTCTATTCTTAATTGATATCTACAATAATATTTTAGAAGTACAGAAACTAAAAAAGACACTCCTGAATCATTTTTAATATAGCATTTAGTTGAATGTCCTCTGATATAAATCAGTTGAATGCTTATGTGACTTCCATTGAAAGAAAACGAAACCAAAAGTAACAGCATTTCGTTAATTTAATGAATGGTTACTAAATTTGAAGATTCTGGAATTATTAAGCACCAAAATAAAGCAAAAGTTACAGATTAAGACACATATATATAGGCCACTAAATATCACTACTTGCAATTTAACTTCATATTTTACGTAGCTCTGTGAAAAATTTATCTTTGAAAAAGTTATTTGCTAAACAAATAACAATGTCAGAATGATAAAGGACATAGCACATACGACATAGCAAGGTTACAAAATAACTGGAAATATGTCTGATTAGGAGCCACTATTCAAAGTCAAAGCTTGACCTAAGTGAAAATGATGCATGCCTTATTGCTCTAAAAACATAAAAAAGTAAGAAAATATAAATATAAAAGCAGAACAGGTCATAGGTAATTTTTCAATGCGTATAAAAAGCTAAGGTAAATGAATAGACAAAAATGTTGGCTCACAATATAACAAGGTGTCATTCACTAAATGGAAATTGAGCAAGTAGTGCTAAACCTATTGGATAATTTTCTTGGCAAAATAAAGTAAATGGCATTTATGCCTTGTCCATTTTTTGTTCTGAATAGTCTGCATGGAATCTGTATTCATAAGCATGAAACTTAAGTTTTAGATCATTTCCGTACTACTTGGAATAATGAAAAATTTCAGTTATCCTGTTGTTTTTATCAGTATGTTTTGCACATTTGTCTAGTCCATCGAATAATCGTTCTGTTAGCAATTTCATCTCAGTTTCCTTCATTCTTTCTTCAATGCTATGCTGTATTTATTTTCTTTCTTACATTCTCAACTTTTTAAAGATTTTTTTAAAAGTTCTTGAAGAATATTCAGTCGTGTTTCTTTGTCACGCTTGTGCCAGATTGGAACTAAGTATTATAAGTTCTATTTGATATTCTACTTCCATTCTTGAAAATGACAATTCTTACTCTTCTTCTAGTGATCCACAGGCTTTGAACGATTTTCTAAGCAATGCACAGGTAAGTTTTTGTTGCTAGATCTTATTTGGTTGAAGTTAAAGTTACAAAGAAGGATTTGTAGCAAAAAATATAATATAGATATGATTTAACTAAATGAAATGATTGTGGTTTGGGACATCTAACAATAACCTAGTGTGAAATGTCCTCTATGGTTGAAGTGCAGCCTTCAAGAAGGAAAAAACCCTGTGATATGGCAGCGGAGGCTGAGCTCCTATACTGGCCCTTCTTTTAACTGAGCTTTCACACCGTATTAACAGTTTAAGTCTGTTTTAGCCGAACAGCTTAGGGCATCTTGTGATTCCATGTTGCTAGATCTGTTGCATTTGTTGGCCGATGGCTCCGTTGGTGAAGCATTTTATGTACAAGGTTATTGAGCTTAACCTGGTGGGCTTAAATTGATGGCTTAATTGTTGGAAATGTTCATGTGCAAGGCTAGTTGTATAGCTAATCTATATTTTCCACATTTCTAGCTACTTGCCAGTCAAGGAAATGCAGTGTCAATATTACAGGGCCAACAGAACACTGATGCAAACTCGTTCATGCTGATGAACTCTGGTACTTCAATAAGCCAAGCCAATCTTCTTCTATCGCAACTAGCATCAAATTCTTCACAATACGCAAACGCCCAACTGAGACAGGCTACAGTATCCAGCAGTCATGCCTTGTCGGTGGGCCAACTAGACATCGCATCAAACCAGGGTATATATATAACCAGTTCTCTTCAGAAGCCATCATTTCAAGAAGCACCTGCAAAGATAAGTACACATTCATTGCAAAGCCAAAGGGTTCCCAGTAATCTACACAACACTTTACCAGGCAGCAGTCTACAAACTACAGCCGCTCAAGCAGCCTCCCGGCCGGCCAAGGGCTGTCTAATGGACTACAAGCTTCCTTTCAAAACAGCCCGAACACTCCCAGGACAAGCAAATCCCACCCGCAAAGTGTGGCTGCGAAGCAGGAAAAGGGAATGCCCAACATCATTTCAAAGGGGCTCTCCGCAGCCTCTAGTCAACCTGCCACCCAATCCATGATTCTTCCAACCAACATAAACGGCAATTATGTCTTTGTTAACAGCAATGGGCAGCAACCCCTGGCCGTGACGCAGAGTATCAGTCATAGCTTACAGCAGCAGCAACTGCAGCAGCTTCAGCAACAACAGCTGCAACAACAGCAACTGAAACAACAGCAACAGCAGCAGCAATTGAAGCTGCAACAGCAGTTGCAACAACAGCAACAGCAAATACAACAACAGCAGTTACAGCAACAGCAACTACAACAACAGCAGTTACAGCAACAACAGCAACAAATGCAACAGCAAACGAAGCAAAATGCGTTGCAGTATACGCAACAGCCAGCGCAACAGCGGCTAGTTCTACCCGCAAGTATGCAACAGCTGTTGAGCAACCAGAGTGGCGCCGTAGTGACAAGTGCGTTGTCGCAAGTGACAGAAATAATTGATAGCCAGCAACAGGCCGCAACAGCACAGCAACAGAGGAAGCTCGCTCCAATCAGAGCACGTCAAACGCAAATCAAGGCCAAGCCGTCCGCAGCCAGCCTCGGAATCGCCCAGTCACCAAGTACTATGATCAACCACGTTGCGCAACCGCAAGCGAAGGTGCTAACGCAGACCAACACTGCGGCTAGTATTTTCCAGGGTCAGGCTGCTTCGCCCGTAAACAATGCAGACTTGCTTAAGATTGTTAGGCCTGCTGCCCAGCCGAAAGCATTTTTCGCAAAAACAGGGATGGCGTCAGTGGCCCCTGGAAGTAAGGGCAGCGATAAAACGATATTAGCAAACGCAGTGAATGCACAGACTTTGAAATTGTCGCATTTTCCCTCCCAGCAAAATCAAATCAAAAACCTAGAGAGCATGGTAACGCAACAAGCCAATGCGGAGGCGTCCCTGCAACAAGCCGGACTAGGCGCATCGAATTCCCAGTTGGGCGCCACCAATGCTGGTTTCTCCTTCGCAGCATCAAATGTTGTGAATAACGCAGCAACTGGCGCGGTGAACGCTCAAAGCAATGGGCCTACTGTCGCGAACCAAAGCGTTGCGTTGCAACAACTTTTTCGTTTGAGTCAAGCTGCCGCGCAGTCTGTGACTGATGTCATTGATACCACTGCTAAGGAGCAATCGTTTACAACGCAGCATCAGCTTCAGAACACCAACCAATCAACAGTCACCATCGGGATTGGCCAACAGCCTAATGCAACGGCGCAAAACTTGAATGACCAGATCCAAACTTTAAACGTGCAACTGCAAAACAACGCCGTGCAAATACTCCCTGCCAGGCAGAACCAATCCCCCCTGCCCCAGAATGTCGTTCTCACGAACCAGAATGCTGGCCAGCTTTCAAACGCAGCTCTGAATTCCGGGGGCAGGGGGATGACGCAACAGCAACTCATGCAGCAAGTCCTGAAGGTTGCAAATGATAGTCAGTCGTTGTTACCGAAGCAGGCGAACGAGAATATGCGCGCCAATATTATCGGGCAAAACGTGCAGAGCATTATTAATCGGCAGAACGCGAGCAAGCAGGGGAATACGAAACAAGGCCGCTCCAGTCCACAGGCCCCGGCAGCGATGCCTCAGGAAGGCGCGCCACTCCAGTTATTCATGCCGAAACAGTTATCGACCTCGCAACTCCTTGAGCTGCAGCAAAAGCTTCTTGCGGGCAAGATCATGCAGAAGATGCAGGCCGTGCAGCCGAAACCGATTGCGTCGCAGGGCGAAACCAGTATCGGCGCAAGCTCAATGTCCACCATGCCAACGACATCGAACATGCAGACCGTAACCCTGAAGCAGCTACCGGCTGGTACGATACTATCGACGTCGCAACAGAACAATGTCAATCAGTTCGTAATGCCCATCGTAACGCAGGGCATGCAGTTCTTTCTTCAGACGAATGTCGCTAAAGGTGCGGCTGACAATGCCCAGCAAATCTTCGTTGCGTCCGGCAGTGGTGGTGCGCAGCGCGTCAACCTGCCCATACTCACCACGACAGCAAACTCCGGCTCGAACATCATTAAGCAAGTCCAGTTGCAACAGCATGTTACGCCAAAGGCAAACGCGGCGCAAGGTATAAGGATACAGAACGCTACTGCGCCCAATATTGTCGTAAAACCGTTGGATCTTACGGTCGGTAAGGTTGCGGCGATTTCGGAACAGCAGAAGGCAATCCAGACGAAGAAGTTGCAGCAGCTGCTGCTTCAGTTGACGTCAGCGCAGAGAAACTTGCTCGTTAAGAAACAGCAGGAGTACGTCAGTAAGGGGCAGGCAGTGCCGTTAATGAAGCTGATTGTGCAAATCAAACAGGAAACGGAAGGCCCAAAGTCGGTAAGTTATTTGCGGCATTCTTGTGACACTTTTTTTGTTTTGATATTACGATGCAGATCACATTCACCAACAAGCGAGCCTCTTCGCACACCCAGGTCGTTTTTCCATACTTCGCTATTGGTGTCAGCCTTCTTTTTAACCCTTTCTAAAATTACAGTGTCCTGAAATCATGAACAATATGATTGTATGCAATCTCCAGCAAAACTTCCACTTGATTTGAAGCTCTGGGGGACGATGGGGGCTAGAGTTATGCCAAGACAGTTCAAACCTCTGTAACCCAGAGAGTATAATTCTTTCGGTCTCTCTGATACGAGAATGAAACTGAAGCTACAGAACAAAACATGATACGGGGTATCCCCTCCCAAGTGCCTGGGGCTGAATGAAAAGGAAATTGTCATATTTGTCATTCTCTTTGAAGTGGTAGTTATCGTCGCAGGCTTGACAGTTGTGTACTGGCCCCCCGTACCCTATTTGTATTTTTTTGCATCATGTCCTTGTCCTTGGTCCTTTGCTTTAGCCAATGACATAAAGACCTTGCATAATGGCAGTTATCTTGCTACCAAAGGACCGTGTTCGTCTTCTGTAGTACTTCAAAGACCATAGTTTGAATATTGAAGCAAAAACTGTTATGTATTGTTCAAAAGACTTCTCTATGAAATGAGAGGATTCGTACAATATCTTACCATAGCAAAAAATTTGAAAATGAAGAAAGCCTTTCATCTTTCACCATTTCAAGCTATTATTTTGCTCCTCGTCTAATATCTAGCTAAATATTCCAGCTCATGTTAATTGTTTTTAAACATTCAGAACGATTGGAAAACATATCTTATCTATGACTCAGTGCATCATAATATTGTTCTGTTTCTTCTTTTATGTTAAAATTATGCAATTTGTGAAATTTCTCCTTCGTAGGAAGCCAAATCCGTAAAGCGACCAGCGTCAGAAGAAGTGAAAGTTGAAGACACAAATGAATCAAAGGTGTCAAAAAGGTATGCCCAGAAGTGATGCTAGCACCAGGTTTTACAGATAGCCACATAGCACAAAACCCTGAACTCTAATTAACTAATTCCGTCCTTTCTCTTCGGAGCGTATATTGTTTTCCTTAGACGCTATTGTCTCTCGAATCATTTTGAATAATAGTTCCAAAGCAATTAGAATTATCTGGAACCCAAAAGGATCTGGTCATTCATCTTTTTCTTGATACCGCGATATAAATGGATTATTAAGAGATTCTCAAGACAATATGTCCTGTGGTGATATTATTTCAGTGGCCATTCTTAAAGACCTACTTCTTGGAATATCCACAGTTTCATAATTGCTATAAACCTGTCCTCTTTAATGGGAAAAGCGGAATAATTATCAGGTTAAATATATCATATAGTTTAGCTGAGACATAGTGCATCATTGCTACTGTTTCCATTTCTGAGGCTTCAAGATATTAGGGGTTTCAAAATTATAGTGTGCTAAGCCACAAACACAATTTGCAGATAATTAGCGCCTAACGCTAGAATCAATCCTAGACAGCAGTTTCCCCGGCCATGCCTCAGACAGTTGTAAACAGACCTAACTGACACTGCATAGTTTGAGTTCCATGTATTCCATGCTATTTAAAGTATTTTAAATTTGTATTCCATGCCATTTAAGGTATGTCCCTTTTATCTCAAATGGACTTTCCCGCCGTTATCAGTTAGAACCTTTGTCATGTCATTGTAAAACAGTTAGAAGTGTCCGTTGACTCATATTGCCACGGTTTCTATCGTTTTCGTCACTAGATTAAAACACTGTCTGCAGGCGGATCAGAATCGAGTACTGGACCCAAATTACAAGCTGCCATTCAAATCGGTTGAGGATGCTCTTTCTCGCCTTCTACCTTACCACCTGCACTGGGAGACGAAACCACCCGAGATCGAATGGCAGAAAGGTGTGTTACATCAGTTTTTTTTAAAATTGTATTGAATTGAAGCATTTGACATTGCTTTCGAGATTTTTGTTAGAATTAGTTTTATTCAAGCAAGAGAAAGAGGTTATATTCTAGCAGTAGGTTGTATAGAGGAGAAATTTTGACATTAACTAACTGCTGTCTTCGCAACCCAACCGAATTTGATTAAGGGGTTAAGTTAACTTTCAAATTAGGGATGTCTCTTATCCTCCTCCTCTTCTTTTTCCTTTCCTATTCTTCTTTACCTTTCGTTCTCTTCCTCTTCTTCTTTTTCATTTTTCTATCATAGTGCTTCTTTTTGACATCATGAAAATGTTGCGAATGCCCCCTATGCACTTAGAAAGCGAGGGGAGCCATTTTTTAGTGGCGGTTGTGGCTAATCCTGCCAGGTCACTTTCTTTCAACTTCGCTCTATGTATATTTTTTAAATTGCCATCGTGGTTATACAGTCTCTGCTCTTCAGTTGATAAGACCTAGAGGTGCCTGGTAAGTATTGAAAAATAAAAGGATTATGATGGAAATAATCTATATATCGTTGTATTTTTACATGGGAGCTTTGTTAGGGGAGCAAAACGCAGAGAGATAAATTTTTAGTTTGTTCATTTCCGACAATATTAAATATCTATTCTTCATTTCAGCGGAAGCGCTTTTTGGGATTGTTTCAAAGCAACTTTTAACGAGGAAGGAGAAGCTCTTTGAAAAGTATCACGCTCTGATGCTTGAAGAAAGCCAGGTATGAGAATATAGACTTTGTTTTTGCACTCATGTCCTAGTGCAAACTTTGAAGCTATTTGCGACAATTGACAAAAAGTGGCAAATGAAGATCAGAATGCCTATGTGTGTGTGTCACTGCAGCAAGATGTACAAATCTTTATTAAGTTAACATATTACTATTGAGATAAAAAGCTAGCATTCTGTATATTATTGAGTCGAAAAGTTTGTCTAATTTTTTCGAAAAGTTTGTCAGGAAATTGCATAATAATCATTTTTCACAAACACTTATTTCACCCCATGCATTCATTATTTGTCGACATTGATCCAACTCCACAAGCCTGGAAGAAGAAACTCAGGTTGACCAGCCCGGAAGATTATTTATGCCCGAGAAGTTTATTTGTATTTAGACTCACGTTAATTTGTTTCCCATCATCCTTCTTAGCTGCAAGTGTCCTCTTCCGAAATGGTGATGCTTGAGCGAATTTTTCTCGCTGACGAAAAGGCCAGGTATGCCAGAGAAAGGGAGGATGCAAAACAAGGTAAAATTATTGATTAAGCTATATTTTTAAAGGAACTTGCTAATGCTAGCAATTGTCTCACTACGCTCCACTCCAAAAAATCTATTCATAATGCAGTTTAGAGTCAAATCTGTGTATGGGCTGTTTTGGTTAAAATCTAGTGGAAGATTCATGGAACACCAACTATTTGTGTATTCATTCCCACTATTTTCAAACGGATGAAAACGAATGTTGATCGGTTACCTGCCCATAGAGATAACTTGATTAAGAAGTTCAACTGCTGCTTGTAATTTATGCCTTGGTATTCATTGCTCTTCTTAAATTCAGGCAAGCTGAAGCTTTTCCCTGATCCGGTTGCTCCAGACGAAGCAAATGAGGATCCAGGGAAGTCGGAAGAAGAAGAAGCGGGTTCTTCTTGGTTTGACGGAAACGAAGGCATGACGACCGAATTGGTACGAGATGACGAGGACAGTGTTGACGTTGAATCATTTGACTTAAACGAGACCCCGATAAGTGAGAAGGGAAGTATCGATGGAACTGAACTGGAGGAAGAAGCGAATTTTGTTCGCGAAAATCGCGAAGAAGATGAGGAACGTGAAGAAGATGAAGATCGTGAAGAAGATGAAGATCGTGAAGAAGATGAAGATCGTGAAGAAGATGAAGATCGGTTATTGGCAGTTGAACAAATATCGGATAATGAATATGACGTTAATGTTTATGACGAGGATGGTCAAGAAATTGAAGATGAGGATGTTGATGATGACGTAGAGGAGGTGAACGAAGAGTTAGAGGAAGATTATGAGAATGAAGAGGAGGAAGAAGAGGAAGATGAAGACGGGGAGGACTACGAACAGGATCAAGATGAGCATGATTTCAACACTGATTTAGATATTACTGGATTGGCAAGCTATTCACACGTGCCAGGCTTTGATGCTCTGGATGGTATGGACGATTTCGACAGGACTACAGAGCATAATATGTCTGAGGAGCTCTCGCAGGCAACTTTGAATCTAATGGCAGACTTAGAAAATGATATGAGTACCGATTATTACGGCTAGCAAATTTATCACGGGGACGTCTGTAAGACAGACAGTCGACTTTCAACGTTGTAAATTTGTTGTCTTGGTTTGTCTTCTTCAAATGAGAACGGTGGGAAAGTTTGTCGAAAGCCGACGAGAAATGTATTTAATTAAATAAACCTACACCAATAGTTGCTTCCTCTCTGTGATACTAAGGGCCTTGCTTTTAATTTAGATCGCGAAAGCAAGAAAAAGATTGTAACAGTCAATTATTCCCGAAACTGCATGCATGGATTCAAATACACGCTCAAAAGCTTCTCTATGAAAGCTTTGGCTGTAGAAAATATAATTTCAGAAGTCGAGCTTTCGCGCGTTTTTCAGTAGGCGGGAAAGCTGTATCATTTGATGAAGAGTCTGAAATGTCACTATTTTCCTAGAACAATGTTACCATTAAAGATTATATTCCTCTGAGTACGTTCTAGACGCAAAGACTGATAAAACCAGTTCTCTTTTTTCTGCCTCTTTGGTGAAGTGTTCAAAGCATTTTATAGAGTATATTTTGCAACTTTTGACTAGTTTATTTTCTACTCTTTAAATTTGGGCCTTTCATTGAAAAGATCTTTTTTGGTCAATGCAGAAATATTTTTAGTTTTTTACTATCAACACAGGTTAAAGTATTCTTTTGTCTCGTATGTCCCCTTTTTATCATACATTCTCACCCACACCCTGTCCCAGCTTCTGGGGAAAGCTTGTGTCAGATTTTGGCGCACTCGAAGACATTGAGTTTAGAAAAGTTTAATAGTCTCCTGAGTTCTTACACAAGCATAGCGGAAAATTCAATTGTCTAATTTTCATTATAAGATATTTCTGCCTGAATATGAACTTCATTCCCTATTATACTCAATGGGTATGAAATTGTGGCCTGGAACCTAGACTTGTGCGTCATCATATGTTTTGGTTTGGCTCAGCTTGTTATAACAACAAACATCGCTATTCGTCTTAATAGTCGTATTCACGTGCAAGAAGTTATTCTTTGTAACAAGGTGAATTTCTGATAATCTGTGTAGTACATGTTGTATTCATTGTTTATTTGTATGTTTCGACCCACTTAGGTTGAATGGGCAACTTAGTTAATGCTTGCAAAGTTTCCATAATGGAAGCAAAATTGTATTGTAAAAATTCGTTTTGTATGCTAATGGCCCATTTCAAGCTGTGCCAATATTTAAAAAGATCGATAACAAGTTTTTAATGTGAATTTTCTGTTTTCGTGCTCTGTTCGTCCGAGGCTAGTATTTTTTTTTGCAGCTTAAAGTAAGCTAGACAATCTTACGAAATGAAGCCTTATTTTTTGAGATGTTTAAACTTTACTCTTTGCTTTCAAAGGATCTTAGCAAGACTTCGCGTAGCCCTTTGAAGTTTATAAAAAGTTGAAGACTGAGTTTTCTGCAAGAACGGCCCTGGTGTTACTGCAATAGCAATGAGAAGGCTTGATTATTTAAACTTTTAATTGGTAACATAGTTAGTCTCTTTGCAATCTACCCGGCAATCATTTTAGTTGCTTGACCCGATCAAAATAAGAATGAAAGGAATTCTTACGGAGGAGGCTAGATGGCGTCACGTGCAAGCAATTTTCGCGCTCTCCGCTCGTGTAATTGCGTCAAACCAGGGATTCGACGATTTATTTATTTTGTTGCTTGAATGCTGGTTACGTACGATAAAAAATAAAAACCATAAAGTATGAATACCAAGTATTGGCTGATAAATCATGCCTTGATGGCTTAAAGCTTCCTCTTTCGTCGAAGTAAGTATTGGCTTTAAGCATTCGTGCGGAACATTCTCAAGATAAGATAACGGTCGTAACTTGGGTCAATGACAATTCTTTTCTCTTAAAAGCAGAAGGATGCAATATCAAAACATGGCTTGAATTCAAAATAAAACAAGGCTGTGGAATCGCCGAACTTCATAATTGTGTAAGGTTCTGATTTCATGAGTAATTCAGTTTCAGTAAACATTGACAGTTACGTCTTCGCTATTTATTCAAAAATGGCTCTTCGGGAATAATAGTTCGCTCTGTTGGATGCAGACAGCTTTAAAAGATGCGGATTTCAGAGAAAAGTGCATTTTGAAACAGTTTATTATCGTATTGTAAGCTGGCCTGTCAGTGTGAAACAGCCCGATCTGTGCCTAAAATTGTTTGTACTTTGTGTGAATTTTCCATTCAATAAAAGAGGTTTAGACATTAAGAACAATATTGAATGGCAAAAGTTACACACAGCATGCAGATTAAATTCTTTCACAGAACACCACTCTTCCAAGAATTAACTACTTAAGGGCTAGTACTCCATCTTCTGAAGATTGCAATGTTGTTGTTGCTGACTCTGGTTAGAAATGCAATTTGTCATTGCTCGAATTTACACATAAAACTAATTTATATCGGCATGTGGTATTTTAAATTCGGGTTTTGAAGGGTAATTATTTACTACAGTCTGAAAGTACGTAAAATACAACTATCTAAGAGATTAAAGAACGCGGAAGAAAATTTACGAAGCAAAATGGTTGAAAACCAAAACCTTACTTTATTAACTCTGGACTTTGCTAACTATATTTAGGCCTACTTAGAATCAAAATAACATTGAAAATAACATGAAAATCTATATAATAATCTATAGCCTCTATCTATAGACATAAGACTCGTTCGAATTTTTTCCTGCTCATGCGCCAAGTCCCTTGACTATTTGACTGCAAACCTCACACGCCTCTGGAGATTATCTTCTATTTTTAATGGCTGCCTCCTACAAAGGCAGGAAACTTTCACAAACATCTCTCTCGCATTTCAGTCACGTGTCTATGACTTGCAACAACATTTGCCTCTACACGTTGGTTTAGAAATGGAAACAGACAAACAACGACTTTCGAAGACAAACAAGTCGCATTATTTAGCAGGTGCCTTGCCATTGAAAGCTAAAATGTCGTCCAAAGCTCGCGAAATGCTTTGCCATTTAGAGGTGAGTACTATCGATTCGAAATACCTTATCAAATGCAAGAGTTTTCGTTATTGATATAGGCCTTATGTTATGTTTCTAGCTTTCTTGGTTGTTTGACAGATTGCACGTGGCTAGGTGAACAGATTTATTATTAGGTTCTCAAAACCCATAAGCCCAAACCGAATTCCTTTTAGCCAACACACCCCTCCCCCCAAGCCATTGCACATTCCAAGTAAGTAAGACTACAGAAATACTTGGAATACATTTCTGTGACGGGGGGAGTGTTAGCACCAATCGGATCGATGATAGGCAAGATCTTCTCAAGAAGGTGCTACCACTTCAAGGTTGCATCAACAAAGTAAAGAGCTTCATTTCCTTATTAAAGAAAATGCCAGAGAAAGAGATGGCTAGGAAAAATGATTGAAGCTATGATCGAAGCGAGTTTTTAGAAAAAGTTTTTAAAAACCTGTTTCTACGTGCTGTGAACAATGAAAGAAGTTGGTTTATCACTCTAGAACGAACAACGTCATTGCATTGGGGCGCCAAAGCAGACTCTTTGACTTCTAATACTTCCAATTCGAAGCGCACTTGGCGGCATTCTAATGCCCCAGTCTTAAAGTAGGGGTCAATTGAGAGGGGGGGGGTGGCGTAAGTTGAGTTTCGAGAAAGGCAGCTCATAGACAGCATGTTAAATTAATTGCAGCCTAGCGAATTTTCTTACACATTTACCGGTTTTCTCACATTTTGAACTAAAAAAAGGCCAGGCTACTTATAAATCAGAGAAGTAGTTCTTTGACCTCAGACCTTGCTTTAGCAAAGTTTTATTCATATTGGTCTTGAGAGTACAGACTTTCAGGTAACTTGCTAGGGGTGCCAGAAGGAGAAATCATCTATGCTTCTTTACTGTATTTCTCTTTTCTATCCCCTTCTTGAAAAGAGCCTAGCCCCCTCGAATAAGCCACCACCCCAAAACAAAAGTTTCATTGAGAAGTCACCCCCTCACTTAAAAAGCCCCTCTTCAATTTGTTGAATTTTCACACCTGAGGCTGCGTTTGGTGGTTGATTGAATTAACACAAACGATTATAATTTTTGCAATAATTCATTAAATATTCATAAAGAAACTTCAACTGAAAATATATGAAGTCTTTTGATAATGTCTTGATCTAAGACATTGCGGAGAATGAAGGAATCGACATCATGGACTCACTTTTATACTTTTAGATTATACTTATAAATCATTTTTCTTACTGTAAAAAGAGAGGAGTTGATCTTCAGGAGTCATGAATCTCTATATATTTGAAGAGTTGTTCCTTTGTGGAATTCATTATAAACTGTCTCAGCTAATCATTCCATCAAATTCTGCCCCCTCCCCTCCCCTCCCCACCTTTTTGATCTCATTGAAAGCCCCGCTTAGTATAATCTATGGTTTTGCTCCCTTTCAAACACAAAAGCTTTACCGTTGCCCTATATTTAGAATGTTTATCTCTCTTCCCTAGTTCAGAGTTGTGGATGCTGAGAGCTGCCCAAAAATAGAGAAATCAACGGTAATAATAAATAAGTCCAATTGATGATCGTTTCAATAGCATCTGTTTGCACTGTCGCAGCCCTTTTTCCCCACCGGTGGTCTTCGAAACGGCAAAAAAGCTCCGTTACTGTGTGAAATCGCTTAATTGCACAGCGTGTTTACATTGAATTCTGATTTTTCCGCAACCTAAAAAGCCTTTCGCTAAATTATCCCCTGTTCGTTAATAGTGTCTTTGTTGAGCTTAAATCGTGTTGATTGACTGTAATTGGAAATTCAAATTTAATTCTTTGCGTCCACTCAGATAATCTAGACCTTGTTTGTAACAATTTGCTTCGACCATGCAATCATATGTTTTGAACGTGTAACAGCAGAAATGCAAAATATTATTCCATCATTTCGTATGGCTAAAATTACGATAGCATTAGCAAATCAAGCACCATCAGGCCAATGGTGACATTGTTAGTGGCCTCCCCATTGCGGGAATCCTCAACGCTATTAGCCAATCACATCTCGCAATTAAAAATTGCACATTGAAGCTCTATCAACAGCATGACGAAACTTTGCCTAAATCTCAGTCCTTGAAGTAATTCTTTAACGTTAAACCATCTCCTTTGTTTCTTTCGCATTCAAATCCCTTCGGAAAGATTAAAAATCGGTGCGAATTGGTTGAACTCCGGCTTGTATGCCCATCTGAAAAAGAATAGTGCTTGATCAAACAATTTGAACTAAAAAATTTATGAATGTTTATGAAACAAAAATCCACCTTTTGACCAGAAGATCTCCACAGGGTGCCGCGTGGTCGGTTGTGCATTCGAACGAAGTTTGCATTGGTAGAGAAAGGAGACCTCTTTGTGCTTGCAACCCGTTTTCAATCTGCAAATCGCTCATCAAATTTTGCAATAAATAGAAGTTTATACGAGATCCTTGCTTCGGTGAAACTAAATATAAATTGTATGGTCTACTGATGAGCCCGCTTTTTTATTTACCCTATTTGTCCGTACTTGCTCGTTTAAAGAAAATTGCCTTTTCAATTGCCACAGAAGTCAGAACAGAAGAAGCCGCTTAGAGATTCGCGCATGCGCACATGTACTGCCAGTCTGTGCTTTCGAATCACTAAAAATAGATCACAGGCTATTAGCTGGAAGCAGAGCTTTTTCTTTCCCTGTAAAGAACTATGTTGTCACAGAAATCTTTTTGGTGCTTAAGCTGATGGCCATGACATAGTCATGATTTCAAGCTTGATGTTACTGTGATTAGATTTCTTTACAAAACATAGCCTTTGAGTTCCCTAAGAGCTCAGCTGCGTAGATCGCACTAATGTTTTATTGCAGATAGGTGCTATATCATGTCAATGTATATATGGCTCTATCTTATCAAAAGCCTTCAAGTCAATTGATGTCAAATGATAAAGGGAGGACTTGTGTGTGATAGAAAAGACCAAAGTATATTCGCTTGTAAGGAGGGAAGTGTCCTTCTTAAATGTAGGATTCATACCAATGAAGACAGTGAGCTGGTCCTTGACTTTACATTCGGTATTACAGTATAATTTTTGGAAAGGGGGGCTCTTTTTGAGCAATAAATGCATACGCAAAAAGTTTCTTTCTCTTGTGCTACCTTTGATTGAAATGCACATTTGCTCACTTGGAAAACTCTTTACGGAATTTCCGATTAGGCATCAAGGAAAACCGTTCATGGCATGACTTTGAACAAATAATCATGCAAAGAAAAAACATTTCAATACTCTGGCATAGCCTTGACTTCTAGTTGGGTTTCTTAGTGGAAATCTGATGTTGTTCGGTTGGCCTGGCGCTGCACAAATAAAACAAACAGAAGTTATCAAACATCGCATCACGGAAACAGGAGAGAACCGGTGGCTAGGATTCCGATTGTTGACCAACGGCAAAGTATCGCTGGCCGATAAATAAGACGCCTTTGAGATGGTAATTTTCCACTGAAAGCATGAGCTAACATGAATTATTTTGCATCTTCATACTGAGTGTAATATCCTCTCGCATCTACAGTGGCTGAACGTGAAGCAAAGAACAAACAAAGATTGTTGTGCGTTCTGAAGCCTTCGAAGAGGAATACGGAGTGGCGAAATGTTTACCAGGAGAAGGGTGAGTTTAATTTTCCGTAAAATGTATCCATGTGTAAATGTTGATGTTTTCAATAGGTGCCTGATTAATGTTCATCTCTTTGTGTCAATCACATTTTGACTTGCCCGTCATCGAAGATCAGTAAAAGCATCCATGATAACCAAGCGCCTTCAAGTCATTATCTGTTAGCTACGGCAAGTTTACGCTGTAAAATGCTCTTAGAAACAGACTAGAAGGATCCGCCCTTAGTAAATAGATTGCTTCATCGAAACGGTGGAAGTTAACCCAGAAACTTTACATTCAGACATGAAAAGGAATATGAATGGTTGAAATTGTGTACAATGTATTCAGGTGATTTTCCAAAAAGACCTGTTATGGAGAAGGGTAAGGGCGTTCCAAAAAATCACCGAAAATTCTTGGATCTGGCTGAAAATGATAAGCAAGGTGCCTTTGTCGCTCACATTTTTTAGTTTCTTAAATTCATAACCTTGTTGCAAGAAAATGCTTCAAAAGTGCCTTTTTAAACATTTTATATTTATTGGAGGGGCGATGCATCCCCATCGGCTCCCCATCGGCTCATACGGGAATGTTTTGGTTGTGTGCTTACAGTTTGAGAATTATCGCTCATACTATGAAATTGATGACTTGACATTTCAAGTCAGAAGAAAACAGATGGCAGAGTTTCCTTTTTACTGATATCTTGCTTCAGAGAGCAATGATTTAGATGACTTGAGCTTATTTGCAATATATAGCTTTGATTTGCCCCTAGTCATGAACTATGAGTTACACACCAAGAATAAGTTTGAACCTGAAGGTTGACAAAGCGATGGATAGAAACAAGAGCATTAGCACTTGTCGCTGCTAGCGGGAACTCAACTGTGTTGCTAAGGAACTGAGAACCTCAAAAGTCTTGATTGCGGTTTAGTTTTTTCTTTTGGTAGAAACATATTTCTGGACGCCTTCTCAGGGACCAGCTTTTTGGGGAATGACACAACCTTGCTACTCATGAGATGTGATAATGATTACTTCTTTTCTAACTGCTTGATTGTCATTTTACCGTAAAAGAAAACTATAGCTGCTTTCTTGAAGGCTTCAAATATTATATCATAGCAATACTGAAGCTCGACTTTTTTCTTTTATTTACGTCTTACGTCTCTGATATTATTATATCGATGAATTATCGATCTGTTTGCGATTCACGTTTCCTATTTCACATTGCCAGATCATAGTGGGTAATCAACCAATTCATCTCCATGCATTAGTTTATATGGACGACTAATATGATTTGCATTACGATGCGATGATTATACGGAAAGAAAAGGAGAGGGCGTTATACCGAAATTAATCTTAAATCTGCTTTAACCAAGGGCTATTTGAATTTTGGATAAATCTCTACATTACATAATTCGTGCCTGAAATTCCTACTTTTATGGATTATGATTTCATAGTTTTCCATAAGCCAATTAACTTTTCCGCAGACTTGTTGTTACTTGCTCTTAGGCCCCCATACCTGGATTCCACTAGATTTAGTATTTAGCAATCCGATAACAAAGCTTTAACCTTTGAAGTATTAAGAAAGTATAAGCATCAATTATGCAACCTCAAACTAAGATTAAGTGATTTACTTACTTTATTAAATTTTTTTGTTTTAAGTTACCGTAAGGACTTATTCAGAGCGAGATTTATCCCATGAACGTGCTTCTTACCTCCGCTGAATTGGTCCTTTCTTTTCCTTTTTGTCAACTAAATTCATCTGTTTACATTTATCTACTTTTATCATTTCTCAAACAATATGCAGTTGATTAATGTCTTGAAAGCTTGACTGAAAAAGACTGAAAAAATCGTCTTACTGCTTTGTAGATTGATGCAATGTCGTCATTTACTTGTATCCCAGAGGCCTTAAGTTTCCATTTGCTGCCATATGCGGATGCAGTTTGAATACTCAGCTTTTGTGAATATTAGAAATTTATACTTACCTTTTGTGAATATAATTTTCTTCACTTTTTCAACTTTTTGTGAATAGAAGTATATCTCTAAATTCAAATTTTGTGCATTACGTCCAAAACAGGGAGAATAAAACTGTTACAAATTTAGCTTAGCAAGTTTACATAGGAAATCTTTAGATTTCGTAAGGGAATACCTTTAGATTTCATAGGCCTGTGCGTAGCAGTTACTGCGGAGGCGCTTATGCAATGAGAAAATCAAACCAGTAGATTTTTAATCGTCATTTGCAAACGTCATTGTATTAACAGATTCATTAATTGATAAAACTTTCAAACACCGCTCATGCAACCTACTTAACCGCTTTTTGACTATTTTCGTAGTATTTTATGACAACTCGATCAACCAATTAAATTTACAATTGATGACCTTGAAAGTAAATGATTTTATGAATAGCTGTGTGTTAGGAGCGTTTATAGTGAAAAAAACACCCGATTATAGTTATTGTATTTATAACTTCAGATTACTTTTACTCATTTCGCCAAGATTGCTATATTTACCAACCACGTAGTCAACCAATTCACAGTAAAGCTTGCTAAACATATTCCTAACTGTCAGAAAAATCTAGAGACTCTTTAATGGCGTTAAAAAGCATTAAAGGATGGGCTAGTTATGATGTCTCAGTGGTCGCACCAACTATTGCATTGATTGATAAAGAGGAAATTAGACTATTGAAGAAGGGAAGAGCTTAGAAGGAATGTGATCAGGAAATAGCATGTTTCCTTCAGAATAACAAAACTATTTCGCAATTTACTTCTAATGTCGATGTAAAACAGATACCCATGACTTGGGTTAGCGTTCTTCTTCTAGAAGCTGCAACATCAATTATCACTCTTTTCCTCCGTTTAATTCCCTTTTATAAGTTGAAGAGAAAGAGGCGATGGCTGTAAGAGGTGTACAAGTAGTTCAAAGATTTCCTCATAGGCAGATCATTTCCTGCGCATTTCCCACAAGAAGAGTAAACCAAAGCACTCAAATGCCTTGCTTTGTGATTCATGTCCAAACACAACAGTAATGAGTCCTTCCCTTTGCAGACGCAACCACGCCAAAGTAGCAATCCACAATTCCCCACTTTTGCAAATCTCCAGACTGCTTTTGGCCATAAGTAGGTTATTTGTCATAAAATATTTGGATTTTTCATGAAATTTTCTTACAGACCGAGCGTTTGACCGGCTGAGCCAAAGCTGTTCCGCCATGTGCAGTAGAATGCATGTAACTTGCACATGTCCAATGTATGCACTGTGTGTAGTACTCTTATAACACTAAGAATTCTTATAACACGAGTCCATGCTAAAATAATTCGTGGGTGTAAATTTTTTAGATTCCAGAAAACCTTACAATTAAGTTGGTTTTCGTTGTGATGCGAAAAAATCGTTTGCCTCTTAATGACATAGCTCAGGAAAGCGTGGTTCATTTATAATTCAGGCTATGGGGCGTTTTTATAGGTATAAACTTGCATAGATTTTTGGGTATGCATAATGAAATAAAAATGAATACAACAAGATTCTTCAATTGTTAAGTGTAACAAAAAATCTCCAAAAAGAATAAAAGTGCCTTTGAAAAATCGTAATTTGTCAGCTGATGACATTTAAAAAAACTTTGATTGCATATTTGAAAGAAGCCCATTTTTCATTTGATTGCATATTTGATTGCAAATTTTTCTAGAATGTATGTAGCATTTTACATGACTGGGAACAGTGCAAACAGAAACTTTAAACAATATAGAACCAGTATTTGTGTAATTACATTTTTTCTGCATTGCCAATGTGTCACTTTTTAAGTTAATAATGATATTTTTATTATTATAAAATTGGGAGTAACTTTTTTATTTATAATATAGCGTTGCTAATAGTTTGGATGCCACATTTATAGAAACATGACTGTTCCTTTGGACAAACAGAAAGTCCAATATAGGAATTGCAGTGCAATAAAACCACAAAAAATTATGCTGGAAAACAGCGTTATATCTGCTAAGTAAATGTAATGCTAATTTAAGATATTTAAATGATGATTGAAATAATGTCAATAACTACATATTATGTGATCGAGCACTGATGATAACATTTATTATGATATCAACTTGAAGTTGCAACTGTCATTCCTATCATCTTCTTCAAGTGCAATGGTACCAATAGCTTAACACTTACCTTCTTTAAGACTCTGTTTGCTTTCGACTTCACATTGCTGTTTTCATTAGCTGAATGTTAGACATAGATGACGCGTTTCTCTTGATCTTGCGTGGAAAAGGCAATTTCAACAAAAGAATGATGACCAGATTGTCCTAGGCCTTTAGCAAACGGAACTCTTTTCATATGTGAGAAATTACATTGTTTTAAGAAACGCCAAGCTTATATTTTCAATTAGACTGACCGTGAGAAGCATTTTAGGTTTGAAATAGCGAAATAGTGGAGTAAAGAAAATGGAATAACCATGATTCAAATAATGTCGAACCTTGGCGAAATAATCCCGAACAAGCAAGTGAAGCACTCAACTAACAACTGGATAAGGAGGGAAATGTTTGCAATGGTACTTGCGTTTGAAGTAAAAGAGGATTGCAAATAGGTTTTAGAACTTTATACACACTTCTGTTACCCTCAAACATTATGGAAAGCTTCAAAGTTAAACTGTTTAGCATTCATGTACTGGGCATTTGAATAAAATGAAGGTGGGCTCAGTTTATGAAGTACATGCTTCTAAATGGTGATTTCGAATGGTCCCAAATCAGAGGAATCGTATAATGACGTTGATGTAGAAAGAAAGACTTATGGATAGATATATGATTTCATTACGAAGGAAAACAAATATGTGACAGTTCTTTATTTTGATACTTCTGTTGCTTCAGCGTTCGTGAACCACGATACAAATCAAGAAGATTTTGTTCAACACTATATTTTGTGAACCAACTAATGGCTCAATTTATTTAATTGAAATATTTCTTTCAATTAGTTCCATCAATATATTTTCTAGTATTTAAATGTTCTTGCGTAATTTATTTATGTTCATATAGCTTCCTATTTCTTTCCTCGATTTTCTCGTTCAAAATTTTCTAAGCCTTTTAGTTTGATATTTTACTGACATCTGCTATATATTACATGTTGCACTTAAACATATAAATGAATTAAAGATTATGAAAGATTAATGTAGAAATTTTTGTTTTGTGGTTCCGTATTGACGAGTTCAATACCAAGGCATGTCCATCAAAAATCAAATTCTTCAAATCGAGATCCTTACACCTTGCATAGGCCATGTCCATGTTCAATGTGTATGACGTCTTAGACGAAAGACCTGTGTGTAAATTGTTGAGGTGATGGAAGTTTAGAGGCTCCGACAGTTGCGTCATTATCACTTGGACATTCAATCTATTAACGGTGTGTGTACACACAGTCTTTGAAGACGTGATCTACCGCGGTGTTAAAAGTTTTCTTGCGTAAAAGAGGTTAAAGAAAACAAGAAATGTGGATCTTTTAGATCAGATAAGAAACATGACTCTAAAACTACTCCAAAACAAATTTCCAACGGGACAAAAGATAAATTACATGAAAAGGGAAAAAGTCCTTTTTTTCATTACATATGGCTGCTTGTCCAAAGCTGCAGTGGATGCTACTCTCGTTATATAAGAGGGGGAGAGTATGCAAGCTTATTTGTTAATGAGGAAGTACCATTTGAATTGCAAAACTGGACCAACAAGCATTAGTAACAGTCTAACTATAATTTAGCACGACAAAGAAAATTATAAAAGACACCAGAAACATTTTTTCTAACTGGACATAAATTTTGTTACCGCTAAATCTCTATTATGACGATCTTGTTACATTTTTTCCACAATGTTATCTATAACTCTTTCTTTCTTCATCAAATAGTACCAGTCATTTCACACACATTTCAAAAGCGGGTGCCCATAAATTCTCCATTTTTAGAAAAAAGGCTTCTATATAATAATTCACTTCCGCGTAAACATAACCTATTATGTTGAGAGTGGGTTGGAAATGCGTGCTTCCCGAACATGCTCCATGTGAACTAGATGGTCTTTAGCGTCAATTCTCTTGTAAGCCAGGATGCTTTTTACCTTATTGCACAAGAAAATTCTGCGGCGTAGGCCGGCACTTTGTGCGAAAGACCGATCACAGCATATCCCACGAACAGCAAAAAAGCGCTTTCCAATCTAATGACTTTAATTGACTGCAAAATAGAACGTTTAAGCACAGGCCAACTCGCTGTTAGCTATTGAGCGGACCTGACCTCCTATCAGCCGTTTCAATGCGCATTTGAACAGAAGTGAAGATTGAACAATGCCTCATCAATTAGCTGATCACAGCATGGCCTCTTATTCATTATACAACACAACTGGTAACCCGAGCAACACAATCAATGAGCGACTGAAAAATTCATGATGTTTTCGGCATACGATTCATATATGACTGACCTTTGACAACATGTGTTTCTTCCAATGTACAAGGCATATCGGTTAAAGCTGATTTGATGAATTACATTCTTCACTGTCGAATTCTGACAGCGATAGTTTGATTTTTTGTTAGGATTGAAGTTACGAGGCTACTTCAAGAAGACTACCTGCAAAACTACACAAGGTAAGTTTATCTATAAATTTGACCCAGATCATTGCCGATTTGTTTACTACATCTCCACGTACTTGACAATATAGACCCATGTACTAACTTGCTGTGATTTTCGTAAACTTACACAGAAGCTCATTGTTAACAAAATCTTTCAATACGTTTATAATGTATTTTACTTATGACGTCAAAAGATGAAAAGTTTGAATCCATTTGTGTGTGCTTTTGTTCTAACACGGTTTGTTGAGAAACATCAAATCAGCTTTTCGTTAAAAGTCCTCTGGCAGCCATTTTTGTTCATCTAAAAGTATGATTAACGCGTACGCATGGCTAAAAATTCATGAAGAATAAGGCTTATTTCTAGGACTCTTGCCAAGATAATAAGTCGTGAAATTTTGAGTCAAACAGGCACGCTACTTCTTCCAAAGATCTTGATACAATTTCATATATTCTTAAAAATGCTTGACAACAACTTTTCTCCTCTTTAAAAGCATTTTTATGGTATTAGAGTTTGTGTTGTAAACTGTGTACAGATTGATTTGATTCTGGTTGAGCGTTATCACTGGACGTAAAGTCAGGCTGTGATATTTGCAAGCTTCGCGCGAATATTGTTAAACCTTATCGGGTTCACTTTATGTTTTAATGAGAGCGAAACACTTTGGACAGGAAGCGTCCAGTCCACTCAACGCGCTAGGTGTCAAGTCCTAATCTCTTCTGCATAAACGCAATATATCTGGAGCTTTCAATGTAACTAAAAAGGCGATTCCTGAGCAACGATGAACTTTTGCCTCCGTTGTTTAAGCTTCAATTTTTGTTGACTAATTTAATACAGGATTAAACAACATGTCATGTAGCGCGAAATCGATTTTTATAGGGCTTTACTCTTCATAGGCTTTAACCTGGTAGACTGTTGATGTAAATTATCTAAAATATAAAATGCTCCTGATGCAAAAAATTCGCAAACTTGACAAATATTGCTGCTAGGTTTGCTAGGGGCCTATTTTGACAAAAGAACTTTAGGCCCATCTCTTTGGTACTATCCATGCTCAATATTCATTATGGAAGCGAGACGTAACTGTCAGCATTCATATTCATTCAGTCAGCATACTATACGTATTCATCATAATTTGGAAAAAACGATACAAGTGGATTGCTTTGTTCAAAGTGAAAGATTGACCACATAAAAGAGAATTTTTGCACGGACAGTCAGTTCCAAATGCATATAAATTTACGTGTTAATATCTCAATGTTTTGACCTATACACTTCCTTAAACCCTGTAAAATTAGTTACCACCAGAATTCCATTTTTAATCAAAAATAGTTATTATTTCATTTTTGCAAATGCAAATGCGTTTACACTTTCTTCTGTCAAATAAGCTAAAAAGGAGCTTGTATTGTCCTTGGAAGTAATTTTTTCCCTCAAACAAAATCTATTGACAAATCTGGCTATAAATCTGTTTGGCTTATTGTAAAAAATATTTGCACTGAACTAAAGCTGTGCAAACTATTCAACTCAAATGAGAACAAATAAAAATTATTGTATAGACATAAAGGTATGAAAACTTCTTATTATTTCCTTTTAATGAACTGAAGATGAGACAAGCTTGCTTCGAATCGTTCTTGAATTATCTGTCATAACGGAGATGTCCTTATATTAATAGTTTATTTCTACGTAAAGGATGTGTCGATGATAAATGAAGAGCTATGACCCTTGCTGCGTATCTTTAAAACAATCTTCTAGGCGTCTGGATAATAGACAATGAAATAGTGTAAATATGTACTTAGGTATATACTTCCATGGCCCCTACATTTATTATATTCATAAATATTCAATATACAGAACTCAGAAGCTGCTTTTATATTTCCCAGAACACCTCGATACTTCTTAACCATGCGTCATCCAGCTTTCTGTCGAATTGTTTATAGTTTTTGCCATATGATTATTAGAGCCGATCCACTTAAAACTAATACCTTGTCTTCGCAAAACACTGCCTTTCCATTTATGCAGCGTGCAATGATTTGGAATGTAATCCATCCTTAGGAGCCGCTTGATTATCGTAAATTAGCTTATCGAGTACAATAGCTTGTTGGCTGGACCCTATTAAAGAACCGTGAAGCCGTATCAATAGAGTCTCGTACCATGTTGCAGAAAACAGACGGCATAATCTCATGAAATTCGTGCAATATGAACTATGCTGATTAATTGCATTTTAAACAAAAGCGATAATCCTGTTTGGCCCATTAAAAGTCGAATCAGAATATGTGATTACTATTGAATTCCTTTAAGGAAGCTTTGATGCTGAATGTCCTGTTCTAAAGGAACGAATCAAAATACTTGAATGAAAGTTTTCCATTTTCATCTAAATGATGTCCTTTCTCTAGCAGCACAAAGAGTTCAGGCCTTTACGCAAAAAATCAATTTCAAATCATAAACCACTGCATTTTCGTGACCTTGGGAAAAAAGATTCGGTGGTAGATAAGGTTTATGAGAAAAAGGCAGTAATTCAAAGGGAAGTAGATAGGCCTCACAAAAGCTTTTAGAAATTTTGCTGTTTGAGATCATAATACCTTCAGAACAACATATGCACGAAACTGTGTGAATTTATAAGACTGGTTTGGTTCATTTTATGTCCGTCGTCTTGAAAAAATATTTGACCACCCACTTCCAGTTTTTCCCAGCACCAGCCATTTTATAGTAGATCAGGAAAATGAATCATTTCTTCCACATTTTACTTGAGTTAATTGGAACTTATTACCATGAAATTTGTCAATTTGGCTTATTTATCGGTTTGAAGGGATGTTGACCCCTTCTCTCTGTACTACTTTCGCAATGTTAAACAGACTTAACCTAAAGCCCCCTTTTTGGACAGAATTTTTAGGGCAGAACTCCGTTTTTTCTGAAATTTTCTTGAGCCCCCCTCCTGCAAAGCATACTCTTGTCTCTCTCAATTAACTTTGATTTGTCGTTTTTTGGCACTCTACACTAACTCGGAGGCAGGAGGATTATTCAAGGAACCGGATTTTTCAGACTCTCAAAATATGAAAAGAACCTAATCTTGTTACTTCTGTTATTGTCTTCTGAAAGTGCAAAAAGATGGTGTATGGAATCCTGCATGAAATCATCTAATGGCCTGTAAGCTTGATGTTCAATTCAATAAATGATTCTTTAAGTTCATTGTTTTGTGGTTGCGGCCGAAAGAAAAGGCAATCGCCGACTTTGAATTTCCTACGGGTTTGAATCGCAGTTGACTTTGAACGAAACGTTGAATTTGTCGAAGAGAAGGATAGATCGCGAAAAACACGGTTGGATTTGAGCTTCAGAGCTTTCAAAGTTTGGTATCCTGTTTGTTAAAGGGAGGCTTTCTGTCCATCAGCAACCAAGTGGCGTTCATATGAAGAGAAGGGGCTTTCCGCATGTAAGTTTCTAGGGGTTTCAGGTTAGTTTATTATTAAGAGTAAATTCAGGGGTTTCTCAGAGAATAACACCCAACAGTTTAAAGCTGTCATGCATTTTTTAGACCCATTTCATACTGTCAAGTAGCATGTTACATCATATGTAAGCTTCGTAAAATCTAATTGTAGCATGCTCTAAACAAGACATTTTTATACGAATCTTTTTAATCAAGCTTCTTATACGAGATCATGATGGTACGAGATTATAAATAGTTTATGTGAAGCTTGTTTCACCAGTTTTTGCTTTGTTGCAATCCTTCTTCGATTGTCAGTTGAAAATAAACAGAAAGTCCAAGGATTTCCCTATACAATTATCTTGATGACATGAATTTATAGGCCTAGCCTATCGACTAGAACATCTCCCAGACAGTGACGTCTTTATCAACAAAGTTAACTGAATATTCCCATGAAAATCTGCGGTTGAGAAGTCATTTCTTCAAAATCGTAGAAATTATTCGAATTTCTACGCTCTATTAGAGTAGCTTTCTTTCTCTCACTAAACTGTGCTTTTAGTGAATTGCATTTTTTCAACAAGCATCACCAACATCCCGTAAATATTCAAGTACCACTTCAAGATCAAAACACTGTATTACATTTTTACAGCGTAAATAAAGAAATTTGGTAACAGACTCGCTCGCTTTGCAGTTTAAGTTGCGCGTATTCGTTATAAGCTGGGACTTAGTCATGTTTAATTCCCACCAAAGACGTTTAATTGCAACCTCTTTGCCCATCTCGTGTGGAGCAATATGGCGTAGTTGAAGAGATTCGCCTTCATTCTTCCGTCGAATTTTGCTGCTTCTGTCCGCTATCTCACGAATCTGCTATCTAGTGACTCATCGTCAAACTGATAAGGATGACCTCCCTGTTTCGGTCGCTGCAAGTCCGTGATAGGGCAATCGAAAGTCTTTTGAACTAGGATGCTCACAGATTAAAGTGCCTTAAAGGCTAACAGGGCTCATGTATAAAACCAGGCAACGTACAACTTCTATGTCTTATATGGAAATTCAGTTTGCCATGTGGGTTATTGTATGGAAACTGCTATGTTGAACTGCTTTTCAACAGAAGCGGCACAATAACGCGTCCTTGTGGTGACCCGGTGACCTTACACTTACATTACTCACCTTTATAGAAAAATACGAAGATTTGAACACAGGCTGGTATTAGAGTAAAATTGTTTTATTTATTGTATTTTGTGTAATGCATTTGAAATGCAGGAATTTTTCACTTTTGGGTCGGGGTGTTGAAAATCTTCCGTAGAAATCTAAAATGACACATGGATGATGTTTTATCAATAAGTTTTATCTCATAGAGTTTAATCCCGTAATGAACCTGAAACGAATTGGCCTCAACGTGACTTATCTGCTTTCCAAGAATTATCCTTGCAGTATTATCAAGGCATTGCATGGGTGAAGTGTAGGCGTGTTGTAGGCGTGGCACGGACGAATGGGCGACATGTTGTGTTTGCAGCGTCAAGCAACACGTGCTATTCCCACGGTCCTTAGGCCTTCCTTTTTGACGTGGTACTGAACGCTAGCCAAGCTTGAAAACCACCTGTCCACTATTTCCCTAAAAACATTTTCTCGGAATTTGTTGTGAGAAGCAGCTTACCCCACTGTGCACCCTACCAGGAGGGCATAGTGCAGGAAACGAAGAAAGAGGAAGTTATCAGACTTTCTTTTCAACTGATTTTGACAGCAGTGCAAGTGCAAGCATTCATTCATGCGTAAAGTCTAAGTAGCACATTAGTTTCTAGTCATCAAATTTGGAGAAAAGAAGTAGAAGTCGAGCCAAATTCTTCAGGCACGTGGATGAAATTGATGCATTGCTGTGAGTCGAAGTTTGTTCTTCTTTGCAGGCTGTGCAGTTGGAGCTACGGAGATAAATGCCTTGTTGGATAACAAATGAGGTTTTGGAAGCTTCGCAAACTTGCATGCAGCTTAATTGGGAAACCTGATGTCTTGTTCCTTGATCAACACCGACACTGGAAAATCCAATACACTCAAATCAAGCATTACGTAATCTGGTTATGTTGGTGAAAGAAATTGGGAAACTGTACTCCTGTTATTCGCGTTACCAAATCCAGCATTAAAATGCATCGGCCTTTTTGCAATGTGATTGAACTGCCAGATATCAAAATTGCCATGAAGGCATGACATAACACCCGATTATTACACTTGCTCGTCTTTATAAAGCCATGGTATTATGAAAACCCTCATAGATGCACACCTTTAACAAGTCGTAAAGGGCCACTTCTAAACAATGTGGATCACTTTTGCCTTCATCTTGTATTTGATCATCGAAAAATGCGGAACGATCACTTTGAACACGACCAAAGAGCTGAAGCTTGGTGTATTGATACCATGGACCGGCGAGAATTGGAACGCTGGTCCGCGTTTTGCGTCTGGAATCGTCATTGCTGTTGACAAAATCAATGCTGATCCAAGTATTTTACCGGGCTACAATATTACGTTTGAATGGAAGGACAGCGAGTGCGAAGAAAGTGTCTCGCTAACAGCAGCTGTGGACATGTATGCCCAAATAATACCCCGGGTGCATGCCCTGATTGGTCCGGCTTGTTCACACAGCTGCAAGGCGGTCGGATACCTAGCCAACCACTGGAACATGCCGCTCATTTCCTACGCCTGTGGGTCGGTGGAGCTCTCGAATAAGCAGGAGTTCCCCCTGTTCGCCCGCACGGTCGGCGTTTACGCCAACTCGGGCAAGATTATTGTCGAGCTGATGCACAGGTATAAGTGGGATCGAGTCGCCCTGCTGACGTCAACCGACTTCCTTTGGACCTCAATTATGACGGGGGTTCAGGATGACGTGAGCAAGGCCAACCTCAAAGTAGCATTCTATCAGAACTTCAACGAGGCTAGTGTCACGGATAGCTACCTCCAGCAGACGCTGCGAGCCGCCAGTGCACAGGCGCACAGTGAGTAGAACACTTCCTGTACATGCAAGGCGATCAAAGGATCCATGTTAGAGAAGCATGCAGAAAAGTGCGAAAACCAGCCACTTATCGAGCTAATAGCTATTCTGCTAAAATCTTCGTCAACATGCAGATGTTTACCTATAGGATATTCACCGCCCTGTTTGCATGTTAGAGTTACTAGAGAGAGTTGCCCCTTGGCTGTAGCCAAATGCCTCTAGCAGTCAGTTTTTTGGGTAACGAAATTGGGCTTAAATGGTTAGATTGCAGTAGGTAGATATTGCAGCATTCATTGGGACAAAAATGACGTAATTAGTCGTTATCCTTATTCAAGGCTTCACTCATTAAAAACAATCCAACTTTCGCAATGCTGGGCGTTTAATCACAGCTCTGTTGTTGCGGTGGTTCTCAGACGCCATGTTGGCCTACCCCATTTTTTCTTGCAAATGGCGTTACCTACAGCCTTCTTATAGTGGATTTTTACTTATCACGTGTTTTTTTGCTCCAAAGTCTTCATCTTCGGTGGTTACAGTGCGACGATTCGAAGGCTCATGCTGGCTGCCCATAATGTAGGCCTCACAAAAGCTGGATATGCTTTTCTCTCGTACGATCTTCTGCTGGACTCGTGCAACTCGTCTAAAGCATCTGCGGAGGAGAACAGACTCGCATGCCAAGCGTATGAGGGCATGCTTGATATCAGTCTGTACGTACCCGAGACTGCGGAGTACGGGAACTTCACAAAGGAGGTGAGGAGGAGAATGGCCGAGCCACCTTTTAATAAGGCCATGGCGCCCGGAGAGGAGGTACGGTTCATAGCCACCTTAAAGGCCTATTTCGCATAGTTTCATGTAAAACGTATATGGTTGATTGATGTAAAGAATGTCTATCTAAGGCGTATTAGCTTGCCGCCAACAGTATGCCAAGGTAGGCTTTGGCATAACGAGCCATTCTTTATCATATATTGAGCAAATCCCTCAAATACATAAATGTACAGCGGGCATTGCTTTTCTAATTTTCATTAAATCGGATTCTTTTTCAGTCCTTACAGCTCTCTCTTTAACCTTGTCTGGCACTATGTGTTAATGAGCTATGCTGGTACTTACAGATTCTCATTTGAGCCCCGATTCATCAACATAAACCATAGCTTTTGTTTAGACCTACTGATTGCAAGTGGCTAATCAATCACTTCCTATAACTTACTGATAGCTATATGGAGCTGTAATAATCAAATATCTTGTCTAACGCCGGCATCTGACTCTGTGTAATTGTGTAACTGCTGTGCAAATTTTGCCTTTGATTTAAGTTGAATTCCATCTGGAACAATCGTACTTTTGACATTATTGTAACGTATACTCAAGGACTCAAGAGAACAGTGTAAGCAACAGCCGCTTTCATTTATCCAGCAGATGCACTGGGCCAGGGTGTCCCTAAAGAACCGCACGAGTGTTTGTCCTTCACTGGCCATTCTCATTAGAGCTCTTCTTCAATAACTCTCATTTGATATAAACCCCCCAGTGAGCATTACACTCTGCATTACATTCCAGGTTGAGCTGTACGCCGCCCTTATTCATGATGCTGTTTATTTATACGCATATGCACTCAATGCAAGTCTAGAGCAGGGGGTTGATTCCAGAAACGGATCCGCGATCATGCAGAATATATTCGGAAGACAATTCAAAGGTTGGTGACATTTAGTCATTTGCATCAAGCGCGTTATGACATTCACACCAATACAGTTGCTTTTGACAGTTTCTTACCATTACTTTGTACAGCATAGCAACACCAGTACATGCACCATTTTTGTTGTCACATGTGAAGATAGTTCATTATGTGTAACAATGTGATTTAGTAGCGAAGTTAAAATGACATTGAACTACATGAACAAGTATTCTTGATAACACCCACTTTGCCACATTCGTTACACAATTGAAAGAACTTTCTCGTCTGCCAAAAGTGATAGAAACAACTAACGATGGTGTTTTAAGCTAATTATTCTATTTATTGTTGCAGTTACACTAATGAATAGTCTTTTGCTTGTCTTCTAACACATTTCACTGTAGACTATGTTACAGGAGTGCATTAGATCATCGAATTAATCCATCAGTACGAATAAAGTGAAGATTAATCCCTTTTTCTCGAATGCGAACGATGCCCCCTCTTCACACTTCTGGTGTATATTATTGATATTAGGCAAGTTAAAATCGTAACGGGATCTAACTTCTTCGCAAAGAATGGTCACATCTAGAAGATATCTTTGGAGCCAAAGGAAAGCAATGTTGAGGGTTTTCGAATATTCTCTTGAAATCGTGTAATGTAAAATCCTTATTAACATAGAGCAGATGCTACTTCTACATGCAACGCTTTTGTCAGCTATTTTCTCAAAACTTCAACTTTCTTATCCTAATTGCAATTGTTTTCCAGGGGCTTCTGGGATGGTCGTGATTGACTCGGTCGGCGACAGGGCCTCAGCACTCCAACTAAAGAACATCCAGAGCGGAAAGTACCATAGGGTGTTCAACTATTTCAACACCGGACTACAGGCCTTGAACGAGAGTCAGATAATATGGCCTGGGAACACGCTGAACGCTCCACTTGGAAGGCCCCAGTGTGGATTTAGCGGGGAGCTTTGCCAAAAGACTAGTGGACGTGATTGTAAGTGATCGTTGTATTGAATGCTATGCGCTGAAACATAATCAGTAATGTTATGGCTTTGCCTCTATTTGGCATCGGCAGTATGCAAGCTGGCCTGCATCGGGGTATTGACTCCTCTTACCTACATTAATCAAGCTCGATTCGTTCGTTTTTCTATTGTTTTGGCACTCTCAGCATATATAGGCTTCTCTGATGGTTTTGGAGCTCCTTGAGGATTTTCATTAAATAATGTAACTAACAGGAATCTCTTGGATGGTCAGATGAAGACTAAATGGATTACAAGCCTTGCAACTAGTAATAAAGAAGTATTAAGATGCAAGGATTTGGGAAACTGTAGCTAGGGAAAATTAGTTTTTTCCCAACACAGGTTGGAAGAAAACATTTTTGCAGTCGATTTTCTGCGGAATAAACATTGAAAGATGTAAGTCCGAGTAGCACGATTGCTGTACACAATATGTTTCTTTCTTTCTTTTCACTAATAACTGATTGCCGTTTCGCCTTTTCAGACACATGGCTCTACATATTGGTAGGGATAACCTCGATGCTCATCTTGGTGTTTGCTCTGCTTCTCTTTCTCATTCAGAAGAGGTACGTCTATCTAGAATAAAATTGCAATGTATTCATTTTCAAGGGAAGAATTTGCTATGGCACTCTCATTGCATGAATAAGGATTCCTTGCATAGGAGAGTCTGCTCTCTGTAAATGACGCACTGTTAGAGTTTGCGTATAGTGTGTCTGGATTAAAGATGATTGCAAAGGATGTAAGAAACCCAGTTTTGAAAATTGCGTAGGCTGCATAAACGAGTTTGCAACAGAGCAACTTGCAAAGCTATACTTGATTGATAGCTACCAGGTAATAAATTTTTTATGATCTTCCTAATACCAAGCCAATCATGTGATGGGCAGAAGAGTGAGGTCAACGATGCAGTGCCATTATTTAGAGTACTACGTAAGCAAAAGCCCTCTAGAAGATTATTAATAACGAATGCTAGCTTGCTCTTGAACATGATAAATGAAAAGTTCATTCTATTATGCAAGCAAGCTAAATCAAATTCGACATGCATGAAATAGTGGCAAACCTTCACTTGAGGAAGTTTTAAAATTAGCTTCCTAGAAAAATGTAGTAACACGGAAGGAGTTCTTGATAGGGCAAATTCAAATCAATATCAAATAAAGCTGTCCAGTAAATTCTGAATATTCGTCCTAGTTCTAGTTGCTCCTGAGAGAAATCTATGCATCAACCAACATCGCAATAACTATTATAAATTTAATGCCTTCTTATAGCAAATATCCTGCTCAAAAGACTAGCTATACACATTTGAGTCTGAAATGTTTTTTTTGTAGGAGGAAAAACTTTGAGCGTACTCTCTTGAGCCAGCAGTGGAAAGTGCAGCTGGCTGACATCCAGTTCAAGAACGTCGGCGGAATAAGCAGGCGGTCATTCGTAAGTTGATGTCCATGTTTATTATTTATTGAAATATTCGAATTAATCTTTAAGATTCAATAAATTCGTGTGCAATTTTTCAACTTAATACCACTTCAAGGCACTTTAAAAGCAATGTAAGTGAGCTGCAAGAATTTTAATCCTCTTGCTATGATTTTAGTTTAATGCTTTAGTTTGGTTTTTTCTTGTATAAGAATGCTTGTGTTGGAAGTCATTTTGATCCATCTATCAAAATGAATATATGCCATTGTCGACCTTCCACTTTCTAGTATACGTCAATGATGGGGAGTCAGTATTCATTCAACAGTGGCATGAACGACGAAGGCATGGAAATCAGATTTTTACATCAATTGGACTTGTTGGAGTAAGTTTTTCACTTTTTCTATAAACATTGCCTTGCGTTGGCAAATTTTATTCATTTTAGAAACCAAGGAGATCTGCTTCAGTAGTTTTAAAACAACACAGCTAAAGGTTGGTAAAAAGTGGCTTGCTATGGGGCTGTTTGAGAAATAGATGTCACATCACTTCTTAGCCAGATGTCATATCACTGTCTCTTGTGATACCTTATACTAGCCTGTGCATGTGTGTATTGGTTATGTCAAGGCTAGGCCTTCTGTGATGATACAACAGGTGCCTATGGTTTCAAAGTTGATTTCGTTCTTCCCTAGTCCAGGGTTGTAGCACTCAAAAGAGTCAACAAGAGCAGTGTCGATCTGAAACGAGAGGTCCTGCTTGAACTCAAATATGTGAGTACTTTACAGTTTTGTTCAAATATATTGCCGACTCATTGACTTACAAGCATTGAGCATACAATGATTTATGCAAGGGTCTTGCCAAAACGATAGATGGCAAGGAAGAAAATCACAACGTCATAGGAATACGCTTCGATGTTTATAGTGCAGACAGGACAATCCAAATTACCCTTCTGAATGAGCCTACTCAGCTAAACAATCTATAACTCATTGGGATTAGGGAAGTAAAATCACATTAATACCAACAGTTATTAGCTTGCTGCTTATTTGCATTTAATGCTCTGACGACGGTCCATATTGACTGTTGGAGCTTTGCCTCTTTTCATAGGCCTACGAATGTCAGCATCAGAACATAAACCCATTCATTGGAGCCTGCGTTGAGCCGGAGAACATTTTCCTTCTTACACAGTACTGCAATAAGGGCAGCTTATTAGTAAGTAAAGGGATAGCCTTTCAATAGATAGACTTTCAATTTGCAAGGTTTGCCACCTCATTAGCAACTCGTAAAGGAATTCACTTCCTGAATCTTCTTTGGTACATTTTATAAGATAACTAAAGCAGAAGACATCAATAAAATTTTATCTTTCAAGTATAAACTTACAGTGCCTGTGTGCATTTCGTAAAACAGCCTTGATGACACATTCATGGATTTCTTGTGATTACAGTTTCGTTATTATTTTCAAAGTTTCTAAGTTCATCTTCTGGCTTTAGTTAACTAAGATTTGTCCTCTCACACTTTTTATCCATTTTCTCATTTTATCAGAAGTTTTTCACCTTATTACATACTTAACAATTACTTTTTAGGATGTTTTGCACAATGCTAGTTTGAAGCTGGACTGGCTTTTCCAGCTGTCTATAGCATTTGACATCGCAAGGGTGAGTACTCAGACACCTTTCTTCAAAGAAGTAATTCATTCTGCTCCAAATATTTTGGATTAGGAAAACTGTTGCTAAAATTCCTAAATGCACCACCAAGGAACTAGATTAGCATGCTTTGTGGCAGTCTGAATGAACGATTACTAGCAGATTAGTAAGAAACCTGAAGCACAGTCGCCCAAATACAGCTAAGGTAATGGTCTAGGTAGATGGCCAGCAAATGTAAGACGTCTTGGTCTGTCCCAACATTGTCCAAGGAAATAGTTTTAGCTTGGCTTGTTATTAAAAACTTGATAGAAGTTCGATAAAAAGCAACTTACTTATAAAAAACATTGCTGACTCATTTGACTTACTTTAACTTTTCCTGTTATAGGGGATGCAATATTTGCATGGCTCTGAGATCAAAGTTCATGGCAGTTTGAAGTCTTCAAATATCCTGATAGACAGCCGACTAACCTGCAAAATTACAGATTTTGGTCTCGTCAAGTTCAAATCTGGTCAAAAGCCAACAACAGCTCATGGGACCGACTACCAATATCGACGTAAGTACCAATGAGAGGTTTGCCTGTAAGATGTAGAATAAAATGGGATTTTGCTAAACCTCTCAAAAAATGGTTTGTCGTTGAGCAATCCTAACAGACAAAATAGGGAAGTGAAAATGGATACTTCGCTGACTTTGGCATCTTCAGTAAAAATTTCTAAAAATTATACCTGTTGATATGAGCTAATGGAGCTGTATTCTATCTATGATTGACATTTAGTCCACTCTGCCTTTTGATATCCATTTGAATCGCATAATTAAACTGATTTTGGGTTCGTGGGTTCGACTCTCACTCAAGGCGATTATTTCCGCGTTGTAAGAAATCCTGTTTCTTATGTCTCTTAAACTGATTTTGTAGGAGCTAGCTTTCTCATACACCTTCAAAATTATAGGAAATCCCGCCATTCATCCTAATGGCTTACATCTGCTCTCATGTACAAACAATATCAACATTTGATAAAACTAAGGATCAGTAACTTGCATTATGACATTGACATGATAATTCTGACGGCACAGCTGTTACAATGGAAGTGAAATGATTAATCATTGCGATACAGTTCCTTAACCCATTGACCTACTTGAAAATACAATCTTTGAATATTGCGAATAGCATTTAAATATAACAAAACCTAATTGAAAGGCGCCTACTAGATCATATTTATTTCAGGTTAGATGGCTTCGTTATTCCCACTCAGCTTTAATATAACGAAGTAAAGAACAAGCCTGTTGCCAATTTTTGTTATACTTGAGTAAATATTGCATTCGCAGAGCTATTTTGGACTTCGCCAGAACACCTGAGAGATCCTAGCTTTGCAAAATCGCAACCTGGTGACGTATACAGCTATGGAATCATTCTTCAGGAGATTCTTTTGCGAGATCTTCCATACAGCACGTTCGAGTACCTTGCACCTGAGGGTAAGAATTTAGTTATCTTATTTCTCAAGCATCTAAAGTAACAAGAGCAAAGATTTCCTTCTTTTTAACGAACATTGGCTTTTAGTAGTAAGAAAACATTTCTGTCACTCAGTCATCTGCCACATAGTCCTTGAATGTGAAAAAAGTATTGAATAAATTAAGACTAGTTTTCTTATGATTTTTTCTGCAATGACCTCTAAGTTCACTTTTCGTTTCTAACATAAACCAATAGGCAAGTTCGTTCGATCGCTAGGTTGTAAAAACACTGTGAGTCTTAAATTCATTTTTGCCGACTATCAATTTCATGTTCCTCTATTGAAATTCTCCCTTAAATTTAAATATTTGTTGTTTTTCAGAGATTGTCTCTCGTGTTAGAAATCTTGAATACCCGCCATTTCGTCCGAAGATCCCGGATGATACTGGAAGGAATATGTTTCAAGAGCTGATGCGTAGTTGCTGGGCTGAAGATGCTACGCAGCGACCACGCTTTGATGTCATATTGAAGAGCCTTAAGAAAATAAATGGGGGAAAGTAAGTGATCGTGGAGTTTGAAATCAGTTTTATTGTAAACAAGCAGGAAATTATGGATATTAAAGAAGACTCTTATAACATAATTTGTTATATGATAGTTGATACATTCAATACAATCAAGTCCAAGAAAGGCTTGATATAATCAATCAATCAATCAAAATTAAAAGATTCAAGTTTTTCAAGTTTTGTTCTAAACATTTGTGAACCGGCGGCCTTTCGGTATATAAACAGCGCCAAATGTTGAATCATTGATGAGAATTTATTTGTTCAAAAAAAAAAATCAATCAGGCATTACAGTCAATCAATCGACCTGAATCATTCTCTCACTTGTGTATGACAGCCGCTGAAAAGCTGTATATCTATATCTTCGCTTGAAAGCTCTTATTCGACATTCTGCTGTAGTGTTACGCTAAATATAAACCCTTGCCAATATTACAGTAACTAACAATTGCAGCTAATGCCTGCATTCCACCCACAATGCTCTATCATGGGTGCCATGCTATTCATTCAGATCAACAACCACAATGTCTAAAGAGACTTGTTTTTTTCTCCAAGGAACATAAACATGGTTGACAATATGATAAGCATGATGGAGAAGTATACAGACAATCTGGAAGAACTCGTGGCGGAGCGGACCAAACAGCTGGAGGACGAGAAGCTGAAGACTGACCAACTTCTTTATAGCATGCTCCAAGGCAAGAGGCTTTACAAATCTCTCTAGCAAAAAGCGAGAGCTTGAAATCAGTCGGATTATCGTTTTGATTGTGCCGTCTGATTATGTCCCAAGGGCAGTGCTGGATTTTTGAATGCCACAGCCCAAGCCTCTTTAGCCATGAACTTTTAAAATGCTTTGGAAAATTAAATGATCTTTAGGAGCACGAGGTTTATTCTCAGTAAAACCTGACCATTATCTTTGACTTATTTAGGTTACTTGCTTCTAAACTGAATCTTGCATTTATGACATTGACTACAAATGAAATTTATAGAAATTATGGATTGCATGGATTGCCAGTCTTCAAAGCATTTAATACGAAAATGTCTTCGAAAAGATTCTTATATAGTCCGTACCTGTTTGTAGAGGAAAGTAGATTGTTTGTAAGATCTCCACCAAACTAGCACTCTTTCTGTTTCCTTAACACTAGCCTGACTTTTAATAGAAAGCCTTTCTATTTAGGCCAGTTGCAGATGTTCTTAAGAGAGGCGAGCGAGTGTCGGCTGAGAGTTTTGACATGGTGACGATCTTCTTCAGCGATATTGTTGGTTTTACGAAAATGGCAGCTGAAAGCAGCCCTCTAGAAGTAAGTTATACTCCTTTAATTAACTTTGCAATATTTGCAAAATATAATTGTAAACTTGAAAAATGCTAGCGCCTTTTGTCTGTCGCTTCCCAAAACATTAAGCTAATATATGTCTTTGAATTTTCAAAGCAATTGGCTGCTTCCTTAGCAATCACTTTTTAAACACTTCTCAAGTTCTTGCAAGCTGCACAAGAACTCTGCAAAGCATCTCGTTCTTACTCTAACCAACTTTTACACTTACCTCTCTGCAATTAGAATTAAAAAGTGCCTCCGAAAGTCCATTCATCATCTTTTCTAGTTCATCAAGTGTGTAAATATTTTGGGCTATCAAAAGACAATTTGGTTTTACGACTCGTTTATGTTTAGCCTACAACCTATTAGCTTGTCAATCATTAGTTTGTTTTTAATTCCCACTTTGGAGTTAGTCGCGTTTAACAGCTATCCTTGAGATGTTTCTTGGTTTAACGATTGACATGTTTCATCTCACTTCAGGTGGTAGATTTTCTCAACGACCTCTATACTTGCTTTGATAACATTGTCGAGTGCCATGACGTATATAAGGTATGTACCATCGAGACTTCCTAAATTCCTTATGTTGTTTGCTTGAAAGGGGACTTTTTAAAAAACAGCATCAGATGCATTGATCAATATACCTTTTTAATTACATCATAGAAATTGGCAAAGTTCTTTGCGGTAATAGAATTAATAAAAGAGCGACAAGCTTGGATTATTGTTATTATCATTATTCTATTACTATTTTTATTACTATATAGTATAAATGAACATGTTCACTAAAAGTGTTGCTCTTCATCTCTTAGAATTGAGCAAAAGTCTAATTCTACAAGGTTACAGCAATTACATGAAACAATATGAATATTAGAAAGTCAATTCAATTAGTTTAGAAGATTTTGGTTCTATGAGTCCTTTGCTTTCTTTATCAAGAATATTTCGACATTAAGGATTGCTTTAAGGATTGAAAAAAACCAATTCAATCAAGATGTATTCCTAAGCAAAGCATCACCAAACATCCACACATCGCCTTAAGGGAAAGAATTGTGTCATGCAGTCGATGACATTGTCTATTTGGTCCAAGTGGGGCTGATAGGTGCGTCTAGTAGCATCATCTAGGGGTAGTAGGAGCATCAGAGCGTGAAAGGAATTATGGACAGGAAAAAATCAATCGTACAATGTTATCTATCAAATTTTCCGAAATGTATACTTAAGCCTAGCATCTGAAAACCACATCAATTGACAAAAAGTCGGAGGAAGATGGACCATGTTACATGAGATTGAAAATATAATGCTAGCTCTATACCTGTTCCTCCTCAAGCACCCCTAATAAGAACCAACTAGAATCTCCGGCACAATAATAGCCTTTTTGCTACCCTTCTATCGTAAATGCGTTTCGGTTGCAGGTAGAGACGATCGGTGATGCGTACATGGTTGTCTCCGGGCTTCCCAATCGGATTGGCAACAGGCATGCAGGTGAAATAGCCAAGATGTCCCTGGACCTGCTAAGTGCTATGGCGAACTTCAAAGTGAGGCACAAGCCTGACATGCAAATGCAGCTTCGCATTGGCGTTCACTCAGGTTCGTCACTAAGATGCATCTACATGGCCAGACACGTGTCAACAATGTTCTGAACACGTGTCAGTAATGTTCTTTTTCATCAAGAGGATGAGACCTGATGGAATAGCAGTTTCTACAGCAGTCAATCTTTGCAGAAGATCTCTCTTAGTCTTATGAACATACAACACCTCGATTGAATATAAGATTAGAATGACTGTTCAAAATGATCTACAACTTGTTAGCTAAAATAAAGTTAGCTAAAATCTTAGCTTAATTGGAGAAACTCTCATGCGGATTCTGATGGGTAGGATCGTAATAAATCTCATAAATGTCGATACATATATCTTTTACTGCCTCATGTCTTTTATCGTGGGGCAGGCTAGATTGTTTTTTCATCCAGGAGTTTTTGAGTCTGTGTCCTTTTCACAACCCTCTAGTGTTGTTCGATCTGCAATGGGTGATTTTTCAAAGTTTAAATATTCAGAGGTGTGTCAAACGAAAAAAGCAAAAACGTATGTTCCAAGCTATTTTGAAAACATATCTTTAAATATATTTTTGCTAATATTGCTTGAAGACAAAGCCATCCAATTTTAGGTCCTTGTGTCGCTGGAATAGTTGGTTTAAAAATGCCAAGGTATTGCTTGTTTGGGGACACAGTCAATTTTGCTTCAAGAATGGAGTCAAGTGGCTTGGGTAGGTCAATTAATGTGTAGATTTCTATGCTGATTATGCATTCTCCAGCTGCAAATAGTGCATCTATTAGCAAAGAAAATCTGTTTTAACAAGGCAGCCTACCTTGATATAAAATAATTTCCTCTAGCTTTATTATGAAGGAAACACCAGGCTGCTCTGTCTTCCATAGGCTCAACCCAATCAAAAAGAGACTCTTTACTTTCCTCTTTGTGTCTTGCAAGGCAAAGATCTTGTCTGTCAAGATATTTGCTGTCAAGTCTTTATGAAGGCACTGATTACTTCTTGCCATACTCCTTGCTTAAAGGCCTTCCACTAGATTCTACTTGAAATCATTTTAAAACCGATCTTACATTGTACTCAAAATGTCCATGTAATATGACTTCAGATTGAGTATGGCTTTCGTTTCTTTTCAGCCCTTAGGATACATGTGAGTCCGTACTGTCGCGATGTTCTGGAGCAACTTGGAGGCTACCAGCTGGTTGAAAGAGGACCTGTCTCTATGAAGGTATCGTTTTGTTTACGCAAGGCTACTTGGCACAAGTGGGGGCCAGATTTGAGGAATAGTAGGGGTGTTTCACAGCGTGTTGACCTATTTGCATGCCTATGCCATTGGTAGGGACATAGAATCTATGGCACGGACGCTACAAGCATTAGGGACAACGAGAGCAGGGCAATTTCGGCCAATGCCTTTTGTCTTAGTTAACAACAGTTTAACCGTACAATGAAGCAGACAGCCTGCTTTTAGAAAAAGCGAAGGGAGACTCGGCCTAGACTTCCCTTACTTTGGCAGACACAGGAGCGTGATTATTGTGTTGTTGAATAAGCTAAATTTGCCTTGTTAATATTGTCCCGTCTCTTTTTAAACGACCGCAGGATCACAAAATGTTATCGTTTATCTATAGCCACTGTTTCCTACGCTCTATATACACCTTCTGTTGGCTCAGCGTGTTTGCTCAAGTCTCGGCATTTGAAGCTGTAAATTGCCAAAAACATCCCAGGCTTTGTGAACAGACAACGGAATAAAAGGCTTTTTGCTCGATTCAGTTAACAAAGCGCACGCCTTATGTAATCAGTTCACCAAATGTTTGCCTTGCTGATGGGATTTTCGTTGCTTTTCCAAGACTTCAGCTCAAAAGCAAATAGCCGGTAGGAGCATCGCTACCTTCCAGAAAAGGCTAAACAGCTGGGAAACACAGTTTTGTCGAGTGGGAAAATGCGTCAATTGTAAAAAACTGCATTGGCAGTGTCCAAAAGAGATATTTCTCGATGTGCTGTGCTGGGATTATTGCAGAGAGGATGAATAACTGATAGTTGATTTTTCCTTGAGATCAATAGCTTTGAAGAAAATCAGATTAGGTTTAGTTGAATCCAATTTTTTCAAGGCTTTACAAACATTTTTCTTCTCATTTATCCAAAACAGGGGCGTGGGAACCAATTGAAACTTGGCAGGGCCCTCAAACGGGGAACTTGTTTTACCGTGACATACAACTGTCAATGTGAAAGATGCCCTTCAAACTTGTTTCTATGATTTTGGTATTGCCTGCCTTCACCTTTCTCTATGCCCCGCCCCCCCCCCCCCCCCCCCCCCCCCCCCCCCCCCCCCCCCCCCCCCCCACATCATCGCTCCGGAGTCCCTGCACACAGGCTAGCCTTCCTTCCCTGGTATTATGCATGTAGCCTAAATAGACGTTGCTATTGTGACTTGTTATATTTCAATCCTCCACAGGGGAAGGGAACAATAACAACGTATTTTCTACTCGGCTACAAAGGATTCGACAAGCCGCTGCCGTCACTTGAAAGAGCAGCTTCAGAAAGTGAACACACATTCAAATGAGGAGCCGTGCTCAGACAACGATTTGCAATACATAAATTTTTATAAATTGTATGATACGTAAAATAATTTCTTAATAATTGTTTCCACGTAGTCGTAAGTAGACTCTCATAGGGGGATGAAAAACACCAGCAAGCCACGCCTCAATATTATTGCTTAACGAGAATCGCATATAGGGCTAGAACATCGGCGCAAATCGTGTGAGGAGAGAAGGGACCCATCAAGGTTCGCATTTGAGGTGTTCCACTAAGCAGGGGCGCAACTAGGATATTTTAAGGGCAGGGGTTTCGTGGTAGAAATGGGGCATAAAGACACTGGATTTCCATGGGAATAGGGCAAAATTCACTTCCTTGCCAAAAAGGGGAAGGGGTTGTAACCCCCACATCCCCCCCCCCCCTTAGACGCGCCCATGCTAAGCCAGAGGCTGATAACAGAGTTGTTAATTTAAGGAGGGCGCCCCCTGGTCATCCGGGAAATCTTACTGGTTTGTGAAAGTTCATTGAAAAAATATATGGAGAAGGTGTATAAGCAAAGAGAGAAATACCCATATGTTTGACCACTTCTGCACAAAGTGGTATGCTTTTAAACTGTCGCATAAAAGAGTGTGAATTTCTAAAAGATTGTGTCACAGATACCTTTCCCTCCCTACCCTTTTGGTTTGATAATATCTGACCCAAGCCTTACAATAAGTGAAAAGAAAAGAATGAGACAGCATGTAACATAGATGACAACATTCCTATAATTATTTCAGATGCATATTTTAGATACTGTAAGCATTTGTCATAAAACACAGCATTAACTTAAAAAAAGCACTGTGTGAAGTTGCATGGTAAGAGCTTTTGTGTTTGACAACACAGCAGAGATATGCCAAAGACAAAATGGCTAAGTTAATCTACTTAGAACTTATTTTTCACCCCTTATAAAATGTTGAGCCTGGGCATGATGCTTCTAAAGAAAACATTAAAAAAGACCTGCTGGTTTTGTCAGATTGAAAGGTGTGTGACACCTTGCAAATAACCTATTTGCAAGACGCTGCTGTCAATAAAGTACCAGATAAAGTGTTTACTTCTCAAGATACTATGTGAAAGATAAAATAGAAAGAACATACAAATTAAGATGACTGATAACAATTATAAGTGAAGTTGTGCGGTTTCTATTACATTCAAGGGTTATTTGTAATTTTAAAAATCTGAGAAAATTGATTCAAATGAATGATAAATGTGTATTTAGACATTAATAATTTTATATATCTATGAAATATTATAAGAAATAAATATGACAGATTAACCAGTGGTCAATTCTCTGGGATCCTCGTCATTGGGGAAAAAGCATTCGGAAAAAATGTTTGGGGATAAAAAATCTAACCATGATTAATAATAACTAGCAAATTTCCTTAAAATAGGTCAAAGTCACTAAAATAATAAAATTAATATAATCATGGCATTTCAAGATCCCATTTTATAAGAGAGCAAAATTTTTCTCTGATTTAAGGCAATAAAGCATCATTTGCAGAATTAAACTACATGATGCTGAAGTCAAATTTTGATAAATGATGTACCAAGTGATGTTCACATTTCTATCTCAGCAGATATATATATATATATATACCAAGGCCTGCAACAAAAAGTGGCCATTTTGAATTACATTAAATAATTTGATTTTGAAATGGTATTGAAAAATCAATATGATAAAAAATTGTTAACACAACTTGTAGCTCAAATAACACTACTCTACCATGCTTTTTGGTAGTGGTGCAGGTTTTTAGGTTAATAAAAATGTTTAAAAAACTTCTAGGCCAGAGGGCTTCAGATTTGTCATAATTTGTCTTGCCAGAGGGCTTCAGATTTTCCATATCCAGATTCGCTTTTCAACTTGGTTTCTGTCTGCATCACATACCTTGTATGAGTCAGAAGATGCCTTTTCAAATGGTGCTTCATGATAAAACCCTTGAAACAAACATGACAGGAGAATGGTCTCTCTCCAGTATGACTTCTCATGTGGTTCTTCAAGTTCCACTCCCGTGTAAAGGTGTGGGAGCAAATTCTGCATTTAAAAGGCCTGAGAACATCATTTTCATTCACATTGTGCACCCATTGTAAATAATTATCTGATTGTTTATCTTCTGGAGGTGATTTGCTGTTTTCTTGCGTAAGTTTGCAGACTTTGTTTTGAGGTAGAACATTTTTGCTAGAAGAAATGTTAGTAATTCCATTTATTAATGGCTTTATTCCATTCTGCTTTACTCCATCTAAATCATCTTTTTTTACTGCTTTTTCTAAAAGTTGGTCAAAAATCCTCCCATTGTTTCTGATTCCTTCTTTGGAATTATGTGCTTTGCCCTGTAAGTCAACCATCCCTTGCACCATAGTTGGTCTTTCAAACTCTTTCAACCTTTCAAAATTTCCATTTCCATGTAAGCCACTGCGATAAGCTTCTCTTCCTTTCTCAACCACATCATCTACTGTAGGTTTGCAGGGTCCCACAACCAAGGGATCAAGCATTCTTCTAGACATTCCATCATCTGTTCCATTCATATATACTTTTGTAGTTTCCCTTGGATTCAACTCCTTAGGAAGAGATTCATAAAAGAGAATATCTGAGTCACTATTAGCAAGTACTTGCTCTCTTGAACAGGTGCTTTCCATCAATATTTTGTTATTACATGCACCGTTTTCACATACCAAACTTGTAATAGTTGCATTAGCCTGGCCAGCAGCTTTTGAAGAACTGTCTCCCTCTTTAGCAGTCGAGAGTTCTCCTTCAACTAAATCTTCTTCACCATCTTCACTTAAACCTTCCTCACTCCTAAGAACAATGTTGTCAATTGGCTCCCTCTCCAAATCAAGGAGTTTAACAAATTCTGGTCCCTTTTTGTCTTGAAAAGACATATTTTGCACATGATTACTCTCTTGTAAAGAATATGTTGAAATTATCTTAAAACCAACATCATTGCTATCTTTTGTTGTATTTCTTGATTTCTTATTTGAACCATTACAGACAACTGGTTGCACCTTCATTCCATCAGCCTGCTCCCTTCTATAGCATTTTTTGCAAATGGACATCTTTTTAAACTCAAAAGCATCCTTCTTGTTGTTGGTCTGAGTGAAAAAACTTGCAAATCTGTTCATATCAATTATACTGCCTACAATTGGAGATTCCCCTTCTTTGTCTTCGTGAACAGCCTGATGGTCTAGCAAAAAGCTCTCTGTAAGAAACATGGCTTGACAGAAATTGCAACCATACAGATGTCCAAAAGATTGACTACCAAGCTGCCTTTCATTGGAGTTAATGGATTCAGCTTTTTCCTTTTGTTTTCTATTGAGCCTTTTTCCAGGTCTAGGTGAGATTGGATATGAAACTGCACCTTGTACTTTGCAATCACACTCTGTAAGTTTCCTTTTTGATTGTTGGACCTCATCATTTATACAAGCACATCTGTCTTTAAGTTTTTCAACTTTATTCTCAGTTCTCTGACCATCGTCACAAGGTCTTTTTGTTGTACACATTGCTTCTTCGTCATACACTGTCCTTACTTTGTCAATCTCTTCCATACAAACACAATCAGAGTTTGTGTCAGAAATTTCATGATAACATTTTGACTTCTCTGAGCAAACAGGCATAGCAGTGCAATCTGAGTCATCATTTTCGTTGAAACGTTTCATTTCATGCATCTTTCTTTGTATATGTGACGTTATACCAAACCCTACAAAATTTAAATATTAGTGGTTAGCCAAGGTGAATGTTGCATGTCAAAGTAAAAAACTCAAAATATCAATATGATGTCTAATTTCCAGGATATCGACGGAATGCAAGAATATTTCACCTTTTCCTGGATGACAAAGAACGGTATTTACAGTTAAAATGCGAAGTTGCTCAAATTAAGCGTTGTTCAAGTACACCGCTCCATGGCAAGAAATTTACAAGCGTCCCAAATTGCAGGCACTAAACTGCCACATGACAGTACAGTTTCATAGAATTAATTCGAGGCACTTTTCTATAAAATTAATGATAAAAAGAACTATAGCCTAAAGGAAAAAATAGACGGGTCGTGTCGTGTAGATACTGACCTGGCCTAGACACTTTGCCGTTGTGGGCCTCCTTTCTTCTTCCACGGTGCATTCAGCCCCATTCCAGTTTGATTTCCCACTACTTACAACATCAAATTGACTCCGCTTGTGAAGCTTTAGGTGAGCTACAAAGTTTGAGTACTTCCTGAACTTCCGACAACAGCTCCTTAGGCCACAATAATAATACTCTTCTCTTTGCCTATCAGAGTGCTGCCTTCGATGAACATTAGCACAGAATAAAGAGCTGAAACGTTTATTGCACTCCTTGCATTCGATCATTGTTGAGGCAATATTTCACTCCTTCATCATATTAATGGTCAAAATAAAGTGGCAAAAAATTCACTTGTTCTCACTTCTCCCTTATCGAGGGAAATTGACAATAAGCCTCGATTTCAAAATTAACCTCGAATGGAGTTTTCGGTAAAAGGTAAGTAAGTCAGTCACCAACTTATGTTGACCATAAAAAAGTAAAACACAACTTATTAAATGCTTATCAATATCATCTCAAGCATTTCAATTAACCAATCTACCAGACTAGCACCTAACTGGATGCAAAGATCTGCTGAAGAAAAGGCATGAAAATAGTTCTATTGATACTTGTGTCGACAAACCTATGATATATTCGATTATTCGTGAATTTTCTGCACTGGTTTAATTCTATATACTGCAAATGCCCTTTAAGAAATACTGAAAATTGATGAGAACATGGAAGAATGTTGAGAAGAAAAGTAAAAAAGAAATTTTGCGTAGCTGAATGATCTACAAGTTGTCTAGGGTATTCGATGGGCTTTGTTGGGAAACAAGGGACAGTATGAAGAAAAAAATGTTTCGCATTATTTCACGTGCTTGCTGCTATTTTTGCAGCAGTAGAAATTGGACTCTATGAGAATCCAGATAACACAGCAGCATTCACCAGATGCATTCTAATGCAATGACATACCTTGAATAGGTAGGTTTTAATGTAATGTGATTCAAATCAAGATAAAGAAGCTTTTTGATGACAGCATTAAATTACAAAATGAAGCGTTAAAATGCTTGTTACTCAAGGAAATTGTTTCTATAATTGTTTTATCAGATCACTCTTTATTTTGACCACAGCCAACACAAGAAGATTGCTTGCCAAAACTTCGAAGAAATGAAATGTCACCTTGCATAAAATTCCCCTCTTTTTTGGTATTCTCCTACTAATATTCTTTGGTAAGCTACTTTGTGCTAAAAATATAGAAGTTATTGATTCAACTTTGTGTTCGAGTGGATTTCAGGTAACGAAGTATTCGGCAGAAATCTTGCGCAAAACAGCTCTTCGGGACAATGTCTTCATTGTAAATTGGACCTTACAAATTCCAAAGGCCGAAAAGACTTTACTCACGATTTAAACGGTCATGCATATTGGCGAGAACTCTTTTTGACGAAAATCAGAGGCTGGTAAAAACATAAAACAACTTGAAGAATAGAACCGGGGGTCCTTCGATGACGTCTGTCGTTGTTCTTCGATGACTGTTTTCCTATTCAATCCCAGTTACTCCTTAAAGACGTACGTAAAAGGAAGAGCGCTCAATTACACAATTCACTAAAGGATCAGCTCATCCTTGATGTATTCAGAAAATGCAAACAAATTGAAAGATCTGGAAAAGGCGTGATTCGGAAACAAGGCAACACGCCCTCAAGTGTCACCGGCAGCCTCGTCTGGAGGCGCTCTCATGGTAGCCTCGCCTTTGCAATTGTTGATTTTGACAACAGCGTGCGAAGTCAGCGTTTGTTTGCAAAACTGAACGAAGGAAAACAGAGCCAAGCCATAATAATACCTCATTGCTTATCAATAATATTGGTTTCAGACGAGAAATTGAAATGGCATCAAGAGTAAACTTTAAAATGCCGAACAAAGTGAAAGTAAGTGAAAAGAATTGAGACTATAGCCTCTTTGCTGACTAGGGCCTTGGTATCGTCAACTTCCTGGTGCAAAGCTTCGAAGTGTTGAAATGTGGTTGTATTGCTTGTTTGGTTTTCTTCAAGCAAAGTTTTCGAGTATGTTTTTGTTCTTAATGTCAAGCTATTTCTAAGGGATTGAGTTTTGTTCAAATATTAGGGTACCGGTTGAAAGGACTCCGATTAATTGGGTTGGGAGAACCAGTACGACAGTGTAATACATAGGTTATTGTTGATAGTTGATAGAGAAACTACCTTTCAGTCAAATGCGAATGGGGAAGCGAGCCACATTTGTATTTCAAAGGTTTCTTATGCCAGAAATATGTCATCGAAGCAAAAGAAAAGAGTTCTGACGCGTCGTAATCTTTCTGCGTACTAGTTCTGCTTTAATTTCCATTTATTTCGACACCTTTCAAATTTTTCTAATCTTAATCATGATATGTTGTTCATTATATTTAGACATTTAAGCCAAAGAAAAAATGGTCAGAAGGAACAATGAAGTATGATCTTCACAAAAGAGCCAGGGTTTGTGGTGTTTTTAGTATGACTGTTAAAATCTTTTTAAGGTGTCTTCAGCAATCAATTGAATTGCTTTTATGAGTGTGAATCATAAACAGGACATTGAAAAGGTTGGTTCTTATTTAATTGTGTTTTGAGTGAAAAGTGTAGAAAACTTTTACATAACATACAATATGTGATTTCTATAAAAACAGGCCACATTGAAAGCTGGTATTGATTTAAAGGAAGCTGTAAAGCTGCCAACTGGAGAAGGCCTAAATGACTGGTTGGCAGTTCATGGTACGTCTTCTCATTTCATGATGCCAAACAGATGTGCTAGGGCTTTTTTTGTGGTCAATTAGTGAGGATAGATAAAGCTAAAATTATGATTTTGTGTCCTCCTTGGTCATATTTCTTATGTTGTATTGTTTTACAGCATCATTTATATTGTATACAGTGTAAAACTCAAAATGATGGCATGTAATTTGCGATTTTTAATCATCCCATCCACTATCATCTTCAACATTTCTTTCTCATCTAGGAAGATGTTTTGATACTTCAAATTTTAATGACAAAATATCTTCTAAGATGGCTGCTCATTTTAAAGTATCTTAGCAACATTTCTGTTGTTTTTAGTATTGAAGAAGTTATCTTGTTTGTATAAAGTGGTAGTCAAGTCTTTTAAGTACATTGTAATGAGTAATTATTCACTTAATTTTGTTGAAGGCTTATATAGCTCTGTTTTTTTCCGTAGTGGTTGACTTCTTCAATAGAATCAATCTCATTTATGGAACAATCTATGAACATTGTACAGACCAGACATGCCCTGTTATGTCTGGAGGGCCAAAGTAAATTAAATTTTCATGTTGTTTAACTTACAATATGCAATTTCTATTCCTTTGGTTACTCACCAAAGAGCTTTATATTATTGAAAGAAAATCTTGCAATGTAAGATATAGTCAAGGGTTTGCCTCCAATGAATGATTTTGATTTATGATTTTATGATTTTATGATTATGATTTTCTTCAGATAGAGACAGGTTGTGTTTGTCCAACAATCACCAATGTGCCTGGAACAACAGTGTGTTACAGATTTTGCCCTGTTTACGTTCCTTATTTCTGGGTAGCTCATGACTGGATTCTTCAATTGTACCCAAAATTACTCTGACAATCTCCCTATAGAGTTTCTTCAAAAAATTGTATACAAATTTATATGTGTTTTTAATAAGAAATTTGAAGCTATTTAGAAGTTTTGCTCAAGCTGGTTTCTGAAATTTGTCTTTCAGGTATGATTACTATTGGGCAGATGGAGACAAATATAAAAAACCTACATCTGTGTCAGCCCGTCAGTATGTACAGTTGCTGATGGATTGGACAGACAATATCATTAATGATGTAGATATTTTCCCCCATGATACAAGTGAGCAAAATCGTCCTGAACTTTCTCATAAACATTCAATGTTTATGTTTATTCAGTTTAACATTCAGTTTGTGTTTATGCAAAAGATAGAATTTCAAGAACTTAAACTCCAGTTTTGCAAGGAATATTCCACCATGCAACCTAGTTGAATGTTATGTTCCTCTGTGAAAAATTGTGTTTCTATTTCTATTCTTCAAAGCTTATGAACTGTGAAACCTTGCTACAGAATATTTCTTATCTGAATATTTCATTTTTCATCACCAATGACTCATGAAGTCTGTTATCAGCATAGTGCTCAATTTGACTAGCAGTTGAAGAAAGAGGTTTTCATAACACTGTGTGAAGTAGCATTTGCTTCAAATGATCAGAATGATAGAGCCAGAATCATTAGAAAACCTGCATTTGCTTTAAAATAACAAAAGCATTTGCATTGAAACTGTACATGTGAAATTTTGTTAAGCTCTTCCTTTTTTCAGCTGTACCTTTCCCAAAGAATTTCCAGCCCATTGTTAAGAAAATCTTTACAAGGCTTTTTCGGGTCTTTGTTCATGTTTACATCCACCATTTTGACACAATCGTAAGACTAGAAGCGGTAAGATGTATTCCATTCTATATTCTCTTCCTAGAGATATAAGACTGACATTTTGTGTGTGGTGTTTTCTCCAGGCTAGCTGTCTGTGATAAAAAATCAGGAAATTCTAATTTCACTGGTCTGCTGATTTCACATGGAATGACCCTTGTGTTAATTCTTTTACATCAATAAATTGCAGAAATTGATCAGATGTTGAAGTTGGATCTTCAACATCAAGGACTGGTTATTGGCAAATTATGCATAACTGTGCTTAATTATGGTTTTATTGTTTCACATGGTTCTGTAGGATGTTTGGTAAAAGTTGAAAAAGAGCAGTTAAAAATTAGTGAAGTAGCAAATATTTGTGAAAAAAGCAGCTTATCTTAAGGGCATTCAGGCTACTGCACCTGATATAAAGATTTGTGTTGCAGTTTGGTTTCTACTCATGTTTCTGCTCTAATGTTTGCTTGGCTTACTTTTTATAGGAGCCTCATGTCAATCAGTGCTACAAACATTTTTACTATTTCACCTCTGAATTTGGACTTATAGAAAAGCGTGAACTAGAACCACTGGTAAGACAATGTTCTGTCTTCCTTTTCTTGCGAAGATTTAAAATCTGGTTTTTGTTCAATGTTGAGTTTGCCTACAACTTTGACTCTTGCTTCTTTTGATATTATATGGAGAGCAAGAGGAAGGGCAAAAGAAATATACTTTTAGAAATATTATCTAATCTTTTAAAGATGTACAATATATATTGTCTTTCACAAATAGATAACATTTGGATCAGGGGGGAACCTTTAGAGAGGTATCATATTCCAAGTGATTTATTTAGAATGCAATTTACATTTTGATATAATTTGTCCTAATTTAATCTATCCATTTGACTTGTAGAAAGAGATGACAGCTAAGATAGCCACCTAGTGTTACATAACACAGGTTTGACCATCACTAATGGATGATGCATACTTCAACATTCAAGCCTTCCCAGCATTCAAAGCAGTGTAATGTTGTCTTCCTTCTTGTCCATTTTTCATCAGGCTTGTATATTGATTAGCTGCTTCAGCTAGGAACTTTAACAAAAATGTCATACCACAAGTTGTATTTGATAGTAGAAATACTTTTGAAAAGCGAATTGAATAGTAAATGTGATCATATTGTTCATTCGTTTAACCAATAAACCAAGTTCGCTGCCATTAGTAAGTATTTTAGAAGCCTTCAAAAGAATTTGGCTTGTCAGTAATATAATTTTGAGAAATCAAAAGCCCTTTTGTAGTTGCTTCTTAAATGGTAATAATTTACTTTATTTTATATGGATTTCGAGAAATTTCATTTGATTAATCTACAAGATTGATATGTATTCATCTATGTGTAGATTTTTATAACAATGTTGATATTTTTATGTAGGTTGTTTAATTCTTAATGTTAATCAGTGTTTCTGTAATTCAGCCAATGGTAGGTCTTTTATCGTAAGTAAAAATTATGTAATAAGAATTTATTTGTTTTTTAATTTTCACTATTTCGTATTTGTAATGTTTATTTTTCAGAAAATTAGAATTTTATTATGTTTAGGAGAGAGCTCATTTTGGTTTTGTGCTGACCACCATTTCCTTGGTCTTTTCAGAACCTATTTTCTTTTGCTTATTTATCCTGACTTTTATGGTAACATCTCAGATTAGTTTCATCACCTATTCATCTTGACCAAAATGATTGCACTTCTGTCATTGTATTTAATGAAAGCTGCTAGTTCACTTTTGAATTTAGATTAATTTGAATACTCCCCTCCTAACGTCCACCCCCCCCCCCTCCCCTTTCCCACAACCAAGCCTTTTTCATCTCTAATTAAAATCTCTCTCTATTCTCAAGAAATGTTCCTAGGGGCTCTCCTATTGTGTTTTTGAACAAGATATTGCTCACACAAGTAAAATATCACTTAATAAGAAGGTCAAATATTTGTATTGCTGCAGTTCAAGAAATGCTTGTTCGTTGTAATGAGTTTTATCAAAGCATAGTAAATATTTTTCTTATTATTACAATTCAAACAAGTGATGAAATGATTTTGGGAATAGTTTGAATCTGTTTCGTGCCTTACTTTTAGCCATGCAATGATTTTGTGTGGCTGGAAAAAACAAATTTTTCAATCAAGGATTTGTATGGCAAGTTTTTTTTTTGGGGGGGGGGGGTTGTCACACCCCACACCACTTGTTGTGATGGCCCTAATTTAAATATGTAGCCCTTCAAATCAAGATGCTTCCTGCATTTGGAATATGGGTATAAGCTGTTAAAAGAATAAGCTTTTTAAAAAAGTAATGAACATATCAACACAATTTGACACATCCACAATTACAATCAAGCACTACTTTGATACAAAACAACTTATCAATGAAAGTGCATGCGAGGGAAGCATGGACAAACAAGTATGACTTTTCTAGAAGCCTGGTGGGAAATTTCCTCACTTGTTTCCTTGTCAAAAGAACTCTATATGTAGAAGCTCTTAAGAAATTTATTGTTTTGTTTATTCAGTACAATGTATGGTAGGCTTTATAAAGAATTAAAGAATTCATGAAGCATTTGAGAATTGGTTATGTTATCGAATATTATCTCTAATTTTAATACATTTTTGGAGATGGGCAAAGAAAGATTTGGTCGTTGATGACGTCACATAGAAATGCGTCTTCTTCCCAGATCTCTTGTCTGTTTTCTTTTGAAGCGGAAGCTTGAAAGTGAAAGTGATTGAGAAATCTGTGAGAAAAAAGATACTGGCGAAAAAATTTATTATATATAAATTGATTGTATTAAATACAAATTCTAATTCAAGAAAGGTGGGATTCAGTTCTACTCAAGGCCCTTACCAGCCTTCAAACGTTATGGACTTGGCCTAGGCGCATTGATGCCCGCTGGACCTCATTTGAGCACACATCTGTTTGAGCACAAGGTTGCACAGTATGCATGGCCTCGTTGATGACATAGGGTTCTAAATTGCTACAAGTTTATATTGTAATTTTATATCAAACCATTACAAGTGGAAAGATCGTATTATTATTGGAGAAAATGAAAAGCTCAACATCGCAATGCAGCACTTTGGTACAATTCATAATTCTCGCCTTGATTCGTGGAAGCACCCCGTTAATGGCTTACTTCGCTGTGTCAAACCTTGATTCCACAGGACTCGTTGTTGCGTTGAAGTCAATAATAAGTCTTGTGTTGTTTTTATTTTCTGCATCATTACTGTACTCTGTGAGTGGAGATTTTAGGCAGCACATTACAGATAATTTCAAGGAGAAACAAACGTACTGGAAACTGATGGTTCTTGGAATCTTGCAATCAGCAACACCTTACTTGCTGATAATTTACAGTTTGAAGTATTTGCCACCCACATTGCTCGGTGTGTTCATGGCTGCAACCCCATGGTTTACGATACTATTGGAAAGGCTGCCCTTTGTCAAGGTAACAAGGCAAACTCTTTCAACTGTCTCTGATTGTTTGCTAAATCAAGTTATAGAGTTTTGATATCTCTTCTTACGAAACTGTTTTCTCAGGGTCATACCGCAACATTAATTCTCTTAAATGCACAAGTGCCTAAACACACAGAGTCCAAAGTGGTGTTAAGCAATTCAACTTAGATGTTTACTAGTTACAGTAAGTTAATACTTTGTCTTTTTACAGTTCTTTTGACCCTTAGACTATGATGGTACTTGGCTTTCAAAGCAATCACAATTTGATACTGAGTGCAATGTGTAATTACAATATTCACTTTAAAAGATTTTTTGTTCACCTTTGGAAGCATTATCTTATCCAATAGATAAAATCAACAGTGACCAGTTATGTGAAACTTGGCATGATCATTGGATTTCCTTCAGTCATACTTATTTTGAGTCCAATCTTGTATGAATCACTGGTAAATTGTACCACTAATGGCCAGAACAGGACTGTATCAAACCAGACAGCACCCCACAAGAAATTTCCTGTTGTATATGATATATGCTTGCCACCAGAAGATATCTGTTTTGGATTGTTAGCACTCATTACTGGATCTCTGCTCTGGGCTGTTTCCTCAGGTGAGTTGGCCTCTTTGCCTGTTTAATCTCACATCTGAGTCAGTTTGGATCATTATTTGTGCCAAAAATTTAACCAATCATAATCAGCTAAAATCTAGAAGAGCCATGAACATTTTCCATTTGGTATAGCATTATTAAAGAGAATAAAGGCTGCTGGTATCTATCCTTGGATAATTCTAAATTCTTTTCACTGGATTTATCAGTTTATGTGTTTTCTTTTTTATTAAGTGCTTATCAGGTAAAAGCATTTGATGAATTAATTTGTTTGGTGTCCTGTCACTCATCTTATATTTGTAGCTATTAGAATGGCAATACCTACTTTCCAGTGATAAGCATCCCAGACCTGAAGCTTTAAACATTTAGGGCAAGTTAGGTATGAAGTCTTCAAAATATGTGTACTCACTATCATGTTGCTCTCCACAAAATGGAAATTTTTTTAAAAAAACTAATGATCTTAAAGCTGATTTGTCATAATGTTTTGAAAAACTTAATATAGTTTTTTTGAAAACAAGAACTTTGATAGAACATTACATATTTTGTTAGTGTTTTGGAGGTCAAAAAGAGGAGACATTCATTACATATCATCAAGTATTGGACAAAATGTGATAGCAGGGATTGTTGCTTTGGTTTTCTGGGCTGCAGTGGAAGTCAGGTACCCAGAACGATCTGTAAGTAATCTTGCACAGCAAAAAAGTTCACTTAGATTGTTTATTTGTTTTGCTTTGCATGCCTATTTATTTATTTTTTAAATCTGACAATTTTAGACAACAAGATGCATGTCTGTACATGTATTCACAAATCTCTAGTTGTCATGGATAATTTTTGAATCACAATACTAGACCACTTTTGAATGACATAGAAGTTCTTGTTTAAAAACTGATATATTGTCTATATTTAGAAATTCATATATATGTAGATTCAAAGTCTATGATCATATTATAAAGGTAAAGACTTTTTCAAGGATGATGCCTCTAAAATCAAACCCCCTATTGTTGTTTTGAAATTTAATAACTTGTGACCTTTGTACATTAATGTTTGATGAATACCATTAAAACCTAGCATATAAGCCACACCACAAGTCTGAAGCCTCAGAATTCAGAGAAAGATGCTTTCTCTAATCCTTTATCATTGAGAATATTTTTCAAAAGAAAACTAAAATCCATGAAATTCTTTTCATCTTCAGACATTCTAAAGAGTTCATCCCATTTCACTCTCTTCTCATGGAAGAATAAGTTACCATCTTCATCACCATGGTCATAATAGCCTTTTTTCCTATCCCCCCCCCCCCCCAGTTTTTCACATTTTATTATCAATTATGCTGAAAACAAGAGGAATTTTGAGTTACGTACAACAAAAGCAAGCCTCATTTTCATATACAAGGACCAAAGTTGATCATTCTGCACATCAGCCAAATCTAAGATTTTAAGAAGCAAAATGAGGAACAAATGTGTGGCTTATATGCAGTCTCTTACAGTAATTATTAGGTCAGAAGCTAATACTAGCCTTGGAAAAGCTCCTTCAAGGAAAAGTAAAAAAAGATAACTGTCTAAAAGTTACATTTGCTTTTGAATTGATTATCATTTGCTTGACTAGGAGTTACATTTTGTAAATGTTTCTTAACTTTTTGTGAAAATTTTCTTTAGAACATCTTAGGGAGGCTTGCTATGGAGGGATGGCTATTTGGAATGAAACCCCTTTTCTACATTTTTGATGCCGAATGCTATTTTTGCAAATTAAACTGTATTTGCAGGACAGTAACATCATACCTAAGCATAGGTTTTGTGATTTTATGAAAAGCTTTTTCCTTATTTCAGTCCAGTTGGGCAACAAGTGAGACAATACTTGGGATATTGTTTCTTGGCATTGGCACTGGTTGGGTTGCCACTGTGCTCGTCCAATCACTAGGCAGAAAAATAGGTGTGTGGTCATTCAGTCAATTTTAAGTAATATTGCCCAGTCCTGCTTACATTATTTTCTCCAGCGCCATTTCTTGGAAAATCTTTCATAACATCACAGCCCTTGCTCTGTTAAAAATGAAGGAGCTTGATAAAGTGCATAGATGTTTTTGTGTATGGGCTAATTGCCTGAGGAGATGAGCTTGAAGGAATTTAATGAGGCTAAATGAAGGCAAATGCCATTCAATAGTTTTTGGTGGGAGGGGAGTTAATGAAATAGCAATCAAAGGCTTGCATGAAGGAAAGCAGGCCTTCCTGGGAAAGGCGTGCGATCGCACTCGCACACCTTGGTACACCCCTCTCCACACTGAGAAGTGTGTTTAATCGCACGCCTGTTTTGTAATTATTCATTTGTTTTTTAAACCTGGTTTCCATTTACCTGCAACCATAGAAAGGCTGCATGCATTGAGCTAAAAAAAAATTGGCTCAGAATCGTTGGCAGAGGTGTGGCAAGCAAATGTTGATTAGCGCAGGGAACTAACAAGGTGGCAGTAACGCTTTGATGTTTACTTTGTTCGAGTTAAACATTATGCGGTGCCAGCACGTCATTTTGGAGGACCGTTGTGATAATTATTGCTTACAATAAAACACGGACCAAACGACCATAACATGGGGACTAGTTTTACACAACGTTTTGAAAGTTCAAAATTTCAGCATTGTAAACATGAAGTGCGCAGAAGTGCAGCAAGTTCCTGTTCATTCTAATTTTTTGAAAAGACAACAGAAAACATTTTTATTTGACTACTTTGAAGCAATTTCCAATCAGATGCTCCGCCACGTTTTTATCACAGATCGGCATTGACACGCACATGTTTTTAAAACACTATTTTTAATGGTTGATTGTGTGTTGTAAGAACAATCAAAACTTTGTTACATTTTCTCCTCTTATTATGAGAAACCGCTTTACAAAAAACTAAACGGTAGAAGGCTCAAAATTTTAAAAAACCACCGGTAAATGAAAATCAATAAGAAACATTCAATTTTTTATGGCTCTATATAGTATGCAACAGAAAATCTGTAGTAATAAGAAAAAGTACCAATAGCACTCCATCGCACTCCTACCACAATCTAGGAGTGCGAAATGCCACACGTGTGCTAATTTATTCCCAGGAAGGCCTGGAAAGTACAGAAGAAAATCTTCTCGGCATCACTTTCGATCAATCACTCTCTTTCAAAGAACATGTCAAAACCCTATGTAGAAAAGCTGGCCAAAAACTACATGCTCTTGCCCATGCCTCCTGCTACATGGACACTGAAAAGTTGCAGCATTTAATGAGAGCTTTTGTTTTATCTCACTTAGCTACTGCCCACTTTTGTGGATGTTTTATGATAGAACCATGAACCATAGAATAAATCATTTTCATTAAAGGGCATTGCGTATAAAGATCACGGAAATGATTTTAGTTATCTTCTGGAGCAGAGCAATTCGGTGCCCATCCATATACGAAACCTGCAGTGCTAATGAGGGAAATCTTTAAAACTAAATCCCATCTAAATCCACCTTCCATTAAGGACATTTTTCAGGAACAGATATGAACTACAATCTAAGACATGGCAATGATGCTCAAGTCCAAAAATTGCGAACAACATCCTTTGGGATTGAGACCATAGCCTATCTTGGTAGCAGATTGTGGCAAGAAATAAAACAATCAAACATTTTTCAACAATAAAACAATCAAACAATAAAACAATCAAACTCTTTTAAATGTTTGAAAGATGGTGAATGCAACTGCAGACTTTGCAAAACATATATTCTACAAGTTGGGTTCCTAACAGGATAGTTGTTTTTAACTTGTAATTTATATTCATGTATAAACATTGTACATTCATTGTAATTTGTTTATCTTAATCCATTTTGGACACTGTAAAAATTGTACAAAATATGCCTTAATTAGCTGTAATTTAGCTATTTTTTTAATATAAATTAATGATCACTAGAAAGGTTTCCCTACAATAGTTTACAGTGGCTCCCTCATGGTAGTTTGCATTGGTTGGGTCTTTCACTCCCAGTAAATCCCAGCTCATTGAATCTAAGTTGGATCCCAGCTCATTGGTCCAGCTCAACTTACAATTCATTCAGCTTCAAATGAGTATTTAGCTGTATCATAAGAAGGATTGATAATGCTCTAGCTTCAGATGATGCAGCCCTGGCAATATTCCACAATATTTTTTCTTCAAGTATGAAGCTAGTCTTTAACTTTAACATAATAGTTTGCAGAGTGACTGCCAGTGTTAAAACCAAAGTTTATCCTGGAGTAGAGACAGAACCACTTGAGGGACAAGAAAGCAGAATTGTCATTTTTCAAAATTGTTTCCTCATAAACCGAGAGGCTTTGTGAAGTACCTGTTGGGCATACTTCTTTGGTAGTAATTATGCATTTGTATTGTCTATAGATATTTTTGTAGTTGCCAGATCCATTTTGAAGTGTGATTTTCTTTTTGTTATGGGTTTCTCTAACTATGGAAACAAAATTTTGAGCAGTCAGCTTCATTTGCTTCATAGATTTTATATAATTTTCTTGTCTCAATTATGATAACCACTATATTTCCTGTATTAAGGTTTTATTGGAGAATGTTGAACAACTTTCCAAATTTCTGCATCATTTCAGGCCCGAAACCAACAAATCAAGTACTAGCAATCCTTCCAAGTATTGCATTTATAGAAGACTGTGTATTTGTTAAGAGCATTGTGACTGTTCATCCATGGCTGATTGCAACAGAGATTGTTGGTAAGTCCAAATATCTTGAGTGCAGTTTATTTTAGGAGATAGGATGAGAAGCATTATCAATCACCTTTTTAAAGAGATTTGAAATTGAAGCTGTCATAATGCAGATCAAACCATAGTAACCCGTTATGCTGGTAGGACTAAAACTCAAATCTAAATTGTGGCTATCTTTATGCAGAAAGATCTTTATGCGTAGATGGACTAGTCAACAGGATGTGCTCACCCTGGCACAATAAGTCATTACATAGTTCTGTATTTTCAAGTCTTACAGAGTTTTAGAAAATCATTTCAGTCTTGAATGACAGGCAGTCAGTTAATTTCGATGTCTTATGATTGAAGATCTGTAAAATGTTTTCCACAAAATAACTTGATAGGCCTCATCTAATTGCCCCACCTGTCTCATATCCGATTATACATCAATGATCTTTGATGTCATTGCAAAGATTTACTACCTTTAATTTTAGACATCTTTTATTTCTTATTTTGTACTCAAAGCCACGTTGCATATCAATGTATCAAATCTGCCGTATCGATCTCGCCGTGTTTTTATCCAACTTTTAGGACTTTTGGCCTTGTCTGCCGCTGTATTCATGACAAATCTGCCATCTGCCAAAAAGGATGAGCAACAATCGATGCTGTCGGAGAGCCTTCTCAATCCCGATTTCACATCAGTAAGTTAATCTTAACCCTTTGGTGGTATTTTAAATAGTCGTCTTGCGTTTGGGACATTAGATAAATTGACAGTTGCTGTCAAACCTAGGTGGTTAGTATTTGACTGAAAAGTTTAAATTGATTCATCTTAACGAGTTTTGATACCTTAAATCTTCCAATGAATGCCCAGGGCGTTTTTTTAATTTTCTGACTTTTAGTGGGGGCGTTCCCGAAGGATTTGTTTATGGGTTCTTTTCTAAAGTGGCCACCTTTCTTAAAGTTTACTAATTCCTCTATCCAAGCTTAACCATTTTCCACTGTGTTGCAACCTTGGTCTGGTTGTGCCCGGGTTTTATTCAGAACACATGTAAATGATTTTATATGAATGTATTTAAATATGTTTTAATTTTGATTTTTCACCACTTACATTGTATATTTCTTTTATTTTAGCACAGGACCCTTGTGATAACAATATTCTCGTTGCACTTATAAGTTATTCCAGTACAAAAACTCGTATATTTTTTGTTATTACTGTTATTATTATAATTATTATAATGTTATTATTATAGTTATTATAATGCAACAAAAAACACAGCAAGTATGCTCCACTCTTATCTGTTTTACAGCGGCAGTTCAAATGTGTCTCCGTTGTTAATCTTTCTATTAGTTCTCTTGGCTTCTTCGGCAATTCCTGCAATTCATTCTTCAAAATGTGCGACTCTTTCTCCATCGACCAACAACAAAAACGGTTTCACATTTCCAAATTTTCCAACATTGCCATCCGTACTACGTACTACATATTTTGTTGCAAAAATAAACCATGGACAAATCCAGAATTACATTCTTTTTAATTTTGGTCGTTTTATTTTTTTCAGTTTTTCCTTTTACCTTACGATTGTTGTAGTTTTTTTTGTAAAACCAGGCTAGCCAATTGCAAGTTACCTTTTAATAGTGGGATTTGTTATTGTAGGTTAAGTTGAATTGAAAATGAAATGTTTCCATTATAACTATTATTATTATTATAAACCATAGAAAATTATTCCCTTTATTGGCTTTGTCATATAAAGTGCTAGAAATAATCCAGTTCATTTCTTGTTGATTCTGCGCATTGTAGCCAGGTTGATTTGCGTTCTAGACTGATGATCATTACAGAGGCATGCAAGCAGAGATTGATAAATACAGACGCTTAGATGCAGACTCGGAGGAAGATTCTTCCGCTAGGGAGGAGGAAATCACTGTCAGGCCTTCGACAGGGGACCACAACGAGGCTGAAACGTACCCGCCACTCCGGCAAATCGTTGATGGCGACTTGAACAAAACTGCTACATTTAGTAGGTCGTGAGCAGATATCAAATCGGCTTTCGCGAGGAAACTCTACGAAGTTTAGATAGAAGACTGTGATGTACAGATTTTAGAGTCTCTTTTTTAGTGCACGTTTTAAGACTAAGTACTAAAACTTTGTAAATTTTCTACTAATAGCTAGCTTAAAGATAGCTACTTAAAGCTAAATCTGTTGCCAATATTCTGATGTCTTTGCTTGTAAATGATTAGTCAAAATAATGGTCAGAAAATATCATCTTCCTCCCCACCTGTTAGAAAAGTAGTTTATATCCTAATTTTATTTTTAATTCAAAGCAAGACTTCGAATTGCTATTCTTCTTCTTCTCATGATAGAAAAGGGCCTTAACCTGATTGGGCAATTTTTGTCTGCAAAGAGGCCACGCCCAGTTTATCTGGGTTACGTCATCGGACTTTTGGCCTGCTTTCGTGTAGTTCACGGCTTTCTAGTTATGTTTTCAATTCAGTTCAATAAGCAACAGGGAAATACTCCTCACGTGAATGTATCTCTTGGTATTTCGTGAATTTTCTCGTTTTGAACTTGCAATAATTTGCTCTTATCTATGCTATCTGTCTTATAGAACAGACTGAACAGCAACTTTCGCGCGCTCAATAACCTTACAATACCAGAAAACACCGGAGTGTGCTAGAATCATTTCGAGAGTAGTAACATTCGAGAATGCCTCATTTTTCCCACAGCTATCAGTATTCAACGAATTTGACTAAGTCGATCCGAAACAATTTCATTTCCAACTCAAGTAAATTTATTTCTAATATTAGATCTCATAGAATAACGAGAGTGTTACAAAATTAATGTCGCCTTTCACTTTTTGATATAGCGCTTCATAAAATATTGAAAATTACTGGTACCTCAATTTAGGCTAGCAGTTAACAATAAATGGTTTTCTTTCCTTTACATTAACTGAAATCACACGCTTGGATTCATCAGTGAAACAATCACCATACAAGATGGCTAGCAGCCTATCGATTGTCTAAAATGTGAATGTGTTTTGCTTCGGTGGTATTCTTTGAGGGATACCTATTGTTGAGCAAGGTTCCGTTTCAGGGGGTCATATTCGTCACTGAATCACCTACGTACAAGAGATTGCCACCTAGGCGGTGCTTAAGGAGTTAAGGAGGGTTTGCTTAGAAGAAGAGTAGGCCTTAGCTTTGCATTCCAAAATAGATTTGCTCCCAAAGATGGCATCCCCCAATTCCACCATTGCTACATGCGGCTATTAGATGGCTTGTCATTTCCAGCATGGAGAAGGAAGCATGACTTTGATGCTTATTTTGAGGCGGTTGATAAGCTATCGCGATGAATGTAAAAACCTTCTGAAGAACTGTTGTCTTCTTAACGAAGAGCTATGCCAATACAAGCCCCTATTGCTTTGTCCAGTCTTTTGAACAACCTTCTTTACCAAAACTTTATTCCTTGGTTCTAATTTACAATCAAGCTCTTAGTTCATGTTTTGCATCAGACAATTCATTAAAGATGCATAATTAAGGGTATTAGCAAGGCTAAAGTCAAGACTACATTGGCGTATGCTTCTTATTATCGTAGTTTTTTGTTATCCTAAATTATTGAACTAGATCAGATGATAATGTTTCCTCGATTAGTACATCAGATCATAGGGCGGCTGGTTAGTTACTTTTACAGCATTCTGGTACATGTCTGCAATCTTGGTGTCATGTCACGAGATATAGATGCTATGACCCACCCCCGTGCAGGAGGAACTTTCAGTTTGGAAATAAGTTTGGCAAACCTCATATTGAGCAGTCCAATTCAATTGATTATTGATGAACTGGCTTTTGCTTAGCAGGTTTGCCTGTCCTTCTAAATCTTGCAAAAGATAGTATTCAGATAGTAGATAGTAGTGCTTAGGAACAGCGAGCTTGAAGTTCAGCTGTTTGTTGATGACGGTTTAAGCGACAAAGAGGTGCAATTGAAAGACCGAGAGTAAAGTCAACTGGCCCTTGGAGTTTGGCTGCATACAAAAATGACAGGTGTCCAACGAATCGACCTTAACTCTAATGCCATAATTAGTGCAAGTTTTAACCCGAGAAGTCTTTCTGGCAAGCCAAAAGTTCATGCAAGCAAGAGTTTCCAAGGAGTAGGAGCAAAAAGGGTGAGCAATATTACCCTTTCTTTTCTTTTCAAGTTTTCAGCCTTAGTTTGGTAACATGTTTTTATTTCTGCATGTGTTTTTGCCACTTTTTCCTAATCTACTGATTTTGATGAGCCTTAGGTATTGCTTACATATATATCTCCCTTTAATCATTGAGTAATACAGCATTGTTGCAATAGAGACAATGTGTGGTTCTCTTGTTATCTGAAGACAGTCATGTTATCGACAGTGGCCATGTTGTCAAGGGTGCATAACAAACTGAAATTACGTCATTGAGGAGAACACGAGTGTGTTATCGTTATTCGTTATATGATTAAATGCAATAATGAAATCGTCACCATAATAATCATAACTCCATTTTAGTTACACGACTTGTGGAAGTCAGTTTTCACAGTGAATATATTTCTTTGTTTTTGTGGCAGTTTCATTGTCGATTGTTTAGATTATGTCCTCGTGCTTTTTGCTGTAGTCTTGACGAATGAAAATTTTTATATTTCTGCTCTTCGCTTAAAAAAGATGGTAGAGGCATTTTGTCTGGCCTATATTTTAAATCAAATGTTGGTTAGAAAGCACTCTCGATTACAAAGCATGTCTGTGAAAATTCTAGGCTTAGCGTGGCGTTTGCGCGTTGGATAGTTATTTAACTACATTTTGGAGGCTATTTCAAACTTCGTGCCGATTCGTCTGTACTTGAAATGCTGGCGTGATTCCTGTGTTGTGGCTATAGCAATCAGACTGCATATTACTTGCGCTGTTATCATCAACATAATCATCATAATCATCGCTATATCAATGGTCACCGGCTGTGATTAATCGCTTTTTGTTGTCTACTGCCCTAACCACGAAATTGAAGAAGCTACACACAAAATAAGCATTTTCAACTTCAACCTGGCTAGAAAACGACAATGACTTGTTGGATTATCTCTTTAAGTACCTGCTAGACGTAATCTTATCGACCCTTGAAAATGAAAATAGCATCCTTATCAAGACTCATAACAGTCAAGTATCATAAACAGATGATGGTGGTAATGAGCCTCGTCACAATCATTAGCTCTACTTTCCACAACGGACAGTCGATATGCACCTGCAGGCGTTGAAAAGATGTTCAAATTTGGCTAGTGTTACTGGGTTGTGTAAGCATGTCTAATTTTCGCGGGTATCTCCATTAATGGTTATAATCTTATTTGTTTGAACCAACTATATGTTTGTTCAACTACTTTGCCAGCATCGAATTTCATCCCAGGCCACTAATGCTCTGCGCAATTGCAGCTAAGGGTAAAGCTAAACACCCAAAACGACCGATGGCCTATTTACAACTGTCTATAGGAGAATACGAACATTTCACTCTCAGAGAAGCTACACTTTGCTGTTTCTCCTTATCAAGTTTCTTTGCATTGCATCATCTACCTTTAAACCATTTACACACCATTAGTCCGGAAAATCTGTAGGCTAAAGAACGCTTTGTTAATTTCTCATTTTTTATTTTGCAAAGCCAAGGTTAATAAATTTGAACCAATCTTTCTCTTTTCCTTGCTTTTCTCTGCATTCCCATACTTGGTCTCCGTTACCTAATCCTTGACTCTCTCCCTAACATTAACAGCCCATTGAAGGCGATCAACTAAATCGACCACCCTAAGGCCTAGAAAGTTTTCTTTAAGAAGACCATTACAATATTATTCATCACCCTAGTGGGCAACTTAATCTACAGATGCAGTGTTAAAACTTTGGAATCTAGTTCGGGATACTTTGATTGAGGCCTGATTAGACTACTTTGATTAGCTCTGGCTAATTGACTTGATCTCCAACGTTTCCCAGGCGAAAGCAGGTGAGAATATACCAGTATGATTATTCATTTCAATAATTCATACGAAGCCTGCTTCTCTATTGCCACGGATGAATAGCATCACCGTCATGCCGCAAGTACAAGGGGTCCTGTTATGACAGCTTCGTTCATACTTTTCACTCCGACGGACAAATGTTGATTCGCTTCGCATACCACATGCAAGCGTCCTTTTCCAACGTTGCATAGCATTGTTGACCTGTTTAAAGGTGCTCTGTGATGTTTGACATGCCCGATGCATCTCTGCGCAGTCCGAATGATTATTCACCTTAAAACGTCATTGGGCCTATGCGATATCAGAGGGCCTATGTCATATGGCCTATTTCACTATTCATGAATTCAAGTAGACGAATCGTATCTTTTATTTCTATAGTATTTACTAAATAACATAGTGATGTCTTATCTATCTGCACAAAGTCCATAATGTAATAAGAGCAATTTGCAGAAACCGTTTCCAGCTGATTGCCTTAAAGCTAGCATCGATATATTTAAGGCCCTCTTCAGATCGATATCCTGGCCCCAGGGCTCCATCTTCATTCTTCAACGATTAACTTTGCTCTGGAATTTACATTCAAAAATTAATTTCCTATTCAGGTTTTTATTGAAGGGTTTCGACGCTAGTATTCACAGTATTTTCGCCCTGACTCAAATGTCTCTACAGTGCACTGCTGTTTCACCGTTTGCTGTATTATGTAGAGCCCCGTTGCATTGAAAGTATTACTGTAGATAACAAGAATTCGGAGTCGTCAGAACGAGGATGAATTAGCCTCGTTTACTTTTACGAGCATCATTAGTCTTTGATATCAATGAACTTTTAGAAAATGTGGAGTATCTTGATATTTGAAGACGAAACTAAGCCACGAAAGTGGTACACTTTTGGATAGTTGCTCGGCAAATTCTTTGGATGGTCGGTATATGATATGGATTGTCAGTAGGTACGTATCTTGACATCATGTAGTATATATTGTATATATAAAATATATACAATAGTATACTACACGGACAATTTGCGGTACGAAACATTGGGGAGGATCTCATTTGCTCGTAATTAACAAGATCATATCGATAAAACTGTTAGAATTGACAGTAAATACATGTAGAATAAGTCATACATTGATCAGCAAGAGTTGAAATTTGGTTGGTTAATTCACCTGTTCATACCCCTACTACAAATCATCCAGGTGCACCCCAGCTCATGAGACAGGGTCTTGCTACAAAATATTTTGTGTTGGTTGTTCCAAACTTCCTTACCAGAGAATGCTTTATAAAACTTATAGTTACAAGATCAGCTAAAGTATAAAGAAACTTTGTATCAACCCCGTGTTATAAAATGAAATGATATAACATCATATGAAAAATATGATATGATAAAAGGTAATATAATATAATGAAACATACTATAACGTTGTAACAAACTTAAATACATATGATTTAAAATAACGCAATAAAATAATATGATCTAATACACGTTTTTTAAAAAAAAACTAGCTTTGGTTCTAGAGTTCTAGAAATAAAAGTTTCTTAATTTTTTACCAGTTTCTAGTACTAAAGGTTTCTTAAAAGTTTCTTATTTTTAGACAAGCATTTAACATCAAATTTTGCGCCTTCCCTTGCATATTAATTGTATTAAAGTTTATAACACAACAGTAAGATTTGATATCGTATCTCTTGTTCATTATTCACGAGAAACACGAGGACTACTTGCTGAAAATTGACTGAAAAACTGTTACTCAAAACAACTTTGTATTTCAAAATTTCAAGTATTTAATGGCAAAGTTTTCGGAAACCCACCTACTGCTACAAGTAGGCTCAACATCCTGTCTTCCTCTAAATAAAAAATATTAATTAAGTTTTAAAATTTTCTTAAATTTTTGGGGTTCCAGTATTGGGTTTCTTATCAACCGGTTTCTTATAAAAAACTAGTAAAATTGAGAATATGACGTCAAACCCCTTTGCAAAAATTTCTCAGAGCCGGTCCTTGAAGGAAGAGTGAGATTTTTTATGTGCAGCAATTCGTGTTGCCTTGTCTGTTTTTTGAATCTTCTGACCACATGTAAATAAGGCCAATATTCATTGAACACTGCAGTCAAGTAAGTAAACAAATTTTCCATTTCTACTTTCACGCTACTGGGCCTAAACTGTTCTGATGCATTGCTTCTGGATATCGTGAACTCTGATTGTTTTGTCTACGAAACTGGCGCCAGATGAAGACCCCGTTCTACAGTTATCAATACTTATTATTCCTGCGAATTAATAGTTTCTGAATAATTTATTACAATATCAAGAGCGAATTACATTAAGTAATGTGATAAAGACCGTTCCATTGTTGAAAATATCCTTGGGATTAGCACACGAAGGCACACTGAATAGATCGCGGGTGATTGAACAAATGTTCATTTTATGGTTTGCGAACAACAAGCATGTGACATTATTTTGTTGTGGCACAGTATTGTGCGAAACCACGCCTATCGAAAACTCAGGTAGAAAAAGACACGTTTTTGTGCAAGAATCGAGATAAAAGAATCGAGAGAAGAGTCTCCTTTTCCTCCAGCAAATAATCCACAAGCGGTTTTACAAAGTAATTAATGCCAAGGCGGGGTTTTCGTGTAATAATTCAATTATGTATTGTATTAGATCTTTCTCGCGTCTCTAACGTCCTACCATAACGTTTACTGGCATGGTATCTCAACATTTTCAAAAGAACAAGCAGAGAAAGTTGCATGTTCCTTTTCCAGAGTATTTTCCTTCGTGTTGAAGTCATGTAATGTGTGATACATCCAAAACTTTGATGGATAATAAAAACTCGCCCCATCGCTCCTAGTCCATTGCTTGTTATATAATTTGTACGATGTACAACAAATACAAAGCACAAAAGGGGAATGTCCTGATATTTTCCCACGGAAAATATTTTTAATAGGTGCTTGCGAATAGGTTAATGTTCCTTCTACATCATATAGGTATACTAAATTTTCCGATTGGTTGCCATATTTAAAACAGCGAGAAACGTTTACGTCATTTTCTGGAGTAAAGAAGACCACAGCTATGACTTATCGCCAACCTATAATGAAACATGACCTTTCCTGTCTGATAAAATTGTCATCAAGAATGTGTAGGTGGAGAAGTCTGTTTTCTTGTTTACGGTTTGTCACCAAATTTTGAGCAGCGGAAAAGCACCAGATGACTCGTACACCTTCAGCATGTTTCCAAAAGGATTAGCCGGCAAATTTGGTTCAAGTCAAGCCGACATTTATTGAACAATCGACCAATGCAAGGTTCACGGAGCGAGAGAACAGACAACATAATGAATTTCGTTCAATTTGAAAAGGTTGCAGAAGTTTCTTTTTTATCGGGAACAATTGTTAGTAAACAAAAGCTGCACGAATGTACAAAAGACCGTCAATCATCGAACCTTCATAATGACGTTTCTGCGTCCGAAAGAAACCATTGAGAAGTAGCCAAACAAAAGGACTTGTCAATCAAATTTCCTTTTTACGCCCATAGCCTTTTCGCCAGACGGTTGATTAACGGATAAATGAAGGAGTGGATGTGTTTTTCGTTAAAAACTTCGCCGGGTGATAAGTTTGTAAAGGGCGGTGTGACAAATTAAAGTGAGAACTATTGCAACAATCGATTTATAGGCCCGCACGGCGTTTAGCAGATGAATGGTTTTGTGGATGAATGATTTGTCGGCGTGGTGCGAGTTGGCAATATTTGATGCCTGTGGAAGGTAAACATGTTTGAGGCAAGGCCATTGAGAGAGGACATGTCCGAGGAAGGCTCTGCTGCAACTCTTTTACGATCAGTGAGAGAACAGGTCATTTTCCCACATTTTGCATCTCAATAGATCTTTCTCAATATTCAATACATCACCAATGAATGTATTGTTCCTGTTGTTGTAAGCATTTATGTTTGGAGCAATACAATACGCAATCTTGGTTCCTCCTATTGCGTGTCATAGGCTTCAGGAAGATGTGGGTGTGTTACGCATGCAGAAACCGGAAAAGCACACCCACTCACTTGTACCGGAAATAAAAGCATGCGTGCATCCGAACGGCAATTCTCAGGATAAAATACAAATCTTGGCCTTGATACAGAACTTAAGATGTGTTGAAAGGATGGGTCCACCCATGTAAATCACACTTTTCTGACTTCTAATGGCCAATTTCATCTAAAGGAAAATTTCTGTTAGGTGTACTTGTACAAACATAAAATAAGTTGACCCTAATTTTACTTATTTTATCTTATTTGTGTATATTCAGAATACAGCTTAAAGTTGTTGAGCTTGCAATGTCAGAATTAGATGAGTAATTGAATAGTGATTTAGGATTTTTTTAGGGAAAACATTACTTAAGGTCAAAACCATCTTGACCGCTCATAAGATAATTTTGTCAGCTGAAGAATTCAGTTGACCAATCTTATTGTTCCGATTTTAGACGATCATTAGTGTATCATTGAGTGTTTGACAGTATGAATTGGCTGCCAATTCGTTTATCAAAATAGAGCGCATCTAAAAAGCCATTGAAACTTGACAAGCACTTATCGACAAAAGAATGTTCCTGTTGTAAATTTGTCAGCTAAAGATGATGGTCAAACGAAAGAGAGATATTGCATAATAGCGAGAAACAGACATTTTCATTTCACTGTTTCATTTTCCGACAGTTTTGTCGAAAACGAATTTCTTACCATCCCATCTCCTGCTGATGCATGACAAAGAGAATCCGATATTGACAAGGCATTTCAAATTTTACAAACCATATTTTCACAAACGGTCACCAAAATTATTTGGAGCCAAGCAAGATTTGTTGTCGATGTTGGAATGCTTATCTCTCTATTCAAATCACATTGCAGGAGGCACAGTTTGACAAAATTTCCCGTGAAATGGCGCTGGAGCGACAGAACGTCGCGCGACAGTTAGAAAAGGTTTGATTCAGTTCATTTGTACTTGATTTAAAGGCGTGTACAACCGTAGGAGGTCGGTAGGAGTATCAAATTTTGACTAATTTTAAAGGTGAGAAGCTCTTTCTAGGTGGTATTGTGTTGCATGGAGAGCATTAGACTTCACGATTTGTTTGTGATGCACTCTTGTCGGTCAAACCTGGCGGATGGGTGGGTTCTGATGCGTTTTCTGTGTCCCGTTGAGCCGCCATTTTGAATAAGGCTTGTTAGGTATTCGCTCGAGCCTGGCATACTCTGGTTTTATTTCTAATTTAAAACCACACTATATTACTTTTAGATTTTCCGACATCTGCTTGAAGTTCTTGATGAAACTTCACTTGGAAATTGGTCTGTTTTGGACTTCGCATCAGAAACATTAGACCGTGTTGACAGCCTTAGGCTGCTCTGTTTTTACTTTCGTTGTCTGTTTTTGTCTAGACATTTTCTCATTTTCTTTGCTAACAGTGCTACCAACGTCTCTGCCATCCTAAACGCTTACGTCTACAAATTTGAAGACATTCTGATCCCTAATTATTAAAGTTTTTGCGAGGCTTGTTATAGTATCTCGGTGATTTTGAATTCAGATGACCGAAGTTTGGCATAAGCCATTACCTCGGAATCTGCCTATATTGCTCCAGTGCTTAGAAAGGGTAATTAGATGGTTTAGTAATTTTCAAACATTTTCCATGTCTCTATAGTGTTGAATTTTGTTTTGGCTGAATGCTTTGTGCGCCGGGTCGAGATTACCACGCTTGTTGTGGTAACCACTAACCACCATTTTTGGAAATCTCCGTATCCATATTGTTAAAGGCGATATGTCTTGTTAAGATTTCCTTTAACAGACGGGGATTCGAAATAAACTCACCGATGGTTAATTTTACAAAGCTTTGTGTTTTTTGGCAGAATCGGCAAATTTTCTCAATATCTGGAGTTAGCAATTCGTTTTTTAAGAAAAAAGTTCGCTCTTTTTGAAGTTTCACTCTGTTCAACACTTCAGTACAATTCAACTCTATACTCTATACGCATGAAATTAACTAATTCATGAATATTTAAATGTAAAATAGCTAAATGCATGCAAAGTTGTTCCGTGTAGGAATCTCTGAAGATAAAAGAGGAAGATCAGTAGATAATCTAAGAAGGGGGGCTGGAGACCCCTGTTGACAATATGCTATTTAGTTCTTTTCTAATATTAGGTAAGGGATTATTTTTGTAAGGTATACCTTTATTAGAAAAAATCAGTAAAACCACCAAAAAGATGTTACTACAACAATTAACATGCCTGCCAACCTGCTCTTTCTCTAGCAGTAAGGTCACTTTGACTTAACTTTTTGCAGATATAAACTATTTTTATTTGCAGATATACTTTTTGCTTATGATTCTGATCAAAAAGTCTGGTGGATAATCATAAATGTCAAGTAACTTAAAAAGTATTTGCTCAATGACCCTTACAGCATTTGGCTTTCTGTTGTAATTAACTCTAATAAATTCTGCAGCAATACTTTGCCCAGCCTACCTTATCTTCATCAGCGCATTTAAGGCACATAAAATGAAAATTAACACCACTTTCAAACCCTTTTGTTCTGTTATTTCAATTGTTTTGCAAAGGCAAACACTTTCAGCTTACAAACATTTTATGTTTACATTGAGTCAGAAGCACAAAAGGATGTTTAACAATCTTTAAGTCACAACCTAGAAGCAAAAGCAGCTATGCAAATGATCTTTTTATTGCCCACTTTTGATGACAAACCCCAAATTCACTATTTGTATTTCATGGTACCTGCAAGAGCTGATTGATTTTCAAGTCTTACATTTTAAGTTTTGGTGTTTCAGTTTTTACATTCTTAAAAAGCAAGCCTTGATTTACTCATTCTAATTTTCCAGATACTTGTTAAAGAGCAGACTATTATAATCTCTACAATTCATGATTATACGTGTTTGATGTTTTGTGTGTGTTTAAATTGATTCCTGTTTGGCTAAAAAATGTGCAAAGTGTTTATGAAATTGTAATAAACCAAATATTGAGACGTAAAATGACTTCAAAATATATTTATCTTCATCATAATCGTACATACAAAAAAACTGACTTACAACACGTGCTAACTGGAATAGAGGCTAGATATGATTTATGCACATATTTTAGTACTATTGTCCACAGGGATAACAAAATGCTGCATTTCTTTTTGCTTTCCACCAAAAATCATGAAGCTGTAAATTTATACTATTCTCATGTATACAATGTATAGTTGAAAGCATCATTGTGGCAGATGATTCTAAAAATGACAGTAGAAACATGCAAGAGTTCCAATTTATTATAAAATTATGGTAAAAGTTCATTTGTAATTTGAAATGGTTCATTGTAAGGGTGGGCTAGAGGTTCCGGTTATTTCTTGGTAAAAATGTAGATCTGTAATCATACTTCTGTAAATTTGCAACTTTGTAGTTAAATGAAATCATTGTTACAAGTTTTAATTGTCTGAAAAATATTATCCTAATAAGTTGGGGATTTTGGTAAAATTAGTCTAAAGTTTAATCTATCCACATTACAGCAGTTTCTTTGATAAAAATATGGCGACAAACTCTTGTGGTCATGTTTCCGCTTTAAGTACATATGTCATGCTTTAATGCATTCATTGGTCTGCACTCAGCTGCTCAAAGTGTGACAAACAAAAGTCTTTTAATCTTAATTTAGGTATGAGTTAGTTAAGGTTTGAATGGGTTTGCAGAGCAATAGCATTTAAAGACTTTAAAGGAGGGTAGTTTGCACAAGCTTGATAAGTTTTTTACATTTCTGTGTCATCTTGATTTCTATGCAAACCCTCAAGTATTAGTTTCTAAACTTTGAATGCCCAAACTATTTCCTGCTTCTATAAGTTTTGCAGTCTCTTATTTTACAACATAGAAAAATTTGTTCTGCTGGCACTGCCCTTTCATATCTCATGGTGGCCTTGTTCATTATTGGCTTGTGTCATCACCTAGTCAATGTTCGTAGCACACTACAGTCAAGGAAATCATCTTCAATTCACTTCATATTATCATTTTTAATTTACATTCCTGCCAAAACCATTTTCTATATATCTCCTCCCCCTTTTTGTATTGTCAAGCTGGAAATATTCTTTGACACTGTTATTCTCTGATTTGGGTTGACGTCATTGGTTTTGTATCTTGGTATCCACGGTTCTTTCTCAAAAATGAATATCAGAATTGAATTCTTGAACTTTGTTTATACGGACAAGTTCATGTTGTTTGGACCCTTCAGTCGAGAGTTACTTTGTTTTGAATAAATTTTTTCACTGCACCAGAAAATTCCATTGGAGTCTATAGGAAAAGCTAAACTTATAGAATGGGTTAATTCGCAGCCTCAAACACTCAGAAATTTTCGGAACAGATTAATTTGAACATGAAGATTCCAATTCTATGATCCATTTTTGCCATATGTAAAGATAAAAATTGCTCTTATCTGAGAATAATTTGATTTTATCTGGTGATAACGCATTGGTCTATATTTGTAATCTTCCCAATGGTGTTTCTTGTCATAATTGTATCAATTTGCTTCATATTGCACCTGAAAATGTGGGTCTACCCAATATGTTCTAAAAACTCTGCAAAGTGGCTCTTAGCTTGAGGCCTGGTCTTGCTTTGCATTACTCTTACGTTTTTCCTTGCACATTTCACTTCCTTTCAACGTTCCCTCAACCCTTTCCAAGTAGCTGCCACTTACTGGTTTTTCATTTTCCAGGTAAAGAAGAGCTCAGATGCTGCAAGTGTTTCTAGTGTGAGGTGAGTTGGTTTTTAAATATCGACCTCATTGTTTTATTGACGCCCATTCACTTAAAAGGATTGATTTTTCGATTTGACACTAACTATTTTATCGCCATTGGTTTCCTATTTCAAGTAACCTTTGTCTTGGACTCACGGGAGGATTCTTCCCAATTGACCTTCGTGGTGTTTTCGCTGGCTTTTAATTATGAAATGTGTTTTTGTGCGTGGAAACGGCCTCCATTGGGGGATTGTAACAAAGCGGGTTGGCAGAAAGCAGCCTACCCTTTTTGGCTTGGCCCACACCTTCAATTGCTACCCAGATGTATTGTTAGTTAAATAAGATTTCTATGGTTTTCTCTAGACACAGAAAATTGTGTTGGCAATCGGAGAAATTTTCTCACGGCTCTGCTCCTCTGTATGCTCTTAAAGTAAACAAAAAATTCCTGAGTGTTCCATGAAAATAGGGGCGGCTTTGATTTGTAGGGTTCAAAATCGCCACTGCATGTGCAAATTGTCGAGAAAGTGTTCCCAAGAGTGGTGATAGATGGTCATAAGCCCTACCCAAATCCAGTGTGTATTTTGCATGATATTGAATGAGAAAGTTGCTGTTTTTCCCATCGCAGATACATCTGTTTGTGTCGTTAACGTATTAAAAGGGCCTAAGGTTCATGTATAAGCTGCGGTCAAAGGAAGACAGAGATGGCCTAAATCAGGGGAATGTAACATCAGTTTCGTGTGATTTGCATCGTTTCCCAGCCGCTTCATCGCGCTATAATTTTTGAAATTGCCTTTTGGTAGGACAGGAGTGGATGCGTCTCTGCCTTCAGCCAAGTAAATCGCAATAGGTGAACGAAAAAGTCATTGTCAAATGGTGATCAATACTATATTGGCTGCAATATCCTACAGGATAATACATCTAGCATTATCCTTTGTCACTATATATGTAATTATCCTTTAGTCAAAGGCATTAATGATGTATGCTATTTTAATAATAAAGTCCCACCCTCAGAGGTATCCTGATCTTACCTGATCAACCAGAACTCCGTTATCAAAGGTTTTTTCCCACTTTTTCCAAACGGGGGTATTGTATTGTCAAAGTAGAGGTATAGAAGGAAGTAACTTGATAACGAAACCAAACAGACACTTTGATAAAATACACAATCAGCCTTGATGAGCAATATAATGAAACTCAGCTCATGATAAACTTGAAGTACACACCAACCCCCTTGGCGGTCAGATCATCTGGCCTCGCTGTTGGGGAACTGGGATGGCGCTGAGCATAATTTTATGGAGTGGAGGCCGCAATGTTTTAAATGGTGCTGTGGGTATTTATGGGATAGGGCATTGCAAATGGACAGTTATAGTGGACGTTTTCGACTGATTTAATGCGTTTCGACATTCATTTGTATCAAAGATGGAAGTAAAAATTCATCATTCAGCCTAATCAATCTCCAAATGTGTTCACATCTGTTTTGGATTTAAAAATATCGTACATATATATCCCTACCTGGTATCATGGCTAAAGTACTTATTTCGAAATCCGTAATCCTTTGCCATATTCCACGCCCCATCTTGTCAAGGAAGCATGTTCATAAATGGAGTTACCGTTGCAAGAGTTTAAAAAGGTCGTTTCCGAAAATATTGATGCTCTGATCTTCGTGATATAGTATTTTGTTATTGTGATTATTCGAGATTTTGTCTTGCTTGTGAACTTTCTTGGAAAATGAGCTGTGGAATCAGCGATAGACCTTTACTAGTAGGATCATGAAGTGAGAAAAGAAACAAACAGTTAGTTGAATTCGTGGCATCTGGATTTGAAAACATACGTTAATCCTTTGGACCGAACATCGAGTAGGAAAGCGTTTGTATTTCTGTGGCAAACCACCCTTGTAGTAGAAATCATCGTATATTTGTTAGTAATTGGTCGAAGCTTCAGTGAGATCTTATGAAATTCGATCTTGCAGGATAATGCAAGGTCTGAGGATTTACAAAAATAGTTACAGAACAGGATCTAATTTCCAGATTTTTTAGCCCAAAGCAAGGGGAGGAATTAACTCACCTCTGAAATATAATCCTGTAGAATTTCCTGGAGATATCCTCTCTTGAAGTTTCGTCGCAGAATACTTGAGGTCGCAATGGATTTGCGTCGCAGAGTTTTCATTGATTGTGGCTGTTTCCCTAGAACCATTTTGCAAGATTTCTCTGCAAAAATTCTTAGAGAACTTTTTGAAGGCCTGTTTTAAATTTCATCCCGTCTGGAAATTTTACTTTGCCCGAAGCTTCTAGAAATAGTCTCATAGGGATTTGTCAATTCATTGAAAGTAGTAAAGGCAGAGAAATAGAGAAAGGTGAAAAAACAGACTGTCTTTGATATGGAAATGCATAAAAGTTTTAATTGCAGGAGAAAATGTAATGGAAGACTGCGCAGCTACGTAAAACCGATGACTTCTGAAGTCTGCAAGGAGCCTCGTCGTATCTAACAAATTTTTCTAACCCGTTTGCTAGAGTAGTCTCAGATACCCTCCATATTTGTTCAAGGGAAGAACCCCAGTACAATTTTGCAATCGCCAAACAACCGCGGTCACGTAGACATCGCCATGGCAACGCATCCACGAAAGATGGTAGAGGCTCATTTCATAATGTTCCGGGCTAGAACTTATTTGGCTTCAGAAAACGAGGTCACGATTATTGACCACATTATATGGGTGTAGGCACTGGCCCTTGACTGAACCAAAACACAAGCATCTGTATTGAGTATCACCCGCATCGTAAATGTTTCCTGTTAATACTCACTTGTGACGCTCTTCAAACACTAGCCAACGTTTTTGCCTGGTGTATCGCCTCAGTCCGATATCGGAATTCACCCGTTATCGAGTTTGATATTGTACTGGGCTTCTTTCCTAGGAACATGTGCCTTACCGCCCGAGGTGCGTCACCCCTGATCTCCAACCGTAGACATTATCTCATTATAGTCACTTTCCAAGCCTTGTTTTCCCCATCAACAGTGGAATAATTATCGGTGAAGTGAATTGGGAGGGAACGATCCTCTTGTTTACTGTCGAATAAAGGCTCGCAGAATGGTTCTTGTGGATGGTATTATGTCTGAGACAAAGACCTTTTTGTACATGCATTGAAATGGGATTAATGCGTGTTCTTATCGTTGGAGTCAGACGCCTTTGTTGTGTGAGTTGTATATGTTTCGCAGCCTGGTCATACTGTTGGAGCAAATTTCCTGATTTTTAATGAAGTCTTGTGCTGGGATTTTATCAAATCGTTATCTATATTTGCCGATGCGTTCGTTTGTTTGAAAGGATGCTTGAGGCCGGCTTGATCGAGGTAGGGGTGTATGTGTTTGCGGTTTTGCGCGAAGCATCTTCTTGGTTGGCCTAGACGGTCGTTGTTCATTGTTATTAATTCACAACTCGTGCACGCCCTTCGTAACGCGACTATAAAAAACACGTGAGAGTTTACTTCTTGCTTGAATCACGAGGATTTTATAATTTGTGGCTTGAATCATAAAACACCAAAGTTTTCGAGCAGCCACAGGAGTGTTTCACAAACGATTTCCTCTAAATTTTTGTTATTGGTAACGAAACCTACTTGGATACCTTACGTCTCGTATAATGAATTAAGGCATTCTGAAAGGATGAAATGATTTTCCATATAGCACCCAATTGCCGTAAAGTTCCTCCCTTTAAGGAGGCACCGTTGGTTGTTGTATGTTAATCAGCCCTACCTAACCTCTTCCAAACATTCTTATTATGATTTAATTCCTGTTTATAGTCATTTTCAAAATTCGCTTTGTGCTGTACTCTAATAAACATCGCACCTATTGAAATGAGGAAGGGAATGGGTCTCAATAGGCAGGGAATTTAGCAGCTTTTACCCTTATTAGCACCTCGAAGTAATAAATCTGTCACCTAATTATTTATTATTTTCATAGTTGTTTACATTCCGGTTTTACAGTATTGTCTTTGTGGAGATAGCATCTTTGGGGTTTCCCCACGCCCGAGAATCATCTCCCAAGTTGCGGTTGACAGCCATTCTTAAATCGTTATCCCAGAGGTTTTCAACAAGGAAATTTTTGTTGACGAACTTTTCCTTGGTTTTTTCTCACGGCTATAAATGCTTTCACTTACAAGCCCAGTACTGATTTAGTTTAAATGCAAGTGCATAATATCAATATTCAAGGTATTTTCATGGTCAGGCACTGCGAGTGAATGTTTTTGCAGTACCCCACCTCCTATCCTCCCCAGCAATTGTAATAAAACACACGCTATTATTCACTTAATCCTTCTTGGCAGCCGTTTTGTCGGCTAGAAATTGCACAGCATGTTCAGGCGGGATTTTGGAATCTATTGATGAGAAAATACACGGCCTTATAATGAAACAAGGACGCTAAAGTCCAAGGGAAACATTGAAGATTTAAGGATGAAAAGTTGTGTGCCCAAGATTTAAACCGATGCTGGCCTTTAGGTTTTTGCTTGTCTTTACCCTGATAGCTTTTGAACTCAGCAAACAGTTTGTTTAGCGCCTTGTTCGTAGAAGCCATTCTCTCATTACCAAGGATATAATACTCCCCACATATTACTCCTCACATATTACAACTCGCATATGACAACTGACAGATTACCACCAATAAAGCACTCTTACCATTCATAAATCCGTCCTAATTTATCTTTGTTTCGCATTGTTTTGAATAGGGATACGTTTTTGTTTCATTTTTGTATGATATCTACCACATGTTTATAAATCCATTATTAATCCTTTTTATTTGTCGTGTATTTTTGTAGTGTTTCCGTTCGATGTATCGCAGTTCCCACCACGAACTATCCTGCAAGTGAGCTCCACCCAATGCTATTCATCGTTCGACAAGGTCTTGCGTCCGCACGAAGCTAGACCTGAACCATTCCTATGTCAACCATAGCCAGTTTTGTTTCTGTTTCAATCTACAGTCATTTGACTGTCCACCTATAGTACCGGGTTAATACGTTCGATTGGTCCGGACAGTGACGTGGGAACCGGGCCAGAGGGGCAATGATCCTCCGCTTTTTACCAAATCATGCAAACACATATTTAAAGAAAAGTGTCCTGTATCGCCAACCGAAACTTGCAGCAAAAAAGGTCACAAAAGTCTAGCATTATACGCGTTTTCTAAGCCTGTTTGGCTGGGAGATCATTAACATCCTTCTACCTCAATCATGTATCTGTCCTTCAATTTTATGCTTCAATTTGTAAGCACTGACTTCCCAATCTCTTTACACCGAGGCTGTGCCAATAGAAAGCAATTTCCATCAAACCAGTGCAATTTCTAGGGATTTGGGACCAAAATTCTTTTTATTGCTTAAATGAATTATTTTTATTAATCCAGGAAATATTGGGATTTTTATGAATTAAATTGGCTTGCTGTTTGTTTTGATCAGCGATCGACGGCCTATTGTGCCAGATCCCCTTCAGCTCTATGACTCGCTTTGTGTTCGAGTTTCTAACCCGTGATTGTTGTTCTAGTGATACCGACGACTCTTTCGTATGGAGAGCTCACGGAGGTAGTGAAGTGGACAGTGATAACGAGAGCAGGAATTCCTCTGCATTGGTCGATTCGTATTTGTAAGTACAAACGCTCAATGCATCTGTGTTGTATGATTCTGTATCAAGTTATGTTACGTTATGACATGTTATCATGTGAAATGTAATGGTTATGTTTTGTTTATTCTTTGATTACGTATATTATGCTATGTTATCTTTTACTTTTGCTTTGTTATGTTTATGTTATGTTGTGATTTTCCAAACCTTCTAGTTTGCATGTCATTTCCACTGACGCCATGCAATACGAAAGGTTTTCAGAGAGAGGTCAGACTGCACATTTTGTGCAAGAAAAGACGCTGCAGAAAACAGCAGAAAAATAATGGGCTCTTTTGTTTGTGGAAAGTTGGCATGGGGAGATATTCCTGGTGCACAGCAGTTGTTGTAGCTTGACTTTATAATGGCCTAGATAACTGCATAAAAAGAAACGTTTCATTAGGCCTAAAGTGTGCAAAAACAGTTTTATGTTTTCATGAAGTTCAATTCCTAAGGTCCATGACAAATGTGCCTCCCAGTTACTGTATGCAACCTTCTTTTCTGGCTGTAGCCTGCCTTATTGTCAAAATGAAGCTCTGTTGTGTGTTATGCTTTTTTATAATTTTGTAATAATTTTTTTGTTATAGGAGAGCACTTGAAGACAGAGGAGCGATGGGGTAAGTTCAATTTGAAATTGCAAACCGACGAAGACAGCTTCAAGGATATAATTCTCACTAAAAAGTGCCCAGGCCGAAACATGCATCGAGTATTTGACAGGGGCTTTTGCAAATCAGCGAGGAAGCTAAACTGGAAATATTCTTTTTTATTGTTCGGTGTATATGCACATATGAACTAAAATGTTGGTGTACATGTGGAGATGGTTTTCGGGAAAGCGTATGATCGGGCAGCCAGTATGATCGTGGCCGCTGAGAAATATTTGCAAAAACAAACATGTTGGTTGTGAAAAACAGGTTTCTCTGACTGCAATCGTTCCCAGACTGAAGGACTCCCCACCCAGGCCGCTACGATCTCCAGGCAGGGTGTGCACAAGAGGTCTCAGCGGTCGCTCAAAGAGGCACGTTGTTTATTATTAAAAGTACTTGCTGTCTTCATAGAGCGTTGGTTGCAATTGACTGAGCGTTCTACAGGGGACTCGACCTACTTGTGAATGGGCGAATTATTTTGATTAGAAGTGTTTCTGGTATCTGCCACTGATGAGGACTATATATTAATGTCATAAACGGTCTTTGTCAGATATTCAAGGATCATAGAATTATTACAGCAAGTATGACTGTAGTGAAAATATACAACCAGTCACTGGAGTCGTAATCACGAATCAATTTATCGACTGATTAAGCGATTGATCGAACAGTTGATCAAGCAATTGATTGACCGATCATCGAATCACAAGGCATCGCTAACAAATTTGCAGTTTTCAATATGAATAAAGTTACATTTGGAAGCGATACGCTTAGTGTATAAATCCGCAAATCTTGTGGCTGTCCACATCCGTTTTTCGGTTGTTGCAAGCGATTTCTCAGTCAGATCAACGACATTATGGAGGCCGGCTCTCTATTCTTGGAAATCGCAAAAAACATCTTGACTGAAAGTCTGATTACAATAGAGGAAGAAACCACAGCGGGGGAATTGTGGTTTGAAGTCTGAGGTTGGTTGCACGATTTTCCCGAACGAGACAGATTTCCAACCATCTTCCAGCAAGTTTGCGTCCGACCTTGGAAGAGGCCATGTTGCTTGAGGCTTTTTCAGATTAAGAACTACGTCTCTGCTAATTGTTCTTTTACCCTTGGCGTTAGCAATCTCTTCTTGTTACGCAAAGTTTGTTTTGTCGGCAACGCTGGATTCGTAGAAATTGGGTTGTGAATTTATCGCGAGTTTTGAGGGAAGAAAACACAGTTGGTATACGGTGTAGTGAAAAAGTGAAATTTTGTTCAAAGAAATTCGGTCGCTCTAGCAAAGTAGGGGGATATCGCATTGCACGTTTAATCATTTAGTTAATATTTGAATATTTGACTCAATAAAGTCCAATAAACTTACGGCAGAAAGAAGTTACAATGAAAAGGGAACCTTACATAGGAAAAAAGTGCAATATGGTTTTAGTTTTTTCAAAAGTAGCGGAGGTGTGCCCGATAGTGATGAAGCTTTGAAGTTGTCTGACTGTGGAAAACAGTTGTGTAGGCCACTTCATTTTCAAGGCCGCCATTGCTTCTTTCTCTGACGAAAGTAATTGCTGCGGCTGTTTTAGCCACGGCTTTGCTGCTGCGTCCTTTTCAAACTCCGTCTGAAGCGATTTCAGCATAGACTTCGGTTTGGCCAGTGAGCGGGGTTGGATTTTCCCTTTCTTCGCCCTGACCTGTATTCACGGCTTATTCGCCGAATTGTATCGTGATTCATCCAGTCTCATAGTCACACCCAGCCTGACGAGTCCGCCTATTCAGAGTAGCACGGGGGTAACGTCATTGCTTCGTAACTGTCTTTCTGGTTACTGTGTTGTTCCGCGTGGACATCCAGTCAGTAAAATACTGTTGACGATGTCAAAAAGAAACAGTGCAACACGATCGACCTGTTCGTTGAAGCGCCTACCCAGCGACCCAACGTAGTTGTGCATGCAATTTATCAAGGACTTCTAAGGAGTGCATCAAAGTATTAATGAATGTGTTAGTTGAAACCGTATTAAGAAAATCACCAGGACTCATAGTCAGTTGGAAAAACCAGCAATGTCATGCAGTGACAATCCCTTCAGAACTAAGAAGCTTCTTTTCGACCAGGTTCACTTCAAACAGTTTATCATTTCAGTTTCACCTGATCACGAACTAATCCCGTTGCGGTCAAATGCTGTTTTGGGAAGGTTTTTGTACTGGGTTTGATATTCTAAAAGCCAGCCAAGTGTGGTGGCTCTACGAGAAATTATTCGTTTGACCCGAAGAGGGTCCAGGGACCTTGGTTTGTTGGCGTTGAATGAAGCAAACTCATGCCACAAGTTGTGTGTTCTCCGCCATTTTGAAGCCATCTCGTACTCATCCCGGTCCATTGTTTGTCGAAAAGCGGTTGCATTCGAGGCACTGTTCTTTCGAATGTATTTTCTAGGGAGAGTTAATGTGTGATGGAAAATACGATGAGCGACAGGCATCGGAGCCAGTCTATCGGTCGGACAGTCTGTCGGTCGTTCGATCGGACAGTCTATTTGTCGGACAGTCTGTCAGTCGTTCGGTCGGACTATCAGTAGAACTGTCTGTCGGTCTTTCGGTCGGACAGTCTATTTGTCGGACAGTCTGTCAGTCGTTCGGTCGGACTATCAGTAGAACAGTCTGTCGGTCTTTCGGTCGGACAGTCTATTTGTCGGACAGTCGCTCGGTCGGACTATCAGTAGAACAGTCTGTCGGTCTTTCGGTCGGACAGTCTATTTGTTGGACAGTCTGTCAGTCGTTCGGTCGGTTGTCAGTCAGTTTATTTGAGTCTCCTTTCTATCTTCGTTGGGCGACCCACGTTAATGTGAACTTTCAGATGAAAATCATTAAAACTAAGTGAATGTTTTTTAAGAGACGCATCCAACTTTTTTGATATACACTCAACCCCAGTTGTCTTTCTATTGATTTCTTCTTCTTGACCATCTGACTTCCTTTCTGAGATATTGGTCTTGCGCCGACTCGATATTGGTGTCACTTCAAGTGGTTGTAGTCGATGTTTTTCAAGAGCGTTTGCCACTCTCCATTCTCCCATGTGATCTCCCATGTGATCTCCCATGTGATCTCCCATTGGTCGCACACACAAATTGTTGTTCAGCGATTCCTGTAGCTTTAACTGTCTCTGCGATTTGCTGTTTTGGTGTATTGATATCAAATGGAGAACGACATCAGATTTTTTCGATTGACAATGAATGTTGAAATTGCCATTCTTGCGATCCACAGACTAGTCTTATCAATCAACATTGTCCACACCATCCTTTTTCTATTCACACCCTATCTTATCTCTATCTGTACCCTGCTACTCTCTTCGATAATACACAGAATGAACACAGTAATCTCATCTTTTATTCTGCCTAATCAATTGATGTCTCTCCTCTATGGTCTCGACGGAAAACAAATCAAGAACCCGAGGCAGCAGCCTCATTTCAGTGCCCTGAGTAAAACTCGGGAGCGTTTGGTCGTAACTTAATTCTACCGGATTAATTCTAATCCGCCAAAGGACTTCCTTCAATTGGGCGGAAAACCAACCCATCAACCGACAGGCGTATTCCGGAATTATTATTATCCACTTCTGGAAACCGTTTACGTTAACTCACTCTACAAATACTTCCCCCGTCCAAGTTTATTTGAATATTTTTATCCCCCTGGCGACTCGCGCGCAAGTAACAACACAAGCCGCCAAACAACTCAGTGTTACATTATTACTTGCAGTTGAGTTGAATCTTTTGTGACCGTGATCGCATGAATCACACATCCATGTTGTTGTGCAGTTGCGATTTTGAGCAATCCAAGCTAATGTTTGGGAGTTTCTCACTGGAACGGCGTTGAGCCTGCGAGGTGATATTTTGGCGATCGCGAAGTGAGTTCTTTGGTAGGCCACATACACAATGATGGTGTTCGAGTATCTTCAGATCCCAAGGTACTAAATTGTTTGTCTTTTTTCGTCTGTGCTTGTTTACCCTGACTCTGTAAGCAGCGATTTTTGTGCAGCTTTGCTGATATGGTCCTAACTACTGTTGTAAGATTATTGGGCTGAAAAAGTTCAACTACCAGTTTTCATCTTCAAAATTTGAAATACCTTCCAAACCTTCAAGTTTTGCGTCGTTGCCCACCATTTAGTTTTTTTCTGGTCTAGATCTTGTACTATATTGTCTTCCGGCTTAAGTCAAATACTTTCCCTCTATAGCTAAGCCGAATATGACCCTGCTGTCCCCACCTCAATACCCTCTTATGGGGTCGATACCCTCCTTTTGATCAGTGCGATTTTTTCCAAGCTGCTTTTCCAACCCGCTCTACAAAATCTATCCTGCCACTCAGCTCAAAACCCCCGCCATTGGAAACTGTTACAAGCGACCAATTCAGTTAGCACGGGTAGCTATGCAAAGCTGACTGATTGAGAAAGACTTTTACGAGGTGCTATCTGCATTGGGTTTTCTCGACTACGCAAGTACGCGCCTCGGTCGTTACGGATACACTAGAAACAAAGCAAATCCCTCGTGAATCGGATGAGATCAGAGCGAATGCCAATGTCTGGATATCCGCCGGAGTTGCTGGAACAAAAAAGACTCTTTGCAGTGCGACTGGCGATTGATTTGCTGAATGATGTTTTGAACCACACCCCCTATGAATGTATCCACAAACCTTTCATCTGATGTCATATATCTCCCTTCCTTGAGCGTCCTTCATCAATGCATAGCTGCAAATGATACGACAAAAGGTTATTAGGTAGAATAATCTTCCATTATGAACTACGGAGCTTGGTTTCGAAGGCTTCGATCTAATAGACATCTTCGATCCAGCATGATAGGAAGGATGCATAAAAGCAGAGGAATGTCTCCGCTATCGCAAAACATGGTCTTTATACCAGTCTGCTTACTTGTAATCGAAGCAAAAGACAGTCTTGTACTAAAGCGAGATTCGGGCCATGTACTAAAGCGGATAATAATCACACACACACTGTCTGTGAGACCCCCATTGTAGTAACCTGCTCCAAGGTGCACCCCAATCCCCCTTTTTTATTGTTCCAAACTCTGGCGATGAGGTGGGGCCTCTATTCGACCGTGGTCCAATGGTTTAGCATCCGTGTTTACATTTTATTCAAGTGCTCCCAATGAATCTTCAATTTCTTTCGTTTGTTTTCACGAATCCTGTTCTGGCCATTATGATTACTGACTGGAAGCATAGCCCCATTGTCTTGGATAAGCTCTTCGCGCGACAGTTCAAGTCCTAAGCTTACAGCTTTGGATATCACCTTCAGGGCGATCGAATAGTTTTGTTTTATCCAGTAAACCTAACAATGGGATATATGCTTACCTGGAATTTGTCTTAATATGGTTATAATCGATTCAACTTATTATTTCAAATTTAACCGACTTTCGGGGTCTTTAAGTGAGACATTCGTGTTCTGTTATTATTATGCAGTCTCTGCTTCATGTTTCTTCAGCCTCTGTTCCGGATATACCAGTCTCTCTTCCATACCTGTCCGGCCTTTGTCAAATTTTAACCTCAAACAACATTTGCGCCACTTGGATTTGCCTTTTCCTGTTATTCTGGTCATTGACAAGGCGAATTCTTTGAGTTTGCGTTTCATTGTTTGTTCTATCTTTCCTTTACGGATAAAGGAAGCAGGAGGAAGGATGATGTGTGTGTTTTAATTGACTAAATCGATGAAACAAGAGAACGAGGTTTTCCATTCAGCCCGCTCGTCCTATCTTGCAATGACCTCGGAATGGAATCTTGCATGTTCCTTTCGAGGCTGCATAGTATTTGACCCAGACTATAATGGAATTCGCTGTTGTCTGGAACAAATTATGAAATTCGATTTTTGTTTTGATATGCTCAACCCCAACTGGGTAGGCTCAGGAGTCGACGTCTTGCAAAAAGTAGATGGAAATAGAAGTCCTTCGTGACATTTTGGTTTTATTAAACAAAACGACTTTGGAAAAGGTCGTTAAATAGGGCACTAGAACGTTATTGTCAGTGGCCGAGTATTTAAGAGGAATGTTATTGCGATACGCCTTCATTGTTGAATTCACGAAGCTATTCTCTATTTTTCGTTATGACTGTAATAATGGATTTGTCTTTGTTGTTTAGCTGATGTGTGGCTTAGAAATTGTTTCAGAGTTCAAAAGGCTTTTTGTATAAGTCTGGACATTTCTCCTAGGGTCATTTCTTTCGATCCAATTATTTTTGGATTTATTACCTTTTTGTACACATGGACCGAATCGTTTTAGTTCTTAAATGAGAATCACGCATTTAAATGAGCTACAAAGAACTCTTTTCAAGTAAATATCATGAGATTATCATACACATATAATGCTTTAAAGTTGCTTAATTTCTTTTCAGTGATACATCGGTCGGATCTCTATCAGGTTAGTTTATATCTTTTGTGCTTTGAGTGTTTTGGACGAGATTTGATTGCGATTTTGAAAAGTTTAAGGAGGGGTGGTGCAATTAAACCCATTTGGCGAACTATTGCAGTAGTTCCTTACTCTATCGCCATACACATTCTTCATCACCCATCTTTCAATGATTATTGTCTTATTGGCATGAAATATTTGCATATTTTTACAAAACGTTTGGCGGGAGAAAGATCAACTATCATCAGCTATTCAATCATGCCACGAAAAAATATAAAAACGATAGTTGCATCTGTTGATCCAGGTCCACGACCTTATCTGCCGGACCAGGCCTTCTCCTGTGCCTTTTTCTTAAAAAGAGAAATTTCATTTTCGTTCGAGCTTGAAGATCGTGAGACTTTACCTACCACCTTAAAACAACAACCTTTGAGACTTAAATACCCCTTAACAACAGGAACCTTTGACGTATCACCCACCACCGTAAGAGCAGCAATCTTTAAGAATTTACCTACCACCTTAACAAAAACAAACTTTGATATATAACCCGCCAATTTAACAAGCATGTCATGACTGTATTTTGCCTGCCTTTCATCTCTCGAAAGAGGTCTGTCTTTTGTTCCTTTAACGATCAGTTGATGTTTTCATCATTTAGAAAATCGTACCGTGACAAAGACAACAAAACGCGTTGTCCAGACCCAGAATTACACGGCGCCCAATGGCATTGACGAATACGCGATCCCCGTCAAGCCAGGCCACAATGAATCATTCCACTCAAATGGACCACGAATGAACGATTCGTTTGGCACAGGTAGTGCAGCCTTCTTTCTTTCTGATTGTTATGTTTCGTCTATCGATAGAGGTGATAAATCCTTAGCACAAAGACAGCAGAACTGTTGGTAGCAGATGTCTCAAATGATTAGGGCTGGGGAGTATTTTGGGGTGGGAAATGGGCCTAAAGACCTTGGGTGTATCAATGATAAACGGGGAAGGGGAGGGGTAAAAATATGTCGCTGATGAATAGGAGGTATTGCAAGAAATGAAACAATTTTTTATTTATGTATTGGAAAAGAATTCTTGATGGAATGCTAGGGTGGTTACATAAAACATGTTCTCAACCTATGAATGGTTTCTTGAACAAATGCTTGTGGTACGAAACTTTACAATGGCAAGAAATAGTAAAAGCATGGCTTTTGCTCACTTGCAGCACTTTTTCATCCGACACTCCCTATTATTGGCCAGAGCGGATGTTTTTAGGCTTATCAAATCTCTACGCGGTGTAAATGCACGCTGCTCATTCAGGACACGCCAAATTTTTTATGCTATGAGTTGGATATAACATTAATTAAGACATTTGTTTTTGCTGGAAAAGAATACCCCATATTATCCTTAAAAGTTTACCCAATATGTTTTCCAGTCATGTTATGTTGTTTATTCGATTGTTTAAACAGAGGACAGGCTGGCCAGGACGCCATCAAACGCGAGCTCGCTCTCGTACAGAAGCGGACGCGGCGATCCATACACGACGTCGCATTCGACCGTCGTCACGACTGTCGCACCGGACGGGGCCCTCGTCACGACATACACGACTCGTACCACGACCGTGCAAGAAGAGCCGACGAAGGTCACCAAGCAGTACATCGTTCGGTCTGCGTCGGACCATCCTGAGTACGCCGAGGAGGAGCTCGGGGCTAGAAACTACAGTAGTTCCTCCAAAGTTACTCGCCATTTCAGCTCGGCCTCGTCAAGCACTCTGCCGCGAGAGGTGCCGCGAGTCGAGCTGCCGAAGCCGACGGGGCATTCGACCTTGCCGCGGGACTACCGCCCTGTCGGGACGTCGACACCGGACGTTTTCGAAGAGGAAATAGTCAACCCGGATGGTACGTCCATGTTTATTCATGTTGCTCTGGTTTTGTCTTTGTTTTGTCTTTGTCTTTGTTTGTCTTTGTTTTGTTTTTGTCTTTGTTTTGTCTTTGTTTTGTCTTTTTTCTGATTAACCAAATTGTGCATTTAATGCACCAAAAAGCCCTTGTCTTCCCTTCAGGCTTCTTCCCACTGCCTTTTGTAAACGGTCTTGATTCTTAGATTTTTAATAGTCTCTGTTTATGCGCCTTGCTTGTCCCCAAGTGTCAGAGCCTTGAGAGAGAGCATTGTAAGAGATGATTTCGCATCCCGGGTTCACTTATAGATGCAAGGGCTCATTGACCAAGTGTGGTAGTTTAACGAGTAAAACTCGTTATACAATATAGTTGACATATGATGTAATGCAGCAAAGTATGACAAATTTCATAATATAAGTTGGCCTCCTAAGCATTAAAAATTTAGTTCTGATTTGGTTGATAATGGTATACGAAAAGAGTTATGTTTGAATAGAATTAAGCCTAATATGCTTTCTTGATGCTTAAAAACGATTCCCTTGCAAATAAGGTACGAGATATCCACGAAAACAATAGGATTTTCACAAAAGGTGTACGAGATTTTTTTTAATGGTTTGCCCCTCCCCCTTTAAACTGCAATCCCCCCAACCCGTCGAGTCCGAAGATCTGAAGGCGTTTCTTTCTGACCTCATGTGAAAAATTGTTCTGACAGTTAGCAGGTTGGTAAGGCGTTAGTCATCTACTTTCTACTTGCAAGGGTCCAAGGTACCGTACCAAAATTGGTAAAACAGGGACTTGGCGCTCGCACTGTGTTAATGTTTCACGTCATTCTGGCACGAGTGGATGTCCTCAGTCTAGTAGGAACCACTTGACATTGATATGTTGTTTCGCAGGATCGATCACACGGGTGAAGAAAGTGGTGTCATCGACCACCCACGTGATGCAGAATGACGAGCCGGTTGTCGAGGTGACGATTGGTCCGAAGGAAATGCAAGAGAGTCTCCAGAGGTCCACGAAGACAACAACAACCACCACCACTAGGGCATCCACCCGCTCGGAGCACGACACATCAGCCGATTACACCCACGAGCAGGGCGCGAGGGGTCAGAACGGATACCTGATCTCCGAGAATAGGACAAGTGTTACTCAGTCGTCGAGAGGTGAGATCTTTGCATTTGTCCAGCTGCTGCCTAGTCAACCAAATTTACATTCTGCTACAAAGACTTCCTCTGGGAGGTTCCCGTTTTCTCTGTCCTTTAGAAGGCTTGCTCCTGTTCCCATATAAATAACCTATTTACTATTCAATAAGGCATACTTGATTTTTTAGTTTAGATGAGGAACTAAAGGTCCGTACAGACATGGTGAAAGTGTTCTATGGTTAAGATATGGCCAGGAAATTCTTGCAAATGCTTGTGTTGCACAAATTTTGCCAAAGTTGTAGGGTTCTTTGATCCTTCCTGTTTAAGATTTTTTGTGACGATTTCCGTGATATTGCAATGGTCTAGTCTTGTTTTTGTCTGCTAAATGGTGTTGAAAGCCGATTTATCTTTTCATACCCACGATGCAAAATAAAACCAGAATGTTTATGATGCATTGTAACCTTGAAACATTCTATTTATCCAAAATAATTCTGGATTTTGCCACTGATTTAATGACCACCTCCACCTTGTAATTGGTGTGATCCAATTAAATCAGCTGGATGTTGTTTGCCTAAGCAATTATCTCTTGTCATACAATACCACTTCCTCATCACGCACGCAATCTAATCAGGGGACATCGCTTCAATCAGCAAATCTGCTTCCCATTTCGACATTTGTTAGGCCCTTCCTAATTTTGGGAATTGTTTTATTGAAATTATTCAATAATGAACCATTGCAGAGAAGCTTCACAACGTTGAAATCACGCTTCAAATTTTTAGAAAGCGTGACAAATACAGTAGCTGCTTTTTATTCAGTTTATTTTTGTGCACCCTGATTTTGACGCCAATACGCCTTTAGAATGCGACGCCGATAGAACGCCGCATCACGAGAACACCCGTTATGAGCCGCACATTTTGTTCTTCGTCACCCCTTGTCAGTTTCTCGGTATTTTTAGGCCATTATTTCCTTGTATCAAGTTGACAACCAGTGAGATGTCACTGCGCAGTTTCTTTCGCACGCAAATGGGTTTCGTCATGTCTTCATAACATCCAAGTCATTCCGAGAAAGTACTTACTTATGAATTCGTCTTGCGTGCAAGCAGAACTCTATCATTCCCTCCTGGATAGATCAAATCGATAAAATTACAGCGGCAAGCGGCGTAAAACGAAAGTTTAGGCCGCTGAAAGCCTAAAGTTAGGCATTCAACAGCTGATGAAAGGCAAGAATGTTAATCGAAAACAAACTTGCGAATGCTGATTTGTGTATTTGTGAAAAAGTTTTCCTGGAAATAGAAATGGGAGTTTTCGACTACAACTAGCCAGAAGGCATCAAACTTGATGATGGCTGCGAATAGGGCCTTGTCATCGAAGAAACCAATGCTGCCCCGCCCAAAGCCTGCCTGGATCAAATTGTCTCATATGCATTGTTCTCAGCTTTTAAGAGTATTTGCCGGAAGAAACATAAACAATTTTAGCGACTTTGTGTCTAGCGTTAAGAGTTGCAAATCAGCTGTCGCGTAAAGCATTGCTTAGAACTGGATTTCAGTTGCAAATCTCCAGCCCTTCATTCTCCTTTCATCGGCCTAAGTACGCAAGGTATCACCGATCCAAGTTGAGCCCGAATACTTAGGCTCTCAGCCTTAGATTTCAGCATATGCAGACAAGATCAATTCTGATATCGTTTCAATTTCAGTATTTAGTGCGCGCCAAACGTAGCACCTTATGTCGCGCCTTGTTGCTTCATGATATGAAGTCGAGCCAATTGCTGGCTGCTGTTACGTGAATCTGCGTTTGTTACGATGTTTCGTGAAATTTGGCGCCGAATTTTGCCTCGCTAGCAAGAGCAAATGGAAAATCACGTCAGCAAATGGCCAATAAGCAGGGCCTAGCCGCCAATAGCTCCAGTGTTTCGTCTGAAGCGCTTCGCCTCCTTCAACTGTTTTCCTCATCGGGGTTGTCGACAAAATGGCGCCTGTCGAGCTGGAATGGAATGGTAACCCTTTTCCTCGTGTGGGGCAAGAAAAAAGGGTCTCGCAAGGGTTCAAATAGAGTCTGGTCCAGCCGGAAAAAGTCCTCGCGCAGGCGTAAATCTATCAGTAAGCAGCGATCGTCCGACCAGACTTCGATGGAGAGAGACAGCGTCGGGTCGAGTTTGCTGAGTAGCCCTGTCTATAGTGAATTTTCTAGTGACGATTTCTGCCCGATTTCTAGAATCCGATATGACAGCGAAATAAGCACATATAAGGACCCGTTGTCCAGTGACAGTGTGTTTTCGGTCGAGTCTTTAAAACGTCAGCGAGAAGGCGGCAAAGTGTACCAGGAAGTGTCTAGCCAAGATTTCTCGGCGGAGGAAGTATTTCTATATGACTCCCTGAAGCGCAGGAAAGGGAAGGTAGGGGAACAGAACCGTGCGAAAGTGAGCGCGTTTAGGACAAGGACCGTGTCGGCCGATGATGCGCTTTTGTACGGCTCATCAAGAAGGGTACGGGCCGAAACGCATTCCAGCCTTGAGAAGGAAGCCGTTGCGCGGGAGATGATGCGGCGAAGAGCCGAGAGGTCGGTTGTTTCGAAGGGGGCGGACGCCCATGACCCTGTTAGGCCGTACGGGCAACTCAAACCGATGACACGGGTTGCGGAGGAGTTCGAAGGGGAGGTAGAGGGGAAAATGCACCATAATAGCAGCGAGGCTGTGACGAAAGAGCAGCTGAAAACGTTTAGTGATGAGCAGCTGATGTACGAATCTTTGAGGCGAAAGAAGGAACAAATCAGGCAGCAGTACGGTGTGGCCAGTAGGGAGGAGCTCTTTACAGTTGGTAGAAGGGAGGAGCGTCTGGCCGCTGCCAGTAGAGAGGAGCGTTTAGCCGCTGCCAGTAGGGAGGAGCGTTTGGCCGCTGCCAGTAGGGAGGAGCGTTTGGCTGCTGCCAGTAGGGAGGAGCGGCTGTTTGTGAGAGGCGAAAGCTGCCGCGGAGAGATGCTAAGTCACAGCGAACGAGAAAGATTCGAGCCTTCCCATGTTCGAAACGCAGCGTATACTCGCAACGAAGTCCATACGAATGATGACAGAGAGCGTTGGCAAACGGGCAGTGAGAATGTTATCCAAGAAGACGTGGTTGTTGACGAAAACCGTGGCTTTGAAGCAACACGTTCGTTGGCCTGGCAAACTGAGTCTTGGAAAAATGCGCCTGTATATTCGGACTACTTTTCAGGTATCTGCCTGGGCCAAAGGCGTTTTGAGAAATAGAATTAAGAAAGCGTACTTTGAAACACGTGGCTAAATGGAACGAAGCTTTCTTAACCAGCTCTTTTTCATACGAAACTAAATGACTTAATCAGGATGTCCAGGTTTGTAATCCCTGGAATACGACGAGCTGGAAAATGTGAGCGGCGGGTGTAAGACTGGCATGGTATTTACACGAACTTTAACATTCCCTTTCGTGGTGTAAGGAATCGTAAGGTCCTGATAAGGTGTTGACGGTAAATGACTGTAAATTGGGATCTTCTAATCAGGAGATGGCAAATTGTTCTCAGCCGCAGATGTAGTGGTAATCCTTGAACAACGCGCTTCTTGCGAAGCTGTTCCTCTTCCTCACACCAGATGGGTCCGTTCATTTAGAAATGATAGACAAACGCATGTAATAGATTCCTTATGACCTCGTTTAAGTCTCTACCAATGCTTGTGGATGAACCTAGCCCGTGGTAGCCTGGGGTTTCACCGTATCTGATGTTTGATTTCTTTCCTAGGCGATCATACTGATGCTTACAGCCGAGAAGGAAGCATTCACGACAGCTTTACCAGAGAAAGCAGCATTCGCGAAGGCAGCGTGCGGGGCGAAGGCAGCGTGCGGGGTGAAGGCAGCGTGCGGGGTGAAGGCAGCGTGACGGAGGAGGTCATGATTCGGTCGCTCTCCCGCGGCAGTTCCGCCCGCTCCACGGGCACCAAGACCGACCGGCCACCGGCCTACGACACTCGCGCGAAGTCGTCTGCGTCGAGCAACTCTGGCTACGTCGTGGAAGAGAACGTGACGTCGACGTCGACTACGCAGGTGGAGAGTGCAGTTGGTGGCGGCGCGTTCAAGGTCGAGTCGCAGGCCGCCGCGGCTATCGTCAACGCAAGCTATGATGATGATGGTATGAAAATCGTCTTTCTTCTTATTTGTGCCAGGAATTGGTTCGAGTTAGTTATCACATGACAACTTCAAGTTGTTGCTATTATCATTACTGTTGTTTTTATTGTTTTTCTGCCCTTGTAAAAACTGAGGATGATACCTAGTGGTTGCTGGCGTTGCTGTGTCGCTCCAACCCCATTAATTCTGCGATACTTGATAAGAGATGGCGTATCAATAGTAACATAACAGCTGTTTCTGAGTCGATATTTAATTTGAGGTTATACCATGGAGATTGTGAAGTCACGAACCAGGGTCAGCAAGGGGGGCCATTTTGTTGATGTTGATCCCGTGTATCGCAGTTTGCACGTGATTTCGATTGTCAGGCTGCTTTTCATCGATTTGCTGGTTTTGTTCCTTCAGAGAAGAAAGCGAGACACGAATACGAGATCGACCTCCTGGACCTGACCATGTTCCTCAAGACAGATGACATCCATCTGCAGGCGAACGCTGCCGGATATATTCAGCACTTGTGCTACAAAGATGACAATATCAAAATCAAAATCAAGTGCGTTTGCATTACCACATTACGATGTTGTTTTTTATTACGATAAATTACGATTTTAATTTATATATCATATATTAAGTGTGTTGTTGTTTAACTCTGGTTTAGCACCGTATTTGTTGTGCCACAATGAAGCCTTGTAAACAAGGGCTATGAAAACTGAAGTATTCGCAACAGTATTGCATGGTGATAGTGCGCAAAGGGGTATTGACTTTTAACGAACCTATTAAGGCATTGCACTCCTTTCTTTTTGTTTTTACCTGGAGTACACGTATAAGCCTATGTGATGCGCAGAGCCATTTGTGGTGAAATGGTCCGGCTCCAATTGTGTGAAATATTGAAAAGAACACACACGATTTGCTCCTTTCTCATAAAGCCCCCTCTATCTGATTTTTCTAACCGTATCTCCATTAACTTGCATGCCCCATCTGGGCTGCGCTTTTACTGATTCCCAAATCACACGGCCTAATAGCTGGTGTCCCGCATTCTCACACATCCACACACACACACCTCTGACACCGTGTTTACCTTTGCCAACAGAGAGATGGACATCATTCCTCTTCTGGTAAAGTTGCTGGAGCACCCTAACGAAGATTGTCACCGCTGCGCAGCCGGAGCACTGCGGAACCTGTCCTATGGAAAATTTCTTGACGACAACAAGGTACTGTACTTGTTGCCTGTGGGCCTAGCCACTATGACGTCAGTTTATAATGAGCTCGCCTAGCAAACCCGAGCCTTATATGGCGGTGCGCCTGGTTTGTGTGCTAACGACAATTAGGAGATAAAGGAACTGTTCAATGGGGAAGCATTGTTTATTGTTTATGTATAGTATTAATTTGCTTTGGGCTCACCTGAATAAATATATATATTTGTAATACTTAAATATAAACTACATCTAAATAGAGCTCGGGCGAAAAAGGTTTTAACTTTCGCTTCATCGTTGAATTCTTTAAATTAAGGGCCTTTGTTGTTGGTAAAAGTATATCGATACAGGATATCTTGTTTTAGTTTAGTTTTCTATCTGTTCATACCCGTGAACAGGGTTCAAAATTGTCTGAATCTTCTTCTTTAATTGCCACGTACCTTCATTACCCAAGGTTTTACTCTTAAGCCTGAGAAACAAAAAACCCTTTTCACTCTGATTCATCCTTTCACGATAAACCCTAACTCTCCGCATTTATGTTATTGCCTCTCTTTTAAAACAACAACAAAGGCATTTGCTTTGTTTCGTATCATCTACCCCCCTGTCCCTTACCCTCATAGCAGAGACGAAGATCTATTTATTTATCTCTCTCTCTCTCTCTCTCTCTCTCTCTCTCTCTCTCTCTCTCTCTCTCTCTCTCTCTCTCTCTCTAACTGTCTCCCTGCTGTTTACATAAATCCTGCTGACAATGCTGAACCTGCGCAATCTTTGTTCGCAGGCTGCAATCCAGGAGTGTGGTGGAATCTCGGCTTGCGTGAAGCTTCTCTACTCATCAAATAGTCTTGAGGTGCATGAATATGTCACGGGAATATTGTACAATCTCTCTTCGGCAGTGGTAAGTGCAAGTTTTCACTTTAATCTTCAACAAAGTCTCATTTTTTACTATTAAGATTTCTCTTTTGCAGCCTTGGTTCTTTTTGCTTCCAGTGAAATGTAAGCATTCACTCCGCTGTTTTCCAACAGTGTCCTGTCGTCACCACAGAAGCAGCCATAAAATGATATTTTGAGAAAATTAAACTTTAAAGGGAGAGTTATGTATGCAAATGTTACGATTGTTGCTACTTTTTGATGACTTCCAAAGTATGGAAGTATTTTGCATTTTTCAATAGTTGCAACGAAGTAGAAATAATAACACCACAGCTCTAATTCGTTGAATAAGATTTATTTTGTTGCCATGTCTTTATTCCCGATAATAATGATAGTTGTTTTACCAATATTTCAATAGGATAAAGCTTCGACATTTATATTTCTGTTATTAACGCTTGTCCTACTTTAAAGAAAAAAAAAGAAGAGCTAAAAACCTAACTTACAATTCCATAACTAAATATTAGCTGATGTTGAATTATACAGTTTCTGCATTCTCCCATTGACAGCACTGCAGGGCGGAGCTTCTGGAGAAATCTGTGGAGGCGGTAGCAGTCCTTCTGGTCATTCCCCTGTCCGGATGGGAGAGATCCCTGTACCTCAACAAGGTGCTTCCCACCACAGTCATTTGGTCAACTGTTTTGCGCAATGCTGTCGGTGTCCTCCGCAATACCTCTGCCGCCGGCATGGAAGCGAGGCAGAGGCTTCGCCGCCAGGAAGGCCTCGTTGACTCGTTGATTTGGATGCTGCGAGCCGCTCTTTCGTCAAACAACAAAAATGATATCAACAATAAGGTTTGTTGGTCGTTTCTCTGTGTACCAGGCCCGTTGTCAGTCTCTCAGCTGTCAGTCTCTCGGCTGTCCCTCATACCTGTGCCAAAGCATCTATTATGATTTATGTCTTCGCCTGTCATAGAATGCTGGATGCTCCTTAAACACAGCTGTATACACTTCTTGTGTATAGAACGAGAAGATTTCCAGTATTGTGTATAGAACTCCGGAATTCTTGCTCAATGCAGTCATTAGGCAACTGTCGGAGTAGAAACTTATGTAACTTCTTGTGTTTGGTATAATACAAGGTGGAGGTTATATTTTAAAAATGGATTTATCGTGCACTTAGATCTCCTAAGAAAAGCTGAAAGAGAGCAGTAATGATTTGTTTAAATTGTCCAGATCCCCCAGAGGCACAAATTCCTGGATCCCTTGAGATGTCTAACCGCATCCGCATATAAAGAAGTAAACATTAAATGATAAGTCAATCCTCTAAATAGGTCACTTAAGATTAGCTGCAAGGAACATTTATTGTCCCTTCAACATCCATATATCATCTTTGAAAATCCTTTCATTTGAACCTTTCAGGTTGTGGAGAACATTGTCTGCACCCTTCGAAACCTCTCGTACAAAGTTGACCAAGAAGTCGACCGTGAATTCCATGCCGATGCCATAAAGGTTGAAGATAAAGTCGACTCTCCTTCGGCCGTTTCCGATTCCACTGACTCGCCGACTAACAACGGCGAAGCGCGAATCCCAGCGGACGCGGTCGGCACGGGCTGTTTGTTTATGAAGAAGAAGCCCGCGAGGATGAGCCGCAAAAGTCGCAAGAAGGCCCAGGAGTCGCCCGCGCCTGCCGCTCCGGTGGAAAACAAGCGATTCCTGCGACCGCAAAGGAAGGATATGCCGCTTGGAGAGGAATTGCTTTGGCTCCCAGAGACTGTTGACTTGTACATCGAGGTCTTGAAGCGATCGAACAACCCAATAACCCTCGAGGCTGCGGCCGGAGCAATTCACAATTTAATCGCCTGTTCGTGGAACGTGAGTAATCCTTTTTTTATACACAGTATAAAAAAGTACTTTTTACAAGAACAAGATTACAAAGACGATGCCAATTGGAGCATGATAGGCATGGCTACCCATTGACCTTAACAAAAAACAATACAGTAGCACCAAGGCTATACCAAAATCCTATTTAGTAATCCTTGATGGTTTATGTAAAGCTAAATTGTGACCGGGCATGAATCCAATTTCTGTGAGGGACGAAATCAAACATGAAGTCAAATTTCACTCCGCCAAATTGCAAAATCCGTTTTTCCTTGCATTTATGGTGTTGGCCCTGACTTGGTGTTTTCCAGATATTCATGAATATCGTTTTTAAAGAACCCGCAGGCTTTTAAGTTTATTTTTCTTAATGATCGCTTTGGTCATTTCTGTGTACCAATTTCTCTGCCATACATCTTCGTTAGATATTGTAGCAGATAAAACTCCATCAAGAGTCCAATCATTGCACGGAATAGGGCATTTAAAGCGCTTTATGCTTCTAGCACTTATTTTGTATGCTAAGTCTTAGTGAGGAAGAAGCTGATAGGGCTGTTCTAGTTTTTAGAGAAGTTGGGTGTCCCCGCCTGGTAAAGCTTGTACCCATGATAATGCTAATTTTCGGCGGTCGTCTTTACAATATTTGGCTCCGCCTATGAAACTATTTGTTATCCACCGAGCCATTAACTTAATCATGATATTACATATACTTTTCGTCAACTGCCATTGATTCTCAAAGTGAGACTTTCTTTCCCTCTAGTGGGCATCACTGCTACGAGCTCACATCAGGACCCAGAATGGCCTACGTCCGATTTTCGAGTTGTTGACTGTGGAGCAGGAGTATGTGGTCAGGGCAGTGGCACTCGTTTTGAGAAACCTCGCCCTTGAAGAGAAGAGCAAAGAACTCATCGGTATGCATCCTTCCTGGGAACCCGAATGATATTGTCTTCTGTAGCATCTTTTATTTCCCTTAAGCCACGATAGGTGTTGCGACACCATAGCAACCAGAACATTAATTTGCACAAAGGATTAAAATTTTCGAGGAAATAACTGTTCATAGAATTATAGGACGTTGTGTGGGTATTGCAGAGTAGACAAAGAATTATCATTGAGAAAATTTTTAACACACCTATATTTGATTGGTGTTGTTTGACGGTGTTCTTATTAAGAGTTACCTATGTTGTACTTGCTGTTTGAAAGCAGCTAGCTATGGCAGTTTCATGGTCGACAAAGTCATAGGAAATCGAATCTGTCTTTTGTGACGTCATGCTTTGATGACGTCATGCTTATGTGCTGATGCCGTTTTCTTGTAGGCAAGTATGCCATGCAGGAGTTGCTTGCTGTATTGCCCGTGCCAAGCAGCCCACAGGGAGAAGAAGAGCCGTCTGAGTACACAATTTGCGGCATTCTTGGAACACTGCAAGTGGTCACTCACTCATCCTACGACAATTGCAAGTATGTATGCCTTTTTGTCTTACCATTGAGGGAATCTCTGCAAATTTTGAAAAATTCTTTTTTTCTCTTTTTATTTACTATTTTTGGCCAACCGTTGAATTCTTACCCTCGACTAATTAAGAGTAAAAATCCATTTTGACTCAGATTGGGTTTGCATAAAAAACACAGTTCAGCCAAAGTAAAATTTCGAAGCACGTTGATTGAAGTGCTCATGCATGTTTGAAGCAAATATTTTTACGAACGACACTGAATATACTTCTGGAGAAGTGCACTGTATTTGTAGAGATTCGGTTGAGAACTGGCAATTGGTGGAAAGAGGGGGGCACCGGTAGCCAATTGGTGTTTGATCGATGTTTGTATATTATAGGCAGCTTTATGACCACGGAGGGATCAAGCGAGTCGTAGCATTGACAAGGGAGGAAGACCCCAAACAAGAGAAGCAGTTGAGGACGTATTCCCAGAGAGTGGTTCTTGATGCCAACAGGGTGAGTAAATCCTTGCAGCATGTTTACCCCCGTCTTGCAGCTCTTTTGCATCTGGCATTGCAACTTGGGAGCTCAAACCTCATCTTTGTTTTCTCTAGAGAAAAGTATGGATGAATTTTAGAATCAGTGCAAGTGACAAATCAAGTGCAATGAGTAAAAAAGTTAAACTAAATGAACTCGTCGAAATCAATTTGGATTTGTCGCTAAAGACAATTTGATGAGACTTGTCGATTTAAGATATGTAAAATGTTGTACTCATTCTGGTTTTGAGATTTATCCAGGAGATTCGTGTTCCTACACCAACGTAAAAGAATAGATAAACTTTATATGTGAATAACGTAATATTCAAGTGGTAGTGAATAACGTAAGATTGTAAATATTTTTGAAATTTTGATGCTATGTATATCTTCAAAAATTAGGATGTTTGTTGTAGGTTTCAGCAAGGGCGCCTTGTGGATAAATAATACGTAGTAGATATTGTTGTAGTAGATATTGGGCGACTGTAGTAGATATTGTTGACCCACTATTGTAACCTTCTTTATATCAGGTCCTTATACAAATCTGGCACTATAAGCAGTTCCAGGAAGCAATAAAGAAGGAGTTGTGGTCGCACAGCAAGGCCATTGACGAGGAAAAGGCGTACAAGACCGCCACGCTGAAGCAGCCCAAGAAACCGAAGCGAGACACGTTCGCGGAAATGGAAGCGAAACAGCAGGACATTCCACTGAAACGTGACTCAAGGAGGTTCGTTATGCTGGAGGAGAACGAAGACGAGGCTGGCAAGACCGCTACGCTGCTTCGGGGCGACGACAGAGACGAGACACCTGCGGAGGAGTATGAAATGAAGTACAGGCCCCCCGCGTATAGTGCGAGCGAAGATGAGCCTTTGGTGTCCGGCGAAGATAAAAAGAAGGCCAAAGACAAGAAGAAGCCTAAAAAAGGCAGTGCAAGCAAAGAAGATGAGGAGGATGGTAGTGTGGAGGGAGAGACCACCCCGCTTTACGTCAATCCGGTGTACAAGAGTAAAAAAGGACGGGACGATGACCAGATTCAACTCCAAGACGAATCCCGCGCTGATTCTTGGGTCTAGACTTGCCGGTCCAGTTTATTTGTAGTCTGAAAATGATTCTCGTTCCTTTGCCAATCGTGAGACGTGATACAGCACGTCCAAAACCACTTTGTATGTAAGTAGCTGCGCAGGAGTTTATTTGATTCTGTTAAGAATACGCGATGTTGGTAGCTGCGAAGCCCTTCAGTAATTCCCCCTAGTTTGATAGCATTTGGAGCTCACAGCGTAGCCTCGGCAGTTGCACTGCGTGTGGAAATTCAACATGAGGCGGATCAATAATGGGGCGACACGTGAGTTTCCCATGAGCACACTGCAACTTGGGAATACCGCAAATGGGGGAATCGGATCAGAAAAATCAATGTTATTTGAAGAGCTCGACCCATTAAGAGTCAGTCGCTGTATTTTAATGTTTATAAAGAAGCTTAGAATAATCGAACTCCACGTTTGTATTATTTACATTTAGAACTACGTAGGATTACTTGGACGATACTCCGGTTAGGTGGAAGTTCGCCAAAACAGTGGGCTATTCTAAACGCAATATGGAAGGCTGGATTTGCTAGGTCGAGAGTGGTTTAGCCGTATCCTGCCCTGTTTGTTGTCTTCACACGAAAGCTCCTCCGCTACTGACCGCCCACGTGACTGTATCCAATAGCGTAAACGATGTTATATATGTTTTCTGCATGTATGATTTAGCGAAGATTTCTCGATGTTAGACTTCTGACATAGCGGATTTTCTTTGCCATACAGGCGAACCTGCCGTGTTTATTTGCGATTTTTCATATTGTTGGTACTAAATAATGTTTGTTTTATGGTTGTTTTTAAAATCTGCATCGTGCGTATTTTTACGAAGGCCGTTAGTAAGGAAATTCTGCCAAAACACTGATTAACGCTTTCATTCTGTCATGCGCCATTTTCAATCACGCCCGGTTCTCTTGAAACTAACCCTGACCCTCTCATTCAACCAACATGCAGAATGAAGCCTCGTATTGATGTGGAAGTTTATTTGCTGTAACTAGACGTTGATTATTAGTGAGATAACCTGGCCTGATTTGGCCTAAACGAACGCGGCTTCGTGTCATGGATCGTGCAAATAGATGTATTTGTAACTCTCATATTTAATTGAACTTAATTAAATGCAGAACAGTAAACTATTGATATTTTGCAATAGTCGATAACAATGCACCTGCGATGCTTCGCGTTTCTTCTTGTGTGACTTTGTGTCGGCCAGTGAAAGGCGGGTGGGTATGGTAATCATTCTTTTGCCCTTTTGTGCTGTCGGTTCCCCTTAAGATCGATATAAATGAGGCACGGAATGAACTTTGCTATGATTTAATCGTGGCCTCCGTTTCTCCTACTTTGAACCAGCAAAGGGGGTTGGTCGGTTTGTGCCCAGTACCCAAGATTATACTCTTTTCTTATAAGCATACGGGTAAATTAGGCTTATGCTAAATATATGCTTAAGATTTTCCTGATTTGAGCCTGAAATTATGCTTAGAATGTGCATGGTTTCAAAACTCATTTCGCGGTCTGATATTCCGTTTGATATGAACATGTTGTTTCCTATTAATTAACCTTGTTCTTTGTGTGATAATTTCATACACTTTATTTCGGAAGAAATGGAATTAGTAACAATAAAAATACCTTTTTAACCCTTTTGACAATACAATACCTAGTTTGACAATAGTGTGAACACTAATAAACACTTACATGAAACATTTGCCAAATGAAGAGATTGGATTATGAAAGTTATTTACTGCAGGCATTACAAGCGCACTGGTTTTCTAAGTACCAATCTTTTACAAGAACTTTGAATTGACAAGCATTTTCGAACAATTTTATTTCATTCCAAGCCTTTGGCGTATTAATTTTATGCCATAACTTGTAGCTTTAATCTTGGGAGCAGATAGAGTATCATTCCTTCTCAGGGTTTAGGTATTGGGTTTTGGGAGAAAGTAGTCTCATAAAGGCTGGATTCAAGTTTTGCAGAGCTTTGTAAACTTGTATTCGAATAAAGCGAATGTGAGTTGTGGTAGATTTAGCCTTGATTAGAAGTTTAGGATAAGGTGAAGTGTAATCCGAGAGTGCTAGAGGTAGGGCCTATGAAAGATGGTAATCGTAGGGCCCTCGTGACCATAATCTCGAGCTTCTTTTAGCTGGTATTACTCCAGAATGATAAGATTAGGGGCTAGTATTGAAGTGACAAATGATAAATGAACAACCAAACACAATCACTAGTTTTTTTCGTTATCCTTGAATCTAGCAAGTAATTTAATTGCTGAATGGCAGCTTTTTGCATGCTTTATCAATATGTGAGCCCAATTTGATTTGGATTCCTAGCAGTGTTACTGCGCTACTTACATTAATTTTTGAAGCCATCATTTATAATAAGGAAAAAATTTCTGAGGCTGGGAAATATGCTTGGTCGATGCTTATTTCTTTAAGCACGTGAGCTCAAGTATGCTTAAGAATTTTATGCTTACAAAAAATAGTGTGAAGTAAGTGACGTCATTGAACCTTTGCCACTTCAGTACTCCATTAATACTTTGCTTCAACGGGTGGGTATTGAAAAAACGATTCTGGATATTTTAGTGTTGAAGTGAAGCTAGGCTCCTTTCCAGTGGCGGCCTGGCATTTGTCGTCTGGGGAGGCCAGCAGCAAAATGGCACCCCCTTATAACAAACAAAGTTGTCCCATTTTTAACGAGATTGGCAGCTTGGCAATTTTCTTACAACTTTTAAATTCAACAGTATTGAGGCAAGAAAGACTGAAGCCTAAGTGAGCGCATTTGCAATATTTTCAACAAGAAAGAAAAAAAGGAAGACAGAAAAAAATTGACCGATAATTTCTGGCTATGTACGTTCATGATAAGAGAGTGGAATTTTATATAAACCTGAAGGCCGAACCTGTGTAACAAGCCATTGAAAACATCACTGTACAGCTGCATTTGTCTTCAAAACAGAACTAAATTATATATACAGGAAAAAGTAAAATTGAAAAGATGGGCCTTTGGTGTACCAATTTTTTATCCAGATTGTCCTTTAAACTGTGTACAGATACGAAATCTATGGAAAGTGGCAGATTTTAGTAAAAATGTTATAAAAGAGCCTTTGAAAGCTCATTGGAAGTTTTAGAGAACAAGCCAATAATATGTTCCACATCAAGGGAAAGCAAAATTTCCTTTTCGATGGTCATTGCAAGCAGAGAATCTAATCCTTCTTGGATCATGCTTGATCGTATCCGTGTTTTGATCCTCTTTAATGCTGAAAATGACCTCTGCGGTAGTGAAGCTAACAGGGACCGAGAGGCTTTTCCATTGGCATCATCATTATCATCACTGCTGACACGCATTATGGGGTCATAACGCTGGAGAAATGCCTTCAAACTGAACTCCCGGGAACTCCATCTCGCAGTTTGACACTTTTGAATGAAATTACATTCAACTTCACCTCTTTATCAATGGATTCGAAAAGGTCGTGGATTTTCTGTGACTTTTGGAAAAGATTATACCGCTTCTCGAGGTTATCGAACAATTTGATAACTTGGATAGATGCACCTGCTGAATCGATTATATACAACATACACCTATAGACAACATATACAATAGTATACACCCAGTGAATCACACAATGGATGAATAAATGGAAAGGGAAAACAACAGTGGAATCGCTACAAATGTCATAAGGATTTTGGCGCCCCTCTTAATCTTCGGCGCCCCTTCAAAAAACTCCGCTGGGGGGGGCCCTGGCCCCCCTGGCCCCCCCCCCTGCCAGGCCGCCACTGCTCCTTTCTTGTCCAAGATTGGAACTATTACCAACACCTAGAAAGGCGAAATGCTTTCAAAAATGAAAAAAGCCAACTATGAGCAAGGAAATTATCTGCAGCCTCGTTTTCAAAACTAGATTTACTTGCAAAATGGCGGGGATATGGAAGGTTTCTCGTTCAATGGGTAGAAGTCTTTTGCGAATTCCTGTTCCAAAGCAACCTCAAAAAGCTCCTTTGATTCGAAATGTATCAAGTACTGGTGTAGATGATGTTTTATTTGGTCTGACTGATGATCAAATTCAGGTATTTATCATTTTCCTGGTAGACAATCAAAGACTCTGCATGTAGTTGATAATCTTGTTTAGTCAGGGTGGTGTGTTAACTCAAATGTTTTGAGGTACAAAATAAGGCTGTAGTGCGGAGGAAGACTTCTTAAGGCTTTAGGCATGAAATTGCACATGGCCTATCACAGGCCTATTATCTATCATTATCTCAAAATGTTGTTTTCCATTGCTAGAGTAGTCCAAATTTGTGACACCATGAGGACGCTGGCTGACGTTACAGGTTTTGAAACTTTACAAGCAATCACCGTTCCTAATTGATTGTGAGACTCCATATATTTCTGGCAAATGCGCTTTTGATAACAATATTCATTTTTAAAGATTTGACTTACCATTTTAGCTTAGGGAAACGATCCATAACTTTGCACAAAAGGAACTGGCTCCATATGCAGATCAGATTGATAAAGATAATGGATGGTCAAAAATGAAAGTGAGTAGGATTCTTATTATTCAATAGTTCATGCAAGTAATATTGTATATTTGGTTTGATATACATGTTTTGATGACCATCAGTGTGACTATTTAAATGTTTATGTGCTACACAACAGCAGTAACAGATGCAGAAAGGAATTTTTACTGGCAGTCACACTAGCATTCCTCCCATTATGCTGTCTTCCATCCATACCAGCAAATGAATTATGTTTATACCTATTCATAGATTGTCATTTAGAAAGTATGGAATTACATATTTTACTGCTTCTTGTGTTATTTCAAAGTTAAATGATATGAAAAGACTTAGTTTGCTTACCTCTTTTTGTTTGACAGGAATTTATGAAAAAGCTAGGGGATTTAGGGATCCATGGAGTCACTGTTCCAGGTTTGTCTTCAGAATGCTAATTTAAAGGAATGCTCTCTATGTCTGCCTTGTTTTGGCTGCTCAAGGTGTCATGATAACCAGTTTGGAGATATTTGGCTCAATGAGCCTATGTCTCATTCATTCCACAATATTCCCCCCCCCCCCCACCCACCCATTTAGTAAAGTTGTATCTGTAGTTAATGATAAAAGCTTTGGACACTTCCTTTTCCCATTATCCTCAGCATCCCTATATGTTGCTGGCAAAACAACCAAAAACCTACCTGTTTATGTCTTTACGCATCTGTAGCTATCATTGCTATGTTCCCCTGTGCCTCCCTACCCCCATGCAGTTATCAAGATTGATACCTAGATCAACATGAGCAAAGCTGTCCATCTTTGCCAGCTGCAATGTTTTGCTTTCATTATTCTGACCATTGTTTTATCTTATGTTATCATGCTCTCCATGTCATTCTGGGTCTTCCTACTTTTATTCAAAGCATCACAGGTGCTTGGTTCCCTTGCTAAGATATGTAATCTGCAAAGTTCTTAATTGATAAACTACTGTTAAAGTCTTTTAAAAGGCGCAATTCAAACCCATTATCTCTTTTTGCCTCATATTCCTGTTTTAGAGTCATATGGAGGCTTGGGTCTTGGATACTTTGAACACTGTATAATTCTTGAAGAGTTGGGTAGGGTATCTGCTGCAATTTCAATGAGTTATGGTGCTCATTCCAATCTTTGTATCAATCAACTTGTGAAACATGGCACCGAAGAACAAAAGGAAGAATATCTACCCAAAGTGAGTCTACACTGCTTTTGATAACAAATTCCTGTTTTGTCCAGCTTCCATGAACTTCCTGCTGGAGTGATTATATTTTGCTGTGTTTAGATATGTTACAATGCTTTGTATGAATAAGTAAATCCTAGTATATTATAAGCTTGGTGGTTTTGCTAATTTTTATGAACTTTCTTATTTCCTTGCATGTGTATTTTAACTTTCCATCCACTGTGCTTGTTAGCTTCTTTCTGGAGAGCACATGGGTGCACTTGCGATGAGTGAACACAGTTCAGGCTCTGATGTTGTTGCAATGAAACTTAGAGCTGATAAGCAAGGTTAGCATGTGCTCTTGCCAATCATTTCTGTCAACTTGGCTTTATTAGTTTAGAAACATTGGAAATGTTTTCATTTTATCAGTATCATTTTGGTTTATCAGCATAGTGGATCTTAAAAAAACCTCTCCTCATAATCAGGACACGTGTATAGTTTTATGGACACATGTAGCAGAACTTTTGTATCATCATCTAATGACTTCTGTACCATGCTCTGTTAAGTAAGTGCATATTTCCACAGCCTCCTATAACTATGACACAAACTGGGCTGAGAGCCTTAACTGGTTAGCTGGCTCTAATTAAAGCGAAAACTTGAATTTAAGTTAATTTGCAAGTAAGCCAAAAAAGATCATAAATCAAAAAAATCTTTAAGCCATTTTTACAGAACTATAATCTATTTATAAGCACCCAGAATGTCCCTTTCGTGGGCAATAGCCCTTAAAACTTGCCTAAAAGCATTAGTTGAATTAGCCTCGAAGAGATCGGAGCTTCAATTCGATGACAAAAGCTTTGTTGCAAAACCAAAAATGACGTCATTATATGTCTTCATATTCCAAGGTGACTACTATGTTTTGAATGGAAGCAAATTCTGGATCACCAACGGACCTGACGCAGACGTCCTTGTTGTTTACGCCAAGACGGACATGGAAGCCAAGCAGCATGGCATTAGCACCTTCCTCATCGAAAAGGTGAGGATTTTAAGTATCAAACTACTCGGTTATATCCGTTAAATCATTAGTATATACCACGGTACATTAACATTTGCAAAGTTTAGCAGACTAAAATTTGTTTATCTGTTGATAGAAAGACTAACGAAGATTAAGATAGGGATTGTGATCTAAAAGTTTGTCATTAGCATTCGCTATTTCTCTGACAATGTTCCACAAGGCGTTTCATATGTTCATTTCATCAGAGTAAGGAAAGTGCCTTTTCCTCTCTTGTACTTATGTTTGGTGACATCAGCTTTCGATTGGTGACTATAATGATGGATAAGACTTAAGAGTAATCTATCGAAGCCACAACCCGTTCATCATTGCTCTTTTGTATTTGTAACATAAGTTTTATTTTGAAGTATAAGTGTGACTGCTACATAGCCAATGCATTCCAACTGGTGTCATGCCTTTCAGGGGATGCCAGGGTTTACTGCTGGCAAAAAGCTCGACAAACTCGGAATGCGTGGATCAAATACCTCAGAATTGATTTTTGAGGACTGCAAGGTGCCAGGTTAGCGACTATGATGCATTGCCGGCTCATAATCGAAGCACCTTGATTGCGGTTCGTTTTTACCGATTCGTCCATTCTGGTGCCATACGAGGAGGCTAGGCAGATGTGTAAAAGAAGCTCATTGCAATTTTCAGAATGTCTTGTGTTTCCGCCAGTCTTATGAAGTTGGTGCTAATGAAAGTATCGAGTCATGTCAGTGAAAGAAATATGGTAACGGAGATCGTATATCAAAAGAAGAAAAAATAATGGCGGAAAGCAAAAAATCGTAGTAGTCTCTCTATTCAAACAGGCAGGAAATGTGTATGACGAGACTCTCTTCTCATGTTGTGTACTATAAGATTTATTTCCCCGTTTATATTTCAGACAGTATTCCTTGAAGGTACGGAAATGAGAGAGGAATAGGTGAATGCTTGTTTTCAGCTTCCTTTCGCACTTGCTCTTTGTTAAATTTTTTACACCTTTCCTGCATCATGTTTCAGCTAAGAACCTGCTTGGTGGCTTGAACAAAGGAGTGTATGTCTTAATGAGTGGTCTTGACATTGAGAGGCTTATCCTTTCTGTAGGTCCAATTGGGTGAGTCTGTCTTTTCCGTTTTGAAACCTGAACTCTTCTTACTGATTTATTATCATGCGCACGATGTTGTTATTTTTATTATTCATGCTGACTATATATTGACATTTTTCATGCATCACAAATAATTTCTATCTGTAGTCCAAGACCGTTCTCCCCCAAGACCCTTTTGACCTTTGTTGTCTATGACTTTTGACCTTTCAATATGACTTTTAACCTCTTAACCTTTAACCTTTATCTAAACCAAGGGTCATGCAAGCTGCCATTGATATTGCGTTTCCATATTGCCATATGAGAAAGGCATTCGGCAAACCCATTGGTCACTTTCAGGTATGTACTTCATGCCTGCTTTTCTATTTTCCACATACTTCACGTCTTCATCAAAACAATATCTTTGTGCTTAGCTCCTGCTCTTTGCTTGCTATGCGGATGTGCGATTTTTATCCGCTGGATTATTGATGGTCAATGCGATAACTTTTTTAAGATTCGTATTATTTAAATTATGTGTAAGCATCATTCAAAATGGTTAGATTTTCCCGGTCGATAGCGACCTTGCGATTGAATTCATAGATGAGTTATTCACATTAAAAGGAAGGAAACTGTCTACGTGAATCAGAAATACACAGAGTACTATCTCAATAATCCATGAATGGAAAGCTATTAGTTTGTTGTTTTTCTTCTAGCTGATGCAAGGCAAGATGGCCGACATGTATGTGAAGCTGAGTGCTACTCGAGCCTACGTATACTCAGTTGCTAGAGCATGTGACAAAGGCCACCTCAACAGCAAGGTTAAACATTGCTTGTTTATCCAGACGCTTGTCAACTCCTCGTTATTATCCTGTATACGGAGAATGAGAAGCATTTTTGTTCAAATTACTTTATTTTTATGCATGTTGAGAAGATTTTCCTTGTGCAATGCATCACTGTATCATTAGCTTGGTAGAGTAAATAAGGCTGTGTTAAATTGAGGGGGTGTCTGGCGCCTTTTTGCAACCCCAATTTTGTATAATGCACAATTGTTTTTATCAGGTTGTTGTGTGATCTTAGTATTTATCCACATTGCCATATAATTTGTTTCCTCCCCTTTAAATTCAGTTTCAAAGTTTCAGAGTTTCAAAAAGTGCAAAAAGGCGTGGCAAAATGATCCTTTAGTATTATTGTACTTCAATGTTTGATTACTGACTTGCTAAAAGCTAAGACTTCTCCTAGTTTAGCTTGGCAATTGACTTTGTGTACCAGAATACCCATGGTGCTTATACGTATGTAGTCCTCTAGGACATTACGATTTCCTTAAAGTGGATTGAATTGATTTTCAGGATTGTGCTGGTGTGGCGTTGTTTGCCGCAGAAAACGCCACTCAAGTTGCATTGGATGCAATCCAGTGTCTCGGTATGCTTCCTTTAATCCGTTTTACGATTCGAATCCGAGTTTCGAGAGTTTAGGGGATTTTGTTTAGTAGAAATACTCAATAATCGAGATCATGGATTACAGATGACAGTAGTGGAATTGAAATTAGACTATAGATATATTACTATTTGAGTTTTTCTAATGCCTTTTTAACAACGGCATGTGTACTTACTGCAATTTTTCTGCTGGTTTCAGGTGGAAATGGGTACATCAATGACTATTCAACAGGGAGATTACTCAGAGATGCTAAACTCTTTGAAATTGGTGGAGGGACAAGCGAAATTCGCAGACTGTTAATTGGAAGAGAGATCAACGAACAGTTTAAATAACAATTTTTGCTTAGCAGTTTATTTCAATCTCCGTTTTGTGAATAATTGCTCACACATTGAGGCCGCTGCCTTGAAATAATGGCTTTACGCATGCATACATCGAATAAAGTAATTACATACGACATTGTTTATAGAGGAGTGTAGATCTTTACTGCTGAATACATTCTTTTAAGAGGAGTACTTGTGAAATGGTAGAGTCAACAGTTTTTTGGCTTTAAACAGTGGGTAGAAATTATAGGTTGCTTTTATACCTAGAGAATGTAGCAATATTTCTTACTCCTGGCCCATCACCATAATCAATATTTTTTGTCGCTATTTGAGTGCAAATAAGTGAGAACGTGGATATTTTGCCAATGCCTTTTTTGCTATATTATGGAAGATGCTGGCTACTTTCAAAAGAAGCTTGTCATTTATCCACGTTAATCAACCGTGTAAATTACGTAACAAGCAACAATGTATATATTTTCATTTTCAATTCGTCGTATGTATTATCTGCAATGTTTTTTTAATTAGAAAAAGTTTTGAGAATTAAAAATGGTACCTCTAAAATGCAAGCAAACGATTTTAACCTTTGTTGGTATTTTCAAACTACCATAGTTTGGCTTCTTCCGAATAACTGGCGATTATTAGATGTCAAGAAAGGGGTGTAGTGCCCCCACGGTTATTAGAGACAAGAAAGGGGTGAAGTGTCCCCCAGTTGGCATCGAGTTGTCAAACTTTGCTTGTGCAATATGTTTCGGGGCCTTCATTGTAGGAAATGAAGTTGGGGATTACTGCAATAGTCGGCAAATTTGCCTTCATCACATACCCCCAACCCCCCTGAATTATTCGCAACGCTGCTACTTTAAGGTGTTTCCTTCCCTTTCCTCGGGTGTTTCACCTTGAGATCTCATGCTCAGACAGTTTCCTTCCTTCTTCCTTGGATTATCAGGGTATATATTATACGCGAGATGTCAAATTAGCGCTAGAGTAGCTTCCAAGTAGGTCTTTGCTGCTAAGATGAGAGAATTCAACTTTTTGAAGGAGGTAGTAACGTCCATGAATAATTCTTTGAAATTTCTTTCCAAAAACATTCGTTTAATATTTCTAGTGGTTTTTGTTGGCGATTTTAAGCATTCCATAACGTCTGCGCAGGAGTTGATCTCCCTTTCAAGTTTCATAACAAACTTGCGTGGTGAAGTAAACATGGCGTTCCTCTCGAGAGCCACTCAACAACTCCGGCGTACAGTTTTCCAAGCTGTTGCAAGGAAATCTGAATTGGCTCCAGCTGCAGCACCGAGTTTATCTGCAACCGGAGTGGACGATGTTCTTTTTGGGCTTAGTGAAGATCAAATTCAGGTTTCCTGCACTTTGTTTTTGTATTGAGCAAGCGACTTCGACATATTTAAAAATGGACCCTTCGAAGAATAAGAAGTATTATGGTTTCTGCCAGGTCACTGCTACGCGTTTGAAAAATTATGAATTTGATTTCCTTTCTATGTAAGGAAAAGTTAGGCCTTCTATAGGAGAAGTTGCGTTTCTGTCTTTGTTGCACTGTGCAAGTTGGTGAAGCTAATCTTGGCATCTGTCCAAACAAAATCTTCCAGACCGTTACCCTGTGCACACCAAAACTCTTGGATGCAACCACATGATAAAATTTTAGAAATTTGAAATTTAAGAATGATAATACATGTTTACAACTATGTATTTACTGAAAAAGTTGTAGAGAAAACCAAGAAAACATTCTGCTCTGAGACTAGCATGAACACGACAGGTGGTTGGAGAAATTGCAAAAGTTTTGAATTTAAATATGGTTTTCATCAACTGATGTCTAAATCTTCAATCTTTGCACAGCTAAGGGAAACAATCTACAATTTTGCCCAGAAAGAGCTTGCTCCATATGCAGATCAAATTGACAAAGAAAATGGATGGCCAAAGTTGCGAGTAGGTGCTTTTTAAAATTATGCCTTCATTTCTTTATTACTGGACAATGATGCTTTGAGGACTGTCTATAAAGCAATTAGTGTTTATACAAACAAGATCTTCCTCCTTTTCATAGTGTCTCAAACTAAAAGAACTCTTGCTTTGTTTTGAAGGAGTTCTGGAAGAAGCTTGGAGACTTAGGAGTACATGGAGTCACTGTTCCAGGTAAGGCCTGTGTCCATTATTTTGTAGACGTTGGGAAATTTGTAGAAGCAGCTACTTGGTTTTGGAATAAAGTCATCATGCCAAACTAGCTTATATAATTTTCCAAAACTAAAGAATCTCAAATCTTGCTCTTACTTTTAGTGAAAGGCTCTTTTCTGTAAATATCAAGTGAAAGTTTGTTTTTGTGCATGTTGAAAATCAGTTCAAATGTCTATCATCCATCAGGCATCCAAGTCCTGTTTGATTTTCGTTTTACGTCCTGATAAGCATAAAAATTTCAGCTTTGCTATTAGTGATTTAAAATTTTTTCTCACTTTTCATGAGATTCACAGTTTCATAATTCCTGAATTTTAACAATTACAGAGTTTGCTAAACTGCCAAGGTCCATCCTATCAAGCTGGGGTAAAAAGTAAGTGTATGTTTGATTATGTAGACTTTTCTAATATGAAGAACAAAACTTTATTACAGAGTCTGATGGAGGTCTGGGCCTGGGTTACTTTGAACATGTCATCATTGGGGAAGAGATTAGCAGAGCATCTGGTGCTATTGCCCTAAGCTATGGTGCCCATTCAAATCTGTGTGTGAATCAGATTGCAAGACACGGCTCAGAAGAACAAAAAGCAAAATACTTACCCAAGGTTAGTATTTATGTTTTCATCTTCAGGCACCGCAGAGCGTTGAGAAAATTAGGGGGTCTAAAAAAGGGGGGCTAAAACCATTGAAAAAGAGGCTTTATTGGTAGTTTATTATTACTTAATATTTGGCATTTTTTGCAAAAATGGGGGGGGGGGGGCTAAAGCTCTGTGGTGCCTGATCTTAGTATATTCATCACTTTTGTATTTCTTTTTGTCAATTAAGTCTGTATTTACATGAGAACTTTAGAGCCATACTGTGCAGATCAGTTTATTTTTGTCCATTCCAAGCACATGGCAAATCGCCTCCAGTTGTTTTCCTCTTGCCTCATTTCTAAGTGTACCTGACAAGCGTTCTGGGTGTTCACAGAAAAACTTTCCAGTATGGTTCTATATGGTACCTACTTTCTAGGTGGACCCATCTGGAACTGTCCCATGCAAATGCAGCCTAAGATAGATACTGCCGTTACTGTGCTTGCATTTACCTGTGTGCATTTTACTTATATTAATCCTTTATGTACCAAGCTTCATAACACCAGAGAATAAGCAGAAACATAATTTTATAAATTTTAAGTATATACTTTTTATCTGACACAACTTAGAGTATGCAAACCCGGGTAAGATTTCCAAAGGCTGACATGGTAAATAGCCTGTTACAGATGGAAAGCCCTAAAGAGGTGCTAAGACATCTGCATCAGCATCTACGCATATCTCCTTTTAGAAAGGTCCTTTAAAAAGTGAAAAGACTAAGAATAGGGTTTTGAATTGGTATATACTATTGGTATATATAGCTTGACATTTGCATACCCTGATGAGTTCTGCACAAAAGTATAGTTTGAAATTGTTTTTCAAATGCCCTACCCTGTATTGCTACTAAATATCTGCCTACTGTTGTGTAGAAAGCGTGCATGCATCAAAGGTATGAGTTTGCATTGGATATCTTAAAATTAGTTTTAAGGGAAACTTTCAACAAGTCCTTGTTATGGAGACCTTTTAAAGTTTAAATGAATTGTAAGTTTAATCTGGGTTGGAAGGCTTAAAAGGTTGGTTTTAAGAATATTAAGGAAATAAAGTTTTATGAAGATACGTTTGCTGTAGTAAGCAGCAGGAAGCTTTTCAATTGAAATATGTTTTTCTAGCTTCTTTCTGGAGAACACATGGGTGCTTTGGCTATGAGTGAACACAACTCAGGATCTGATGTTGTCTCAATGAAACTACGAGCTGAGAAGCAGGGTGTGTTTGAATTTTACATTTATATATAGATTCATACTAACGATACAAACTAGTGAAATTATGAGGAGGTATTCAGAATCTAGCCTTGACTGCTTGATGACTTGATACCTGTCGTCCTAGTCTAATTGCTGGGAATTTTATTGAAGAAACCTTAATATCAATTTTCAGGACTATTGTGTGTATAGTTATTAGCACTCAAACACTACTGTGCGGGCTTTAGCCCTTCTGATCTAATGTAATAGCCCTTGAAAACTCCCTAAAACGTTATCCAAACTAACCGTGAAAAGAGAGGGGCCTAAATTCGATGACAAAAGCCTCGTTGCAAAACAAAGAATGATGTCATAATTTGTCTGTCATAATCCAAGGTGACTACTATGTTTTGAATGGAAGCAAATTCTGGATCACCAATGGACCTGACGCAGACGTCCTTGTTGTTTACGCCAAGACGGACATGGAAGCCAAGCAGCATGGCATTAGCACCTTCCTCATCGAAAAGGTAATGGGTTTTCGCTTGCATAGTCACTCCTTTACTTTGCTAAAGATGTTGCTGCCTTGGTAGATAAATCGAAATGTGCTTCCATAGATTGAGTTGTCAGTAAATCGCTGCTAATATCAGAGAAGATTTGTGTGTCGATGTTGGAGTATCAGAGGAGATCGGAAAATTTGTTTGCTGTTATTTTTTTCTTAGAACATCTCGCCAATGTGCAAGTTTTACCATTGATCGATAGAGAAGCATTAGCAAATCTGTTTGGCCTAATGATCACATTCACAAAGCGTAGTCTTTTAAATGGAAGGGATAGTAGGGATGATGCTATTGGGAAAAGAAGGAAATTTGTTGTAGAAAAATAAATGGAAATTGTTGGCAAAAGGAAGACGTTTTATGAAGCCATTGGGGGAGAGCACCAAGACCAGAACCTACAAATGGCTAAATAGATTTGTTTTGTAGTATTTTTAGATTGATTGGGGGTAAAGCATTGCCTTTGTATCCTTGCAATGCTTTTTCCTGTTTTAGGGTATGCCTGGGTTCTCCACAAATACCAAATTAGACAAGCTTGGAATGCGAGGGTCAAACACTTGTGAATTGATTTTTGAAGACTGTAAAGTGCCAGGTAATACCTGAATGTGAAGAGTTATCTCTTATGGACTTATGCTCCAAGAAGGTGTATGCTTAAATTTTCTTGACTTGTTTGATTTGAAAGCATCTTAGATGTTTATAGAAATAGACGGAAATTTGATAATCATTTAATTTTGACAGTAGTTTGCTCGTATGAAAAAGTTTACTGTCGTCTATTAACAAAATGCAATGCAATTTCTCATTATTTGCTGCTTCTGATTGTTCTCTATCTTAAAAGCCAACGCTAGATGAACATTAGTGGATATTATTTCTAAGCGATGATATATGCAAATTGTAGCTCTTCTGAGTGAAAACTGACCTATGTTTCCTGACGTCTTAGCTTTGTTAAATGCTTTCTTATAGCGAAGAATCTCATGGGAGAACTAAACAAAGGCGTCTACATTCTGATGAGTGGTTTGGATCTCGAGAGGCTTGTTCTTTCGTCGGGACCGTTGGGGTAACGCCTTTAAGATATTTCCCCCATTTCGGACACCCTTTCTTGAAGTTGTAATTGGCTTAGAAATAGCCTGCCCGATACTTTCAGATCTTTTCTCGCCAGAAATCACACATGATTCTCTTTTTTTGATTTTTTTATAATGAAAGACTTTGATGTCAATCTGTTTTATGAATTTGTTAGGGTCTATTGATGCTTTACCCACCATGGTTTTATTTTGCAGTCTTTAGATTTGCATTGCAACGAACTCATTCTGATTTCATTGCAACTTCTTGGAGAAGATTAGTATAACTGTATTGCCAAGCGTTTAGTCTCTTTGAAGAAGAACTTCATTGTGTGGTTTTGCCAAGAAAATTATTGTTAGAGCTCAAGCAAGAATATTCTTCCCTTTTATGAACCTGTCTTTTCTTCTACAGAATTATGCAAGCTGCTCTTGACATTGCATATCCCTATTGCCACATGAGGAAGGCTTTTAACAAGCCAATAGGCCACTTTCAGGTTTGCCTCGTTTCTCTTTAATCATCCACTGTTGACAATTTACGGTGTACAATTCCCAACAGAGGCTTTCTCAAAATGGCTGCCAAGCTGTGACTTTGAGTCTCTGTAACATATATGTGAAACAATTTATATTTTAAAAGATTTTATGATCTAACAATTTCCAGTAAAACTAGCTCATGTCACAAACTGCCCTCTACTATTGCAATGTTTATATATGATATTTAAATCAAGATCGTTAATATATGAAGCTACTTATTTTGATTAGATTCATACTAAATCATATTAAAAGACGCTGTTTCAAATTTGGTTGTAGCATTTAATTTCGAATATGTTTTTCGCCAGTTTTTTGGTTTGACGATGAAAATTTACACTCGTTATTTGTTGTAAAGATGAAAGAGGAAAGAAAAAGATTGAATCCAAATTGCCCTTAGTATAAATCTTGCTAGTCTCGACTTAGCTTCGACAAACTCTAATGATGCAGACTTCCCTTCTCTAACTAATCCTAACCCTAATCCCCTGATCGATTGCCGCCGTCTTTCGTAGCTCATGCAAGGAAAGATGGCCGACATGTACGTGCGACTGAGTGCCTGTCGATCATATGTCTACTCCGTTGCTCGGGCATGCGACAAAAACCATTTCAACAACAAGGTAAACGTATTTCTGTTTTTCATTATGATATTCATGATGTAAGCCCCGAAATTTTGGGATTATAGCGAATTTTGGATTTTAGCGAATAATCTCATGGGAGAACCAAACAAAGGCGTCTACATTTTGATGTGTGGTTTGGATCTCGAGAGACTTTCTTTAGCACCGTTATATCTTTCTATCCAGGATTAACTTGTTGGACATGTCTCTAGACATTTTGCTCCCCGTTCATATGACAGTCGCCTTCCGTTTTTTAATCCCTTTGAACCACACGATGAAAAACATGATTTCGCTTAGCGTCTGAGCTGGGTCACGTGTATAAATGAGTCACGTGGTCTTGTATGATTCGCTTTCTAGGATTGTGCCGGAGTTATCCTGTATGCAGCGGAAAATGCGACCCAAGTAGCGCTGGATGCAATCCAATGCCTTGGTTGGTACCTAATTGACTATTAAACCAAATGCCATGCTACGCTTCTTTAGAGGCGTCTGGTGTGGGAAACGCCAACATGCATTCAGTATCGCCTGAGGCTGAGTCTAAGTCAAACTCTGGCTAGAGCTTCTTCGGTGCAACCGTTCACACCAGAAGGTCTCGAGCCAACGCCCCTTTAATCTGCTTTTTCAAGCCAGGTCTAAACATCTTATTGGGTATGCAATTTTGTGAAAGGGAAATTTCCCACTATTAGCAACAGCAACAACAAATCTATTGTTTTGTGTTGGAAATCTCGTTTTATAAAATCAAATTTGTGAGAATTTAGATAACTTGGCTTTCTCAACTTGGCCAGATGTCTAGGCTGCCCATATTCCGACCTGGCCCAAAACACAACATAAATTTGGTTCTTAAAGTCTAGAATACACTAATTATTGATTTGCCAGCCAACTGAATGCGACAATTAGATGCCTTATCATAAAGGCCTTCTGCTTCATTGTAACGCAATTTGACGAGGATACTACTCTCTGTATTTAATAGCAATTACAATTAGTGTTTTATTCTTTGCTTGCAGGTGGAAATGGGTACATAAATGAGTATGCCACTGGACGGCTCCTCCGGGATGCCAAATTGTACGAAATCGGTGCAGGGACAAGCGAAGTTCGCCGGCTCATTATTGGCCGAGAACTGAACAAGCAGTTTTCAGAATAAAAATTCGTCCCGTGTCTTCCAGGTACCCATGCTACTTAGAATTTGCTGAGGTTTGTATGCCCATTTTTGGTCAGTAGAGCGTTCATGCAAGCGAGGTTTGTTGTTATCGAAACAAGAGAACGAGGCTCCTCCCACGCAGACGAGGCTTGTTACGCCTGCAACAGGATTGCGCGCAACAGGGAAGCCAGCTTTGTTTCCTTTGTTTTGGCGTTCGACCTTGTTTACTGACCTACACTGTCTTTTAACCAAATTATTTCTTAGAGTAGAAAGTTTTGTCATTTAATGCTCATAATTTTTAATTCATCCATCCTCTCCGCGCCTTTTATAAGACAGTATCTTTGAAAAGTATTTTGTTAAAGATTTAACTTTTTGCAAATGGTTCGTGCCTTTGAAAAACAGTTTTCAAGTAACAATGACGTTTTCGTATGTTCGCTGTTTGGTGTAAAGTGTATCTTTTGTTTCGTAATTGGGGTGAGTGGGGTTCTAAAAATTCTAACCAAATTTTTAAGGAGTTTTACTACCTCAGCCATAGAATAGTCCTGGGTGCCCGGAAGACAAAATAAGTGTGTTTGTGTGACGTAATATTCATTGCTCTCTGTAGAACTTTTCGGTATTTCAATGGTATTGTATGGGATATGCATTCACTTTGCTTGTAATGTTCAAGAGGTATATCCGGATTAAAATTGTATTTATATATTTTCAAAATTTACTTGCTCCCGTATTTTTTGTAATTTGTCTGGGGATGGCTGGTGCCAGTTTGACGAGCGCATTTCTTAATTGATGGGTATATCCAAATCCTTGTTGTCTCTGTTATGGCTGCGCGAATCACAGCCTCGAATACCCGAAAGCAGGGGGCAGTTCATTAAGAGACTCATTAATGCAGTGTAGGCATAGGTGAAACCAAGAAAAGAACGATGTTTTTACGCGTCCTTGTACTAGAAGATGCCCCTATTTCAAAATATCCGTAGTCTTTGCCAAAGCCAAAGTCTTAACATAATCGTTTTGCTGCTGCCAAAATTGTTGCCGTGCATAATTTGTAGCAGCTTTTAGAACTGGCATGGTTGTCAGAAAATTGCATTGTCAGCCTTCGTGTCTTGGTCGAAGGCCCCAACTTGTCACTACCCCCTCGGAAATGCGTGCAATTCATTCATGTATGTATTAGACTGATAAAAGGAACCACCTTGCAATCAGAATGTACATAGGGGTGTACAAAGGGGTGGGGAGAGGTCGGCAGGAGCGGTCAATCAGAATTTTCAATATATGTTTTTCGATAAGGAATTACTAAGTAAAGACTGGGTTCCAAGCAAGTGTTTCCCGGCCCTGCTATAATTATCCAGCGTATGGCCTTGCTATTTAGTTCCCCATTCTTTATCTGAGAATTCTAAAAAGGATCAAGAAATGCAACTGTGCCTGCTATTATAAATGCAGCAATATTTTCTCCAATCTTTGCCCTTCTAATTTTGCCTCCTCAATAGAACTCGATTAGAGGGCAATGTGCTCTTTTTCCCACCTCGAAATTATTCCCAGCAAAGCAGCGCTGTGATCTGTTCTCGTGTCTTTCGGTCGATTTGCTGGCATAAGAGAACACCAAAATACCCACTCCTTCCGTCGCAGGTGTTTCGACCCTGTTATTGACACAATAATAATCTGAAATTCACAGTGTCTCTGTTTCCATTATTACTAGATCGACGACGAGAAAATAAATTGAACACAAAGCCTATCTTTAATTCATGAACAGACTCGAAGCATTTTTCCTTTCCTCATCTGTAGGGATACTTTTTACTAGTACTTGTTTTTCCATCTTTTGGCTCAGTTAATGCAAACAGCAAATTGTCAGATATTTAGAGAACCCATTAATAATTCAAAGCGTTGGCAAATACGGACGTGTATGAACCACATTTTTGCCAAATTCCCACATAACAGCATTTCTCCTCTATTAAACTTTCCAGATTTTCTTTTGGACAAACTGGAAATTTTTGCAACCCAAACATTTCGACGTTTCTATTTAGCAAACCTAAGCATGGTTTTCTGGTAAATGTTTCTCTCGCTGTATTTCAAGCAGCCTGCAACTCTACCTGTAACTTCGTTCAATTTCCAATTTAACTTACCACGACATCAATTAAAACAAAAGGTTAGCAAAGAAAATAGAAAATCCATATTTCAATCTTCATTAACAAACACAATATTTTCGATGATTTCTATGTTCACAACCGTTAAAGGATCTGCATAGGCCTTCTATTCTTTGACAAGACCAGCAGTGCTAGACTGATGACGTACAATGTCGTGAAGAAGTAGCCGACAAAATCGAAGCCGAATGCATCCAGGATCCAGTGGAAGATAGCTGTTATGATGACTGTGTAAAACGAGCCTGACACGATGCACAATGTCGGGCCGACGCAGACGGATCTCCGGGGCGACATATCCATCGTGTACTGCAAGCCAGCCACGAGCCACGCAAAGCCCGCGATTCCCCACAAGCTCACCGACAGGGAACTGAGAGGTACCGATTTGACAAATGTTGCTGCGAAGGTGAATGATGCCATGAGGAGGGCGGCGGTTGCTATGAGACAAGCTGAAACGATCTTTCCTTTGCCTCGTAGTTGAATGATGCACGTGCCACAGAGAATACCGATAGCCGCTGTCAAATGAGTAGTAGCCATGATCCAGTGGCATGACTTCAAGGTCCCCGGTAGCTGCTTGGTCAGGATGTCCTTGAGGAGGAGCAACGTCGAATTGGCAATAGCAAAGTACGCGGCGTAAGAATTCTGCAGCAAAAGCGAGTTGCTATTCCAGTGGAATTCTTTAATGCCGCTGAGAAGTCTTCTGAAGGCAGTGCCGGGGCGTGCCAGCTTGTTGCTGCTAGTGACATTCCATGCCTGGGGCCTGTTGATATAAAGGCCAAAGATAACTATAACAACACCGGCTATTCCTATTCGGCTGGCCTGAATCTTCGCGATTACCTCCAACGCTTCGTTCCCCGATACACCCATCCACACATTCCTCACAGCAGCGCCTACGTAGAGGCCGGCGAACAACACCGATGAGACCAAGGAGGGGGTATCACGTGACCAGAGAGCTGCCAAGACTGGGAGGCACTCGATGAAGGCTGCGAAGGCGATGGAGTCCGCCAGCTGGCCTGTAGTAAGCATGGCCAAGCGTTTGACTGGGGTTTTTTGGCTCAGCCCTATGTAGGACGACAGGCTGCCCAAAACTTGCAGAAATGCGACTGTTTGGAGCGTCAGCTTCAAGTCGAACTCCCTTGCAAAAACAGCAAACCCAATTCCAAACACAGCCGGAAAGATAAACATCAACAATGCTAGTGCCTTCATTCCCAGAGCCGATGTGCCAAGTTGCTTGGCCGAGTGTTCGTCTATTGAAGCCAGACTGAACAGATTTAGGCCCATCGCGAACGCCATCAAAAAACCAACAAACAAGAGGGTTTTGCGCTGGGTGATTCCAGGCCCCTGTTGAATAAGCTGCACATCTGGCAGGTCATCCAAAACATCCCGCTCCGATGTTATCTCCCACTCCATTTTGATATCAAGGTCAACAACAGGTAATAGACGCATTTTGGCTGTGTGATTTCGTTGCTCAATCAGCCAGGCTAATGCTTCCAGGTAATACTCTGTTATTGCGTAATTAACAACAATTTGAGCTTCATTTTCATTCATTTGGATCCACGCAACGGACATTTTGTTGGACCCAGTCCACCCAAAGCTGCTTAATGACAAAGCAATTTCCCTAAGGACCCACTTCAATTACCCTCTGCGTCCCGGCCATTACCCCAGCCACTGATGGGTGTACTCAAGGGACCCAGTTTGTCACGACTTTTGAAATTCGCATGCAGCTTGATTTTGGCAATATTGCATGTTCACTTTGTCCATATCTGATGTGATGGACATCTTAATTGGTAGAGCAAGACATTCAATTGCCTTGCAAACGGAGCTTGATTCAGGTGTATATTAATGGAGTTGGTAATAAAAATTCATATTAATAATTCTATTAGATATTATTTTTGAAACATGTCTCTCGTTCATCCATGTCCCATTATAAATACGATTGCCTAAAATTCGAGAATACGGTGCGAATCGAAGAGCCAGCAATAATAGTTGACAGCAATTCAAATTCCTGCATGCATGTGCCCAAAATGTCGATACCCTGTCTTTACATCCCCCAGGGCGAAAATCCACTCGACCACGTGACCGTGCAGTTGCAGAAAATTTTTCAGGTATAAAGTTCTGCTGGAATTATTTTGCAAAAAACGCTTTGCAAGTAAAATGGTTTTTTTTCTGTTCATCAAAAAAAATAACAATGAAATTTTATGTTTCCAAAATGGTTGATCGCATTGCCAAAAAGCCTCCAAAGTTCCCAATCATAGACAGCTGGAAGAAATAAAAAACAATTTTTCTGTCACCAGAAATGATTTTTAAGTGATAGTAATTTTGCTGAAATCTGCTTTAATATAGTTTAATAGGGAGAGACTAGCCGGAATTTTTCGTTGAATAAAACAAAAAAATAATTTTTTTGGGGGATGTCTTTCCTCTTCAATCTTCCTATCTTTACAGGAAATTTATGCCTGATTTTTGTCTTGTTTTTGTCTTTTGTCCTGATTTTTGTCTTGACTTTTGTCATCCCATCCAGCATACCCACGTCGCTTAAAACGGGAATAACTTTATATTCAGGTAAGCATCTTGTTGTTAATACACACAGATATGGTTACCCGCTGCCAATGTCTTTTATTCACCAAAACATGAAATATTCAACTAGTTCAGGGTCTATTCGAATAACGGCCTAAGTCTATGAATCAGGCCACATGCTACTACGAACCCTGTTGTGATTCACTGAATTTGCCATAGCTACGTAAAAACTTCATTGCCAGACTTAATTATAACATGCCGTAAACCTCTGTAGATTTTCAGCGTTTTTAAGGTGAGAAACGATGCTGTCTTGTATGATACTACCAACGTTCTACCTCTGGGTGCTGTTACCTATTGCTGCGGCTACACACAACGGTAAGCGCTGTTTTTCATTTGTACTGTTTTATTTTGTTTATGTTTTCTGAACATTGCAATCTTTGCCGCTTGATTGAAACCCATTAGCAAACCTAATTATATGCAGAGAGCTTATCTATAACTATGTCCTTTAAAATTAGAAACTTGTGTTCCTAGTTTTGTTTTGCCACATCCTTACGATCCATGTGTTCTATTGTTTGAAAAGAAGAACTTCTGTATTACCTTCTGCATCGTGGTGCAATAATATCTACTGCATTTAGAAGCAGCAATGCCGGTGGCTTTCATGAACAGAAATTTCAAATCCCAAGTGACTTTGCACCGTTCTTGCAAAAGCCAATTCTTCTGCATGACCTGATTTTTGGCCAGCCATTGTTGATTGCAACTTTGCTTTACCTGGCCTAAGTCAAAACTAATTTGAAGAAATGCAAGCTTCAAGTTTCTTGAAGAGTTAAGCTCAGTCTTTATAGATGAAAATTACTTTTATCCGCACTGGTATTCCACGCGGACACTATTCTTCACAGGGGAAGCTGTGAAACCGAATGTGAAACTGTATGAAACCCGTACCACCAATTGTTACTTTGTAGTTTTGCTCTTCAGAGATTGTAGCTTGTGTGAAGTCATTCGATGGGATGATTGAAAAGAGTAGCTCCGAAAATGTTGAAAATTGCAGCTTAAAAATTGACACATTATCAAGCTTCTAGCTTGTATTGTATTTTCGTTAATAGACCTGTGAGCTAGAACGAATTAAGTCTTTTGCAAACAGTTTTTGAGCAAGTTGTAGCTAATGCCTGAAGCCCAATATTTGAACACCCTTTTATTCTTTCAAAAATAGCTTCAGTAATTGTGGCAAATACATCATCAGTTCCTGCAATCAACCAGAGTAAGTCACTTTTTCACTGATATTTTACATGTTAGTGACTTCGCATCATTTATACGTTTGAACAGTGCAAAGTTAATTGACATTAGGAGTGATCAAGTGATTCAATCTTGATCGTCATCAGTGATTTCATGATTCTCAGGAGGGCCTAACTTTATGTTCATAAATGTGCCTAGTCGTTAGTGTTACATTTTCAACTTTTTTGCACTGCAATTAAGCCATAATTCGAATATTAGGAAAATGCAATCTTTCAAGAAAACACAGTGTATTCCACGTTATTTAGATATTTATTTACACAGGATATTTAGGAATGATTTGGGGAAGTTGTGAATCATTACACATGCTCCGTAGAAATTGAGCAAGCACTGCATTTTTGGATAACGTAGAGTTAGATCTCATAAACAGTACGAAGTAAAATGTGAACACGTGGCATTGTCCTTTCCTCTCTTCACCGCTCGCCTCTTGCTTTATATGAATCAAGAAGAGTTAGGATATAAAAAGCACGATTTTTAGTTACCATATCAGAGCATTCTTTGAGCCCCACACACTACACCGTTGCCCCCATTGACGACTTCATACCCGCTATTTATTGTCTATAATTTTGCTTCAATCTTTATCTCTTTTGAAAAAAATAAAAAGTTGTCTTTGTTGTTTCTAATTTTGACATAAGTGTCAGCTAAAGTGCCAAGTGTCAGGTAATTAGCAAAAGATTTACCTGATATGGTTCTCTCATTTCCAATCCGTTGCCCAAATTTTATATGTATCATATTTCTCTTGTAGCCGCATCATGGATGATGCCAAACGCCTCCACAGTGGTTAAAACTACTCGCATCCCCACCATGAATCCAAGTAAGCACCCATTAGACGTATTAAGCTGAATGTTAATGTTTAAGGTTAACTGTTAAAATTTACCTGGTGTCTGGTACTTGTCCCTAATGTTCTGAGATGAAGACGTTTTATGTATCCGGGGTTTTTGGACGCTTTGTACAAGACTGTATCAAACCAGCTTCCAGTGTAGATGCAGAACTTTTTTATTCTTTCTAAAGATCGAAATCTACCTGAATGTAAGTCACCGTAAGTGTTTATAATTCGCCAATTCTCCTTCTGTTTAATATTAGTCTCATAGTGCGACATTTTTATGGCCGGTATAAATATTTTCGTGGATAAAAAGACCTATAACTGATGCAGTTTTATACATGAATGGGCACTTTTATTTAATTTAATTTTAGCAGTGCATCACAATAAAGCGAGTAATATGATTGATGTTGGTTAACAAGACTTCTTTCTCCCGCTCCCAAGAGTTGCTACTGAGATTGAAAATGTTTGCCCGAACTTGCAAGAGCATAAACAATTGTATTCTTATTGTGAGAATTTCATTTTATAGCTACTGTGGATGCGTGTTTCGGAAAGAAAATCTGGTACAATTCCATGGTGGATAGAAGATGCACAAGTATCGCATGCGCATACAATGTCTTCTTTAACTTCGAAGAGTTTATGAAGTGTAATGACAAGGTACATTGGTTTGCTTTATCTTTCCTGGGTACCAGTGAAGGGGTGATTGCCTTGTGGGGAATCCCCACAAGCCTCCTTTGCAGGGTGTTCCCATCCCATTTGCCTCTTGTGTTAAAACAGAATAAGTATTTTCCGAGCTATATATCTGTCATTTGGCAACATTTGAAACGCCATAACAAAAACATAAAGAAGTTTGCGATACATACCAAAATGGTGGTAAAAATGCCAATCAATCAAAAATTGAGTATGTAATTTTACAACTTGTTGGCCTTTACTATGAGAAGTTTTGTAGAAATTTCTTGAATTTCTCTCCCCTTGAAATAATGCGTTCTCTCTCAAAATGTTACAGTACACAGCTGTTAATTAGGTACCAGTTCTTCTTGTATAAGGACGGTGTAGATTCTGATAACTGCATTTATTGAAGATTTTCTGAAAAACGCCTTTAGCTCTTACTCGCCCGTATTAATATCTTATCCACTTTGTACGCCATCATGGTGCCTGCCACCTCCTTGAGATAAGGACGAGTTTAATGCTTACTCCTTTTCAAATCCCGTAGAAAGAGGACGACAGAGTGAGTACGATTGCCAAGGAAACACTTGAGTATGCAGAAGCAGTTGCCGGCACGTACTTAGCGTCTACCTCCACGTCTGTGTTGGCAAATGGCTCGGTTGCTTTTCCCAGGAACCTATTCTGTAAGTCTTCAGCCATCAACACTGAGGTTGCTATGAATTCATTTTATCTAGTAAATATTTAAAAAGGAAATTTCGGGCCAGCTGTTTTGCTTTCTATCTCCATACGATGACATACCTCTTGAATATCGCAAAACTTTATTTACAATGCTTGCCAAAGTACTGGAACATTTGCTGCTTTGTTTAGGCTTGCACTATTCCCTTTTCCTTTTTCAAAAAAACAGGGCCATATTTTCATATCAAACGCTTCCCCCCAGGAAGTATTAAAACTGCAGTTTTTGCCAAGTTTGTCTTTGAAGGAGACGGGGGGATTGCCATCTATTGGCACGTGAAATCAGTGAAGCACACAACAATACAACATGTATGCTCATAGCAGGCATTTTATGGTGGGGAAGTATTCTTGGTAGGCGTTGTATGTGGGATAGATAATACGACAACGACAGGCAAGCCTTTTCTTAAGAGGTTCCTTGCACTAGGCAAGAAATTTAATGGCTAGGTTTCCAGTTGCGACAAGAAATATGGAAATTAGTTGATAAAGAAGCTTTGCATGTGTTTCTACTTTTGACATCCTTTCTCTGAAATGTCAGTGCTCTGTATTAAAAACCGTATTATTGTGTGTAATTAGAATAATTTGTATTATGATTTATCTTTCTTGTCATCCTTTCTATACACATCTAACTCTGTAATTATTTAGCTGCAACATTATAGCTTATTTTTCTTTTGTATCGTCAACAAGCCATTCTTAACCAATAAAGTATTACACACCGTACACAGTCAAAGCATAACCAAAAGATTGAATATGCATGATAGATTTTCTTAAGAAAGTATTTTAGCATTCTTCATTTAATTGCCATATTACTACAAAGTTGCAATTCATGCTTACTGTCCTTCTAGTTGTGGAAATTGGTTTTCTGAACAAGCAAAGGACAGATCTACGTCATTTTTCAATTCTTCCTGATTACAGCAAGAGCCCTGCTTCCACTTACAAAGGAGAGAAGGACCTTTTCAAGTTTTCGATGATCACTCTAAACCCAGGTGAGAACTGTTTAGTGAAAAGATGAACTCTTTCTGTCTACATAGAATTGGATTTCGCATAGATTTGAATTTATTTAGTATTTTCAAAACTTTTTTAATTAACACCACTTCATGATAAATAGCTAAGAAAACATTGTTACTAGAATTGGTTAAAATAGGCTTGAATGTTCAAATCTTTTAGATGACGGCAGTATCAACCACTCCAGGTAGAGATCAGAAGTACTCTGAGGATTAAATAACATTGTCATTGTGTGCTAGAGAAATTCCTAGCCAGACACATTCCTCTTACTTCATTATTATGTAATACTCACTGCAATAAACAAAACGAGAGACGTTTTCAAGTCGTAAACGATTTTCTAAGAATGTTACGTTCCAATGCTTTTAATATGCAACATACCCCAAAAATGAAATTATGGGAAATGGATGATCTCCTTTATGTGTACAAAGAATTGTTGTGTAGAATTATATATATAGACGCTCTTCCGTAACTTTTTTGGTATGGAAGGCATGCTCATTTTCCTGTAATTACGGTACCGATTTCTATTGCTTGCGACCACGAAATGACGTTGACACAACCTCATTACGAAGTCAATGATGCAAAAAGGTATTGTATCATTGCCAGAAGGGAAGTTGGCACGGCTTTTCGCAAAAACAATCAATCCTTGGTAAAAGAAGATGCGGATATTGTGGCAATAAAAGCTTTGATTGGCGAAACACAGGTGGTATTGTAGTGTGGAATCTATAAGGGAAATCGTGTTGACTGGAAATTTGTGATTCTACGCACGGGGAAAAGCTTCTAGAAAAGTTAACTAGAACAGCTTCTACTGATAATGCGTATGCGTAGAATAGCATTTGGAACGCCCTGTGTTCAATGGGCGTAGCGGATGCTATGAAACTGCCGATAAAGCATCAACAGAGTAACGGCATTCTTCGTACACAGCGACAGGATACCTATGTTTAAGAATATAATTCTAGAAATTTAAATTGGAACCATTAATCCTTTGAAAGAAATGCCTGTGTTATTAGGAAGCCATCCGGAAGGCAGCTGGTATTACAGGCCTGATTTTGATTCCGATGGTTTGCCGGATCATTAACAAACGACAGGTCCATTTTTATATAGACAAGAGAAGGGCAAAGTCTTTGTGTTTCCTATTTTCGTTTTTTCCCCAATATATCGCTGTACAAGGGTAACACTAGCGTATATTTTAGCAGATGTTTGTCTCATGTTACTTTGTTCAAAGCAATATTACGTTTCCCCTTAGGAGTTACAGCTTATTACATCATTTTGCTGAGGAATCTGATTTCAACTACACAACCAATACAGTTTAGCGATGACATGTGAGGATTTATCTTCATTTTATTAACTAATTTGAGGATTGTGACGATACAGCTTTTTATTTTCAAATACTCACGCAATTAATTCATGCACTTTTTGCTTGTGCATTAATGTTCTCTGTTGATGAAAAATAAATTATATTTTCCTTATCCAAATGTAGCGAAATATATGCACCTTTTGTAGATAAATGTAAGAAAGAGTTTTAACTTTGGAATAGTTTGGATGCGCAATACATGGCTCAATGCCCAAAACCTTAAGAAAGGGCTTGGACTCTGCAGTATGATATGCAGGCCCCAAATTGATCATTTATAGATAAGGAGACATTATCACCTCAAAATGGCGCCGCAAGGTGACTTCAGAATGTCCTCAGCATGACTTATGAACTCAGAAGGACCTTATAACCTCACAAAGTAGTGGCTTCTCCGTGTACCCTTACTTATGTAGATTGGTGTCAGTGGACGTAGAAAAACACATTCGCCTAAATGGTTGATCTAAGGCCAATTGAATGACCAGTTTTTCCAAATGCTCTGAGTAAATAGGCTCACTAAAAGGCTTGAAATAATTCTTCAGGAAATTTTCGGAAATTAGATTATTTTGGAGTGGAGAAACGCTGTTTAATGGAGAAGTATTTTGAGAAATAACAGAGATGTAGGGAGTTATGAAAATCTCGGGGCCCTTTGTGTCTAGAAGTACATATAATCCCTTTTTGCTATTAACACAACGCTAGTCTTGTCGGGCCTGTTTTTGCAACCCCCGCAAAATGTTGCGAAAGACCGAGTCATTTGAATTTGGGAAGGAGAAAATTTAATTAGTAAGATTTGCTTTTATTTCCTCAATATTTTTGGACATAATTTGCATGATCTGCTTTGATACAGAGACCTCGCATTTGAACTATGTGGCTGTTAAAACACTATGCAAATCAGGCTATCGGTTGTGTCTAATTCTATTTGAGACTTTTTTTAGAAGGGCAGGTGGTCTTTAGAATACACATGCGGGCCTTTTGGAATCGTTAGTTCTCATTTGGCCCTAAAAATAGTCACGAGATGCTATTAGAAAAACCTTTTCCTTCTTACAAAGCTGCTGATTAATCTTTTATTTGATCTCAAAGGCTCTGGAAATACTAACTTTTTGATGATCAAGTGAATCTAAAGAGCTGGCCGAAAAAAATTTTGAGACTCTAAATTATAATTATTTTAGATTTTTGAAAAAATCTAAATTATTTTACAGCAAATGTCTAATAAAATTGTATCTGACAGATCTTTAGAGAAGTCCAACATTTACTTTGAATATTTTTATACGGTAATAGGTCCTTCATCATTGTATGAGTTCATGAATATTGTCTCGAACCATTGGTGTTATGATTGACAGTTGGTTTGTAGTTGCCAATACATGTCATAAATCAAAATATTTGCTTCCCTGCTTTATAAGATAATTTGGAAATTGAGAGCAGTGGATCATCTTATTGGCTCTGTTTAGTTTATCCAAACATTTTCGTCCGGCTCGTGGTATACTTCTCAACAGAGCAAATTGTGCAGCCTCTAGTAAATGGTCATTAGATTCTGGTAGAAACTTGACTAAATCGCTTTTAGTTAATTAGGCAAAACGTTTTCTGTTCAGCGTAACTATTTCACCTGCAATGTATACTAACACTCTTCTTGTGAATTACGAAAGCTGTTATTCCCACTGCAATGGTTTGAAGAACTGATTATAAGACGTATTTTCAACATTCTGCCTATTTGTATAGAATAAACTTCTACAAGGCTTCCTTAAAAAGACTTTACACCGTATTTTTGATAATAATACGCTTTATTTTATTGTTTAGTCCTGTAGTTGCCACGGAACTCGAGAAAAAGAAACTGTATAAGTGGCCAAAGAGGACTGGCAAATGGGTTCTGAACTCTCAAATTGCTCATATTGGGTTTAACCCAACTCCATCGTCAATGGATGAACCGATTGAAGTGACGCTGTACCACAAAGAAGTATGTATTTAGTTCGTGCATGGATTATGGAGGGGTTGAATTCTTGTAGCTTCATGGAATCCCACATAGGGAATAGAAGTCGATGCAGACAGGCTAACGCTGTAAACAGGAACCACGCAAAATAACCGGAGCAATAAGTTATTCGTGATGTAATTTTCATTGCAATGGTGTTTTCTTGAACTTTAACCACAAGAATTGATATGTATATCGCAGCAGATCTGGTGCAAAACGAATATTTTTTATACAGGCTGCCACATAGTGCTTGGCAGTTCCAGGTACTGGAAATCTGACTTCATGAATCTGTAAACGATTCAGTGCTATTTAGACACAGTGGACCATTAGAGAGGGGTGCTAGAAATGGGGATGAGATTAAGAGAGGCTTAAGGGTGGGTGTTCCTGTCTTGATAACGTATGAAACAATGTTACGTTAACCTATTTAGATTCTCGCTTGTACTTCAAACTTTTTCGTCGTAGCTGATGAAAAGAAAAAATCACGAATGTGTGGTGTACCCCGGCTCATTGTAAGTAGTTTTTTGTGTGAGGTATCTTTATTAGCAAGTGAGGTATAGTAGATCATTCATCGTGTGCCATCACTAGAGATCACTGTCAGTAAATCATCTCCATCACCTTTCAGTGAGCCAGTTGATCACTTTATCAGTAGTGCTTTAACTTCTTCTTCTCAGTTTATCAGGAGCTGTTAACTGTTTCTTATTTGATTATCACGATCAATGTCGTAATCACCACGATCCGTATCCTGATAATCGCGATCAGTGTCGTAATCATCGCGATCAGTGTCATAGTCATCACGATCAGTGTCGTAATCATCGCGATCAGTGGCGTAATAATCACGATCATTACCACTATTCTTATTATAGTGAGTTGTATGGCAATTCTTTAACGTAGACTTAAATTCCACATTACCTTACCTTGTTAAAACACTATATTACCGACGAATATTGCTTTCAGAAACAACGAACATGTCTCGTGGACAAGGAAAGGCTGCTACCGAATTTACACGGACAGATTCAAAACAATTTGTCGATGTAAAGACACAGGAAATGTTGCTGTTGTGGCTGAGGTGGACGAAGAAAAGGTAACTGAGCGACACCTCCTAGTCTGGTCTCTGACGTCACCTGACAAGCACGGCTGTCTTGGCCTACTTGACCCCCTTTGTCCAAGACATCGATGTGAAGATTATAAGCTCTGACGATGTGTTTGCAGCACTGCAGCTCCTATTCTCTCACCGTGCTTAAGCGCAAGATGTCCACATGGCTTCTAAAATGACGCAAAGAATCAGTTACTGATGTTTGCAAATTTATTTGAATAGTTGGCTTTGATGGTGATATGGATTCGTCATAGCTCCTATTAGCACACTAAAGATCTATTTTGAATCAATAACTGTTTCCAACTGCAACTGATCGAGTTTTTCCCCTTCCATAGAACAATTTGTGTTGATGATATTTTGCCTAATTTGCTCGATATGTTGCACTAGGCGACTTTATGGCTCCCAGGCGCTTATTTCGAACACTGTAAGCAGGAGCTCTAGCCAAACACAGCAACATGACTTTTAGCAGCGACTTTATCAATCCTGATTAAGACATCAGTCTCATTACTGTTTTGCTTTATAACCATTCAGTGATTTATATTAGACTGATTCGTCCACCCACCAAGACTCTAAGTGAAACAAATGCCTATAAGCATTTTAATGTGCTTTTGCTCCATAGCTATTGCAATTGAGCCATTTCTACGCAGAGAATTCTTCCCTCCACAGTTTAGTTGCTATGCAATTATAATATTTATTAACCGTCTTTTTTTGTTATAGGTTTCTGCTGCTAGATTCTCGAGAACGTTTTTCACTCAGGTTGCCATGGCAGTTAGCGCATTCATTCTACTGGGTCTTTTGATGTCAATCATCTTTCCAGTCTACAAAGGGTAAAGTTTTGGTTTATTTTAAGAGCAAAAATTAATGTCCTGAAGAGACCATCTTCTGGTGAAGTAATTTTCTCATTTGGCAATAATATGGTATCCAAAAACTGCAGATAATGTTACGTGACAATATTTAAGTATTATTTATTCATCTGCAATTATATATTTCTAATAGTACTTGAATTGTTCTACTTTTATTTCTTATGTTTTGTTGTCAGCTGTGTGTTATTTTAACCCTCTTTTGAATTTCCACGTTCCATTTTGTTGGACATGCATTTCATGCAGAACTTTTTTCGAAGTTAATACTTTATAATAGGATCTGTTTTTGCTGGGATCTTTGTGGGAAAATTCATCAGAAGACTTTTCAAAGATCAATTGAAATGACGTCATTGCCTGCTTTGCGGAACAAGGGTTAAGAAAGTCACTGTAGGGTCATGTATATTTGAAACCAGCCTGGAAAAGCCGAGATAAACTAGTTTCATGGCAATCAGCTGAAGACGACCTTTTTATGCAATTATCGATAAAGCGGCACATGTTGATTATGATCCCAAAGCACAAATCACAACACCGCACTGCTTTCTCCACTTGACCGAACCTTCCGTATAGCAAGAACTTAAATTCCCTAAAAATTTATTTCAATTTCTCGTTGAAACTTCGAACTACTAATGATCTTCGTTTACTTTTAGATACTTGCATCTAATGAGGGTTCGGATCTACTTTTTTCATGACATCGCTTGCTTTATGGTGTACTTTTCGTTCCTGCTTGGAGTTCTTGTCAGTGATAACCGGGTATGTGTTCAGCTCTTAAAGCAGCCGTGTATGAGAGTATGCCATCGAATGAATTAATCAAGCAATCAGCCAATCAATCAATCAATCAACCAATCAACCAACCAAACAATTAATCAATTAATTATATAAGGTGACAAATTGGATTGGCACAAAGCTTTCATTTGCACTTTTTCGTAGTGTCATACTTTGCACACGTGGCTTTAACAATTGGCGAACAAAAGTTGCAGTGAACACAGCCAACAAAGAAATTGTAGAAAAAATATCCCGGATTAGTGGAAAAAATAAAATAAAATTCAAGTATTTTTGTAAACACGTGTGAACCGCAGCCTTTCGGTATAAAAACAGCGCAAAATGTTCATCAGTGATTCTCATTAAAAAAAGAAATTGATTGATCAATTAATCCATCAGTCAATCAATCGATTGATCAAACCGTCAATCAAACAAATAGTGAATGAATAAACGAATTAGTCAATTGATCACTTATACAACCAGTAATGAGTGAAGCTGATGCGTCTTAATGAAGTTTCATGAGTGAGTGTTATGTTGAAAAGGAGGATTCTAAGATGCCATCTTGCGTACTTCAAAGCATCCAATTCTTAAGCAAGTATATACTATATAGTTAGTGTGGGAAATAAAGTTAATTTGGTATAAAGTTAATGTTGAATTTTTGAACAATTTTCTCTGATTTTTATCTATCAGGTGTATTATCTATAGCTCTGCAGTTTATGCAGTTTTTATTCCTACTTTTAGTGTCGATTTTATTCATTTTATCCTTATTCTTTCCAGACGTATACGGACACAGCATCCGGATGCATTCACTTCTTTCAAACATCAGTGATTTCTTGGATCCTGGTCGAAGGCGTTCACAACTATCACTCCTTCAATCCGGTTTACGACGTGGAAGTTACAAGCCCGACTTTCTTTTACAACACAATTGGATGGGGTACGTCAATATGCACTGTTTGTAGAGACCTATTTAAATGCCCTTTCTAATCCAGAGCGTTTCTGCTCAGTAGTCTCCTGCAAGGTATTTTGTGAGACGAAAAGACCGTGTATTGCCCGGGACAATTGAAAATGATTTGCATAGGACTGATAAGACAGTAAGCGTGTTAGTATTTGGGTTTTGGCCTAGATCATCCATTGCACATGTAGAAGATTCATCGCCGTTTTTTAGCTCACCTTCATAAGAATTCTGATTAGTAGAGCCTCTTCAAAAGGAGTTATTCGACTAAAAGTTCAAAGTTTCTAAAGTCTTTAGCCTTTAGTAATTTCTATTCGCCAAATAAAGTGTCTATTGATTGAAAATGACATAATGCTGCCAAATATAGTGATATACGGCCAATATATTAATGTAACATTATGACAAACATATTCATTCGAATGCAGATGGGAATGTCGAGTACTTTTGATTGCTACTCTGCCTCTTGAGAATAAAGTGAACCAATTATTGTAAACAGTCTCTTTATAGCTATTCAATTTTGCACGTTGGGAATGCGTCGTGTCTGTACTGAGGCATCTCTCCTATGCTACAGGGACCAGCAAAACGTGCCGACTTTTGTCAGCAATAACATTCGAATTCTTGTTACATCCGCGAGTTTCGTTGAAAACAGTAGCGCTTGTTTTATTATGGCTATTATGTGATTGAATTTACGAGAGTTGAATCTTCTATACTCCTAGGTATACCAGCAGCTTTCTCTGGGGCGTGTGCTGGCTATCAATATGACCTAAACGTGCTTGCCGAGTTGTAAGTGTATACATTTCAAGAGCAATAATGCTCGTTACACAAGTCATGACGTAACTAGAGCCTAGGCCCTATCAAGGCCGACTTGGCGGAAATTTTTCCCTGTTTCACCCAAATATGCCTAAAATGAATTTGTACCACTCCTTTGCAGTGGTATATACTGTGAATTGTTTGGATATATTTTTTTACTAAAATCAAACTCTTTTTATATACATCTTCCAAAACTAGACACCTAACTGCAAATTCATACTTAAAAGTCAAACTATCCACTACTGCTCGACCACTATCTGAACATCCAAAGCATAGGCCCATATCTCTTACACTCGATCCCAATCTTCCTCCGCAGCTCTTGGATGAAAGTCACTGGATCTGGGTTGCTCTACTTTGTCGTTGGTCCTTTGTTTTCTATTCTGGTGAGTGGTTGTGTCTTCTTTATTATTCATTTTCGTAAATGTATTTGCGATGATTAATTTGGCTCGTAGGAGTCGAAATGAAGCGTTTATTTTGTCCATTTGCGCATCAAGTGCATAAAAATGGTTAGAATTGAAGGGGGCTAGAATTCAGTTGATTTGCTCGCCAGGGAGGGAGGGGTTTGGCGTTCACCCCCAATCCTCGCTCCACCTTCGTAGCGCTTCTGTTGCTCCGATTCATATGAATTTAATGTAATGGGTATTTAAGTAACCTGGCGACAATTTAGTTCAATTAAGATGATTTATACGCTCCCTGAAGCAAAGCTTTCTGGCTTTAAGGAGCATGACCCCTTGAGTCGAGTTTTGCCAAATATTGTCTAACAAACAAAGGACTTTCATAACTGTGGAAGTAAAAGAAGCTATAAGTCACAGTCTGCTGTCAAGACTTCACCTAACTGTTCAAATGTTTAACCTCAACTAACGGGCCAGCTTACCTTGTATGATAAATAGGCCCACGGCTCTAATTGTTTCTAAACGTTGCTGGCAGCTTTTGTGCGCGAAGAAATAAACTGAAAAGAAACAAAATACGATTTGTTTTGGACTGAAGATGTCTAAATACAATTTAGTGAATAAGTGTCCACCGGGCATCCATTGCAAAGTGAGAACGCACAACGACTTCGATGTTGGAAACGAATAAGCACTGCCATTCCACGCTCATTGTCGGTACTAACCTGTAATTGGTATGCGATAACAGCCTGATAGTAGACAATACCTTTCCTGCAAACTTGCCACCAAACATTAATGCCTGTCAAACAGCACGAATATAATCTTTCAGCACGGAGTGTTAGACGATGTTACAACACAGTAAACAAATGGTACAGAATTTTTTTCTTAAAGCACTTTTTCGCCAGACACATCCAGAGTACCTAAATATCGGAAAATGATCAAAAGCTTTGAAAATAAACAGCCAGTTACAGATCATGAAGCACTAGGGGGCCGTAAAGAGAGCACACGATTGACTGTTTAACGTCCAATCAGTGTCCACGTTGCGCCTTCTTTTGGAAGGATCAAAGTGAAAAGACAAATCTTCTGTCTACATAGAATGGGAATTTGTATAAAAATGTAGACTAAGAGAATTGTAAATCAATTGGTTTTTCCCAAACTTCACTGCAAAGTACCTCACGCTTTAGATTTCCTTCACTAATGGTCAGTTAAGAAACTCCTTTACCATGATTTGCCACAGCAAGTATGCTTATCTCTTTCCCTATTTGCAACGGCAGTTTCGATGTGTCTTTTTTGTAAATCTCTCAATAAGCTTACTTTGCATTTTTGGCAATTCCTCCAAATCATTCTTTGAAGTTCGTGGCTTCCACCTCCATTCATTAACAATGAAAACGGCATCTCGTCTCTAAATTTTCCAACATTGCCAATATATATAACTACTTACCTTACATTCTGTTGCAAAACTAAGCCATGTAAAACCCGGAATTACATCCTTTTTAACATCAGTTTTCACTTCTTTTTCGCAGTTTTCTCTTTTACCTTACGATTGATATATTTCTTTGCATGTAAACCAGGCTAGCCAGTAACAAATTACTTTTCTATAGTGAGATTTGAGATTGTGGTTTATGTTGAATTGAAAATCAAATCCTCACTTCATTGTGGTATCATCAAAAATCATATTTAATATTATATCAAATTCTCTATTTTTCACAGGCCATTGTTCTCTCCTACGTCCTAATCGTGTACGAAATGAGAAGTTATATTGGCGGAAGTACGACTACCCATACAGAAGAGCAATGTAAGTTCCTTTGCCAAAAGAGCCAGTTCCTTCATTTTCTCTAAAATTATGGTTTATGGACAATTATGGATCCCAAAACATTTCATAATTACGACTGTTTGGGGATCGCTCACTAGAGGTTGGTCTCTAAAAGAAGGGAGCATTGGAACATACAGTACTTGAGAAATTTATTAATCAAATCAGGGACGATTGATCTCCATTTTTATCGATGTTTCATTAGAGCTATTTCAGATAGCTTTCTCTTGCAGGTGATTTATCCATTTTGAAATCATCGAAACAAGGTTTTGAAAATTATTAATTTATAGACTGTAGGTTAGGGTCGAACAGAGCTCATCTCTTTTCCCGTTCAGCTGTAAACACTCGAAAACAGCGCTTTTCTGCTTTTAGTTGAAAGCTTTGCAAGTTATTATATGAGTCGAACACCTGATCTTCATAACAAGCGTTTTAGTCCGTCTTTTTGCTTGAAGGTGATTCCCCAATCTTCTTTGCTTTGATTCCAGACCTTATTGATTGTATAACTTTGAGTATAATCAGACCCTTTGTAGATTCAGTATCTTCAAAAATACTTCTTCAGTTATCAGTTACAAACTCGCGGCGCGTTATTACTGGTATAAGAGCTCCAGTTACTGCTTTTGATCAACCGATAATTGTTGAGACAACACATAGTCCATCATCTTTAACTTTTATCATAAACCCTCTAATCCTTTCCAAGTAAGATAATCTAAGTAAACTAAAGGAGAAAATATCGAAGGAAAATAGTACATCACAAGAGCCTAACACTCCGCCTTCAAGCTTTTGTGTGAGTCCAAAGATGAAATTGATCATCGCGCATGTCGCAAAGCAACACGGGAATGTTGCAATGCAATATGGGAGTTTGACAAAGCAGCATGGGAATATGGTAAAGAAACATGGGAAATGTAAGGATATCAAACAAAGGCGCAGTTCTTGGCTATTGATACAAGATCCTGATTGTTATTGTTGCGGGAAGATTAGTTGGATTATTGTGACGTTGTTTCTGTTAAAAACAAGAAATTAAGTTCAGATTGGGAAAACAAAAAACCAAAAGCATTGAATTAGGCTGACTAAAGCAGTAGCTGACATGGTTAAATTGCTTAAGGCTCCCATAGAAAACGTTTTATGGGAAACATCCAAGAAGATCGGTGAGACGCGTTGAGATAACAAACAGCGAGCCTTGTAGCACGAATGCTGGTTATGGAAGGTCAAGGCGGCCTTAGGCCCATTTAGCGTTGCTACTTTCTGTCGAAGAACAGGTGGAACATCTGAACAGAGTAGACAAGATCGAGGTTTTGAAAATGGAATGGGTATTTGCAAAAAGAACAACTTTGAAAAAGCTGCAGATAAGCATTGTATAGCTCACAACAGTTTTGCAAGCATCTAACGTAGATATCAATGTGCCAATACAGTTTAGGTTTAGGTAGTTTGCTGGTAGTAAATTAACATATCTTTAAGGCAGAAGCTCACTGCATTGAGAAAAATGCTACTTAAAGTAACAGTTGCCTTCGAAAAGCAAGGGTGAATTCTTGCAAAGCGATTAATGAATTAATGTTTGATGCAATAGATGGGGAATCATATTTGAAGGTAGATTTTTAAGCTGAGGTCAACTTGAGGTCATGTCGAGGTCAAACCGTGGTCATATCGAGGCCATGTCGTGGTCATATCGAGGTCATGTCAATGGTTGTGATCCCACTAACCAAAAATCTAGCAATCAAGTGGCTAAGAGGTATCAGGCAAACCAAGACGCCGAAGAAGTTAGATTTTCTTCAATTTATGAACACGATTTTAGGTTTCTTCGGGTATTAAACCATAGAAAGATAAGCAATTTTTAATCAATTTGTATGCAACTATTAAACCGTGACGCTTCTCAAACTTTGCATATTTTTTGCAGTGAATATTTCAAAAGGAGCTGTTTGCTGATGATTGTTGCCTTCCTAGCATGGTACTCCGGGATCCTGGCTCGCAACGATCCCTCAAAGCTCTCATTCAGCTTCTTGTTTCTGGCAATGTATGGAGTCCAGGTAAATCTACGATATTGACTCTGGTCGATGCTGCGGATGTTTTAAATGTATCTCTTAAAACTTCACTTGAGACCTGTGCCATAGCAAATGTGATTAGGCCCCCTGTTTTTCAAAGCAATTAAAACGCTAAGAATTATGCTAGAAAACAAGGAACTGCTATTTGTCTTTCATTATAACCCATTTTTTCTAAATTACTATCGTGCTTCTAAAATTTTACAAGAATTGCTATAACTTTGGATATCTCTTCATAATATTTACTTTACGACACAATCAGATTCCAAGTATCAATGTATAAAAAGCTAAATTTATTTTGGAAGTAATCTATATGGTTGCAATGTAAATTCTCCAAAAAATTACCCAAATTTCATTCAGTAGTGTTTAATGGGCAACTTGCTTCACTCTCTGCCTAACTAAGACTTTAATAGTCATTTTGAATATTTTCTGTTCCAGGGTATTGCAGTAATATACATGCATTTCTTGAAAAACACTGAGGTAACTGCTTCAGTCTTTCTCTTGTTAGTGTTTCTTGTATGTACAAATGGGCAGCCATTTCAGATTTTGCATTTAGGAAACACAGTGTTTCTAAGGTGTTTTACATAGGGAAATTTTGAGTGAGATACTTAAACTTCACGAAATTGTTTGAACACGAAAGGACTGTTTATTCTCTGCGTCTTCTGTCTGGAACATCAAATAACGTTTCTCGACTTTGTAGAAATTCCTTTGTAACTACACAATCCTTCATCCGTGAGAGCACTGCAATTTCCACGTTGCTTCTGTCTCAAAGAAAGCGAAGTGTGAACGCAGTATAATGGTTTATGGCGTGGCATATTCAGAACGATATCTGCTATGCTATATTGCTCTGTCAATTTTACGTTTGAGTGGATAGTCTACATAGCTAGAGTTATTCACAACTGCAATTAAACGTTGTCTGATTTTTTTTGCTTTTAGATAATTGAGTATCGAGAAAACATGAAGAAAGTAGGGGAAGACAACCTGACAGCAAGGACTGAAGTAGGATGATTTCTAAGATAGACGCATTCTCTTTAGGATTTTACATTGTAACTTGTAACGCACCTTCTTTGATAATTATCTAAACTTCCTTCATTCATAAAGTAACAAGTTTTAGCATAAAAAAGTCATATACATCATAATAAACAAAGAGCCATATGTTTGCGAGAATATGACTGGCTTAGGTCCGTTTATAATTTTCTCTTAACCAAATGCCAAGGCGTACTTTTTGTTGAAACATTTTAATCTGAATCAAAGATATTTTACAAAAATTCAACAGTTCCTAGGCACTACACCAAATGTAGACAAAAATGTCATTTACTTTTTGGGACAATGTTCAAGGAACAGATCGACAAAATGATCAAGACATGCAACATCTGTGGCTATATTTGCTGTCAAGTGAAGAATTTTAAGCGTTGGAATATTTCAAATGAGAGTTGTCTGTTAGTCTCGGGTAATGGGTAAAAGGTTTTTCCGTTGTGTCTTGCAGGAAGACAGCATTTCGATGACAAGTACCATCAATTCTTCAAGGGCTGATTTCAAGAGTAACGCTTCGCTCAGAAGTAGCAGAAGGTCGAAGAGAAATAGGCCCAAAACAGCCGAGTCACGTGATTCAGAAATTGAAGACGCAGAGCATTCGAAGAGAGGCAGTGATGCAAGCAGCAGTAGTAGTAGTAGTGACGAAAGCGATAAAAGCAGTGACAGCTCAGTTGAAGACGATGTTGATCCACAGAAGCATGAAGAGTTTGACTTTGGTAGGTATCAGGGCAGTAGTATAGCAGATTCTGGTACCACAAGTAGGTCTGCGGAAGAAGAGGCAGGAAGGTCTATGGAAGAAGAGGCAGAAACTGATGAAGCGGGGATCGACAGAGCCTCTGTTGAAGAAGGGAGTGACAATGGCATCGATAGGATCGGAGAGGAAGAACACCACATTGTCGATGTTGAAGAGGAAAATTTGCAGGGACATTCGTATCAAGCTGATGAGCAATATGTTGGTGCTGATGTAGAAGATCAAGACGATGGTGAAATTATAGAAGGTAGTCAAGGTGACGAGGAATATCAAAGTGAGGCGGGGAATCAAAGTGAGGCGGGGAATCAAAATGAGGCGGGAAATCAAGACAAAGAGGGAAATCAAAGTGATGACGAGAATCCAAATCAGGCGGGAAATCAAGAGATAATGCTTGATGAAGATGATGCTCAAGGTAGCAATTTAAATGAACAGCATGCAAATGAAGAGCAGAAAGATTTTAATGCAGGTGAAGATCTGGAGAATGGCGAAGAGCGTGAAACGACTGAGCGTGATACACCTGGTGCTGAGGGTTCAATGGAAGGCAGCCACGATGTTGACTTAGGCCAAAATGAATATGGGGATGAGAGCACGGCATGATTGTGGCGGTGTTTGCAGAACTGACCCTTGATAATTGAAGTACTTTTCAGATTCGTCGCTAATCATCGTGTGCTTTCAATTTGCAATTACTGTAGTGTATACATATCTGCATAGTGGAATATCTGGATATTACGAGCTCTGTAGATTAGCCTGCACCAAGACCGAGGAGTATAATTATTCGCAAACGCACCTGGTATATATTAAGTCAGGGGTTTATCAATAAAAACATACTTTTTGTGATCCTAAAGTTACCGATGGCGTTATTGATTTCTTTTCTCAGACCGTATGTTGACTTGACTGTGTGGACGTAAAACTCTTTGAATAAATAGAATACCAAAGTGGCCTAATAAGAGTACAATGGTAAAAGGCATGCTTGATCTGAAGACCCAAGTACTGCTCTTCTTTTACAGAATCAAATTCAGACGTTTCTTGGCAGGAACGCCGGTGAGGGGCGGGGGTTGCCCTTTGACAGGTGGGGCAAGGGGGGAAACGTGCCTTTTTCAGAAAATGCCCTCTGTCCTAAAGGGACACAAAAGTGGCAGTCAAACGAAAAGCTGTGATCTCTTTCAACAACATTTAAGAAATATCAACGGAAATTGTGACTTAACACTAATGTCAATCTTTTATCCCTAAAAAGGATTGTACAAAGCATGGTATTGCTTTGAATTTTCACTGCAGTAAAAATTGATTAAGAAGAAATGAAAAGTCACGGAACAATGGAATTCCACTCCAATCTGTCA